>OY728121.1:327099727-328299727 GCA_963277665.1 Viscum album
AAACCCTTTACCCCCCCCCCCCCCCCGCACTAAACAAACCCCACTAAATAGACCCTTTACCATGTATGAAGTGTAGAACAAAAAAACATAAACCAAACCAAAGTGTTCGGTACTCCAACAGAAATAACTCTAATTTAGCCGAAATCAAAACATCAAACATAAAAAAAAGAGGAAGAACACTAAAACTAAGGTAACACTTACTAATTTGAAGTGTAAAAAATAAAAATTTGTTTGATTGAAGAAGGGTATTCAAATGGAAGGTGTTTTTTTGGCCAATAAGACTTTGGTAGGAGGTCTAGATTGGGTCTGAAATCGGACCGACTGGGAGCTGGGGAGATGGGTATTTGGGGGGGAAACTTTCCCAACAGTTTTTAAAAACTTTTGGGAAAGCTTCTCTTTACCAACGGTTTTGATAAACCGTTGCTATACCTTAGAGAAAATAGTTATTTCCCAATAGTTTTGGAAAACTGTTGGGAAATCTTAGGAATATATACACATTTCCAACAGTTTGAATAAATCATTGGAAAATGTTGCTTCTTTTACACTATAGCAATGGTTTCTACAAACCGTTTCTATATTACCATTGGGAAAACACCAAATTCTAGTAGTGGCACTTAGTTTTTTTGTGACATGAACCATTCTAGGCACTCATGGGAAAATGGGTTATGGGTAAGTTGTTGAACTTGAACTGTTTTTCCTTATTGTGATATTGAAATAATGATGCAAAATGAGAATAAATAGATATTTAATGAGAACCTTGATGATAAAATGAATTTGATTAATTAATTAGTTTTTAAATTAATTAATTTGAGATAATGTGATTAATTAATGGTTATATTAATTAATGATAATGACTGTACCCTTGTTAACTAATACCTAGGAGTAGGATGGTTAAGGGTAGAGATAAGGCCTCGGTGTTCACCGTGTGGCGAGAAAAAGTGGGAATGGACATGTTGAAACTTTATGTGTTAGTTTATCCTCTTAAATAAATGTTATAATGTATAGTTATGAGACCTAAGATGTGTGTTTGTATTTGTAGAAATATGCCTCCATGATGCTTGTTGAGAGAGAGACTGAGGGGTATGACCCGAAATGAACTTCCAGAAAGGGAACATGAGGCACCATTGGTGAATGTTAGGGAGGAAGGAGAATAGTTCCAAGATAAATTTTCTCATTTCATGAAATTCATGGAGAGAGACCTAGGGTGGGTTCAAAAAATCATGTCAAAGTTGAAAAGGGATTTTCAGCTGCATCACCCTCCTACTTTTACTGGAGATGGTGGACCTAAGGGAGCTGAATTCTGGATTGATTCCATAGAGACGATACTTGACCATTTGAAGAATTTGGTTGGGAGGAGGTTCAAGTTGGCTGCTTATATGATATGGGGTTCAACGATGTGCTAGTGGGACATTCAGGTACAATATGGACAGACTGATGATATGTTATATAAGGACTTTATGGAGAAGTTCTTGGAAAACTTCTATCCAGAAACACTGAGATGAGATAAGGCTTTAGAGTTTATGAATCTGACCCAATGAAGCATGTCCATAATGGAATACGTTGGATGTTTCATAGATTTACAACATTTTTCTCCAACTTTGGTGGAAGATGAGGCTTCTTTGGCAAAACAATTTCAGGATGGGATTAGGTGTAAATTTAAGTCCCAGGTGAATATATTTAGGCTGAATAAATTATCATAAGTGGTTAATCAGGGTCTCATTTTAGATGGGAACCTAAAGGAGGATTCCAGTACTAGACAAGTAGCTGTGACTAGATGATTAGAGAGTATTCCTTCTGAGGGTAGGAATCACCGTTATAAGAATCATAATTTGCATAGTGTAAAGCAAGGTGGAAAGTTAGAAGGGACAGTTACAATGGATGTTACACACGTGCTATTCCACTAGTGCGGTAAGCAGGGACACTATCATACACATTTTCCTCAACCACCAATTGAGTGCCGGTTTTGTGGTAGGATGGGGCACCTATAGAAGTTCTGTAGGAAGCAGTGGTAGACTGGTGTTGACGGAGCAGCTGCTCAGAGTCAGAGTGTGGGGAGGGGATCTTCTACACTAGATAGGTCTAGCAGTTGGATTTCTACTGGAAGAGGTGGTATAGGTATTGGATGTGGTGATTCAGGGTATGATCACCCATATCAGCAAAGTGGTGCTACTCAAGGGAGTTAGACGATGCCATAGGGAATAGGGAAAGTAAAATAACATGCAGTATATCCTACACTTGTGGAGAGCGAGGCTGGTCCATCGATAGAGAGAGGTACTATTCTCTTTTCTTATACTTTAGTTACTACCATGTTTGATATTGGTGCCTTTCATTCCTTTATATATGAAAATCTTGTTAATGTCTTGATCCTGGAGGTGGAGTCTGTAAGCAGGGTGATGAATATCGATACACCATTGGTAACACGGTCTACAGATATATGTTTATGCAAGGGATGTTCACTATAGATCAGATAGTATCATTTCCTTTGGGATATCTATATCCTTGATATAATAGGATTTGACCTGATTATGGTTATGGACTGTCAAGTTGCATACCAAGATCACATGGATTGTTATTGCGGGAGAGTGAATTTTGTATCTTGTGAGGGTGACTATTATTTTCTTCATGGAGAATGGGATATCCATGCAGGTTGAGCTAGGATAATTACTCATCAATTGGGAGAGCTCACAACCCAATTATCTAGTCTTTTTTTGGATGATGGGAGTAGTAGGCAAGGAATCCTTCCAACATTGGTAGAACTATTTCATGATGTCTTTCTTGAATACTTTTCAGGGTTGCCACTTGAGAGAGATGTGGAATTCACTATTGATTGCATGTCGGGGACCGAGTCGATATCTATTCCACCTTACAAAATGACACCGACTGGGCTTCAAGAGCTCAAAATGTAGTTAAGGAGTTGGAGGGTAAAGGGTTTATCATTCCAAGTATGTCGCCTAGGGGATCACATGTTTTGTTTTCAAAGAAGGCTGATAGGAGTTTACACTTGTGTGTCAATTACCAGAAGTTGAATAAAATGACCATGAAGAATTGATATCCTCTTCCATGTATGGATGATCTGTTTGAACAACTGAAGGGGGGTTTTGTGTTCTCAAAGATCGATCTGAGATCAGGGTACCATCAGGTGCATGTTTGGACCTCTGATATACCAAGAACTGCTTTTAGAAGTAGGTATGTCCTTTATGAATTTTTTTGTAATTCTGTTTGGGTTGAAAAACTCTCTAGTAGTGTTTATGGCCTTAATGAATAGGATCTTTCATCCGTACTTAGATCAGTTTGTGGTGGTGTTCATGGACGACATCTTGGTGTACTCTAAGACTCATGATGATCATGACCAAAGTAGCCCAATAATGTTTTTTATATTCAAAGATTTTTGGCATTAGTTTTATATTACAAGAGGTTCATTCAGGACTTTTCCTGATTGGAAACACTGCTTTCAGGGTTGAAAAATAAATAGATAAAGTATTATTAGAAAGAAGCATGTGATAATGATTTCCAGGAGTTGAATAAGCACTTGACATCAACACGAATTTTGATCTTACCTGAGTCGAGTGAGGAGTACATGGTGTATTGTGATGCTTCTAGGATCAGACTCAGAGCTGTGTTGATGCAAGGGGATCGAGTCATTGTTTATGGGTCTCAATAGCTGGGACCACATGAATGGAATTACCCTACGCATGAACTCAAGTTGTAAGCAGTGGTTTATGCTATTAAGTTTTGGTGACACTATCTTTTGGGTGAAAATTTTACAGTTTTTATGAATAAAAAAAGCTTGAAGTATATCTTTTCACAGTGCAACTTGAATCTTCATAGGAGAATATGGGTAGAATATATGCAATCCTTTGATTTTGAACTGGTATATACACCCAAGAATGGGAATAGTGTGGTTTATTTCTTGAGAAGGAAAACTCATACTCAGTTGGTGCGTGAATCAAGTGCAGAGTGGAAGATGATGACCTTGCTGGTGGAAATGCATGTGGTAGTTCAGGAGAGTCAGTAGAGGATGACTATGGCTTTAGTAATAGTTGATTCTACACTCTAGAGATAGATTAGGGATAGGAAATATGAGGATATAAAGTGTTTATCCTTAATGGAAATCATTAAAGGTGGGGGACACCTTCATAATGGATAATAGATGAAGATGAGATCATCTATGTGAAAAAATTGGGTTGTTGTGCCTATGAGTATGTGGGAGGAAATCATGTGAGAATTTCATGCTTCAAAGTGGGCGGTACATCTTGTGGTGAAAATTTTTTACCATGAACTATGACGATAATTTTGGTGGCTAGGCATGAAAAAGTAGATAGAAGGGTTTGTAACTAGATGTTTCACCTGCCATTAGGTGAAGGAAGAGCATCAACGACCTGGAGGCCTATTACAGCTGTTGCCTATTCCAAAATAAAAGTGGGATGACATGACTATGGATTTCAAGGTAGGAATTCTAAATAATCTTAGGAAGAATGATGTTATTTGGGTCGTTGTGGATTGACTAATGAATGTATCACATTTCTTGCCTATTAAGGAAACCTTTGCAGTAGAATAGTTAGGAGAATTGTATGTTCAATAGATAGTTTGTTTGCATGGGGTGCCATGGACTATAGTTTGATATTGCGATTCATGATTTAATTCACACTTCTGGAAGGGCTTACAGAAGGTTCTTGGTATACAGGTTTTGTTAAGTATGGCCTTCCACCCACAGATAGATGGGAAGTTATAGTGTACCATTCAGGTGTTAGAGGATATACTGTGAGCTTGTGTGCTTGACTTCAGTGGTTCTTGGGAGAAGCACTTGGATTTAGTGGAGTTCACCTATAACAATAGTTATCATGCAACTATACAGATGGTACCATATGAGGAACTTTATGGTAGACCTTGTAGATCACCGCAATGTTGATTAGAGGTGGGTGAGTCAAAGTTATTGGGACTGAGTCTCGTTTAGGAGACATTAGAGTAGGTACAGTTGATTCGGAAATGTATGGTTATGGCTCAGAGTAGGTAGAAGTTATATGCTGATAGATGGAGACGACCCCTAGAGTTTCTAGAGGGTTATTGGGTATTTCTTTGGGCGTCTCCTAGATTGGGTCACCATAGGATACAGAGACAGGGAAATTTAGTGCTCAGGTTTGTAGGACCATTTGAGGTACTGGAGAGAATTGAGATGGTGGCGTACTAATTAGACCATCCACAAAAATTTATTGTTATGCATGATGTTTTCCATGTGTCACAACTACGGAGGTATCACCCCAATCCTTCTCATGTGATTGATGTAGAATAGGTTGACCTCGAGATAGATTTGTCCTTTGAGGAGCATCCAATACATGTGTTGGGTCACAGTGAGAAAGTGTTATGGGGAAAATTTTTTTGTTAGTTCATGTGTTATGGAAATATGTAAGTGTTCAAGAGGAAACATGGGAATGTAAAGCAAATATAATGGTTCAATGACCCAATATTTTTGGTTCAGAATCTTAGAGAAGTTCGGGAGTGCAGCTCGAGGACGAGATGTTATAAGGTGGGGAGATTGTAAGATCCTGGCCTTTTATAGAGAAATCTTAGGTGTGTTTTTAGGTAATTTTTGTGGTTATTAAGTACCTTTGGGTTGGGGTATTACCTGGGGTGTTTTCGGGTAAAGTTTCTAAGGAACTTGAAAAGATAGAGGTTGTGCATGGTTTATGCACGTTTTGGCCAAACCGTGTGCAAGATAACCATGCGGACAGTGGAGATTAGCATGGTTGGAACATAGGTTTCCTAACCAGGCACCATCGATCCATGCGATTAGTAGAATACTGCATGGTTGGTGCATGGTTTGGCCTAATAGTGTGGCCTCCCAGTTGAAACTGTGCGCACAGAACATTTTTATCTGAAAATTGATTTTAAAATCCCCCGAACCCCCAAGACTCCCATATTTTGACCTTGGCTCGGTCTTGAAAAATTATAGGTATTACCAAAGCCTTCCAGAGGTATTCCAAGGTGATCTGAACACCGTTCTTCGAGATCAAAATCCTGGATTGAAGATTTGTTCTCTTCCCGATAAGTATATTTTATCATGTTCCTTCTTTCGTTCATTCCTTTATTCTTCATTAATCTTTTCATGGAAGATTTCCACTGTTTCCATGGATCTAAACCTATTGGTTGAGATCTAGATCTAGTATTGTGCATCTGGATCTAGTTTTTCAAGATCTTAATGCCTTTGATCTTAATTTTAATTTAGGGATTGATATCTGAAACTTGATTGATGACGTTGTGCGGCTTAGATTTTGGGGATTTCCACTATGATAACTTCTGTCAATAAACCGAGGTAGGTGGTCTAAATAGAACTCCCATAGTCATGATTTTGATATGTGTATGTGAGTTTATGAATTTCTAGCTTACCTTAATAGTTGATTTCCTAAATTTTAGTAATTAGGAAAGTGGAATTGAGTTTATTTTTCCTTGGTGATTAATTGATAATTGAATCATGAAACAAATGAAGGGGGTTTCCCAAATAGATATTTTTAGATATTTTTTATGGGTTGAGATATTTAATTGATTATGTTAAAATAATTAATTGGGGGGAATTAATTATGAAATGATATGGCTATATAAGATAATTAATTGTGAGAATTAATTATGTGTCATGATGTCGACCAAAGATAATTAGTTGTGAGAATTAATTATGTGATAAGATGTTGTTCAAAGATAATTAATTGTGAGAATTAATTATGAAAATTTGATATTTGATATGGATAATTAACTGAGAAGAATTAATTATTTAAAGAGAATTGTGTTGATTAATTAATTAATTGATGAATTAATTAATGGACTATGTGCATAGTTAATTTTTGAGTTAACTAATGTCCTTTTAAATGTTTAACTAATCATTGGACTAGTAATGTAATGATGTGGCTAATTCTTATGAATTAATGAATGGTTAAATGGATGAGATTTTTGTGGTTCTAGACATGGCGTTCTAGACCGATTAAAAGTTGGGACTTGGACATGGAGTTCCTCCAAAATAGTTATCCAAGCTTGAGATTATGGGGTGTTAGGCCTGTCGACCTACACCGAATGATAAAAGGAGTTCTAGGCATGACATCCTACACTCAACGAGATTATAGGGTCTTAGGTATGATGACCCACACCAAATGAGTGATAATAATGAATGATGATTCAAATGAGATTTTAGGGTTTTAGGCATGGATACCTACACCAAATGAATGATAATAATGAATGATGATTCAAATGAGATTTTAGGGTTTTAGGCATGGTGACCTACACCAAATTAATGATAATTATGAATGATGATTCAAATGGAAAACATGAGTTGAAACTGGGCATAATGTGATGATTAAAGATTAAATGATAATGTAATGACTATTTAATTATGCATTGTATTTATTGCTTCATAAAACTACATACACTATCTTTTGATAGGACTTGTTTTAGACACCATTGGTGTTGGCCTACTGAGTCCTACTCACACCCTATTTGGGCCGCATAATTGGAACCCAAAAAGACTTTGTTATTATAGGACAGGATAAGGGAAAGGTCCTGGGATAGGTTTCTATTTGGGATTAGAGCATGGGAGATGGAACCAGATGTGGTTCGGGACCCTCTTGGGGGTCTTTGTGTCTTTACTTTCTGTTGGGTTGTATACACTTGACATTTTCATTGTCATAGCATGTTTTAACTTTTAGTTAAGCATGGTATTTTCATGTTTTGGTCATCATATGATATGGATCTGTTCTGATTATTTACACGCTTCCAAACTTGGTTATTTTTATTTTATTTAGTTGGTGTTTTATTATGATAAAAGAGGGTATAGTCTCCCCAAGACTGACTTACATGACCCTTTCTACTAGTTGAAACCCTATGGTATATGAGGATGTGTGCTTGAGGGCATGTAGCCAACTGTCTTGGGGAACCGTTTAGTGGAACCTGGGTCGGGACGTCACAACATAGCTCCAATTATATCAATGGTATCAAAGTGGAAGATTTATCTTGGACAAATAGTTTCATTCTTCTCAAACCTCATAATTTTCTTCCATGGTGATATATGAAAGAATACCTTATCTTCGACCTCAAACTATATGTCTCATTAACGATTGTCTGCGTAGATTTTTTGTTTACTTTATGATGATTTTTTATGACATTGAATGGTTTGAACATTATTTTTCATCTCCTAGATATGATCAGGTCCCATAATCATGTTATATCCAACTTCATCTCAACATATTGGAGTTCAAAACCTCTTCCCATATAGAGCCTCATAAGGGGGAATTTGAATGCTATAATGAAAACTATTATTTTATGATAAATCCAATAGGGGAAGGTTTTGATCCCAAAATAAATGGAAATCCATTGTACATGATCTTATAATAACTTCCAGAGTTTTAATGGTTCTTTAAAAATAACCATCAGTATGAGGGAGATAAGTAGTACTAAAACTCAACTATGTATCCAACACTTGTGGAAGGATTATCTAGAACCTTGAGGTAAATGTTGGATTTCAATTAGATAAAATTGAGAGTGACACTCTAGATAGTCTCACCACTTTCCTTATGTATATCTTGGTGAGTTATTCAATAGAGTAATCTTCCTTGATAGCAATAAAATGAACTAACTTTATACGGAGATGAACTACTTCCTAGATGGTGTTATAGACTTTATATATCCCAGGGAGACCTATAATGATATCCATGGTCATGTTTTCCCATTACCATACTTGTATGTGAAATGGTTTCATCATAAACTTATAAATCCTTTATTTATCCCTGACTTGTTGGTATACCAAGCATCAAGATACAAATAATGCTATATCACAATTCATGTAATCCCACCAGAATTTTTTCTTCATATCTCTACACAAATTAGTGCTTCCTACACAAATAGAGAAGGATGAGATATGAGAATAATACAAAAGTTTCCTCTTTATATCTATTTTTATGGGATACATATCTAGGTTTCAAAAATTCTAACTTCATATTTATCAAAGTTAAACTCTAGAATAACTGCTGCCTATTTTTATAGAACCTCATTATCTTTTAAGCCCTCCTTCATCCTCTCAAGAATGGATGGTTGAGATGTTATTTGAGATCGGTAGGATGGATGGCCTTTTATTTTTCCCATTTATATACATTTCATTTTGAATATGATTATATCACTTTCAATCTGCATCATGGATAGGGTTTCTGGATCCTTTCTACTCCAAGAATCTTCCACTTTTTCCACCTATCTAGAATGGTAATGGATTGAAAAAACATATTCCATGATAAGGTCTATCTACATTCATTGGATCATATGGAGATCCATTTGTGTGAATATATATTTAAGGAATTTATGATTCATATATATGGCACACTTCTCCACATAGATATAATGATGATAAATATTTAATGTGATGATAACTGTAGCCAATTCTAGATCATGATTTGGGTAGTTCTTCTCATGGACAATTAATTAGAGGGAGGAATTTTCTATCAATTTTCCATCTTGAATAAGTAAAAATCCCAATACCTTTTTGGATGAATCAAAGTGGATTAATAATACTCCCCACTGGTGTGTAATGTGATCCCAAGTGATGTTATTATATTCTTATTTACCTCTTTAAAAAAATTCCTCACATTCATCATTCCAGATAAACTTCACTCTATTCCAAGTTAGCTTGGTTAGTGGGATTTAAAATTATGAGATGTTTCTCATAAATCAATGATATTTCCTATATAATATAATGAAACTATAGATCTCTATCACTGATGTTGGTCTGTGCCATCCTTTAATTGACTATGTTTTTGATGGATCCACTGATATCCCTTTTTTGGTGATAACATGCCCATGTAATTTAACTTGCACCATCCAAAACTAACTTTTACTATAATTTTCAAATAAAATTTCCTTTTTCAATGGATTCAGGGTAGAATTCAAATTATCCCCATGTTCCTCTTTTATTTTTTGAGTAGATAAAAATACCCACTATAAAGACTACCATAAATTTGGAAATGTAATCTCTAAATACTACATTCACTATGTCCATGGAGATAGATATATAATTAGTGAGCCAAAATGGAATCACTATAAACTCATAGGTCCATTACCTTTTAAAAAAAGTAGTCCAAGGAATATCCTTATTATTTTCTTTTACTTGATAACATCCCGACCAAATAACCATGATAGAGAAGTACATTTCTTCACGTAGCTGAATAAAAAATTCATCAATCTAAGTTATGTGATAGTTTTTCTTTATCACAATCAAGTTAATCTTACAATAATAAATGTAGAGGTGCATTAACCCATCCTTCTTCTTTATAGAGGGGATAAACACACCCCATTATGAAGCACTTGGGAATATAAACCCTTTATCTAGATTCTCTTATAGTATCTTCTTAATCTCCTGATTTTTAAAAATCATTATTCTATATGGATTCCTGGATATTGGAAAATCTCCAGGTGTAATCTTGATTGAGAAATCAACCTCACGGCTTAGAGGAATACTAGACAATTCTTTAGAAAATGCATCAACATATTCCCTTAAATTGGAAATGTCAACAAGGATGTTATTTTCCTCAGACTCAGTAATTTGAGATAAATATTCTTATTCATAATGAAATAGTATCCCTACTTGATATGATGATTCTAAAAGAGATTCATCCTCCACCCTGAACTTGTATATAATAGGAGGATGACTTGCAATACCGAGGGAGATTTTCTCCCCTAATAAATTTATATTAGATAAATATAAGGAAATATAATCCTTACTTAGAATATAATCAAAATATTGTAAGGGATTACCATAAGGTTCATTGAAAAATTAAGTCCACAAATTTTGACAGTGGATGATTTATATGCTTGGGATGCAATAATTGAACCATTTTTCATCTTTACCAATAACTAAACTTCTATGTTTGGAGGTGTTGTTTGAATAGTTATATTAAGAATTCATGATATGAAGGACTGAATAGATCTGGAATCAGATAGTAAATTTAGTATCCATGAATGAATAAGTAGTGTAGCTATCACCACTTCATTATCAGGATCAACATAATAATTTGTGATGGAATTAGCGTACCCTTTCTCTATAAGCCTTGGAGGTTTTTGTCTTCAGATATCATCAATAAACCTTGTATTAGGTCATTGATTCACATAGTTTCCTTCTTTTTAGTTGAAAAATTATACAACAGGATGAGGGTTGACTAGGGAATTTATTTATTCTATCACATTACTAGGCTTATCTCAAAGGAATTTTCTTGCTAGGATTCCTTAAATCCCTCACCTAAATAATTTTCTTTTCCCCTTCATGAAATTTTTGGGATGCTTCTTCCAAAACTATGGACAAGTGGGATTTTATAATTTCCTTCCCCCAGGATATTTCTACATTACTCCTCCAAAATTAAAATCCATTCTCCAAATCCTATCTAATGACATGTGATACCCGTGAGATTCATTGATATCCATTTAAAATTTAAGTTCACATAAAAAAATTTCCTCTCATTTTGAAAATTTTGAATCACAAAATCCTTTTGTAGATTCAACTTTATGCCAATAAATAAGTTGTCAAATTTACATTTAGGGTAAATAACAAAGACAAAATCATATAATTCATGTCTTGTGAAGTTTCCCTCATAAATCCTGATGGATTCATCATCCTTTTTTATTGAGGACTAGTAATTATCTCTATATTTTTATTGGATAGTGAAATTAAAATATTTATTGAGAAGTATTTTTAGAATTATTTCTGCTCCATCACTTTGATCCCC
The DNA here is from genome assembly GCA_963277665.1 of Viscum album. Taxonomy (NCBI): domain Eukaryota; kingdom Viridiplantae; phylum Streptophyta; class Magnoliopsida; order Santalales; family Viscaceae; genus Viscum; species Viscum album. The sequence goes on from OY728121.1 coordinate 327,111,472, forward strand.
TCCATGGGCTTCATATTGTTTATAAATTTCCATCATTTGTCATCTTCTACCTACATATAATAAATAGAAAACATAAACTACACTTTATTAGATAATTTAAGGATAAATAAGATATTTTTAATGGAATTGATCCATTGTTACATGATTAAGGGATTGTAAGATCCTCTGAATGTCAGATGCCTTTGTAACCTAAAGGTATCAATTGAAACTTTCACTTTATTAGAGGAATAAGGGTGTTCATACTAATTTATATTTATATTAAAAACCTATTTTTACTAATAATTTATTATCACAAAGTTCATGATTTATCATCTCATTGGGTTTGGCATCTCATTTGGGTATCCATCACATTTCCCCTCACATTGGTTATTGAATAGATTACTCCAATTTGGATCCATCAACTAGAATAAATGGGAAATTATGGTCAAGAATTTTTAAACTATTAAACACATAAAAGGGAAACTATGAAAATTTAAGGGATAAATCATAAATAATATATATTCCACAAATTGTGATTTTATATGATTCAAACTAAGTTTTCCATTGTCTATTTCATAACGTAAAATTTTATGTGAATTTCTTATTCCTTTCAAAATGGTTTGTAATGATCTTGTAAATTAACCCAAATAAAATCCCCTAGGATTGTCAAAATAGGTGTTAATTATGTCCTCTTTATCATGCACTAGGTGACTATTGAGTTAATACCTAATGCACCCTTTTATGGGTTATTACCATTAGGCATAACTACACCAAAGCCTCACCCAATTATAGTTTCTAGATAGTAATTTCATTACTTGGAAACCAATTTCTCTATAATTTACTAAATTTCATAGATTTTTTCCAATGTATATAATTATAAATATGTTTTTTACTAAGGTTTTATAATTCAAATATCAAAAAAAATTATACATTCTTTTAATGTGAACTATGATAACCCATATCTTTAACACACCTTAATTATTAGTTTTTACAAAAAAGATACACATAATAAAACCTGAAATACTAAGAGAAAATGTGTATTTGGGTAATTAAATACATAAAAAAATAACTTAAAAAAAATATATAATGAAATTATTCAAAAAATCTATAGTGTTACCTTAAAATTCATTAATCTTCTAATACTAGATGTGATAACATGGGGATGTTCATAAGAATGGGGTGAACTATAATGCCTAGTAAGGAAATAATCAAAGAATAGAAGTTGGTAAATTAGTATTTTATATTAAAGAATAATGAAATTATTATATATAAATGTGATAATCAAAATCATGATCATCAAATCATGGTGTAAGATGATAACATCAAGGCAATATAAGGAATGTGGCAACATTATAAAACAAGACATAATAATCATAAGTCATGGATAAATATTGAGACATCATAATATAAAGTTCTTAAGATAACCCTACATGAACCATACATGGAATCTCATGAGATAAAAACATTACCTGATGCATTGTAGGTCTATATAATTCTAGGCCCATCCATCACATTCATATCATGAACATGCATTTTTGTTCAAATGGATGATACAACTTAAGAAAATAAGTCATCACATTTAATTTCATGATTTAGGAGTGTGAGTTACATATATATAATTCCCAAAACAATGAAGGATATTTATATCTATGTGATTAAATTTTATTGGAAATGGTGGGTGTTTTTATTATACAAATGTTTGGCATGGAAAATCACAGGATAATTTTAGTGGTATAATAGGTGTACATAAAGATTCATGAAAGGGTTTAATGAGAGTCAAAAGAGGTCTCTAATTATATTGGAATCATAAGTTTAGTAAATGGGGTGTGTAAAAACACATTACAAAATGAATAATTGGAAATAAAAATTCTTAGTACAAAGAAAGTACTTAAATGAAAAAGGAATAGAAGAGGATCCCTTACCTTGAGGGAAACTTCTAAAAGATTGAGGAGATATTCTGAAGATATTAAGAACACCTTGTTAGGGATTTAGAGAGTTATATTAAGATTAAATTCAATATAAAGGGTTTTGAGTGCTGAATAATTAGAGTTTGGGTTGGTTTTTATTGTAAAAGAGAGGGGAATTTTTTTTATTAATTTCTAACCATAGGTCTTGGTCTCAATAGGATAAAATAACAAAAATCGAAAACCATCCCATTTTTCCAATGGTTTCTTTAAAATAAGATATACTTTTAATATTTTAATAGGATAATAATCTAACTCCTTAAAATAAAACCATTTTTGATGTGGAAGTGAGTCATGTTCATTAAGAATTTATTTTAAAACAATAAAATATAATATAGGTTTTGAAAGATTCAATAAATGATTATAAAATTAATAAAAAAAATTAAAAAAACAAATTATTTTAAAGGGGAAAGATAATTTTTTTTACTATATAATCTTTATAGTATTTATTACATCACTTTTTGGGCCATTATGATGTCATAATAGAGGCCATATATTTAAACCTTATTTAATTTTTATCCAAAAAAATCAAATATCTTAGAAAAATTTGAAAAAAATTACCATTGGATATTTTTATGAGTTGATTTAAAAAATAACAATTATTTTATCCAAATAATTCTCTAAATATGAGAAATTATATTATTAAATAAAAATCCCTTTTTTGATAGAAAAATTCTAGTTTTTATGATACTAACCTCTTTTAAAACATTATATAAATTGCATTGGATGTCATGAAAATTTATTATCAATTATATTTAAATAAATATTATTTAACAATAATATTTTATTAAAATAAAAACTATTTCAAAAATTATTGAATTCATCAAAAAGATTATCTTAATGGGAACTATATATTCCCCAAAAATAAAATTTTTATTTCTTCATATCAAAGTCTTATTTTTATCTATCTCGGTATATAATAGTTTTTACTATAATAATAAAAGGGATAAATATAATAATTATTTTATTTTAAAAAAATTTAAATCTTGATAATACCAGGTTCTAGATACATAACCCCTTATTACACCAGTATATGTCCTAAGGATAATGTGTGTGATAGTGATAGATACCTGGGGTGGTTCAGAAAATATAGATTGGGTTGTGATCTTGATAAGCTTGAAATTATCTTGTAAATGGTTTTCCTAGAGATTTAGTTTTTGGATCTTAGGTTGGAATTAGTTAAGGGAAAATCCTAGAGATTTCATCTCCCATATAAGCTCCCATAAATGGGATTCATAGGGTATGATATGACTGTTCAAGGCCATTAATTCTTTCATCTATGTCCATTGGATTTTATCCTAACCATCTATATATACCAATCATAATAGTCACTATACAACATCAATATTATCAATGGTTAATATGGATAATGTTATTTTAAATATGAAAAGTTATATTTTATAATAGTCTAAGACAACTAAATTATTGTATTTGTTTTCTATAACTACATTTCTAAATAAGGAATTTATTCATTTAAAATGGAACCTCATTTATAAAAATTTGGGTTATTACATCCTCCCAACATTATTAAAGTTAGACCATTGTACAATGACTAATGAAAATCCCCCTTCAATAAAACTATTATGTTTGATATACCATTTCAATATAATCACTTAAATTACCACCCTCCATTATAAAATATAACCAAATACATTTACTAGTGCATTAAATTTTAATATTAGTACATTATTTCATATTCATTATAATGGATTAATCCATTTCATTCAAATCACCCATTAAACAAAAACAATTTTTAACTAAAATTTTAAATAGTAGAAATTATTAACCATTAAAATTTCAACACAAAACACTAAAAAATACTAAAAACGTGGGCATCAACACTAGTTCGACAATCACACCACCAATTATATATTAATTAATAAATATTTTCCATAATGAAAATTTGGTCCAAAAAATCCCATCTTAACTTATGGGGGAATGTCATAAAATTTCACATGATCATGAAAATATTTATAACAATAATAGAATAAAAATAGTATAAAACCAAATGATGAAAAAATCAATGGGGTAAAGTCTAACCAACTTCTAATATGATCCATGCCTGATCAAAACATCATACAAATTTCTAAAATGCTAAAGAGAATTTATCTTATCTAAAAAACTTCTTAAATTAATATTCAAATCAATTTTAAAAAACTCCAAATTGTTATACTCATCATTAAACTCACTAGGTGGTATAACAATGGAATAACCTTCAGAAATTTGGTTAGGTCCACTCAAAAAAATCCCATCATCCCTAATCCACATAAATTATTCATTTAAACAACATGAACCAATGTTTAATTCAATCGAATTATATAATAAACATTATATAAATCCATTGATAATTATACCACAAAAAAATATATGATAGTGAAATATCATCTTCCCAGTGCTTAATATATAAATTTAACATGGGAACCAAATTATTTCATTGGGATTCCACCATGATGTAGTGTAATCACATCTCAAAACCATAATCAGATAAATAAATTTATTTCATAAGAGAGTAGAAAAATAATGAGTAAAAGAGTAGATCATAACATATGATCTCCATCATAAATACAACCACTAATAGATTATCTAATAAATACTAAACCAAGTATGTTTAAGTGGAGAGAAATACAATATGATTGGACACCAAAATAGCCAACCCTAGAGTCCCATTTTCTTAAAAAACACAATAAATACAATCCTAAAATGATGGTATTCAATTATTAATAGAAAATCAAGGGCCTTATCGGGTAATGGGTGTATATACATCGACATCAATGGGATCAAATGGGTTCCTGGTGTAAGGAAATCAGTCACCTAATGAACAAAACTATTAGGCTTATGATGATCCCATTAGATAGTGAAATTGATTTTCCACATTTATTATCAATGATTTTTTCATTATATTTCTGATGATATCTAGGGACAAAGGTTATTAAAGAATTGATGTTCCCTACTAGTGTTCTAGAGGTATGTTCACTAGAAATTCAAGATCAAGAATGTTGAACCATTAGATATATGAGAAATATAGATGCATGTTCTGATATGAAATGGTAAAACTAAATAATAACAAGTTTCACTAGAAGTAATGAGGAAATTTTGTAACTAAATTCTATAGATGTTTGGAGAAAGATTAAATATATTTAACAAAAGAAACATAGTAGAAATTGTCAATAGTTGAGCTGGTCATAAATAGAAATGGAAACTATTAAATAAAAAAGAAATGTTTTTGATAAAAGTGTTAATGATTTGAAGATAAAATGGTAAATTGAAGAAATCCATTTTACAGTGAATCCAACATATAGAAATATTATAGATCCAAAGAAATAAAGTCTAAACTGGCTGAAATAAATTTATTTTAAATTTCAAAATATATTTCCAAAGGAAGAAGTTATTCTTAGAAACTAAGAAGATGATACTATTATAATATATTTTCAGAGGAGAGATGATCCCTTGAATATGGAAAAGTAATTAAGTGTATTTTATCCTATTTTATTATAGAAAAGTGAGTTAATATTGAAGAAGTTTGATGTTGATGGATCCAAAATATGAAAAAAGGAAATTGAATCTATGGAAGAACTAGAGGATAAATAATTGTATGATAAATCACCATATTGTCATGAAATCAAATGAATTTTTATTTATTGATAAAAAATAACACCACAATTTGATAAGACCAATAGTTATCCAAGTTGTGTAAGTAATAAAAAGCGATGTTTAGAGAATGGGTGGATAAAAATATGATACTATGAGACAAAGTTTGAATGTAGTACTAGCATAATTGTTAGAGACCATGTGATTCACAAAGTCTTATCAGAGCTATTTGATGTTCTTAAGGATAGAGTAGGGTGATATAATCAAAACCAAAGGAAAACAATATGTATAGTCCTAAAAACATACATTCATCAGAAGTACATTTTAAAGAACTATATTGTAACATCATGAGATTTTATAATAGGATAATCATATTTGATAATTTATATGAAATAAAAACCAAGATTATAAGAGAATATAACACCTAAAAAATTTACAATATATTTATTTTTAAACAAATTCAATATCTTTTATATCTTTCAATTCATGCAACACTGAGTTTGAATAAAACGTTATACTCTATTAAAATATTATTATTTAAACATGACCATTATAACCTAGCCATTAAGATTATGGGTATGAATAATAATATATAAATTATGAAAGTTATATGTTCTAAAAATGTATAAAATAAATTCAATTATTATATATTTATTCTAAATAAAATAAGAACCATATTAAAGAAAACAAAATGTTTTCTAAAAAAACTGTATTTTTTCTGAAATATCAGTTAGTTTCTCTTTTTGAACATGATTTAAAATTAACTTTTAGCACTTATATAAAATTTATTTTCAAAAATAAACTTAATTTTTGAAATTTAAATGTAAAAATTATCTCTGGGTGAATTTTTAAAAAAAAATATTTTTTTATGAATTGTGAAAAATACTGATTTTTATTGAAAAATAATTTTTCGATTAAATTATATAAAAAGTTAAATAATATTTTAAATTGGTTATAAAATAATATTATTTCAATAATATTAAAATTTAACTAATTTATTTCATTAGAATCAATTTCATATTCAGTTTTGATATTAAAACATTCTCTACTTACAATAATTTTCTCTTTGGAAACGACTTTTTCATCACATTTGCGGTTTAATTTTAAATTGAATTATGAAACTTATGTGAATTGAATTTCAAAAAATGTATTCCATATTTTGAATAAAAATATTTTATATTATCTTATAAGGTAAAATTAATATTTTACTATAATGAATAGTAAAAATTGTAAAAATCAATTACAACAGTTAAGGTAAAAATGAGTTTACTTGGGGGTTAAAATAAGAAGATAAGGGTTAAAATGACCTAAAAACTTTTACAACACCCATTTTATGGAAAATTTATACTTTATCACCTCTATGGTTTGAAAATTATCCGTTTCAAAGTATTTTCACTTGGAAAAAACATGGGTATCACTTTATCATTTAAAAAAAATTCATGTGTGTCCTTTCCCCCACTTATAAAAGTCCACACACTCTCCTCCCATATTCACATTTCAAAAAATGGTTTGACCAATAAATATAAAAATACCTTAATAAATTACCTCAACACATCCCATAGGCTATATTTTTATTAATAATCCATCTTTAAAATGATTTTAAGTGTAAACCTAACGAGGCTCTTAGAAGATGAGGTAAAATTCAAAAATTTGTGTATTTAGATTATTTATTTTTAAACCTCATTAAAAAATAATAAAATATGATAATATAATAAAAAAATTATCTATTATATTTTGAGATGTTATTATGTTAATTTTATAACCCATATACATCTCCAATTCTATTAATTTTGAAATGAAACTATCGATCGTGCATACAGCAGACTACCACCTCATGAACCAATGTAATTCATTTTACATAAACACATTTAAAGGATGAATATAATGTTAATTTAATTATTTTACTTCTGGAATTATTATATCACATATTTTTTCTTACATTCCTTTTTTTGGGTGATAGGATAATGTCGCTTATGTGTATGGCAGACTACCGCCTCACGAAGCAATTTGATTTGTTTTCAATTATGATTTACATGAAATGTATTAATGTTAAATTTAATGAATATATGTTATATTTAGGATCTATACATACTTATTTAAATATAATATAACCTCTAACTTCTTTTATTTTTCTCTATTGGAAAATAATAACGTCGCTTGTTTATACATGTGGACTACCACCTCTACATAGTGATATAAAATGTTTTTCATTTTATTTTTACATGAATTAACTTTATTAATACATATGATATATATATAAAATAATTATTATTATTTAAAGGTTAATTAATATTTATTTTCCTTTCATTCCATCCATTGATAAAAATGGAAGCAACGTTCATGCATACGTATGACATACCATCTCCATGAACGGTAGAACCCATTTTTATCTCTAGATTTAATAGATTAATATAAATAAATAAATAATTAATATATATTATATTTATATAGATTTTAACAATATTTATATGATTTAACCATTATCAAATTACAAGGGCCAAAATTATGGAAATAAAATATATGTGAAAAACAAAGCAATTATCACCCGAAATAGTGATTTTACCAAAGTGTTGTTAATAAATGGGTGATAAAATAATATAATAAAATCCTATATTTAATGATTTAATTTTGTATGGTTATTTATTATATAATAGGTTGAGACACATATTATGGAAGTTGAACTTAATGTAAGAGTTTCTCGTCCAACTTTTACTTCTATGAGACATATGCTATATTCACCACTTATTACTTTATTTGGTGTATATAAAACCAATTTGGTTAATTTATATAATTAATATATTCCTCTTCATGGTATTAAATTTTTCATTTGAACCTATTTATTTCATGGGGATTATGATTCAAAAGTTACCAATGTGGAAAGGGTTTATTTCACAGTCTCATCATTATTCAGGATTTTTTTTGTTTAAGTCTACCTTAGAGGAATTATTTGATATTTATATCTTAAAATAAATCTATTTTCTTTTCCTATTGTTATTCATGATTATTTTCAAGTAATAGTACCATTTTTACACTCTTTGGTATATACATTTATTGAGAAAATGTTTTTAAGAAAATATGACTTTATTTCTCTCTTCAGTCAAAAATTTTCTTTCATCAAATCCATATATTCTAAAAATGTTTTTAATTTTTTTTAACAATTTATATATGATTTATTAAATTAATTTTTTCATATTTTTAATTTTTAAATTTTTTGGAAGGAATCTTCATTCCGTTTTCAAAACAAGGCCCATTTCGGTTTTACCAAAAATGTGAAAGGAATATTTGTTTTAATGTGTAAGGCATGACTGAAATTTTATGCCAGCATGATAAATAAATGTTTTAAGGATTATTATAAAGTTTTAAATGTTTATTTTCAATGAAAACTATTCTCAAAATGTTTTTTGAACCTTTTATTTTAATTTTTTTTCAAAGTGAATATTTTCTTTTCCTTAAGAATGTTTTTAATGGCATATTTATGGTATTTCTACTCATTGATGACATCAAACCATTATATTAATTATGATCCACCAGGAATATATTATATTTATAAAATAATTATTATTTCTATTTATGTTTTATTATTAGTTTGATCGATGATGTATAATTTTATTTCCATTCACCATATTATTTTGGATGTTTTTTATTATGTTTATTAGATTGGTGTAAGTATTAACATATCATATATTATTTATTCAATACAAATTTTTATGTTGATTATTTTTTACCTCTTTCATATTGAGTAATGAATTGGAATTATTATGTTACATGTGGGGACTAGTTATTGAAATCCCCTTGATTCATCGATTGGTCTCATGTGACAAATCAGATGACCAAATTAAATGGATTTATACCCACATATTTAAAGTGTCTGGAAAAAGGTCTTGGTAATTTCAGATCTCTGATATTATGAATTACCTCATTATTTTATCAATTATTGATGTCCATGTGATTATTAAATTTTTTATAATATCCATGGATAATATTCAAGATTATGTGATTATTTATATGGATTCATTTGAATACCATTTTTTTTCCATTTTTTGCACATTTTATTGATTAAATGGAATGTGTTTCAATTATTTACCTTTCCATATTGATTACAAATATTTATTCATGTTATATTATTCTATATTATTACCCTTACTAAGAATTTGAGATCACCCATTTCTTATATTTTATTTTCTCCAGGATACCAAAAAGTATTTTGTGATTGATATGTTGTGATACACTATGAATAATAATGTTGTTCTCATAGAAAACACTCTATGTATTTTATGTTTTCAATGTTAATGTGAAATTGAAGTGTGAATCTAGTTTTAAATGAATAATAAACTATTTTTTCCTTCAATATAAGATTCCTTGTATCTTATTCCAAGTAATAATTTAGAAAACAGATATGGGTTATTGGAGTCAGGGTCATTAAAATCTGTGTCATGAACCATCTTGAAAAACCTAGTACCCTAATAACCAAGTCGGCACTGACGTAGCCCAAAGGGAGTTCTTGATCGCCATGGGTTCATGACTATCACTTTGTATCATTAAAGATGAAGAGGTAATGATATTTTTTACAAAATAGTGGAATATAAAAGATTGAAAGTTAGTATGGTCAACACTACAAAAGGAGAAAGTACTAGAAAAAAATAGGTTTAACAAAACCCAAAGTTGTACATCATCAAAGTAATCAATAACTGATAGGATAAATTCTCAACATACCATGAAAAAAGTTGATAGAATCTCCACTAGTTACCATCAAGACTATGGGTCCAAATGATCAAGAACATCCACCACCTCCAAATGCCTCTTTCCCTTTTCTCAGACCTAGAAAAATATAATATACAAATTCTTAAAGGTAAAGGTAGGATATGGGATATAAATACCAGTAGGGTCTCACTAAGTGTTACATAATAAATACCATAAAAATTTAATATTTATTATATCTGATAAAATAAAATAAGTCATGAAGTTTCATTTGAATATTTTGAACCAAAATGTGCGTTCATTCAAATAGATGACAAATATGTTGAAAAACTTTCAAATAGTCTTAAATGAACACTTTATATAAAAATGTTTATATAAATTAGTTGGAAATAATAAAACCATTCATTTATCAATGGAATGTGTAATCAAGTCATAAATCATAGAGAAAAACTATGTAATAAAGCCTCACAATAAGTTAGTTTCTCAGGTAATAGGATCATCACACATCTCAATTATGATCTCGGCTCTAGTTTGGTGCACACATATAAATAAAACCCAATAGGGGAACCCATAATGGGTAGTCTACACCCTAAAAGGGAAACACATCATGGTTAGTCATGGTACATTTATTTAAGTAACAATTTTCATTATCAATCTATTTCTAGGGAATTAAGGTCTTAATGTACATGTCCTAGTTACCACCAACTAACCAGGCTAACACGTGCTTCAAAAAGTCAATCAATCAAATTGGAAATCAATAATTTCAAAACATTTCAAAATTAAATTTCCAAATTTTAGTTTCCAACTTTACTTTTTTATTTCAAAACAAAATCATAGGTTTTCATCAATTCATGCAACTTAAAATCATCTTTCAATTTAATTCATTTTATCAATATCAAGATTAAATCATTTCATCAATATTATTTCTAAAAAAAGCCATCATTTTTTTCAAATCGACCCACAATTACAATTACATGGAATTTGGGTGTTTACATAATTTCCATAGGAATTTTAAATAAAATATTGAATAATCTCATATCTATTTTTTAAAATCATTTAAAAACAATTTCCATATAAATCAAGCAATAGATTTTTTTCAATTGAATGAAAAAAGACTTATAAAACCACCTACCTTTATATAAATGAATCAAAATTCTCAACACCCATAATGAGGAATGCCAATAAAGAACAAGGATAAGGAGATTTAGAAACAAGACCTAGAATCAAGATTTGACAAAATAGACTTTATATCTATAAATTACATAATGATCTATCAAACTCTAAAGTAGAGAGAAGGAGATATTAAAAGAAACCACATCAGATAAGATCCATATACATAGATATCGATTGATCAAGATCAATTCCAATTAGATCCACCAAATAAAGGGTTTAGAGGATCCAAAATAGAGTCTTGAGAGACTCCAAGGATGAAAAAATCATGTGAGGGTCAAATGATGGAATTATGAACCTTAAACATGGCGTTAAGAAAATTTAATTAAATTTTCAAAGGAATAAAAAACTACATGAATAGTTTCCTAAGGAGGGATTCATGGTTAGACAAACGATTTTCATAACCATGAACCCCTACTGGTCCTCTATTTAGGGTGCACAGTTTGGATGCACAATTAAACTAACCATGTTCCAACTGTAGATTCCCCACTATCCATGGGGTGCACAATTTAGAGGGGTATTGACATTGTTTTGAGAAACCATGTTCCCACTTCCAATGGATTTCAATAGGGTTCATGGTTTTCTAGTCCAAACTTCATGGATTTTCCTAACCATATATAACCCCTTGGTAATCTAAAAATCTCCAAATTCTCCCATAATAACCCTAAAAGAATACCCGACTTAAAGAAAATCAATACAAGGTTCAAGAAATACCTGAAAAAAGTAATGGGATATTACAACCTCCCCACCAAAAAAACTTTCTATCCACACAAATACTATCAATTTTTTTTATAACAAATAGATGAGGACACTACTCTCGCATCAGTGCCTTATGCTCTCATGTATCATGAGAATCAGAACCATGCTACCATAGAACATAGACCTAAGGTATCAGCCTCCCACAAAGTACCTTAGTCTCAAAAGAAATAATCCTATCTGAACTCTTAGTCACAGATAAAAAAGGATCAACATCAATATCCTCCTAGATCAAGACATGATATAGGTCTGAAAGATACTTTTGAAGATGTGATACTTGAAACACCCTATATATCAACGTTAACTGTGGCGGAACTGCTAAATGGTAATCCACTTTCCCCACCTACTAAAATACCTCAAACGGTACCACAAACCGTGGTGAATGTTTTCCTAAGTTTTCAATGACCCAAATGAGGTGAAACTCTCAAAAAAACCTATTCACTTACTGAAAACCCCAATAGTTTTCTATGATCATCAGTATAGTATTTTTATATTCTCTGTGTTGTCAACATTATCTAATGAATTAACTGAACTTTTTATTTTATATCTTAGAACAAACTTGGTCCAACCAAAGAACATTGATCAATATCCAACTAACACAACATATATTTACAAGTCCTACTAAACAAGGCCTCAACATGAGCCATATAAATCATATAGTGGTAACTGTTATTATAAGAAAACACAATTAATCCTAAATGGATTTCCCAAGCTCCGCCAAAGTTTAGAATGCAAGCAGATAACATTCCCTCAATAATCTGTATACCTATTTATATATGGAAATCCTTCTACGAATTATATGTTGTACTCAAATATACTTGAGATCCTAGTGCCTCCTAGAGGCCTCTCAAAAATAAATAAGTAAAACAGGTGCCCCTATCAGGGAATAAATAAGATGGGACACCATGAAATCTAAAAATCTCTTTCACATAGAGATGTCCCAATTCCTCAACTTTGGTTGTATGATGAATGGGTATAAAGTGATCTGATTTGGTTAGTCTATCGATCACAACTCATATCACATTATTTTTTAGATGGGTACATGAAAACCCAACCACAATTTCCATATAAATCTCACCCCACCCCCAAGTCACCCTTGTAAGTGGATGCAGTAAACCAGAAGGTCTCTGGTGCTTATCCTTGACCTTTTAGGAAGTATAAAAAAGAGAAACAAAATTAGAAATGTCTTGTATCATACTTGGCCAGCAGAATCATCACCACATTTCATGAACCATATTCATGGTACATAGTTGCACCACCTACTGGTTATTATAGAAATCTCGAATCTCATCCTTACTTATGGAAGAAGGAATAACTTAATGATACCAGAAATAATGAATAACCTCTGTAGAGAATGAAAACTAAATAATGATCTCCCCACTATAAAGAGAGTCTATAATTCCACAAAACAAATCATCATTCTATTGATCCGGAATATTTATCTTGAGAAGAGATGAGGTAAACTAGATTCTTTCTAACTCGACTTCTTCCTCACAGAATCCTAAATTAAATTGTAAAAAAGAGCCACAATGTTATGATTCTTTCATGGCATGGGTTGTAATTTTCCTACTCAAATCATCAAAGATGAAATTTCCATTCCTTGGGGTGTAGAAAATGTTGAAGTCAAAATACTATAGGTACTCCACCCAATGCCTCTACTGGAAGTTCAAATATTTTTGAGAAAAGATATAACTCAATATTTTTTAGTCATAAAACATGGTAAACCATTCTCCAAAAAGGTATTTCCACCAACTCTTAAGCACATGAATCATGACTATACATTCAAGGTCATGGGTCGGATAATTCTTATCATGTGGATTATTCTATCGAGAACCATAGGATACCGCGTGATCACTCTATATAAGAATACATCCCAAACCCAAACTTGATGTGTCACAAAAGACCATATAGCCCTGATTAACCTCTGGAAGAGTCAACATTGACACATAAGTCAAAATAAATTTCATATCAAAAAAAAAACTCTAACATTTCTCATCCCAATTTAACTTAACCATCTTCTGAGTAGAGTGGTCATCAGAGAATCCAATATTGAGAAATTATTTACAAACTAAAGATAATATCTCACTAAACCCAAGAAGGTCCAAATATCAAAAACATTATGTGGTTGATCCCATGTCCTGGAATATTTAACCTTCTTAGGATCAATTAAATACCACGTTTAGAGATCATGACTCCTAATAACAACATATCTCAAATCTAAAAATCACATTTTGATATATTGACATAGATTTGATGATTTCTCAACATTTCTAGAATTTATATCAAATGATGCACATGATACTCATTAGATCGAGAGTAAACCAGAATTTCATCCAAAAATACCACTATGAATGTGTAAAGGTACTCATGGAAATCATGTTCATTAGAGATATAAAGCCTGTAGGAGCACCAGTTAAACCAAATTTCATCACACGATACTCATAATTCCCATACATAATTTGAAAGGTGATCTTATGAATATCAGATTATTTTATTCTCAACTGGTGATAACCATATCAAATATCAATATTTGGAAACCAATTTTCCCATTTAAGACAGTAAAAAATATCATCAATCCATCGTAAAAGACAATTTTTCTTGACTGTAACTCAATTGAGTTTTGGTATTCAACAAAAAGGTGAAGTGTTCTGTTATATTTCATCAAAAAGAGAATAGGATCTGCCCAAGGTGACACACTTAGGTATATAAATCCTTTCTCTAATAGATCATCCAATTAAGTTTTCAACTCTTTTAGTTTATCTGGTTCCATATGGTAATAAGGAATAGATGCTAGTTGAGTACCCGGTAATAAATCAATAGAGAACATTACCTCTCTTACTGATGGAAATCTATAGAAATAATAAGGAATAACATCAAGAAACTTGAGGAAAATTAGAGGGATATCATCACTCAACAATTCTTTCTCCATGTAAAAGTAAAACACTGATATTAATCTAAACAACTCTAGAAATGAAGACTCGTATCTACTCGACCTCAGGTCCCATTCTACATAAAAGATACAACACAACCCATCAGACACAGTAAAGGAGACCTATAAAAGATAATAGTAAATTTAAGCCTTATTAGTAATAATCCAATCCATCCTGATGATTATGTCAAGAGGTTTCATAGTGAGAACCAAAAAATTCTAGGTTAGATCAAACTGTGATAAATAGAAAACATAAGGAGGACAATAGAGACCCTACTCTCTCTTCGATCTGAGGGGAATAACAATATCCACCACATAAGATAAATGATCCATAGGAAGATTTAGTAGCTTCAAAATATTTTTATACACAAATGAGTGAGATAAACTAGTATCAAATAAAGAAGTCATTAAATATGAAGCTATAATGATGGTGCCTCTCACAGTCACTGGACCCATATCCTCTTCCTCTGGAGACTCTTCCACTACATGAAGAAGCTTTGTTCAGGATTCCTATAAATATAACCCTTTAGATCACAAAAAAATAATTATAACACCATACTTGTAGGTGCTTATAAGCCCATTCCATGGTATGGAGAAAAAAGTAAATAGAATAATTTAGTCAGGTTTCCTAAGAAACCCAAAGAACAACAAATATTTGGTATCTCAATGTAAACACATCTGGAATACCCAAACTTACCACATTAGAAGTGAGTAAATAGACCTATACTAGGCACTATAGGAGTTCTAGAGGATACCTTCCATCGTGAACCAACATTAATCTCACCATGCTTCCCCTTTCCTTTAAAGGAACTCATAGAACTTCTACTGGGAGAAAAAATAACTCCCACCAACCCTGACTTACTAGCCAAGTCAAGCTCAACCATCAAAACAATATATAGTATGTTTTCATAAAAAGTGAGCTTAATTATAAGGCCCAATCCTTAAAAATTTCTTAAAATTTAGTTAAGTAAATAATTCACATTGAGGATATTTTTTAGGTTTATAGTTTTAGAGAATTAGGACATAACTAATACATAATAACTCAAATTTATACAAATTGGATACCACTAAAATAGTATCCATTCCTTCCAAAATATAAAACTTTTAAAAGTAAACATGATTTCTTTTTCTTGATAAAAATCTCCTTGACTTTTTCATTTCTCTAACCCATCCTTATACCCTGTGAAAACATTTTAAAAGCATGGTATGAGAAAAAAAATCTCAGTAAGGGATATAAAATAAGGAAAGGAAATGTTAGTCCCTAAATATTTATAAACCCATGAAATCATAAGAATCATGAAAAACTTAATAGAAATCATAAATAAAAAAGTGAACCTCTTCCATCCATATCATACTTACATTGTATCTTTCATAGCTGTATAGTGGGTAACATTCATGGTTACGTTTGGAATACCCATCATAGTATATTCCCTAAATCTCTTAGGTAAAACCTTATCATTTAACTCCATCTCGTTACCCAATGTATTGGAGAGCTATCATAGGCTGAACCACCCTCCGTTTATTAGATAACCACCCATATACATGATCAAGGTCCAAGAACCATAACATAATCATAACACATAAACCATGCATAAAGGAAAAATAACATTTCTATATTTCCATCATAAGATATCATTTAAATATATAATCAATTCATCCTAAAAACCATTTTAAATACCAAAATACCCAAAAAGGTAATATGGTATTTATGTTTCATTGAAAAAAATTACATCTTGTAGAATAATCCAAATACCAAATAATGGTCACAGTGGCGAAAAGGTCGTTGTCGCCACATATATTAAAACAATGTTCCTTTTTTCATTTAGTAAAAAAATTAATATAAAAAATATTCCTTTTGAAAATCATTGAATTAAATTAAAATTCAAAGGTATTGATTATACACCGTATAAAAGAAGGTGGTGTATTACATCAAAATATGCCTCAATGAAAGGAGATTGAGACGAAGTCCCTTACCGTGAGTTTGAATCGTCACGTACAATCTTTATATTCATAAATAAAAAACATAGATTAATTTATACTTTATTTAGAACCTTTTTATTGTTGATTATTTCTTTTATATCACTTATTACCATGTTATAAAAATTATATAATTATTTAAGATTATATCAGATGTTTTGTCTATATTCGGTACTTGACTAGAAAATGAACGTGGTTTTGATGTCACGAGTCAATGTGTTCATAAGTACATCATCTCCATAATAGTATTAATGAAATAATAATCACTTTTATACATTAATCATACTTTTTAAATCAAACCATTAATTGTTGTTATGAAAAATGAACAATGTTATATTCATAGAGACGGTAGGTCGTTTGTACGCATGAGTAACATTTTCATTTTTCATTGATCATTATGGAAATAAGGTAATTATTATTTTATATTTTCATAATTATCATAATATTATTATAATCATAATACTAATTTAAATATACTTATATATATCATACAAGTGATGTGGTAAATAAAAACGATTCACATCGCTTATTAGAGGTGATAGTTCACAGGTACGCACAAACGACATTATTGTTTTTATGTGCATGGAAGGTACGAATATAATTGAAATAGAATTATTTTAAAATAATAAATATGTAATTAATATCACATATAAATATTAATTTCATCATTTTAACCAATCTTGATAGGTGGTAATGGAAAACAAACTAAATTGGTTCGTGGAGGTGATAATTCAGACGCACACATGAATGATTAATTCCATTATCATTTAATAGAAGTAGAGATGGATTTAGGGGATGATATTAACATAATAAAATCTAAGTATATTTAGGATACTTTAGTTATTATTTCATCTTGTAATAATAATATTTAAGGGAAGTAGAAGAAGAAATAAAATAGAAACTCTTAAAAATGATACCTCTTTTTCAGTTGATCACCTTTGAAGAACACTTTAACACCTCTAATAAGGGGGTTATTCCTAAAATAAGTCCTAAATAATGTGGTTAGGTATTCTAGTAAGAGGTTTGGGAAGATATTGGATGAACTAGAAAGCTTTGTAAGTGTGAGTATTAGAGAAGAGAGGGTACCTTTTTATAGGAGAGAGGAGGGTCACCCTTGGAAATTATAATAATATTACACTAATATAAATTAATTATTTAATCCAAAAGATTCCAAATTGAAATATGTTGAATATAATATTACTATAGTTAGAAATAATCCCATCCAATAATTTTTATATATGTATTGATTTTATTTTAAACCTTATCCATTCAGTTTACCCTTAATTATTCTCTTTTAATTTTAAAAGTTGTAACAACATTTTAATTATTAAGAGGCTATTAGTTTTACTTATATGAGATTAATTTACTATAATTGGACACATAATGAACTTTTAGACCATATAATATTCACTTTGTGATTTTAAAATATTTTTGAGGATTTTTAAATGATTTAATAAATTACTATTTTTATAAAACATCAATTATGTCAATTTTTACACTATTCATTTTATTGATTTTAGATAAAATCTAAAAAGAGAGATAAATTTGAAAAAAAAACAATTGAATAGTATTTTAACATATAATATTCACTTATAAAAATAGTGGATGAAATAAATTATGTCAAATAATATTTATTTTATTATTTATAATATATTTTATTTGATTCTTTCATTAATAAAGCAATCAATGCATCATAATTATGTCATAATTAAATTTAATTATTTAATATCTAAAAATTATAAATAAAATACCATGATTTAATAAATAGTTTTAAATTTCTAATTAATATTTATAGTCAAAGATATAACCTATATAAACCCATATTAAAATTGTGTTAGTAAGAAGATATATGTTTATAACATATTTTCCTTTAAATTAAAAGTTATAAGTGTCATAATCACACCCAAGTGGCTTCTAATGGCCAAATTTTCATCCCAAGGGTTTTATTGGGAGTAAATATCTCATACAATTGTATTATGAAACGTTTTAGGATAGTTATATATTTTTATAATAATATTTTTACCCTTACTTACCTGATTTACCCTTTAACCGTGGTAAATAAAAATAATTACTAAAGTTTCTATTCATAATTTCAAAAAATAAAAGGGACCTATTTAAATAATTTGTAAATTTTGATTCCAAATATGGAATCTATTTTTCCAATTTCAAAACACTTAATTTTTATTAATTAATTTAAAATTAATTCCTGTTGTCAAAATGAGAAAATGGGTTTTTTAAAAGTAAAAACCATCAAAGGATTGACATGTGTTTATATCAAATTTCAATGTGAAATTATCTCCAATGATCAAAATTGGATTAAATGATAAGAAAATAATATAAATATAATTTAAAACCAATTCAAAATATAATCTATCAATACAAATAAATTAGACGAAAAGGCGATTTTGAATTACAATGCAGTATTTTTACTATTCATTAAAATATGAATTTTATCAGAAAAATACCAAATTTCAACCAAAGTAAATTTTTATGTCCCACTTCCAAAGAAGAATTTTATTTTTTCAAATATAAAATATAAAAGTGACAAAAATTAGATTTAAAAAGGTTTCTCCATTAAAAGGTGGTAAAACTATCTTTTAAAAATATAAGAGTATTTTATGCTTAAGAGTGGATTTATTCTCATTTTAAGCCTATAAATTTTATTAGATGAAAGTAAAAAAATTTAATAAACATGTGTAAAAATAATATAGTTAGTTATGTTCATTCCCTCCAATAAAACTACTAGGCGGTAGCTACCATTTAAAATAATAATACTAATAATGTATTATTTTTCTGTATAACTCAGTCTTGTGTGCAACATAAGATTTTGGAGAAACACATTTTTGCATGTCGAGTACACTATCGTACATAGAATCCCATTTTGAGTAAAATTAATATCTAATTCATAAATATTAATAGATATTCAAATATCTTATTCTATAATAACCTAGGATATTACTTCCTTCCCCTTTTGGAAATTGCGTCCAAGCAATTTTATTCACTTATAAAATAAGTGAGGGTATTTATCCCTCATAGGATTTTAATATTCCCATTATTCCTCTTCAACCATATGGTTTTTCCACAAAACCTTATCTTGATGAATCACCTTATTCCGCAACACCTACTCTCTATGGTCAAGAATCTGGACTAGTTGTTCCTCAAAAGAAAGACTCTCTTCCAACTGAACTACTTATAGACTCAAAACATGAGATGGATCCGAAAAATACTTTCTCAAAATTGAAACATGAAAAATATTGTTCACCTTGTATAAACTTGAAGGTAAATACACTCTTTAGGTAACTAATCCAACTTTCTATAGGATTTCATAGGGTCCAATAAACTGTGGGCACATCTTTCCTTTCTTACCAAAACGCATCACACTTTTCCATGGTGAAACTTTGAGAAAGACATAATCACCTACCTCGAAAGAAAGATCCTTCATATAGTTATCCTAATAACTTTTCTACCTTCTCTAAGTTGTCCTCATGTGTTTCTAAATCAACTAAAATTTTTCTCCTATCTCTTCTACTAATTCTGGTCCCATCAACTTCCTTTCACCTACTTCATCCCAAAAATCTAGAGTTCAATGCCACTTTCCATATAATGACTCAAATGGTGACATATGTATACTAGAATGAAAACTGTTATTATAAAAAAAACTCATCCAAAGAAAGATTTTGGTCCCAACTTCCCTGATAATCCATTGAACAAACACATTGCATATCCTACAATATCTAAATTGTTCATTCTATATTCCCATTAGATTGATGATGAAAAGTTGTATTAAAATTTAATTATATAACCAACAACTTCTGAAGGCTTTCCAAAAGTTAAAAGTGAACCTTGGATCATGATCAGATACAATGGAGAGAGGAACTCCATGTAACCTGACTATCTCCTTAAGATACAACCAAGAAAGTTGATCTAGAGACATTTTATATCGAATATAAATAAAATGATAAGATTTATTCAATCTATCAATAAGAACCCAAATCATATTGTTACCTATAGAAGTCTTTGGTAAGCCCACTATGAAATCCATGGATATATTCTTCCATTTCTAGTCTGGTAATGGAAAAGGCTAAAGTATCCGTTTTAGAAACTATCATTCTGATTTCACCTGCTGACAAGTCAAACACTTCAAAGTAAAGTCAACAATATCTCTTTTCATTCCATCCCACCAGTAATACTCTCAGAAGTATCCACACATATTAGTACTCCTAGGATGAACTGAAAACGGAGAACTATGATCTTCACATAATGACTCTTTCTTAAATTATGAATCACAAGGCACATGTAACCTCTTCCCAAATCTCAAAACACAATCATTATCAATGTTAAATTCAGTAAAATTACCCTTCTGAACCAATTTTACCTTTTTCTACAACTCACTACCTTGCTTTTTCACTTTCTTAATTTTGTCTAATATAGATTATTTCACTAAAACCCAAAACAAAATAGAGGAATTTCCTGCACTAATAACTTCTAAGTTAAAATTCATTAAATCGTTAACTAAAGGATCATGTTCCAAATATAACATGGTTAATATTGCATTAATTTTACAACTAAAAGCATCAACAACTTTTTTTTATTTTCCAAGATGGTAATGAATCTTGCAATCATTATCCTTTATTAGTTTCATGCATCTTCTCTGTCTCATGTTCAATTATTTCTGAGTGAATATATACTTAAAACTTTTGTAATCAGTATATATTTCACATTTTAATCCATAGAAATGATTCCTCCAAATTTTTAAAGGAAAAACTATAGTATCTAATTCGAAATCATGTGTAGAGTAATTTAACTCATGAGTTTTCAACTTATGTGAAGCATACGAAATTACCTGATCATTCTACTTTAGGACACAACCCAATCCTTTCAACGAAGCATCACTATAGATAACAAATTCACCATTCTAGGAAGGTAATTCCAAAACTAGAGTATTCACCAATCTTCATTTCAATTTCTGAAAATAATCATCACATTCTTTAGTCCAGATGAACTTAACACCTTTTTGAGTTAACATAGTCATTGGGAAAGATAACCATATAAAATTTTCAACAAACCTTCAGTAATAGCCTACTAACCCAAGAAAATTATGAATCTCAGTTATATTTTTGGGTCCTGTCCATTCTTCAAGAACTTTTTTTAGTAGTATCAATAGTTATTCCATCTTTAGAAACAATGTGACCAAGGAAAGAAATTTTTTGTAACCAAAACTCACACTTTCTTAATTTCCCATACAATTTCTTTTCTTTTATGGTTTGCAAGACAACCCTTAAATGGATTTCATGCTCCTCTTTACTTTTATAATATACCAAAATTTCATCTATAAACACAACCACAAACTTATCCAAGAACTCATATAATACTCTATTTATAAGATCCATGAATGCAGTAGGTACATTAGTTAATACAAATGGAATAACTACAAATTCATAATGTCCATATCTAGTACAAAATATAGTCTTTAAAATGTCTATTTCCCTTACTTTCAACTGATGGTACCCTGACCACAAGTCAACCTTTGGAAAATACTAATCTCCTTGGAGCCGATCAAAAAAATCATTAATATGTGGAAAAGGACACTTGTTCTTAATAGTGATGTTATTCAAAGATATATAATCAATGAAAATTTTCTTTAAACTATCTTTCTTTTTAACAAACAAGATAAAAGCACCCCATGGTGATGTCTCAGGTCGAATGAATCCTTTATTTAATAACTCCTGCAATTGCTTCTTTAACTCTAAAAGTTCAATTTGATCCATTTGATAAGGGGGTATTGAAATTGGCTTAGCCTCAGGAACTAAGTCAATAGTAAATTCAACTTCCTGATCAAGTATAATACCAGGCAACTCATTAAGAAACACATTAAGATACTCATTTACTATAGGTACATCATTAATATAAAGAATTCTTTTATTTTTAATAATATGTGAAAGGTAGAATTCATTTCCATCTTTTAGTAGTTTCTCATCTTCCTGATATGTTATCAATGGTAAGGGTTCATTCTTATATAAAAAATTAAAGTATTTTTGGAAAGAAACTTCTTTAGCTCTACAGTCAATCTTAGCATGGTAAACAGAAAGCCAATCCATACCCAGAATAACATCAAACCCTACTAGAGAAAAAACAATAAGGTTTTCAGGTATATTCTTTCCATGGACAAGGACAAAAAGATTCTTATAATTTCTTTTGGTCTCAACATTTACCCAGTGTGTTTTTACCATAAGTTCGAGATTCATTTCTTGAGGTGGAATTCCCAATTTAATAGAAAATTTATCAAACATGAAAGAATGTGTAGATCTAGAATCAAAGAAATTGACATAATCTAAATAAACAAACAATGTACTTAATACCAATTAATTTGATAACCCAACATCTTTTGAAGTAGTTGCAAAGGATTTCACCACACCTTTTTGCTTTTATTTTGGTTGCTTCCCATCATTTGAGTTCTTCATCAGACACTCATTTTCATAATTACCCATATCATTTCACTTAAAATATTTTACTGACTATAAATCATATTTTGTATTACCACTACCCAGATCTTTTTCAGTTCCACTATGAGCCTTATGTCCCATTTTAACACATCAAAAGCACTTACTAGAATTCAAAAGGAATTCTCTAGTGTGCTTTTTACCACAATTTTCACAAACTGTAAACTTAATTTTTTAACATCATAATTTTTTGAAGAATATTTCCCTTTACCCTTCCACCTTAACAACTTATTATGCTATTTGTCAAAGAACAAATAATTATTGGAAAACTCCATTTCCACATTCTTCACACATCGAACAAGATTTTCCTAACTTTTAAACTCATGTGAATCCATTTCTATTCAATAATTTGGATTTAATACTGATTAAAAAATGATTTATTTTACTATCAAGATCTTGGAAGAAATTTGGAACATACCCTACCAATTGAGTGAATTTTTATTCATAAGCATCCATTAAGTCACCCTCCTGCCTGAATTCCAAGAATGGTTTTTTCATCCTAAGTTAAACTGCCTTAGGAAAATATTTCTTATGAAACATGCTTTTGAATTCATCCCAATAAAGAGCATCAATCTCCTAATTTTCCCTGATATTCTTAACCATTGACCACTACTGATCAGCTTCACCTTCAAAATGGTAAACAACAAGACTAACCTTTTGATTGTCTCAACACCCCATGATATAGAAAATATTTTCTAGTGCTTTAATCTACTCTTCAGCTAGAATAGGGTCAGATGATCCTTTGAATGATGGAGGATGTTGCCTCATGATATTCTCCACTAATGACATGTTCCTCTGTGGTTGATCTGGCTAATCTCATGCATGGATACCACCACCATTTTTAGCATGGTTCAACAAAAGAATCACTACAACAAACTATTCAGTTCTGATTCTGAGAATATTAGGTTGTTGATTTGGAAGGTTGTTTTCCTCTTGATGTCATCCTAGTATAGATTCCATGTTTCCTCTCTATAAAATCATTCTGAATAAACATATATTAGATGAAGCAACATGGTAATCTTCAAATTCTATATCATTTCAATTTGACCATAAACTAAAAATTATTTATAGATATTCTATTAAAAATATCATAACCCCTAAAGTTGTCTAAACTGACCTATGATACCAAATACAAGGTTCAAGCCTTAAGAATTGAATAATCTTGAGTTAATTCATGAATTCAAATTGAGGGTCTTTTTATGTTTAGAGTTTTAGAGAATTATGACATAACTAATACATAATAACACAAATTTATAAAAAGTTGATACCACTAAAATAGTATCCATTTCTTCCACAATATAAAACTTTTAAAAGTAAACATGATCTATTTTTCTTGATAAAAATATTCTTGACTTCTTCCTTTCTCTAACCCATCCTTATACCCTGTGAAAAATTTTAAAAACATGGGATAAGCATAAAAATCTTAGTAAGGGATATAAAATAAGGAAATGAAATGTTATTCCATGAATATTTATAAACCCCTGAAATCATAAGAATCCTAAAAAAATCATAGTAATAATAAATCATAAAGGTAACTTGTGGAATCCATATCATACTTACATTGTAGATTTTATAGATACATAGGGAGTAACCTTCATGGTTACATTTGGAATACCCATCACAGTATATTCACTAAATATCTTAAGATAAACCTTATCATTTAACTCTATCCCATTACCCAATGCATTAGAGAGATATCATAGGCTCACCCTCCCTCGGTCTATCAAAGAACCACCCATATACATAATCAATTCTCAAGAACCATAACGTAATCATAACACATAAACCATGCACAAAGGAAAAATAACATTTCCATATTTCAATCTAAATATATCATTTCAAGATATAATCAATTCATTCTCAAAACCATTTTCAATACCAAAATACTTAAAAATGGAATATGGTATTTACATTTCTTTTAAAAACATTATGTATAATTGAAGAATCCAAATAACAAATAATGGTCACCGTGTGGAAAGGTCGTTTTCACCGTATATGTTAAAAAACATTCTTTTTGTCATTTTGTAAAATGATTTGTTTAAAAAGATTCCTTTTGAAAATTTTGAATGAAATTAAAATTAAAAGGGGTCGATTATACACCATATAAAAGAAGTTGGTGTATAACATCAAAATATGCCTTAATGAAATGAGATTGAGATGAAGTGCCTTACTGTGAGTCTGACTCATCATGTAAAAACTTTATATTCTAGAATAATAAACTTAGATTAATTTACAATTTCTTGAGAACATTTTTCAATTTTATTATTTATTTTATACCACTTATTCCCATTTTATAAAAATTATATAATTATTTAAGTTCATATTAGATGTTTTGTTGATATTTAGTACTTGAGTTAAAAATGAACATGGTTTTGATGTCACTAGTCCATGTGGTCATAAGTCCAACATCTACAAAATACTATTCATGACATAATCACCAATTTTATACATTAATAATACTTTTTAAATCAAACCATTAATTATGGTTATGAAAAATGAACAATGTTATATTCATGCAGATGGTAGGTCATATGTACGCATGAGTAATGTTTTCATTTTTCATTGATCATTATGGAAATAAGGTAATTATTTTTTTATATTTTAAGAATTATTATATTGTTATTATAATCCTAATAATCATTTAAATATACTAATATATATCATACAAGTGATGTGGTGAATAAAAACGATCCACATTGCTTCGTGGAGGTGATAGTTCACACATACACATTAACAACACTATTGTTTTTATGTACATGGAAAGTAAGGAAATAATTGAAATATTATTATTTTAAAATGATAAATATGTCATTAATATCACATATGAATATTAATTCCATAATTATAATAGATCTTGATATATGGTAATGGAAAGAGAACTAAATTGGTTTGTGGAGGTGATAATTCATATTTACGCACGAATGATTAATTATTTTTCCATTTGATGAAATTGGAGATGTATTTAGGGGATTATATTAACATAATAACATCTCAATATATTTATTATACTAGAGTTATTATTTCATCTTGGAAGAATAATATTTAAAGTAAGTGGATGAAGAAATAAAATAGAAACTCTTAAAAAACGATACCTCTTCTTTGATTGATCACCTTTGAAGAACACCTTAACACCTTTAAGAAGGGTGTTATACCTAAAATAAGGCCTGAATAATTTGGGTAGACATTATAGGAAGACATTTGGGAAAATCTTGGCCTATCCAAAGGGATATGGATGTGTGAATATTAGAGAATAGAGGGTACCTTTTTATAGGATAGGGGAGGGGCACCATTAGAAATTATTAAAATATTAAATTAATATAAATTAATTTTTTAATCCATAAGATTCCAAATTGAAATATGTAGAATCTAAGATGATGATATTTATAAATCTTACAATACAATAATTTTTAGACACGTGTTTATTTTATTTTAAACCTTGTATTTTCAGTTTACCCTTAATTATTCTCTTTTAATTTTAAAAGTGGTAAAAAAAATTAATTATTAAGAGGCTATTAATTTTAATTATATGAGATAAATTTCTCATAATTTGACACATAATTAACTTTTATACCTTATCATGTTCACTTTTTTATTTTAAAAGATTTTTAGGTGTTTTAAATAATTTAATAAATTACCATTTTTATAAAACATCAATTATGTCAATTTTTATACAATTAATTTTATTGAATTTAAATAAAATCTAAACAAAGAGAATAGATTCCAAAAAAAATTATTTAATAGACTTATAACATGTCATATTAACCTATTAAAATCTTTTATGGGATAATTTTGTCAAATAATATTTATTTTAATATTTATAATATCATTATTTTATTCCTTCATTAATAAAACAATCATTGAATCATCATTATGTCATAATTAAATTTAATTATTTAATGTATAAAAATTATAAATCAAATAACATGATATAGGAAACCTTTTTAGATTTATAGTGAATATTTATCATCAAATATATTACATATATAAAGCCATATTAAAATTATTTTTGTAAGAAGATATATGTTTATAACATATTTTCCTTTACTTTAAATTAAAAGTTATAAGTGTGATAATCACACCCAAGTGGCTTCTAAAGGAAAAAATTTCATCCCAAGGGTTGTCTTGGTCGGAAATATCTCATAAATTGGATTAGGACAAGTGTTGTGGTAGTTTTATATTATTATAATATTATTTTTACCCTTGTTTACTTGATTTACTCTTTCACCGTGGTAAATAAAAACAATTACTAAAGTTACTATTCATAATGTACAAAAATAAAAGGGACCTATTTAAATAATTTTGAAATTATGATTCTAAATATGTAATCCATTTCTCCAAATTCAAAACACATAAGTTGCAGTAAGTAATTTAAAATTAATTTTCATTATCAAAATGAGAAAACGAATTTTTTAAAAGTAAAAGCCATCAAAAGATTGACATGTGTTTATATCAAATTTCAATGAGAAATTACCTCAAATGACCAAAATTGGATTAATTCACAAAAAATAATATAAATATAATTTAAAATCAATTCAAAAGATAATCTTTCAATACAAATAAATTAGACAAAAAGGCAATTCTGAATTAAAATGCAGTATTTTTTACTATTCATTAAAATATGAATTTTAGTAGAAAAATACCAAAGTAAATTTTGATATCCCACTTACAAATAAGAAGTTTATTTTTTCCAAATAGAATAAATAAAATTAAAAAAACTATATTTAAAAAGGGTTTTCCATCAAAAGGTGGTAAAACTACCTTTAAAAAATATTAGAGTATTTTATGGTTAAAACTAGATTTATTCTCATTTTAAGCCTCTAAAATTTATTAGATGAAAGTAATAAATATTTAATAAAAATGTGTAAACATAATATAGTTAGTTCTGTTCATTCCCGCCAATACAACTATTAGGAAAAAACTACCATTTAAAATAATAATAATACTAATAATGTATTATTTTTAGGTATAACTCAGTCCTATGGGAAATATAAGATTCCAGAGAAACCAATTGTTGCATGTCGAGTATGCTATTCTACATAGCATCCCCTTTTAAGTAAACATTATATAATTCATAAATATTAATAGATATGAAAATGTCTTATTCTATAATTACTTGGGATGTTACATTCAATATGGAAACTCGTGAATGGATATTAAGTAAGAGACTCATCTCCAACCTACAAGACTTACTTTTATCATTTGATACAGTTTCAGGTGAAAATTGAACACACTTAGAAAAGTGGTTTACATACTATGTCATGGTTTTGTGAGCCTGCTAGAGGTTGAAAAAATTCATAACCTTAGCAAGTACCATAGATACTAGACATAACTAATCAGTGAAAAGAAATATAATGTCCTTCCACTACAAAACCTCATTTTTCTTCTCCATTACCATAAAATACTACCATCTCCTACTAGGCCCTTTGTTTCCGACGCTTTCTCCAGGGCGCGTGCACACATCCGTCACGCAGGGAAGGACGCATGGCTTGTGGCACTTCATTCCCGCTTTCCAAAGTCAGGCGGCATCCGTTTCTTGTTCCGAGATGTATGCTCCTTGATCGAAACTGGGATGATGGGATGTTGGTTATTCCTTCTGTGGATTCCTCCTCTGAGCTCGTCACCTAGTACGGGTCTCCCTCATAGATTTAAGATGTATTTGTGAATCTCATTCCTGGTGCCATGTCTTCATGGACACCAATTAATTACACTGCTTCTGTCGAGACACTCCAAGGGGTCTAGTCGGGGCAGCAACCTTCGGTGAGGAGAATGGTCAAGCTGGGGCATCGTCGGCGTGTCTTGAAGCTAGGGTATTGGCATGTCTGTCTTTTGTACCTTATTATAGGTCTTCTCAAGGGCGCAGAAGCCTGAGGAATCCCACATCGAATGCGGGGAACTGCATTCCATAGGCATGTATTTGAGGTTTTCCTCAGCTTCCCATGTTTAAAACAGGGTATGTCATGAGTTTAACATCTTGTGGAGATGGATCAGACTGATAAGAACACTAAGGGTGGATCATATTGAAGAACCCCATGGGGGGGGGGGAACACTGATGTCAGGGCCAGCACGTGGGCGGCTTCTAGGATACTAGGAATGAGGTGGCATGATCCCACCGGGATGTGGCGACCTGGGTAGGAATTAGGATGGGTGATGAAGTGAAGGGATTGAACCTCGTGGGGCTTCCTACGTATCCCCATGGTAGGGAATCAAAGTCTGCGTAGTTCAAAGATACGGTGGGACACCTGAAAAGGCGACTCGTGAGAATGAACGCATGGATGAGACCCAGAGGGAGTAAGGCCTTTGGACCAGGGCATGAGCCTCCTGAGGCACGTGGGCTCGGGGGAGAGGTCAGGATGGGACATGGATGCAGGATACGGGGCTTACGCTCAGAGGCGGACCACAATGGTGGATATGGGGCTTATGCTCTAAGGTGGCCCATAATGCTGGATATAGGGCTTATGCTCTGGGGCGGCCCATAATGGTGGATATGGGACTTACGCTCTGAGGCGGTCCATAATGATGGATATGGGGCTTACGCTCTGAGGCGGTTCACAATGGTGGATATGGGGCATCTGCTCTGAGGCGGCCCACAATGGTGGATATGGGGCTTACGCTCTGAGGCGGCCCATAATGATGTATATGGGGCTTACGCTCAGAGGTGGACCATAATGGTGGTTGGTGAACTGAAACTAAGGGGCCGGAACAACCGAGTGATGGGCTTTGAACCTCATGGAGGCTAAATACGTACCATGCCTTAGCACAGATCAAAGTCCACATAGTTCGGGTATACAATTTAACGTCATGCGGGATGGAATACAGTTTAACGTCATGCGGGACGAGGGCATACAATTTAACATCATGCGGGATGAGGCAGACAGTTTAACATCGTGCTGGATGACATACAGTTTAACGTCATGCGGGACAGGGCAGACAGTTTAACGTCATGTTGGACGACATTTGGGGCATACGCTCGGAGGCGGCCCAAGGAGTTGGTGAACCGACGTGAAGAGGTCAGAATGACTGGGTGGTGGGATTGAACCTCATGGAGGCTTCCTACGTACCATGCCTTAGCACGGATCAAAGTCCTCGTAGTTCACCAGGATGGGGCATACGCTCTGAGGCGGCCCATAATGGGATGTCATGGTCAATGCTCACTCTAAGCCCACGTGATCCATGCTTGATGTGAGAAATAAGAGGCAGCAGAGACCTGACGATTACGTCGCGAAGGGTGAATCCGTGAGAAGCGAAGAGGGGGTTATGCGTTAAGTGGCCCATGGTGCCGGGACTTACTCCAGGATGGAGGCCTGAGATGCGACAAAGAACAGAGGGAGATGGATTTGGGACCAAAAAAAGGAAATTCCTCGTTCTCTATGACGCCCTCCCCTGGCCTTGGTAGTGGGGAAGTATGGAGGTGCATGGGTGCTACATTCTGCAAGAGAGGCTTGGGGCTTATGCTCTGAGGCAACCCTTCCCCCATGGACAAACGCCACTCTGAGAGGGAGGATACCATCCCATGTGATGGTGATCCCATTCTTGTGGAGACGAGCGGCGTAAATAATGTCCAAGCCGGGGGGGCCCTGCGTGCAAGGCATGGGGTTGGATCACAGTTTAACGTCATGTGTTGAGGATGAGGTGCTTTGTAGTTTAACGTCCTGCAGCTCGGACGAGGTGGGTTCGCTCCACACCCCTATGACTTACATGACCGGTACCCTCTGCTCCCTGTGGGATGGAAGGTACTGGAAAGGCCGTAGTGAAGGGGGGCCGCATGGTGAACCATCAAGGGGTCCATGTTAGCGTGGCTATGCGGGGATTACACATGGAAGTAGCCCGTAGTGTCTTCCTCATGTCTATCCATGAGGGCATCCCAACTCACTGGTGGGTTGAGGTATGCACCTGTGCACTAGTGCACAAGAGGGATAATGCCAAGGGCGTTGGAATCGGCCAGAGCAAAGGGATATGAAAAGTGTGAATCGCATTCCTGGAATTCAGAATGCAATGATTGTGGCGTGGCGATAGAGGATAACTGCTGACCATGTTCACAACACAGCATCCTGTCACGTTAGCCTAAAATGGGGACAAACAAATTAGGGTCGACTGATGACCATGTTCAAAACATAGGACCTGACTCATAGTGTCACCCAATGTCTTCCGGGGCGTTGGCCCAGGACGGTAGGTGAGCCGATGCGGCATGTGACCAGGCCGTTAGGGGGTCCCTCTAGACTTGGAAGTGGATGCAGATCTGAATGAAGGACACGCAAAGTGTGAGGCGGAGTGATGGAATGTTTGAACGGATTCCAACGCTCTTGAAATTACGCCACTATAATCATCGCATTTGGAATCTTATTCTTGTCACATAAGGCATCTCTTGTTTGGGACAAGAGGCATCCTATTATTGAATGATAGGGAATTCTACTCAGGGGAATTTATGGTGAGAATCTCAACTCACGACATAGGAAACGAACCAAGAGGAATATGTTAACTCAAGGTGTTTCACGGTGTGCAGAGGAGTATCTTAAATAATGGTATTCCATGGGTTGAAGGTGGGTGCGCAATGGAAAATCCTGACATCCCGGCCCGAAAAGTTCATGGTGTGACTCTCCATTTTTCATAGGGGTCAGTGACAGTAGCGAAGGGACCGACCCGACACTGACCCCAAGCGGTGGTACGGGGGCGCAGCCCCCGCGGTATGGACCAGCGGGTGCAGGCCTAGGCACTTTGTGCATAATAGGATTGACACGTAGGACGAGATGAACACAAGAAGGAGGGATTGCACGCAATAGGGAAGCCCTACGTGCAATAGGGCAGGCATGCACGCAATACGGGACATGTGCGTGAAAAACACCGGGATGGCGCACAATTCAAGGATGCGCACGAAAAAGGTCAGGTCAGTGCGCAAAAGGAATTGCACCCCAAATACATAATTGCGCGCAATCGGAAGGAATTGCGTGCAAGGGGCACACCCCGAAGGGATTAGATTTCAGTCTAAGCCAAAGGGGATCTCACGCAAAGGCGGACCCTGGGGCGACTGGGTGAAAAAAGAACCGTTCCCGAAGTCCATACTACGCGCGCGGAATACTGATTCCACGCACGAGAGCCAGTTCAAATTCCGCAACCTAGAAATGGAAGGGGTATCCTTATATTTATAGGCCTCCGGCTTCGCGGAATCCGGGCAGCGCGCGAAATTTTGTGTGCCGGATACGGCGGCATGAAAACTGGAACCACATGGGTGCGGGCGCGCAAAAATTTCACGCCGGGCTGGGACCCTTTCGTGAATCCCAGACTCCTTTCGCACGACCAACCTTTTTTCACACATGTCCTCCTTTATTTCACGCAACACTTTCGGGCCCTCCAGACTAGGTCTCCGGGTCTGAATATGACTTCGCTTCGTCATTTCGAATCTCCCCTTAGGAATTAAGGAATTTTTCTGCGTCTACAAATCCCCCCCCCCTCGGAATTGGATCGTTGAGAGGTTGCAATGATCGGATTCCAAGGAAAACGCCAAAATGCAGAAGGGTTGGATTTCGTGGGTCCTTTTGTGTGTAAACGATAAGGAGTCACGTAAAACTCCCGCTTAGTATGGAATTTGCTTTCCGCATGGCGCGGAACCCCGACCTCACATATAAAAAGGGGCCCTGGGTCCCTTGCTCTGTACTCAAGCCTTCTCGTGCGATAGGCTCCAAGATCTCGCGCACGAAATTTCCTTGGCGACGGTGCGGAAAACATGCGTTGTTAGCGCGTAATTCCTTCCGAATTTCAGCCGCATTTACGTGAAAACTCAGGATATTTCACACCGATAGTTCTGATTTCACACCCTACTCTGGAATTGCGTACCACAGATCCAAATTTCGCACAACTTTTTCTGATTTTGCACAACCCATCTGGATTTCGCGCCACCCATCCGGATTTCGTGCAACTCTCAAAGAACTCAAGATGTCCGCGAACCAAGTCGATGAGGGGGAATCCGCCGCTCGTAGAGCTGAAATGGCGGCAAATGAAGAGGTTTACAGTGCCAAGGTGGTTGTTTCTGACAACCTTACCTTGTTCAACCTACCGAGCCCCACCCAGAAGGAGTATCCTCTATCCAACAACATCCCACTCTGGAACTTCGACACCCTGGAGGAGGTCCCACTACCGGGATTCGAGGTGGACACACCGCGGTCATGGGTGACCCGGGAGGACAACCTTACCTGCCACAATATTACCAACAATGGACATCCTTCCAGGGAGACCAGACACATGGATGTGTATGTCCTGAACCCGAGGACCAGGACCATTACTGGGGGTGATCTTGTTGCGGAGAGCTCTCCAGCCCTCTATGAAAGCACGTTCCGTCAGAGCATGACAGACGAAACTAAGGACTGGCTGCAAGATTGGGACCTACATTCTGGAGACAACTTCCCCAGTGAGTGGGCCTGGGTGTACTGGATTCTCCATACGTGCGACCAATTCAGGGCCGAGCTACGGCACATTGGTCTGTTCAAGGTGGTGTGGACGTCACAGTTCCACTTCCATCGTCAACCTGAACTCAGGGTGGAGCTGTTCAACTGGTGGTCCCCTGACACCAACGCGTTCCATCTTCACCATGGGGAAGTTGGTATCAGTATCTGGGACGTCCATTTCATTGGCGGTATCCCACTGTAGGGTTACCAGTACGACGAGTTCCTCCCCCCAATGAACACCTTGGGGGACAAATCACAGACCCCATGCTGATGTGACACCTATTGGATCTGGCCAAAGAGAGGCTGAAGGTGAATGATTTCATGAAGGACATTGCCTATAAGGACTGGTTCAGTCAGTTCCTAGAGAAGGAACTAGCGGTCAATATGTCGGGATAGGGAAAACAGTGCCCAACCGCGGCTCAGAGGAGCACAAACGGATCATACTGGAGGATCCTGGAGATGGGGAAATACCAATCATGGGGCTACCACGTAATTGAGGCCCGGGACCCGAACATCCGATATATCAAGTTCCTTTCCACCTTCCTGAGTGGGTGGCTTCTTCTGGTGCGGGACGTGAGGATGGGCGTCCGTCCAGCAACCCTAGTGATGTCGGGCACCATGGCCGCCAACAAAAGGTTCAATCTGGGGTTCCCCATTCTGGCTAGGTTATATTCCATTCTGGGATGCATCTCCATAGGGGGGTCACCTCGGAGGGTGTGTGGCCTCTTCCAAATCTTTCACGGCTGGGTGGCAGCTCATCTTGGCGGGTACACCTTCTCAAACATCGTTCGTTCTCCGGGCAATGGCCTATGAACATCTCTCCTGAATATTGTCGGGGTTGCAATGATGACGCTCAATGAGGAGGGTGTAAGGATCCGAATCGGTAACCACGCCAACTTCAACTTCAGCCCGTTCCCCACCCCGGTCAGCCAGATGGTGGATAATGGTCAAGGATCGCTGGAGCAGCAAGAATACTTCCAGAGCATCCAAGGTGGGGTTCTGGTAGCTCGGATTGATAGGAAGATCATCTATGATCCTTACGTGCCGTCCCAATTCTCCAGGTAGTTCGGGTGCCTCCAGCGAATGTCGAAGAAGGTATTCACGGATGTCTAGGAGGAGAAGAATCCATGCATCCTTCACCAGATGTGGTTAATGATTACCACTTATGGCTCTGGTGATGTCATTACCCATCCTCCCATTGGGGTCGACGCTAGCCTATCAACTGAGTACGCTGAGCATTAGACTATCGCGTACCCTGAGGGGCTTTTACGCAAGCAAGTCCGGTAACTTGAGACTACCCGTGTGGAACCCAGGCGATGAGAGAGCAGGCAAGGTGCCGCTAGAAGGGGGGGACCAGGGGTGCATCAGGCAGCGAGGCCTACGCAGGCCAGGACCTTAGCAGCGGGGACATCGCATGGTGTCGCTGTGAAAGAGTGCTATCGTAGGCGCCCTCAAATGATTAATGTGATTTTGGGGTACTAAGGTGCAGCAGAGTGGCTGACCAAGGTCATCTCTCAAAGGAGGAAGTGAATTTAAAAACTTATTAAAGGTATTCTAAAAATAGAATAAAAGAGAATAAAATAAAAACACTACTTTAAAGGATTGGATTTTTTTTAATAGTTTATGAATCTAAAAGAGGTTTTCTGGAAGAAGATTGAATATTTTTTTTGTTTTTAGTTTTGAAATGAATTTCGATTAAAATGACACAACAAGAAGATGTTTTTTTAGAAATATATTTTAGAAGGCGTAATTGATCTAAATCTACCTCTTCATTCACTTATTAATCATTATCATTTAAATCAATATCCACTTAATTATGATCCCCTAATTGTTTATCCATTGAACCCTACGAGAGTTAACTTAACCACAAAGATGAAATTACTTAAACCCTAGGCTAGCTTCGGAACACGCAATCGCAGCACCCTGCTTTGATTGTTGTTCTAAGGATAGCTTATGGTCAGTGGTTAATTAGAGCACATATTCATTCTGGAAATGAGGATTAATTGTGTTTAGGGATTATATTTTAACTCTACAAATTTATCCCGTGTGGTCTTGTATTACCGATTAAGGTTACGCTCTCACAATTTACACAAAATCCCGACCTCGCGTGTTTTTGTGTTAATTGTTCAATTGCTTGGTTAGTTTCTTTTAATTTAAAAACACAATTCATGGATCATATTATGTTAATTACAGTATCTCATTGATTCAAAATAATTAAATTAAGAGGGTAGAAGATAGATCGATTACTAAAAGACTACTCTTCCATGGGTGGCGTAATCATCGTAGAAGCGTTTTGCATGTGCAATGGTTTATAATGGGTATAACCCAATAACGCTTCTACTCAATAATTCCAGCCCAAAGAGGAAGATTAAGAGAAGAATAAATTTAAAAAAAACAGAAGAAAAGAGAAGAAATAAAATAAGAACAAATAAGTTTATTACACAAACAAAATCATTACAACATGAACCAGAAGAAGAAGGCTTCGTCGAAGGGATCCTTGCTTAAAGAGCTACCCTTATTGAAATGGTTTGAGAATTGGAGTGGATCCACTTCTCCTCTGCCCTAAATTTCCCAATTCACGTTCTAACCCCTAAAAATGAGAAAAACTCTAATTTATAGAGGGGAGGGTAGGAGAGGTTACAAGTGGTTTCAAGTGTGAATGTGGAAATTCGGACAAAAATTTTAATGCAAATTGCACCGCCCATTTGACCAAAAAACGCATGAATTGGCCAGCCTTCCATAAGGATAATATGTGAGGATATGGTTCCTATATCTCCTATAAAAATTTGGGCTCAATACAGGCCCATATGAAGGATTTATGTCCGAAATACAGAAGCTTCTCCATTCTGGCGAGTCCAGCCCAACTTTGACTTTATGGCCCATTTTCGACAAACAAATGCCCTCTTTGGCTCTAGTGTCCTGCATAAAAGTTGTAGATAATTACGTTAGGAACACTGTTACAAAATTTAAAATTCAAATAATAAATATAAAAATATGTATCTTTGAAATACTACAGTGATCTATAAAGGGTAAAACTGGAATTTTCATCAAATATTCAAATGAATGATCTAATCCCAAATAATTTCTAATTAAACATATTTAACAAAATGTGAGGAAATTATATCATTTATTATCAATAAAATATTCAATAAAATAGTGTTTTATCAACTCCCCCACACTTACCCTTTTGCACTCCGGAGAAAAACCTCATTTCAAGTAAACATCAATATCAAATCAAAACCAATTTTAAAACACATATCATTGAGATCAAACAATTACACACCAAGAAACACAAGATATCATGCCTCATAAAAAACCATTATTTCAAGTTCTTCATTTATATCATTCAATATATTTCCACTTCATTTATCCACCCATGCACAAAACACTTACCTCACTTGAATTTTCTCTCATCACTCAAATATAATTTTTTTTGAAATGTCTTTCTCATCCAAACTCATACAAGGGTCACCATAGGCTTGATAAATTCATGCATCGCCACCCAATGTGATTCAAGGATGTATGTTTATCATGAGGGCTTTTTAGGGTTGTTCTGTGGCTTTCGGTTGGTAGGATTTATATGTGAAAAATTCTGAGGCTGAATGAGGAGGGCTTGACTCTTTTTGAAGCAAAATTGCATTAATCTAATTTTCACTTAAATATGGTCTTCTCCTCAATCCACATAGTATCAATTCAGCTACATAAGCATGAAAAGTCATGAAAGGTTTACACCATTCATCATTTCATCATCAAAAATTTCAATCTTCTCAAACATGATTTTCTTGAAAGCTCCAGATGGGCACAACTTTCCACCTCAATTAGAAGCTCTAGAAAAGGCACAGCTTCACTTATCATGAAAGCTCCAGAAATGGCACAACTTTCAATATAATGAATTTTTTCAGTAGAAAACGCATCTCTTCAGAATTTAATTTTCCACTCAAAGTATCACAGAATGTGGTGGCACAACACAAGATAGATTCCCCCACACTTAATCTCAACTAGATTATACAATTTCACTTCAAGAGTTGGTTGGATAGGGAAAATTGGCTTGTAATGTGGCTAACCTAACAGGATGTGCATGTCTTCTAAGGACTACAAGGATTAAATATTCAAGTTAGGCCATTATAAAAAATGATTCTTTGAAATAGGGGCTTTAATACCAAACAAATGCCTCAATCATTTAAACATATGTACCTCAAACCCTCAAGTATTGACATGAATAGATCAAATTCTGGTTAAATCAATCATTTTTTGGTTCTCTCAAGAAGTGAGGTGAATGTAAATAATATGAAAATAATGGTTTAGAAGCCTCACAGGAAAGTGATTTCAAATATAAAGACAGTGATATGTGGCATGGGATTCAAAATTCAGCGTACTTTTCATGAAATTACTAAATATTTGAACTTTAAACAAAGTCATTTCAGCATTCATTTAAGCTCAGTTTATTGGGATAAATTATTTCACTCATTGATATGGATTTAAAAATGGTGATGAGAATCATTTCAGCTCAAAATTTTCAAAAAAAAAACACAGAAAATTGTAAAATAAACACACAAAATTTGAAAAACAAACAATTTTTTTTTGGGTTTTTTAACAGGAAAACAATTGAAATTACTAAACTAAAAGGTTCCCTCCCCCACACTTAAAATATTGCATTGTCCTCAATGTGATCCCATGAGATGATATATGCACATGAAATGCAGAATTTTTAAATAGGAAAAATAATATAAAAGTGAAAGGGTTAGGAACAGCCTGATGTGATCAAGTGATGATGGGGTCATGCAGTGTGATAAAATACACTACATCAGTAGGAAGTTCCTCAATGTATCTCTTCAAACGTTTGTTGTTGACTTTAAAGCTCCTTCCAGTGTCCTCTTGTGTGATCTCCACTGCACCATAAGGAAAAACATTAGCTACAATATAAGGACCTAACCATCTGGAACACAACTTTCCAGGCACCAGCTTGAGTCGTGAACTATAGAGAAGGACTTTCTCTCCAACATGAAACTCCATTTGTTGGATCATTTTGTCATGAGCTGCTTTTGATCTTTCCTTGTAGAGCCTTGAGTTCTCATATGATGACAGTCGAATCTCCTCAAGCTCTTGAATTTGCAACTTCCTTTGAATTCCAGCTTGGGCCAAATCCATGTTGCATTTCTTTATAGCCCAATATGCCCGATGATCGACTTCCACTGGGAGATGACACGCTTTCCCAAAAACAATCCGAAATGGGGACTTACCAATGGGGGTCTTGTATGTTGTTCAATAAGCCCACAATGCATCATCCAAGCGCTTGCTCCAATCCTTCCTATTTGGCTGCACAATTTTCTCCAAAATTTGTTTCAACTCACGATTTGAAACCTCAGACTGGCCATTTTTTTGGGGGTGGTATGGTGTTGATGTTTTGTGTGTCACCCCATACTTTTGAAGGAGGGAAGCGAAATTCCTATTGCAAAAGTGCGTCCCTTGGTCACTGATGATAGCCTTTGGTAATCCAAACCTGCAGAAAATTTGAGCCTTGACAAAATCCACTACAACATGAGAATCGTCAGTCCTGGTGGTCTTGGCCTCCACCCATTTTCTCACATAATCAACAGCAACGAAAATATACAAAAATCCAAATGAACTAGGAAAAGGACCCATAAAATCAATTCCTCAAACATCAAAAATATCACAGAATAAAATGGGTTTTTGGGGCATCTTGTGTCTCCTTGAAATATTTCCAGTGTGTTGGTAACGAGGGAATGACTTACAAAACACATGGGAATCATGGAATAAGCTAAGCCAATATAATCCAGAGTCTAAAACTTTCCTAGCTTTCCGTTGGGGTCCAAAGTTTCCACCACAAGAAAGTGTATGACAGAAATGAAAAACAGACTCAAACTCATTATCGGGAACACACCTCCTAATGACTTGGTCACTACACATGTGCCAGAGGTAAGGATCATCCCACACATAAAACCTAGACTCACTTTCTAATTTTTGGACTTGATGTTTCTTTAAATTTGCAGGTATTTTAGAGGCAACAAGGTAGTTCACTAAATCAGCATACCAAGGATGCGTACCTGAGATGGAATAAAGATGCTCATCGGGAAAAGTGTCTCGAAGTGGTACCTGGTCCAAGGTGTCATCCTCTAGTGTGTGAGTAAGCCTACTCATGTGGTCTGCCACAAAATTCTCTGACCCCTTCTTGTCCTTTATCTCAAGGTCAAACTCTTGAAGAAGGAGAATCCAACGGATAAGTCGTGGCTTTACATATGGCTTCTTTAGGAGGTACCTCAAAGCTGTATGGTCAGAAAAAACAACTACTTTAGAGCCCAATAAATATGAACAGAATTTATCTAAAGAAAACATGACATCAAGAAACTCCTTTTCTGTGGTAGTTTAGTTTTATTGGGATGAATCCAATGTCCTTGATGCATAGTCAATCACATGTGAACATCCTTCCACCCTCTGAGATAAGATAGCTCCAACTGCGAAGTTGGAGGCGTCAGACATAACCTCAAAAGGAATCTCCCACCGTGGGGGCTATATGATAGGTGGAGTGGTCAGACATTTCTTTAGCTCATAAAAAGAAGTCCTACAAGAATCATTAAACACAAAATCAGAATCCTTTTGGAGTAATCGTGACATAGGAAGAGAAATCTTACTAAAATCTTTGATGAAGTGCCGATAAAATCCTGCATGCCCTAGGAAAGATCTAACATCACGCACACATGAAGGATATGGTAAGGATGAAATAATGTCTACCTTAGATCTATCAACCTCTATCCCATGTTTTGATACTACATGCCCTAAGACAATGCCATGCTCTACCATGAAATGACACTTTTAAAAGTTCAGGACCAAATTATTCTCAATACAACGATTCAATACCTTTCCCAAACTCTTTAGACATTAATCAAATGAGGATCCATACACTGTAAAATCATCCATAAATACCTCCTTGCAGGTCTCAATAAAATCAGAAAAAATACTCACCATGTATCTCTGGAAGGTACCTGGGGCGTTGCAAAGTCCAAATGGCATCCTTCGGTAGGCAAATGTACCAAAGGGACAGGTGAATGTAGTCTTCTCCTGATCCTCTGCTGCAATGGGAACCTGAAAATAGCCAGAAAATCCATCCAAGAAACAATAGCGTGTCTTCCCAGCTAGTCTTTCAAGCATCTGATCAATAAACGGGAGGGGGAAATGGTCCTTGTGAGTGGAATGATTTAGTTTCCTATAATCAATACACACATTCCAACTGTTTTGTACCCTCATTGGAACTAATTCACCTTTCTCATTTTTAACAACAGTAACACCACTCTTCTTAGGCACAACCTAAATTGGACTTACCCACTGAGAATCTGAAATGGGAAAGATTATACCTGCCTCGAGCAATTTCTCAACTTCTTTTTTAACAACTTCTAGGAGGGTAGGATTGAGTCTCCTTTGTGGATGTCTCACCGGTTTAGCCCCATCCTCCAAGAGAATCCTATGCATGCAAATGGAGGGGCTAATACCTGATATGTCAGCCAAGGTCCACCCAATTGCCCTGATGTTCTCCCTCAAAATATTCAAAAGCTTTTCTTCATGTTCAAAAGGGAGATTGTTAGCAATGATAATAGGTAATATCTCACCACTCAACAAGTATGAGTATTTCAGATTTGGTGGCAATGGCTTGAGTTCTAATGAAGGAGGGTGTAGTATGGATGGAGGCATTGAAGGAACTGAAATATGTGCACAAAGAGCATTAATATCAGAATAGACATCATCAAAATTAGAGAATAAAGCATCAAATCCATCAGCATACTCAACATCCATGTCATAATCAGAGTGAACATGATAAAAATAAGAATATGAATCCAAATCAAATCCAAGAGAGGATTGTGTATCAGCAACATGTGTGGAAGTGCTCTTAGACATCAAACTCGAACCAATACTCATAATCTCCCTAAGAATAGGACAATCAAATTCCATGGAGTTTTTATTTGGTGGTTCAAAATGGGAGATAAAAAATGCAGAGTGATCCTCTGAGGGGTACTTCATGGAATCCATAACATTAAATATCACAACTTCATCCCCAAATTTCATGGAAAGTGTACCTTCATTGACATTTATGATAGTTTTTGCAGTTTTGAGTAAGGTCCTACCTAAGATTATAACGACCCAAACCTTACATACATGGTTATTACTTCAAAATTGAAGCATACTTATTACAACATATAACAAAACCATGGAAAGGACCGTATAGGTATAGTGTCTTTAGAAACTGGGAAACATAATCAACTGGTTCATAAAGCGTCTACACTGTCTCCCATTTATTTCATCATATCTATAGTCCCTTTTGGAATATCTTACTTAATAACATTCTTCCTGACCTGGGGAAAGAAAACATACAAAAGGGTGATCTCAAATGCTCATTAAGGGTAAACAAAAGAAATATCAATCACATCATATTCATAAGAACATAACTTTTGGAAATCTTAACCTGCAAAAGAGATCATAATTTCATAACATGGGATAAATCATAGTAGTGAAATGTAATCACAATAATCATAACTTAAAACATGAAGCTTTTTTTTATACACACATAATCATAGAGAATCATTTCTTATTAGTCAAGACTCATGGCCAAGACTATCTTAGTGGACAAAGTCCATTTCTGAACCGAGTTCACTCCTCGTTTCAGTCCTGTTTCACTGAACCGGTTTAACCTGCCGTTCCAGCCATGTCTATCTCATGAGATATAAAATCTTTACCCAATGCATTGGAGGGAGATAAAGGTCCCACCCATCTCATAATGATATCATTCTTATGTGTTCCACAAAATCATAAACCATACATCATAGCATAACCCATGTAATAAAAATGGGATTCTTAAACAACATGACATCATAAAACAATTCATATAAGATAAAGGAATTCATAAAAATAATTCCATCACAACATAATCAAATTAATGTAATAATAGGGATAGAAACAGGACCCTATATTATCTTATATGGAAAATAATTTTGATAAAACAGTTGAACTCCATTCTTGAGGAAAATATCATTTCTACTTCAAAAACATTTTTGTTTCTTAATATGTCATATAATTTTGAACTAAAAGAAGTTGATTAAAAATAAACTTGAAAACTTGTAAAGTAAGATTCTTGGAAATTTTGTTTTAAAAATCCATTCATGCCGTATAAGTTAAAAAAAACATTCATCTCGTACTTTTGTCGGAAAAGTCAAAAAGTACCTCGTACGAAAAATGACAAAAGATTCCTTTCATATATTTTACTATAAACTCACCAAAGGGTAAAAATGGATTTAAACAATTGTAGGTGGATGGAAATAAAATTACATATTGAGGAAACATGGATGTGGATGATAAAATACACCCCAGTAAATACCAAAGTATAAACAATCTCGGATAAAAATGAGATTGTGATATTTCCCTTACCTTAGGTCCGATATGCTTTGTACGTGTCTGAACATCCTGTATAATGATTTAAATAATGTTATTGACTTATTACAGAATCATACGCATTATTATGATATCACATATGGTCATATTCTTAGCTTCTTATTAGTAATATTACAACTTGTTATTCAGGTGTTTA
This sequence comes from Viscum album, assembly GCA_963277665.1. Classification (NCBI taxonomy): domain Eukaryota; kingdom Viridiplantae; phylum Streptophyta; class Magnoliopsida; order Santalales; family Viscaceae; genus Viscum; species Viscum album. The sequence continues at coordinate 327,155,061 of OY728121.1, forward strand.
TTACTTTTTGTTATTATGCGTGTTTTGTCGAATAAATTATTATTATTCTCTTTAGGTTATAAATACATTATTTCTAGAATGTTATTAGTGTAATATATATCATATTACTTCATTCAATTCATTTATATAATCATTATGCAATGAATATCATGTAGAACAAGTCGCATCACATCGTGGAGACGATATTCCGTACGTACGCACGAGCGATGATATCGTTCCCATGATCATGGAATTGTATTGGAGTGTATGTATACTATTTTAGAATAAATATCACTTTAAAATAATCATATATAGTCATTAATTACACCATTATACCCATCCAAGTATGGTGGTGGTGGAAAATAGATTACACCACGGTGTGGAGACGGTATTCCGTACGTACGCACGCGCGGTGATTTCATTTTCCGTAGGATGGATAGATGGTGAAATATGGTTGTTTCATACTTATAATAACATATCAGTATATGAGTGATACTGATGTTATTACTTCATAATTAAACAACTAAAGAAGAAGAAGTGGAAGAAGAAATAAAGATGAAAGAATCGGTAACAGACATTACCTCTTCTTTAAAGTGATTCTTTGAGACCTCCTTTTAGGGCACTAAAATTGGTCTTTGAAGAAGACAAGGACCTCTAGGATGTCTCTAGGGAAGTGGAGAGGAGAAAGTGTTAGGGGTTTGTCGAGATTGAAGGCTCAAAGTGTTGTGAGGAAGAGGGGGAGGAGGTTCCCTTTTATAAGGGAGGAGAGGGGCACCTTTGGAATTACTAAAAATATTATTTTATTATAAAGTCAAATTCGGTTTTTAATAGCTCAAAATTGATATATTTAGAAGATAAGGTGGGTATAGGTCTAAATCCTCTCATCCAATAGAATTTAGACAAGTTTAAGTTCCTATTTTAACCTTATCATTTAGATTTAACATTAAGTAAAATAATTTTACTTTTACCGTGTCTTCTTGTGTTCTTATACTATAAGGTTAATAAACTTACTATAAGCAGCCAAAAGAACCCCAAGTTGTTTATTATTAATATATATAACCTTATATAAGTCATTTGGCCAAACCTTATATTTTTAAGAATAAAATAACAATTACTAATATAATATTTGTTTTAAAAACTATTTTATGTCAATTTTGACACTATTTAGTAATTGATTTTTTGTGAAAATCATAACAGAATGATTAGTTCAGAAAAAGTTAATTAAATCCATACTAACATATCATATTAACCTAGAAAATTAGTGGAATTCATAAAAAATCTCAAATTACATTCATTTGGGTATTTATAACATCAATTATGTCAATATTTCATTAATAAGATAATTATTACATCATCTTTGTGTCATAAATAAATTAACTTATTTAAAGTCTAAAAATTACAAATAAAATACCATTATGTAGGAAATCTTTTTATCTTTATAATGAATATTTATAGTATAATTTATCTTATGTATAACCCTATATTAAAAATTATATACTTATTAAACTTTGTTTTTAACTATTTTAACCCTTCTTTAAATAAATTAATAATAAATGTCCTAATCTAATCCAAATGGGCCTAAATGGTCATATTTTATTCCTAAGGTTGTTTTTGGTCGAATTACACTTATCCAATAGAATTAGGACATGTTTTAGGGTAATAATAATATCATTTTTACCCTTAATTACCCTATTTACTTTTAACCGTGGTAAATAAAAGTAAAAAGTTACTATTCACCAAAAATTATTTTCATCTCATTGAACCACATTTTACTTACTGACATCAACCGTGTCTCTCGGATTTTTGCAATTCCACTCACATAAGCGGTAAAATTATGTTTTATGAAAAATTCAGTTTTTTTTAACTACCACTTAGTGGTTTCACTATTCATAAAAAATTGAATGTTTTCAGAAAAATACCAAAATTTCACCCTAGGCTAATTTGGATATTCCGAATCCAAAAATGAAGTCCATTTTGAAAAATAAAATTTATAAAATTTCAAAAAGTGGTTATTACTATTCATAACAGTTAGTTTTAATAATATTTTAATAGCATATCGTTTTTTAGTGAAACTCAGTATTGCGCACGACGCAAGCTATCGAGGAAGGTCGTGATTTCGTGTAAAGTAAGACAAGAAAGTGAAAGATTCCTTTGACGATTTATATAAAAGTCTCGGGAGTTACATTCTACCCCCCTTAAAATGAATTTCGCCCTCGAAATTCGTCACTTTGTAACAAACAGATGAGGATACCTCTCCCTCATCATATCCTCAAGCTCCCATGTAGCTTCTTCTAATTGATGGTTCTTCCATAAAACTTTCACCAATCGAGTGGTCTTGTTTCGTAGGACTTTTTCGCTACGATCCAGAATCTCTATCGGCTGTTCTTCATAAGAAAGATCTTTCTCCAGTGGTACAACTTCTGAGCTGAGTACATGTGAAGGATCAGGTATGTACTTTCTCAGGAGAGATACATGGAACACATCGTGAACTTGAGAGAGATTCGGTGGAAGTTCCAATTGGTAAGCTACCTTCCCAACACGATCCAGTATTTCAAAAGGACCGATATATCTAGGGCTCAACTTCCCCTTCTTTCCAAATCTCATGACCCTCTTCCAGGGAGATATTCGTAAGAACACTTTATCACCCACTTCAAAATCTAGGTCTTTTATCTAGTTGTCGGCATAAATTTTCTGTTGACTCTGAGCTACTCTTATGTGTTGTTGAATAGATCTGAACTTTTCTTCCATTTCATCAACGAGATCAGGTCCTAATAGCTTTATTTCCCCAACTTCATCCCATCAAGTTGGAGTCCTGCATTTCTTTCCATAGAGAGCTTCATAAGGAGCCATCTGAATACTGGAGTGATAGCTATTATTATAAGAAAATTCCACCAAATGTAGGTGTTTATCCCAACCACCTTTGAAATCCATATATCAAGCTCTCAACATATCTTCTAGAGTTTGAATTGTTCTCTCAGACTGACCGTCTATCTGAGGATGATAAGCAGTGCTGAAACTCAACTCTTTATCTAGAGTATGCTGAAGACTTCGCCAGAACTTTGAGGTAAACCTCAGATCCCGATCAAATATAATAGAAAGTGGTACTCCATGAAATATTACCACTTCCTTTACATATATCCTGGCAAGCTAATCCAGAGAGAAATCCTCTCTAATAGCGATGAAGTGTGCCGACTTTGTTAGACGATCAACTATGACCCAAATAGAATTATTGCCTTTGGATGTTTTAGGAAGTCCGGTGACAAAGTGAATAGTGATGTTTTCCCATTTCCATTATGGTAATGGTAATGGTTGTAACATCCCCTTAGACTTCTGTCTCTCAGCTTTAACTTGCTGAAAAACCAAGCATCGAGAGACATATTCAGCAACATCTCTTTTCATGCCATCCCACCAGAAGTACTCTTTCAGGTCCCTATACATCTTCGTGCTTCCAGGATGAATAGAGAATGAAGAACTATGAGCCGCATCCAACAGCTCCTTCTTTAATTCCAGAATGGGAGGAACACAAACCCGATTCCTGAAATTTATTATCCCATCACAATCAAGGTTGAATTCAGGAACATTTCTCACCTTCTTTTGTAACTCAACATCTTCTTTCTATGCCTCTTTAATCTTCACATGTATAGATGGTTGAACATTCATTTGAGAAAGATAAGATTTTCCCCTTCCATTATAATTACAAGATCCATCCTTTGTAAATCCATAAATATTGGATCTTTTGTGATCCTCATCATGGATAAACTGGCATGGTCTTGTCGACTTAATGCATCTGCCACCTTGTTTTCTTTCCCAGGGTGGTAATGTATTGAGCAGTCGTAATCCTTAATCAGCTCCAACCATCTTCTTTGGCGCATATTCATCTCCTTTTGTGTGAAAATATACTTTAAAATTTTATGATCAGTATAAATGTCACACATTTCTCCATAAAGATAATTCCTCCAAATCTTTAATGCAAAGATTACCACAGCTAACTCCAAATCATGAGTTGGGTAATTTTGCTCATGTATTTTCAACTGTCGTGAGGCATAAGCTATCACCATATCATTTTGCATAAGAACACACCCCAATCCCTTCTTGTATGCATCACTATAGATCACAAACCTTTCTCCACTACAAGGCAGTGTGAGCACAGGTGCACTGGATAACCTTCTTTTCAACTCCTTGAAATTCTCTTCACATTCCCCCGTCCAGACAAACTTAACTCCTTTCCGAGTCAACTTGGTGAGTGGATTAGATAATAATGAAAAATATTTCACAAAACGTCGATAATATCCAGCCAAACCAAGAAAACTTCGGATCTCAGTTACTATTGTTGGTCTCGACCATCTTTCGATAACATCTGTTTTTGCTGGATCCACAGATATCCCCTCTTTTGAGATTATGTGACCCCAAATTGCAACTTTTTGAAGCCAAAATTCACACTTGGTAAATTTGGCATAAATATTCTCCTTTCTCAGGGTCTTCAATATAATTCTCAAGTGATCTTCATGTTCTTCCTTTCTCTTTGAATATACAAGAATATCGTCTATAAAGACTACCACAAACTGATCAAGATAGTCTCTAAAGACTCTATTCATTAGATACATGAAGATAGCAGGGGAATTAGTAAGACCAAACGACATCACAATAAATTCATAGTGTCCATACCTTGTACGGAAAGCTGTCTTTGGTATATCCTCCCTTTTGACCCTTAATTGATGATACCCTGAATGAAGATCAATCTTGGAAAAGTATTGAGCTCCGCGTAGTTGGTCAAATAGGTCATCAATGCGCGGGTGAGGATATTTGTTCTTGATAGTGATCTTGTTATGTTCTCGATAATCAATGCAGAGTCTCATTGATCCATATTTCTTCTTAAAAAACAGAACAGGTGCTCCCCAAGGTGACGCACTAGGGCGTATGAACCCATTATCAAGATTCTCTTGGAGTTGCTTCTTCAACTCCTGCAAATCAATTGGGGCCATTCTATAAGGTGTCTTTGAAATAGGCAAAGCACCCGGTACAAGTTCTATTGAAAACTCAACTTCACGATTTGGTGGAAGACCCGACAATTCCTCCGGAAAGACATCGTCAAAATCCCATAAAATGGGCATATTCTTAATCATGAGTTTCTCAACAACCATTTGAGATAATTAACCTTAATTTAGTGGAATCAAGACCCATAAGATGGAAGAAATTTTCACTGGAAGGTTATGTTCATCCTTGCATCGATAGTAGATCATAGATTGATCTGGAATATGAAATGTGACTTCCCTTCTTTGGAAATTGATATGAGCTCCATATAAAGAAAGCCAATCCATTCCAAGAATCACATCAAATTCCACTATAGGAAGGATCACAAGATTTCCATGAAGTACTTTCCCACAAACTTCAATCGGAGAAGAATTATAAACTTTTGATGCGACTGTTGTGCCATTAGGGGTTGTCACAACTAACTCAACATCTAATTGTTGAGGTAATACGGTGATATCCTTAGAAAATTCTTCAGAAATAAAAGAGTGGGTGGATCTAGAATCAAATAAAACATTTGCTACTTTAGAGTGGATGGTAAGTGTACTTTTCACCACATCGTTATCGTACTCCACATCGCTAATAGAAATTGCATGTGACTTTCCTTTTTCATTAGCCTTAAGAGTTTGTTGACGTCGACCATCATCATCAACCCTTGGATTTGGGCATTGATTGGAATAATGCCCCATCTCCTTGAATTTGAAACATTTAAGTTTAGTAGGTTCATTTTGTGTATACCTTCCTTTTTTTTTCATCATTAGACATCTTCTTCCCATCATTGCGGCATTCAAATTCCTGATGACCTTCCTTTCCACATTTGAAACATTTACTTGTCCCCTTAAGACAACTCCCTCTATGTTTCTTTCCACACTTTGAGCATAAGGGATAGCTCATCTTCTTTTCCGTGTGCTCTTTAGATTTTCCTTTGAATTCCATTTTCCTCTTATTATCAAACCCATATGACTGATGGGTTACTCCAATCTCCATCTCGACTTTGAGAGCACATCGAACGATTTCCTCATATCTATTGAAGTCCCTTATGGCTAATGCCCTTCGAATACTGGGTTTTAAGCCACTAAAGAATCGATCGATCTTACTCTCAGGTTGGATAATAATACCAGAAGCATACCTTGAAAGTCTTGTAAAATTTTATTCATAGGTACCAACAGATTCATCATCCCTTTTCTTTAGTTCAAGAAACTCCTTCTCCATATTTGTTCGGAGAATACGAGGGAAGTACTTATTGAAAAATATGTTCTTGAACTCGTCCCATTCCATGGACTCAATTTCATCTCTTTGCCTCGTATTCTTGATAAGATTCCACCATTGATTAGCATCACCTTCCAAACGATACACTACTAAGATGAATTTATCTTGTTCAGAACATTGAAGAACTGAAAATATCTTTTCAGAAGTACTAATCCATTGTTCAGAAACTAATGGATCAGTAGACCCGCTGAATGAAGGTGGACGCTGCCTCATGAAGTATTCAACAAAATGTTGCTCCTTCCTTTGCTCGTTTGGAAGTCATGCATGATTCATAGCTTGAGAAAGTTGTGTGAGCATGGCTACAAGATTTTGCAGTCCAGCTCCTATAACGTTTGGTTGCTCAGGGGGACAATCATTGCATTGCCCGTCGCATTCCGCATTAACACGGTTCCTTCGGGTTCCAGCCATTGACTAAAACCAAGAAGAATAGTGTGAGCAACACTAATTATAATAGGAAAACAACATAATAAAGAATAAAATTTCACATTTAAGGTCTTATCCTAGGTTATTCATGGCCATTTCTAAAACACTAATATTGTGTTCTATGCTTAGAATTATCCTTAGGGTTCTTACTAAGGCTTTCACATCCTAGTTTCCAAAGGTTGACTATACCTTTCCTATGATACCAACTATAACGACCCGAACTTTACATACATGGTTATTACTTCAAAATTGAAGCATACTTATTACAACATATAACCAAACCATGGAAAGGACCCTACAGGTATAGTGTCTTTAGAAACTGGGAAACATAAACAACTGGTTCATAAAGCGTCTACACTGTCTCCCATTTATTTCATCATATCTATAGTCCCTTTTGGCATATCTTACTTAATAAAATTATTGCTGACCTGGGGAAAGAAAACATACAAAAGGGTGAGCTCAAATGCCCATTAAGGGTAAACAAAAGAAATATCAATCACATCATATTCATAAGAACATAACTTTTGGAAATCTTAACCTGAAAAAGAGATCATAATTTCATAACATGGGATAAATCATAGTAGTGAAATGTAATCACAATAATCATAACTTAAAACATGAAGCTTTGTGGCATACACACATAATCAAAGAGAATCATTTCTTATTAGTCAAGACTCATGGACAAGACTATCTTAGTGGACAAAGTCCATTTCTGAACCGAGTTCACTCCTCGTTTCAGTCCTGTTTCACTGAACCGGTTTAACCTGCCATTCCAGCCCTGTCTATCTCATGGGATATAAAATCTTTACCCAATGCATTGGAGGGAGATATAGGTCCCATACATCTCATAATGATATCATTCTTATGTGTGCCACAAAATCATAAACCATACATCATAGCATAACCCATGTAATAAAAATGGGATTCTTAAACTACATGACATCATAAAGAAATTCATATAAGATAAAGGAATTCATAAAAATAATTCCATCACAACATAATCAATTCAATGTAATAATAGGGATAGAAACAGGACCCTATATTATCTTAGATGGAAAATAATTTTGATAAAACAGTTGAACTCCATTCTTGAGGAAAATATCCTTTCTACTTCAAAAACATTTTTCTTTCTTACCATGTCATATAATTTTAAACTAAAAGAAGTTGATTAAAAATAAACTTGAAAACTTGTAAAGGAAGATTCTTGGAAATTTTGTTTTAAAAATCCATTCATGCCGTATAAGTTAAAAAAACATTCTTCTCATACTTTTGTCGGAAAAGTCAAAAAGTACCTCGTACGAAAAAAGACAAAAGATTCCTTTAATATATTTTACTATAAACTCACAAAAGGGTAAAAATTGATTTAAACAATTTTAGGTGGATGGAAATAATATTACATATTGAGGAAACATGGATGTGGATGATAAAATACACCCCAGTAAATACCAAAGTATAAACAATCTCGGATAAAAATGAGATTGTGATATTTCCCTTACCTTAGGTCCGATATGCTTTGTACGTGTCCGAACTTCCTGTATAATGATTTAAATAATGTTATTGACTTATTCCAAAATCATACTAATTGTTATGATATCACATATGGTCATATTCTTAGCTTCTTATTAGTAATATTACAACTTGTTATTCGGGTGTTTATTACTTTTTGTTCTTATGTGTGTTTCGTCGAATAAATTCTTATTCTTCACTTTAGGTTATAGATACCTCATTTACAGAATTTTATTAGTGTAATATATATCATATTCCTTCATTCAATTCATTTATATAATCATTATGCAATGAAGATCATGTAGAACGAGTCGCATCACATCGTGGAGACGGTATTCCGTACGTACGCACGAGTGATGATATCATTCCCATGATCATGGAATTGTATTGGAGTGTATGTATACTATTTCAGAATCAATATCACTTTAAAATAATCATATATAGTCATTATTTACACCATTATACCCATCCAAGTAAGGTGGTGGTGGAAAATAGATTACACCACGGCGTGGAGACGGTATTCCGTACGTACGTACGCGCGGTGATTTCATTTTCCGTAGGATGGATAGATGGTGAAATATGGTTGTTTCATACTTATAATAACATATCAGTATATGAGTGATACTAATGTTATTAATTCATAATGAAACAACTAAATAAGAATAAGTGGAAGAAGAAATAAAGATGAAAGAATCGGTAACGGACATTACCTCTTCTTTGAAGTGCTTCTTTGAGACCTCCTTTTAGGGAACTAAAATTGGTCTTTGAAAAAGACCAGGACCTCTATGATGTCTCTAGGGAAGTGGAGAGTAGAACGTGGCAGGGGTTGGCCGAGCTTGAAGGCTCAAAGTGGTGTGAGGAAGAGGGGGAGTAGGTGCCCTTTTATAAGGGAGGAGAGAGGCACCTTTGGGATAACAAAAAATATTATTTTATTATAAAGTCAAATTCGGTTTTTAATATCTCCAAATTGATATATTTTGAAGATAATGTGGTTATAGGTCTAAATCCTATCATCCAATAGAATTTAGACAAGTTTAGGTTCCTATTTTAACCTTATTATTTAGATTTAACATTAAGTAAAATAATTTTACTTTTACCGTGTCTTCTTGTGTTCTTATACTATAAGGTTAATAAACTTACTATAAGCAGCCAAACGAACCCCAAGTTGTTTATTATTAATATATATAACCTTATCTAAGTCATTTGGCCGAACCTTAGATTTTTAGGAATAAAATAACAATTACTAATATAATATTTGTTTTAAAAACTATTTTATGTCAATTTTGACACTATTTAGTAATTGATTTTTTGTGAAAATCATAATAGAATGATTAGTTAGAAAAAAGTTAATTAAATCAATACTAACATGTCATATTAACCTATAAAATTAGTGGAATTCATAAAAAATCTCAAATTACATTCATTTGGGTATTTATAACATCAATTATGTCAATATTTCATTAATAAGATAATTACTGCATCATCTTTGTGTCATAAATAAATTAACTTATTTAAAGTCTAAAAATTACAAATAAAATACCATTATTTAGAAAATCTTTTTAGATTTCTAATGAATATTTATAGTATAATTTATCTTATGTATAACCCTATATTAAAAATGATATACTTATTAAACTTTGATTTTAACTATTTTAACCCTTCTTTAAATAAATTAATAATAAATGTCCTAATCTAATCCAAGTGGGCCTAAATGGTCATATTTTATTCCTAAGGTTGTTTTTGGTCGAATTACACTTATCCAATAGAATTAGGACATGTGTTAGGGTAATAATAATATCATTTTCACCCTTAATTACCCTATTTACTTTTAACCGTGGTAAATAAAAGTAAAAAGTTACTATTCACCAAAAATTATTTTCATCTCATTGAACCACATTTTACTTACTGACATCAACCGTGTCTCTCAGATTTTTGAAATTCCACTCACAGAAGCGGTAAAATTAAGTTTTATGAAAAATTCAGTTTTTTTAACTACCACTTAGTGGTTTCACTATTCATCAAAAATTGAAAGTTTTCAAAAAAATACCAAAATTTCACCCTAGGATAATTTCAATATTCCGAATCCAAAAATGAAGTCCATTTTGAAAAATAAATTTATAGAATTTCAAAAAGTGGTTATTACTATTCATAACCGCTATTTTTAATAATATTTTAATAGCATATCGTTGTTTAGTGAAACTCGGTATTGCATACGACGCAAGCTATCGAGGAAGGTCGTGATTTCGTGTAAAGCAAGCCAATCAAGTGCAAGATTCCTTTGATGATTTATATAAAATTCTCGGGTGTTACAAAGATAATGGGGGCATGAGAACTTACCTGATCATTCTCCATGTTAAGAACATAGAAATCCGCTGGAAAGATCATGTCTCTTACTCGGACAAGTACATCCTCAAGAACTCCCGCTGGATATGCCGTAGCTCTATTCGCCAACTGTACCACTACTCTTGTTGGCTTCAACTCACCAACCTGTAAGGAAGAGAATACAGAGTGAGACATCACATTTATGGAAGCACCTAAATCACAAAGTGCATCAGAAAAGTGCAACTCCCCTATGGTGCATGGGATGGTGAATGTCCTTGGATCCTTGCACTTTGTTGGCATTGCTAGAGTTGGTGTAATGAGTGTCAATACATTCCTTCCAAGGTTGATCCTCTCATTTCCCTTGAGCCCTCTTCGATTGGTGCAGAGTTCTTTTAAGAATTTGGCATACCTTGGGATTTGCTTAATGGATTCAAGTAGAGGAATGTTGATCTCCACACGCTTGAATGTGTCCAAAACCTCCTTTTGCATTGCTTCTTCAGCCATCTTCTTGGTTTGAACAACCCTGTTTGGAAAAGTAAGGGGTTTAGGAGGAACATCATCAATATTTTTCTTACCTTTATCTTGCTCCTTGGATTGTTCATCAGTTGGTATGGAATACAGCTTCTTTGGAGTAGAGGTGAATCCTGGTGGAATGGTAGGTACAGATGTATCGTTCATTTGCTTCCCACTTCTCAATGTGATGGCACTAACATTACCCTTTGGATTTGGAATGGGTTGGGAAGGTAGATTTCCGGAATTCTTACTTACAAGTTCATGGAGGGCAGTGGCAATCTGGATCATTTGAGTCTTCAACTCCCTCAGCTCCGAACTTTGACTCTTCAGCTCATTCTGTTGATTAAGAACAATTTGTTTCAAAAGATCATCAGTGTTAGAGTCTACCTTGTTTTGGCGATTCCCTTGTTGCTGACTCGCTGAAGTTTGAGCTTCGAATCTCCATTGGGGTTGTTGGAATCCCTGTTGGTAAGGTGGAGACTGCTAGAAGTTTGGTTCAAAAGGGGGCCTTTGTTGTTGTCCAGAGCCATACCTCATGTCTGACTGATCTTTCCACCCTTGGTTGTATGCTGGATCAAACTTCTTTTGGGGATATGGTTGTTGTTGTTGCTGCTGATATGGTCTCTCAGGGAACACTGCTGTACAATCTTCTGTTTCTTGGAGTTGTGGACAACAGTCAGTTGGGTGGCTTGTCTCAGTGCAAATACCACAAGGCCTTGAAGGAGGGGGTAGAGATGTCTTTTGTGCCAAAGAAATTTGCCTCACCATAGTGGTCAATTCTTCCAACTTAGTATCAATAAAATTACTTTCAAGAGAAGAAGGACTTACCTAATGTACTCCCCTGACATGTGGTGTACCTCTATCACCAAATTGTTGGGAGTTTTGGTCCATCATGTCGATCAACGCACGTGCAGCTATTGGTGTCTTGTCCACCAATGTTCCTCCAGCTACAACATCAACCATGCTCCTCTCCATGGGTGTGAGTCCTTCGTAGAAGTATTGGATGAGGAGTTGCTCACTGATTTGGTGATATGGGCAGCTTGCACACAACTTCTTGAATCGCTCCCAATACTCATACATTTACTCCCCTTGTGCTTGCTTGATCCCTGAAATCTCCTTACGAATGGAAGTGGTCCTCGATGCTGGATAAAATCTCTGCAAGAAAAGACGTTTTAAATCGTTCCAACAAGTTACATCCTCGGGTTGTAAATAATACATCCAATCTTTCGCAGCTCCATCAAGTGAGAATGAGAATGCTCTTAATCTGATTTGATCTTCAGAAACATTTCTTGGTTTAAGGGTTGAGCAAACCACATTAAATTCTTTAAGGTGTTTGTTTGGATCCTCACCAGATAATCCATGAAATTTTGGAAGAAGGTGAATTAATCCAGATTTCAATTCAAAGTCCGATTCGAGGTTTGGGTATGCAATACAATTTCGTTGATAGTTAATATCAGGTGGAGCCAATTCTCGAATGGTTCTATTAAGTTCATTTCCATTATTTATAGCCATTGGTTCCTCTTTTATGTTTGAATTTGAATTGATTCCAATTTCAATGTTTCCAGAAGAGAGGAATTCACCAACTGGTTGAATGTTGAAACTTCCCGTAGACCGAGAATGTCTAATTCGAGCCCTAAGGCTACGTTCAATCTCAGGGTCAAGATCTAAGATATATCCGGGATTAGTTCGTGTCATAAATCAAATAAAAATAAAAATAAAGAAAGTGGACCATAGTAAAATAAAAATGAGAAGTTTGATTTGATGGTCCAAAAAGAAGTAGAATAAAATAAAAGAAGAAGAAGAAAAATCAGATTGGGTAAAGAAGGAAGAAAGAAGAGAGGAAGAGAATAAAATATAAAATAAAATAAATACCCCTAATTGGTTGAAATAATTACTTGCCTCCCCAGCAATGACGCCAATTTGAAAGAGCGCTGTCGTGGGCTCCCTCAAATGATTAATGTGATTTTGGGGTACTTAGGTGCATCAGAGTGGCTGACCAAGGTCGTCTCTCAAAGGAGGAAGTGAATTTAACAACTTATTAAAGGTATTATAAAAATAGAATAAAATATGAATAAAATAAAAACACTATTTTAAAGGATTGGGTTTTTTTATAGTTTATGAATCTAGAAGAAGTTTTTTGGAAGAATATTGAATATTTTTTTTGTTTTTAGTTTTGAAATGAATTTCGATTGAAATGACACAACAAGAAGATGTTTTTTTAGAAATCTATTTTAGAAGGCGTAATCGATCTAAATCTACCTCTTCATTCACTTATTAATCATTATCATTTAAATCAATATCCACTTAATTATGATCCCCTAACTTCTTATCCCTTGAACCCTACGAGAGTTAACTTAACCACAAAGATGAAATTACTTAAACCCTAGGCTAGCTTCGGAACATGCAATCGCAACACCCTGATTTGATTGTTGTTATAAGGATAGCTTATGGTCAGTGGTTAATTAGAGCACATATCCATTCTGGAAATGAGGATGAATTGTGTTTAGGGATTATATTTTAACTCTACAAATTTATCCCGTGTGGTCTTGTATTACCGATTAAGATTACGCTCTCACAATTTATACAAAATCCCGACCTCGCGTGTTTTTGTGTTAATTGTTCAATTGCTTTCTTAGTTTCTTGTAATTTAGAAACACAATTCATGGATCATATTATGTGAATTACAGTATCTCATTGATTCAAAATAATTAAATGAAGAGGGTAGAATATAGATCGATTACTAAAAGACTACTCTTCCATGGGTGGTGTAATCATCGTAGAAGCGTTTTGCATGTGCAAAGGTTTATAATGGGTATAACCCAATAACGCTTCTACTCAAGAATTCCAGCCAAAAGAGGAAGATTAAGAGAAGAAAAAATTTAAACAAAACAGAAGAAAAGAGAAGAAATAAAAGAAGAAAAAAGAAGTTTATTACACAAACAAAATCATTACAACATGAAGGAGAAGAAGAAGGCTTCGTCGAAGGGATCCTTGCTTCAAGAGCTACCCTTATTCAAATGGTTGGATAATTGGAGTGGATCCACTGCTCCTCTGCCCTAAACTTCCCAATGCACGTCCCAAACCCTCCAAATGAGAAAAACTCTAATTTATAGAGGGGAGGGGAGGAGAGGTTACAAGTGGTTTCAAGTGTGAATGTGGAAATTCGGACAAATATTTTAATGAAAATTGCACCACCCATTTGACCACAAAACGCGTGAATTGGCCGGCCTTCCAGAAGGATAATATGTGCGGATAGGGGTCCTCTATCTCCTCTAAATATTTGGGCTTAATCCAGGCCCATATTAAGGATTTATGGCCGAAATACAGAAGCTTCTCCATTCTGGCGAGTCCAGCCCAACTTTGACTTCATGTCCCATTTTCAACAACCAAATGCACTCTTTAGCTCTAGTGTCCTGAATAAAAGTTTTAGATAATTAAGTTAGGAACACTGTTACGAAATTTCAAATTCAAATAATAAATATAAAAATATGTATCTTTGAAATACTACAGTGAACTATAAAGGGTAAAACTGGAATTTTCATCAAATATTCAAATGAATGATCTAATCCCAAATAATTTCCAATTAAACATATTTAACACAATGTGAGGAAATTATATCATTTATTATCAATACAATATTCAATAAAATAGTGTTTTATCATGCTGCGACCTCGTTGCCCGGAGGGGGGTCACACAAGGCGGCCAGAGAGCTGCCCGACAAGCAGATAAGATAGTTGCTCAAACCTTCCCATGATACAATCTTCCCGACATTGTGGTCGGCTTGGATGACCCTGCGGTAATCAACGACCGTTGAAGCCCTCTGGCAGAAGATAATACAATATGGGATCCAGCTGCCAGAAGTCGGGCTCGTTCGGGTTACCGACCGGGTAAACTTCCATCGGTGGCATGCATATCTAATGGACATGGACACATACGTGCGCCAGCGGGGTCGGCGTGTGGAGACACATTTTATGGTGAAAGTGATGATCGACCAAGAGCATGATCTGAAAATGATGTCGCCGGGAGAGAGCGACAGTTATGACGAGTCGGAGGGAGAGGAGGAAACATGAGAAGATGAAGGCGAAGGATAAGATGAAAAACAAGGTGAAGGAGAAGGAGAACCCAAAAGTGAGGGGTTGCAGGGGGTGGCCTACCAAGGGAGTCTCCGAGAGAGCGGTGAGATTTTCAACTCTGATCTTGACATAACCGAGATACTCGTGGTCTATCTCTATCCTCATCGACCCTCCTCCCTTCTCCATTATCTTCTGCAATTTCTAATCCATTTATCTATCTCACTCAAGAGAACATAGGCGCTGATCAGGCATCCCCAATAGAGGAAGGAGGAGAGGAGCCGGTGGGATAGGATGGGGCTCTGACGCCCATTATCGAACTGACAAGCGCAGAGGGGTCTCCTGCCACGACAGCTCCTGTAGCGGCCAGCACACCGAAGGCTGACACTATGGGTTCCTGTAAGTCCCCTGCTTCGCTACTGGTGATTACTGTCAGAAAATCCAACTAATCAGGATGCTCCTTATATAGTGATATCAGTGTTTGAGGCTCGTCGGGCTGCTGAGCCCAGGTTGTCCATGAGTGGACTAGAAGAATACGTACCACCTCCTCCAGAACATACCTCCCAAACTGAGTCGGCCCCGGCAATTGGTGAGCAGGGGGAGACGGACATCGGCGGTGATGTCATTAGAGCGAGGTCGGAAGCAGACGGAGGCACCGCCGCTGTCGGGGCGAGAGAGGAAGGTTTCCCGGACATCAAGAATCATATTCCTCATGAAGGCATCCCCGAGGCAGATCCTACTGCTGACCAGCTGGCTGCCTTTCCTACGTACCGGCCTGCTGATCCCGAGGTGATAGACGATTCAAACTCGGAAGCAGCTGAGGAGAGCTGGATGACATGAAGAAAATGGTGGAAGTGTATCCAGTGCTCTCTCAGGAAGCCTCAGATGGATTGGATGAGGCAGATGGGATCACTCCAGACCTGGATGCACTTCCTGTGTGCCGGAGGGGCAGAAGCTCAACACCTTCATCTGATGGTCCGTGATTACATGGCTGAGAAGATACGTGAGAGCGGTCGGTGCACCAACGTTGCCCAGTGTCAGGAATGATCGGTGAGCGACCAAGAATTCCCAAGGGTGGACCAGGAAGTCCGGCGCCTCGAAGGGTAGGCGGCCGAGAAGGAGGTCTTTATTGCAACATGCTCTGAGCTCGTGGAGCAACTGACGGCCCAGCTGGCTGACACCCAAGAACATTTGATGGAGGCGAGTCACCAGATGACCATACTTCAAACGAAACGGGTGCAGGAACAAGCTAGGATTGGAAAACTATGCTCTAAGACTACTGATGAAGAGAGAGTCTTCAGTGAGCGAGAAGAAGTCCTGGAGGCTACCAGCCAAAGGGTAGCGGCGTTGGAAAGATCAATCCAGCACGCTGATCCTTAAAGTCTCTGTTTTGGCCATCTCATGAACTTTTTTCTTTCACTGCTCAATATTTATATCCAATGTTTGGACCAATATATTTATCTATACCTTTGGTTTAATATGCTCAACCATAATCCTTAAATGAATAAAAATTCACCCCTAAGCTCATGTGGGTCTCACCCAATGTGAGAAACAAAGGATTCTCATGTTATCATTTCGTCTGACTATGGGGCGTCAACCAAGCTTCAGGCATCTGAAATCGGGCCTAGATTTCTAAGGAGAGGGTGGTCCAGCCAAGAGGAGGGGACCTCAGACTGATCGATATATCGTCACCTCGATGTGTTATGACACACAAGCAGGGTAATTCCGGGACATTGAAATCCATCCGAACATAGAGAGATGAAAAGGGTGAATCATGTTACCCAAATTTGGAACACTATGGGGGGTGCGACGATGGAGGATAACTGTTAACTGTGGTAGAAACGCATCATCCATATCGCATTGGCCTAAAATTGGGACAAAAAATGAGGGCTGACCACTGACCATGTTCATAACACGGGGCCTAAATCAAACATCGTCGATCAGTCTTCCGAAATACTGGCCCAGGACAGCAGGCATACCGTATGTCAATCATCCATACTATTACAATAGGCGGGCCAAAGGTCTATCATCCATATTGTTACAGTAGGTAGACCACAGGTCGAGCATCCATACTGTTAGGGGGTCCCATCAAATATGACCAGTCTTCCAGAACATTGGCCCAGGATAGTTGGCATACCGTAGGTCAATCATCCATACTGTTACAATAGGCAGACCAAAGGTCTATCATCCATATTGTTACAGCAGGCAGACCACAGGTCGAGTATCCATACTATTAGGGGGTCCCATCAAACATGAAATAGGATGAAGATCCGAAAAAAGGGGCACACAAAGCGTGGAAAGTTTAGTGGTGGTTTGTTCGAACAGAATCCAACACTCCCAAAATTACGCCACTGTGGTGGAGGCGCATTAGGCAGACATATTAATCTGGTCACGAATCATCCCAAATTTTAGACAAGACCTCTCTGACGAGAGAACTATCACTTCCCAACATCACTATGGGGCATCCAAAACTTATTTGGGGTAGATGATGCAGTTACACAACTCCCCAAGAAGTCAAGCCAAGGGGCCGATAGTGAGGAAGGACGAGATTTGGTAATCCCTGGGGCTGGACTCAAGACGAAATGTCTGTGCGTTCCTACGTACCTCATAAGGATGACAATCAAGCCACACGTAGTTCTAGACAGGGTCTTATTTTAAAGTCTTTGAAATCTGACAAAGGATTAGTAAGGAGGACGGGAGACACATGGTATGGTGATTACAAAACCCGACATGAATGAGGACGAGGTCCTGCTTACCATGTGTTTCTTGGAAGTGTTCCGGTCAAGGGACCAAGCACAAAATTTAGGCTGGGCCTGTGGGGAAGTTCCCGGGTGCTCCTACGTATCTCAGAAGGATGAGAATCAATCCATACTTAGTTCATGTAAGGGTGGCACGGCACGACATGGTACCTGTGAAAAGGATGAAAGAGGCGTGCGGGTCTAGCCCTCGCACCAAAAGAAGTGGTATTTGATGTATCTTGTTTGTTCTTGAAGTTAGAGGGTTTTTATTTTGTGAAGCAACCGGCCTAGGGTAGAAATTCCTGGAATCTCCACAATAATCACGCTGTATATAGGCATTGAAAAATGGTATGGTAATTGACCAATACCCAACGTGATGTCCCCTATGGAGAGGTCATCACAATGTAGTGTCGTTTTTCATCGTGCGGCCGAGACGATATCATCACAGTTTATGGTCGTGTGGTAGGACCAACCAGCATAGTTTAAGGTCGTATGGCTTAGACCTGGGGAAATACACACGATGTGATAAGGAATACCCGATGTAGTTGAGGACATAACCTCATACCGCCACTGTGCGCGATTTAGGGAGAGGATCCTTGGGCCAAGGAGCCGACGAGGGTCCAACAATTAGGGGGAAGCTGACACTAGATTCTAGCTGAGCTGGGCTCGAAACTCAATGTCTGGGTGACTCCTCGTTTCCCATTGGGATGAGGGTCAAGTTGTGCATGGTCCTTAGAGAAAACCCAAGCATAAAATCTTAGCGCTCGGATCGCGGGAGCCCCGAGAGACACCGTCACGCAGCTTTGTCTGCCTGACGTGTGGAGGTGCACTGAGGGTTAGTGCAAGGAGTGTCGATATTCCACCTTGACACGATGGGGTGGGACACAATGAAAATCATGCAACCAACATTCAGGGCCTGGAGGAGTCGGCGTGACGATGGATGATTACTGCTGACCATGTTCACAACACAGCATCCTGTCGTGTTAGCCTAAAATGGGGAAAAACAAATGAGCATCGACCACTGACCATGTTTGCAACGTGGGATTTGTATCAATTTTTTTCCTGAAACCCTCGGGGACATTGGCCCATGACGGTAGGAGAGCCCTTATGCGTTGTATCCAAGCCGTTCTTGGGGGTCCCTCCAGGTGTGAAAGGTAATGGGGGCCCGAATGAAAGGGAGCATGAAGCTTGACAAGTGGAAAAAACTTTCCTAAGTTGAATCTGACACTCCAGGTCCTAGACCAGAGTACTCTGAGCACATTAGCGGACCACTGGAAAGAATCAAAGGGGTCAGTTTGAGAGCAGCCAAAAGATGGAAGATTCCCGGGAGAATGGGGGCATGGTGCCAAAAACCCTGTACCACACCTATATATCCCCCCGTGGGGAGGGACATGCCAAGAGACCGAGGTGACTGAGAGATCATGGGATCTCCTAAGAGATGTGGCTGGACTTGAAACCTAGACGTTCAAGTGGTCCTATATATCCCATAAGGATGGGAATCAAGCCACACGTAGTTCTAGAAGCACAGTTTAACGTCATGTAGGACGATGAAAGGCATTTCATCCAGTAATGTGTACGACGCGACAGGTAAACCATCGTGAATGAGGACATAATCCTACACCACACCACACACTCTGGATAAGTACTGGGGCTAAGGGGCCCGAGAAGGCCAAGGGGCCTGAGGCTGGGCCTCGGTTAGGAAGGCCTGACCAGCTTGCAGTTTAATGTCTTGTAGTGAGGATGAGCATGCAGTTTAAGGTCATGATGGACCACAAGGATCATAGTTTATGGTCTTAGAAATTGGACCAAAAGGGCCCAAATGTAGGGCCAAATTCAGTTTAAGGTTGTGCTGGACCAAATTTAGTTTAGGGTCATGCAGGACCGCAATCCAGTTTAAGGTCGTGGGGGACCTGGGTTGCAGTTTAGGGTCATGCAGGACCGCAATCCAGTTTAAGGTTGTGGGGGACCTGGGTTGCATTTTAGGGTCATGCAGGACCGAAATCCAGTTTAAGGTCATGGGGGACCTGTGTTGCAGTTTAGGGTCATGCAGGACCACAATCCAGTTTAAGGTCGTGGGGGACCTGGGTTGTAGTTTAGGGTCATGCAGGACCACAATCTAGATTAAGGTTGGGGGGGAACTGGGTTGCAGTTTAGGGTCATGCATGACTGCAATCCAGTTTAAGGTCGTGGGGGACCTGGGTTGTAGTTTAGGGTCATGCAGGACCGCAATCCAGTTTAAGGTCGTGGGGGACTTGGGTTGCAGTTTAGGGTCATGCAGAACTGTAATCCAGTTTAAGGTCGTGGGGGACCTGGGTTGCAGTTTAGGGTCATGGAGGACTGCAATCCAGTTTAAGGTCTTGGGGGACCTGGGTTTAAGTTTAGGGTCATGCAGGACCGCAATCCAGTTTAAGGTCGTGGGGGACCTTGGTTGCAGTTTAGGGTCATTCAGGACCACAATCCAGTTTAAGGTCGTGGGGGAACTGGGTTGCAGTTTAGGGTCATGCAGGACCGCAATCCAGTTTAAGGTCATGGGGGACCTCAGTTGTAGTTTAGGGTCATGCAGGACCTCAAGGCTCAGGTAAAGTACAGCTTGAGGAACTTGGAGTTGGTGGGAGGAGTGATATGCTCACCATCCAAGGTCATGAGGGAGTACGAACCATTGGGATAGACCTTATGGATGATAAAAGGACCCTCCCATTTGGGCTCTAACTTGGGTGGTTTCCTGCCAGGAATCATTGGCGCTATGAGGGCCAGTACCAGGTCACCTTGCAGGAATGAGTGGAGGCAAACCTTCTTGTTGAAATCTCGAGCCATCCTACTCTGATGCCTTTCCAGGTTGTGAAAAGCGTGAAGCCTATTCTCATCCAGCACTTCCAATTCAGCTAGACGGATTTCAGAAACTCTATTCGGCCCTTGCTGGTTGTAGACCGCCGTGCGCAATGAGGGAAACTGAATCTCGATGGGCAGGATGACCTCATCTCCGTACACCAGGGAATACGGGGTCACCTGGGTGGAATTACGAGTCGTCGTCTGATAAACCCAGAGGGCATTGGGGAGCTTGCCCGGCCAACTTTTCTTGTTCTGACCAACCATTTTTTGCAGAATGTTAGAGAGGGTTTTGTTAAACGCCTCGATCTGTCCATTCACCTGCGCATGATAGCGGGAGGTATGGTTAGAGCGAATGTTGCACATGGCGTACAATTTCTTCAGCTCGACCACTCAGAAGTTGGTTCCGTTATCCGTGAGGATAGCATGAGGTACTCCAAATTGATAGATGATGTTGGAACTCACAAAGTCAGTGATAGAATGGGATTTGACTTCCTCAAGTGGAATTGCCTCTGCCCACTTAGAAAAGAAATCCATAGCGGTCAGAATGAACCGGCATTGGCGAGCCATCCCCGGTGGGTAAGGTCCTATGAGATCCAACCCCCAGACTACAGAGGGCCAAGAATACTTGGTAGTGTGGAGAGGATCTGGTGGACGATTCACAAAGTTAGCATGAAATTTTCACTCATGGAACCTCTTGAAAAAATCGACGTAGTCATAGATCATGGAGGTCCAAAAGTACCCCAGCCTCCGAATTTGGTGAGACAACTTCGACCCGGCCTGATGGGCGCCACAAGAACCAGCATGAACCTCTTGCATGACCCATGGGATCTCGAATCCTTGAAGGAAATGGAGGAAAACACCATAAAATCTGTGTCTATAAAGGATCTTCTCAAGGCTGGGACCACTCTGAAAGGTAAACTGCAATGCGCGACGTTGGATCCGCTCGCGCTCACCCCGGTCTGACGAAAGATTACCACGTTGGAGGTATTCAACCAAGGGTGTCCTCCAATCAGGAACTATTTCGATGACCGCATCTAAAGTACCTGGGGATCCTGATGTAGGGGAAACAGTGGTAAGTTGGTTCACCCACGGGCCACGATCATCCTCTGGGGTAATGGGAGCAATGAATCTCTGGTGCGCCACATGGATAATCAGGTCATCCTGTTCGGGCTCCGCAAGAGATGCGACCAGGATGGACAAAGCATCTGATCGACCGTTCTATGACTGGGGAATATGAACGACCTCCAGCTGAGAAGGGAACTGAGCCATTAGATAGAGGGTGCACTCCAACAATGGCACGAGTTCTGGATTTTTGACAACATAGTCACCATTGGCCTGCTTGATGACCAGCTCGGAGTCCCCTTTCACATGCAGATGGGGCACATCGACCTCGAGGGCTAGCTCGAGGCCAGTGATGAGGGTATGATAATCTGCCTCATTGTTGGTGCAGCCCTCTGACAACAGGAACGAATATGACAAGACGTCTTGCTCCGGGGTGATGAAGACGATACCCAGGCCCGCTCTGTTGAGCCTATGATCGTTGATTCTCTTACCGGTGGGGATCCGGGAGGCACCGTCAAAGTGAATCTACTAGAATGGGACAACATGATAGATTGAGAGGATTACCTCATCGGGAAAACCTAGATCCAGTGGCTGATCTGTGGAGGTTGGGTGAGAAGCTAAAAATTCTACCAATGCCTATCTTTTGATAGCCTTATAAGGTACAAACCTGATGTCAAACTACTGTAGGATCACCACCCACCGCGCTAGTCGGCCAGTCAATATAGGTCGGTTCAGAATGTACTTCAACGGGTTTACTTGAGAGACCATCTATACCTCGTGGTGCTGCAAGTAGTGCCAAAATTTCTGTACGACAAATACGAGTGACAAGAATCTCTTCTCAATGGGAGAATATCTAATTTCCGTATCAAGGAGCATGCGGCTGAGGTAGTAGAGGTTGTTCTCTGTTCCCTCGTTGTTCTTATGGGTGAGAAGTGTGTCGAGGGAACGTTCCAGGTCGGTCACATAAAGGAACAATGGCTTCCCGTAGATGGTTGGCATCATGACCAGAGGTTGGAGTAGATAATGCTTGATTTCCTCAAAGGAGGTCTGACACACTTCATCCCATTCAGAGGTGGTGCTTTTCTTCATGAGCCGGGAAAAGGGCTCACACTTGCCAGCCAGATTCGCAATGAATCGGCGTATGAAGGCTTAGTGGCCTTGGATACCTCGAAGCTCCTAAACATTGCTCGAGGGAGGCATCTGGCTGATGGCCTTGATCTTCTCCGGGTCGATCTCGATGCCTTGGTATTTGAAAACAAAGCCAAGGAACTTGCCGGAGGTGACCCCGAAGGCACACTTCAATGGGATCATCTTCAGGTGGCGGGAACGGAGGGAACTGAACACTTTCTCAAGGTCCTTGAGATGGTCCTGGTGATGGTGAGACTTGACTACCAGGTCGTTCACGTAGAATTCCACCAGTGTCGTGAGAATCAGCTTGAATATGCGATGCATGGCCTGCTGATAGGTGGCACCCGCATTCTTCAGGCCGAAGGGAATAACCTGGTAACAAAAAGTACCTTGGGGGGCCCTGAATGCAGTGAACTCTTCTTCCTCAGGGGCCATCCAGATCTAGTTATAACCGGAATACCCATCCATGAAGGAGAGGGCTTGGAACCCGGTCATGGCATAAATCAACAACTCTGTCACTGGGAGGGGAAAATCATCCTTCAGACAGTGGTGTTTGAGATCACGGAAGTCGATGTAGACTCTGATCTACCCGTTCTTCTTCCTGACTGGCACAATGTTGGCTAGCCACCTAGGGTACTGAACTTCCTTGACGAATTTGGTCTTGATTAGCTTGTCAACGTCAGCCTCAACCATTGCACCGTGAGAAAGGTGCATCTTTCTGGGAGGCTGCATGAACCCACAATGGTTTGTCAGGAGACCAAGGCGGTGGACGACTACCTAGGGATCTAGTCTTGGCATCTCGTCGTAACTCCAGGAAAACACGTCACGGTGCTGTTTAAGAAAGTCCACGTACTGTTACTTCTCCTCGAGGGGAATGTCGGCACTAATTAATGTGGGTCTTAGATCTACCTCACTACCAAGTTTCACATGTACCAATTCATTGACCATGGTAGAGATTCCTTCTTCAAAGGAAGGGGGAGCATCCTCTAGATCCTCTTCTCCACCTGTGGAGGGATCTTCCATGGGAGGAGTTGTTTTCGAGACACCAGACTCTGAAGGGGGGATGGTGTCAGCTTGGGAAGCAGTGGTCATCATATTAGGAGAATCATGCGCTACTGAGACCATAGCGATGAAAGCAGTCGATCCAATCCCATCTGGTCTTCGGCCCAAGGGGCCACGCTTGATGAAATCAAAGCATTAGTGGCGCGTCGGCTTGATCTGGTTAATTCCAGCCCGGCGGAAGAGACGTGTATGATGTACCGCCATTCCCATGATCTTGATGCCTCGATACCGTACATGGGTAGGAGGTTCCAGGATCACATGAGCCTGGTTGGTGTAGGAGTACGAGGTGATTTCCCACCGTCGATTTTACCTGGGGACATGCCTTCCTCTTGTACCCGAAACAACAAAGCACTGCCTCATGTCGGGGGTCATGGCCTCCAACCGATGGATTGGGAAGACGTAGGCGTCATCCAAACCTACCTAGGGATCACTTGTGACAGTGGCGGGCTCAACCTCGCCTTCCAGAATCTGCTTATCCTTGCTCTTGTAATAGTCTGCGTCCAGGTAACGGGATTCACAAGAGGCAAAAAGAGACGCATCTCCATGGAGAATGCCTACTTGACCATTAAGGGAGTATTTGAGGCATTGGTGATACTATGAGGGGACTTCCACGTGAATGTGGAGCCACGTCCTACCCATCAACACGTTGTAGGTGGTGTCCTGGGAGACAACCATGAATTCGGTGCCAACAATTAGGCCACTGAACTGGGTCTTCAAGAGAATATTGCCGAATGGAGTTTTCTCGGTCCTGTCATACCCCTGGATCCTGAGGTCAGAGGGATTTAAATCATCCTCAGACAGACCCAGCTTCCGTAGTCTCCGATTTGGGATTGGGTTAATCATAGAACCCGTATCAACAAGACAGTGGCAGACTTCCACGCCATTAAACTTGCCAGTGATGTACAGTGGGAGAATGTGCCCCTCTATGGGGGGGGGGGGGGGTCGTCATCTTCACCGGAGAATGATATAACTTCCTGGCATTTGGCGTTATCAGTTTCCTCAGCGTGGAAGGCTTCTGCAGCTTCTACCTCCGTCTCAAACTGGAGGGGGCTCCTTAGGGCCTCGGCGAGCACCTCACGCATTTCAGACGACATGCAAAGAGCCTCAAGGATAGAAATCCTTGCAGGAATGTTGTCTAGGTGCTTTAGAACATCATACTTTCGGGCCAAATGCGAGCCTCTGCATACAGGAGGCCGCTCTGCGATTGGAGGCATGACGGGCCCTGCCGGCGGGACCGATGACTGACTGGTACTAGGTATGTCTCGTTGTCCACTAGTCGAAGCCCTGAGAGTGGCTACTAGATTAGGACCGGAAGGCTGGGGTCGGCTGTTGGCAGGGCGGAGCGGGTCGCGGTACGGTCGAGGTGGTTCCACCTGATCCAGCAACACAAACGGTGGCAGAGGAGAACCTGTCGACAACGGATAAAGGGGCCGCGTGTGCTGAGCTCTATATTGGGCCTACTCTCTGGTCTTAGTGGCATGCAAAACCTGGCTGGGAATGCCAACTATCATGCCCCAGCGATTCGTGTAACCATGGCTCTGCCGACGTTGGCGACGACTGGGGACATCGGGAAGGTCCACCTGGCGTTCCTCACCGTTGGGAGTCAAATAAAGATTTACCAACTCTACGGTGTTAACCGAAGTGTACCCCTAACTATCGCTTGAGGATTCGTCCACTACTGGGTGGAGTCTCGGAGGGATCCCCATTTCTGGGGGCATGAAGTCACCAAGAGTGCAGGATGGCGGCAACATTGGCAGGGCGCGTTCTTTCTTCTTGCACCACCGCCACTTGATCTTCTGGGAAGAGGCTGGATGGGATGACAATGCTGAGGTAGCAACCACAGATTCTGAGGGATCTGGCTGATTCATGCATACATGGATGATTCCATGGGCGTGGGTGATCGTCTTTTGGGCCATCGAGTCATTATACTTCCGGTACCCACGGTCAGAAACCTACTGCCATTCATCCTCGTCGCTGCAACTTCCCTCTGATCTCACAAGGACACCTGCTACTTGTGCCGGGGCTGGGCCAAACCTGACTATATTGTTGTCAATCTGGTCTTGGAGCCAGTCCTTGAACATGTATCATTGCTGGATGGCGTGCCCCAGGGTCTGGTGATAAGGGAAGTAGTTAGGCTGATCAGTGAGATGCACCTCTTCTGGCTTCCGACACTCAGGCATCCACACAATCCTCTTCTCCAAGGCACTATAGAAGTAACCAGGGACCTGAGCCTCATCGAACGAGTAGGTATGATTCCTTCTGTCTGGAAAGGGGGATCTAGGAGGCTGGCCCTGACGAAGGGCCGGAGGATCATGCCAAGGAGGTGGAACCTAATTATCTCACCTAGGTGGTGGCGGTGCGTTACGCGGAGGTCATTGCCAATTTTGAGGCAGTTGCTACTGGGCTGGAAGCTGTGCTCGTGGAGGTGGACCCCTATGGGGCAACGGACATGGCCTCACTGGTAGAAACTCTAGCTGCCTGGGGGCCTCTATCTGGGCCATATTAGTGGGCTCGGCTCTGGCAGCTCTCCTTGCAGGGATTACAGGAGGTAGCGGGCGTGCCTGATTGGCCTGTTTTAGGGATTCTTTTAGGCGTTGAGCCTTGTATGAGAAGTCTCGGAACCCTCCGTGGTAATTCTACGTGATCAGAGAAGAAACCAGCTCTGCCTTGATGTTCCCTACACACATTGTCAGTAATTACTCCTGGGTCAGTGGCATGTCAAGGGAGTATGTGAGCCCCTTCCACTGGGCGATGAAGTCTGCGACTCACTCGTCGGGCCTTTGTTTGCACCTGAAGAGGTATGGGATGTTCATCTTCTGGGTTGTGGAACTGAACTGGTAGAGGAATTACCTTCGAAGGTCCTCCCAGCTAGTCACAGATCCGACAGGCAGCTGGATGTACCAGACGAATGTCGGCCCCTCTAGTGTCTGAAAAAAGCAACGGATCTTGGCAGCCTCCTGCTACACTAGAGTCCCTAACATAGGCCCACACCTCGAGTTGAAGTGGGCCAAATGATTTGGTAGGTCTCTTGTCCCATTAAAGGGGGCGAATGTGGGGTTCCCAAATCCTGGAGGTTCCGGAATATCATCCACCCATGCTGAGTATGGCTTGCCGTCCAGTGGGATCACCACCTGTTGAGTTTCCAGAGCCTCTAAAAAGGCGATGAGTGCTGCCATCATATCGTCTAGACGTGGGTTCCTATCCTAACGGGTATCCCTAACCATAAGAGCATTTTTTGGCTCTTCAATCTGGTATTCAAGCTCAGCAGCTCATGGGGAAGCTGGTGGAGTGACTCTTGGGGCAGCGGGAGGAACCCGAGTGGGATCTCTTGGGTGATCACGCCGCTCCGGAGGGTTTGGCGAAACATATCGCACCCTATTTCCATGAGCTCCGGCCTCTCCTCTGTCGGTGAACACTTCATGATCGCGGTTTCCCAGGAGAATCTCGTCGATGGGTAGTTGTTCCTGCCCCTGTTGTCCCGTCCTAGGATCACTGTAGTCAGGACGATGCTCTACAATGCATTCATCCAGGAGCTCATTGACCAGCCTCTTCTACTCAGCAAGCTGTTGGTGCAGCGTGGCCTTCTCAGGATCTTCCTCTGCCTTCTTCATGGAGGCAGATGGGTCGGAGAGCTTGACAGCCCCAACGTGTTCTTTACCCTTGCCGATATTCAGGCTCAGTGTTAACGCCTCAATGGGTGTGGGGAGACCTAGGAGGTTCCTTTGCTGGCGAGTAATACTCCCGGATGGGTCCAGTAGTGGCCTTTCCTCAGGGGGTGAGTCCCCATTGAGAAGTTCCAAACTGTTCCCCTCTCCCAACAGGTCAGCCATGTTGACCGCTGCTACCCTTGAGGGTATACCCTCAAAACTGATCGGTGAGTCGGGCTACTGACAAATCACACTGAAGAGAAGGGAAACATATTTCCCCCATCCACGGATGTGCGCGTGGGGGGTGGCATCCTCGATAACTTTGTGGAGTACTTGAAAAATCTGAACACATTGTTGTTGGAGGGTCCTGTGGTGGCCAAGTGATTTGGGATGCCGAACCACAAGGAGCATGTCTAGGTCGACCCGACGACATTGCTCACCGATATCCTCAAGATGTGCTTGACTCCCGGGATAAGGCGCTTGCTGATGGTGAAGACGCGAGTGAGTCGCCCAGAGAGTCTGGCGGAAACATTCAAACTCTCCCGGGGTGAGCGATTATAGTATATCAAAATCCGACCCTGCGACCAGCCAAAACTTCTCGGGGAAGTGGCCTACTACGAGGATGGTCTAGAAGCCCCATAACACAGGTTCAGGATCCGGCCCTTTTTGGCCCCGCTCACCAACCGGGAATGGCTGGGGAACAGGCAGCGGTGCCGAGGCAGGCCGCTGGGGTGGTGGGCTGGTCGGTGGAGAATACGACGAGCAGGCCGATTGGCCGCCGAATCCCATGTCGTCCTCCAAGGGTTGCAGTGTCCTGGCTGCCACGTCACGATAGGATGGGCCGGCGAACAAGCCTCCTTTCACAGTGTCGGTGCTTGATTAGGGTATACTACATCGCAGATCTTCCGCCATCGAACCCCAAAAAAGGTCTTCGTCCTCTCTGACCAAGGTGGAAGGTGCTTCCGGAGAGGCCGATGGTGACTGCAAGTCTGATCCCTGGGGGTACACCAAGTCCTCTTCCTCTTGGATATACCTTCGGAGGGAGGCATGGATCATACAGATCTCACATTCAGGGAATACGAGGTTGATGCGCCACGTCCCTATCCCTATCCTTGACTCATAGGACCGGGGGAGGGCACCACTGCCGAGTCGTACTCCACTTCAGAGTCCAAGAAACAGACTGGTCTGATTTACGTTCGTCCATCCTTGGAATTTCTCTTGTGGCGACGACATCCTGCCTTCCTACCCCAGGGTAGCTCCTCAAGGCAGGGCTGATTTCCTTCATGGAGTCCTCTGGCCGCAATGGTGCTGGGACGGAAAGGATCGAAGGCCAGGGTGCGAGGAGCATCAAGGTATATGTCGAAAGGGACATGGGGAGGACCTCCATGTGGGTGAGTGACCGGATATGAAATGGCTCCATACTAGTGGCCAACGGTAGGGGAAGTGACCCCATAACTAGTCCAGTGAGTGCTCGAAAGAGCCTCACCCAGAGCTTAGCTATCACGGGGAAGCCTTTTACTTTCCAGAACGGTGGCACAGAGTAGGCCTTGACATTGGATGGCACTACCGCGAATTGGTCTGCGGCGGCCATTGCCTGTGCCAGCGACCGGGAGAGTCGACCCAACCTGCCTGTGGGGTGGTCGGGGCCTCGATCCGGGTCGGGAATGTAACTGCCCCTGCTCAAAGTATGCGGGGGTTTGATGAAAAAATTCAGCAGTGGCTCGGGCCATAGTGGTTTCTGACGTTGATGCCCCAGTGCGGGCATCCTCTTCCGCACGCGCCCGACGCTGGCTTCGGGTAAGATGGGTTAGAGCCGGTGGTGCGGGCACATGGATTGCCTGCTCCTCGGCCCAGGGAGTTAGGCGATAGTGTCGAGGCAGCCTGGTGGGGTCCCTTGCTGTGAACCCCTGGAGCGGGTCCTCGATCGAGTGAACTCGGACATCCCCTACCTCATCGGCGTAGGGAAGGGAGGTGTCGAGGCGTTCTGGGGATAAACTCACGAAACAGTTGAACGTTGGGGTGGGGAGAAGTGGCTCCCTACGCGGCCCTCAAGGGAAGTGACGGTGGTGGGGCGCAGCTGCCTCGAGATCCAAACAGGCCATATCCCTGGTCGGGATGACCACTTCCTCCTCGTACCTATGCACAAGGTCGTTGATCACCCTCTGTTGGATATTCTCTGACGGGGGAGGGGGTGTGAGCACCCGGAAGTTGAGTCGGTCAGAGCAGTTGTAGAAAAGGCGGGACCACGCGGGGTGGCCACGTCGGTGCTGACCCTGCCCCTACACCAGTGGGCAAATGGCGATCAAGCTCAGGATTCAGCGATCTGATTCCTAAAAGCTGGGAGATGAACCCATCAACACTAACAGGAAAAGGAATCGACAACCAATTGCCCAACTCCATTCTGTCTTCCGTGGTCGGTAAGATGGATCCACTCTGACAACGTCGCAGAATGGAGTGTTCAAGGTCCTGACCGCCCCAACCCCTGGCGAGATTCATGTCCTGGTGCTAGGTGCCCAGACCTGGTGACATGCTAATCTTCTGACACCCCAAACGCTACCAGTCTCCATATTGAGGAGAAGTGATTCACGTCCGGTTCACCATTTTCTATTTCTGACTCTTTCTTCAGGGTGTGCGAGCACATCCGTCACGCAGGGGAGGACGCGCAGCTTATGGCCCCACATTCCCGCTTTCCAAAGGCGGGCGGCATCCGTTCCTTGGTCAGGGACGTCTGCTCCTTGATCAAAACCGGGATGATGGGATGTCGGTTCTTCCTTCCGTGGATTCCTCCTCAGAGCTCGTCACCTAGTCTGGGTCTCCATCATATATTTAAGACGTATTCATGAATCTCATTCCCGGTTCCATGTCTTCATGGACACCAGTTAATTACGCTACTTCCATCGAGATTCTCCAAGGGGTCTGGTCGGGGCAGCAACCTTCGGTGTGGTGAATGGTCACGCTGGGGTGTCGTCGGCATGTCTTGACGCTGGGGGATTGGCATGTTTGTCTTCTGTCCTTTATTATAGGGCTTCTCAAGGTCACAGAAGCCCAAGGCATCCCACATCGAACGCGGGGAACTACATGCCATAGGCATGTATCTGATGTTTTCCTCAGCTTCCCATGATTAACACGGGGTATGCGGTTGGTGAACTGAAACTAAAGGGTCGGAACAACCGAGGGATGGGATTGAACCTCGTGGAGGATACCTACGTACCATGCCTTAGCACAGATCAAAGTCCACGTAATTCGGGCATACAGTTTAACGTCATGCAGGACGGCATACAATTTAATGTCATGCGGGACGAGGGGATACAGTTTAACGTCATTCGGGACGAGGCAGACAGTTTAACGTCATGCTGGATGGCATACAGTTTAACGTCATGCGGGATGGGGCAGACAGTTTAACGTCGTGCTGGTCGGCATTTGAGGCTTATGCTCGGAGGCGGCCCAAGGAGTTGGCAAACCGACGTGAAGAGGTCAAAACGACTGGGTGGTGGGATTGAACCTTGTGGAGGCTTCCTACGTACCATGCCTTATCACAGATCAAAGTCCTCATAGTTCACCAGAATGGGGCTTACGCTCTGAGGTGGCCCATAATGGGTTGTCATGGTCAATTCTCACTCTATGCCCACGTGAGCCATGCTCGGTGTGAGAAACAAGAGGTAGCAGAGACCTGACGATCACGTCGCGAAGGGTGCATCCGTGAGAAGTGGAGAGGGGCTTACACGTTGAGCAGCCCATGGTGTTGGGACTTACTCCAGGATGAAGGCCCGAGATGTGACAAAGCACAGAGGGAGAGGGATTTGGGACCGAACAAAGGAAATGCTTCGTTCCCTATCACGCCCTCCCCTGGCCTTGGAAGTGGGGAAGTACGGAGGTGCATGGGTGCGACCTTCCGCAAGAGGGGCTTGGGGATTACGCTCTGAGGTAGCCCTTCCCCCATGGAAAAACGCCACCCCGAGAGGGAGGATATCATCCTATGTGAGGTTGATCCCATTCCCGTGGAGACGAGTGGCATAACGAATGTCCGAGCCAGGGGGACCCTGCATGTGAGGCATGGGGTCAAATCACAGTTTAACGTCATGTGTTGAGGACAAGGTTCTTGGCAGTTTAACGTCATGAAGATTGGACGAGGTGGGTTTTATCCACACCCCTAGGACTTACATGACCGGTACCCTCTGCTCCCTATGGGAGGGAAGGTACCGACAAGGCCGTAGTGAAGGGGGCCACAGGGCGAACCATCGAAGGGTCCACATTAGCATGGCTATGAGGGGCTTACTCATGGAAGCATCCCGTAGTGTCTTCCTCATGTCTGGCCATGAGGGTATCCCAACTCACTGGTGGGTTGAGGTATACACGAATGCGCTAGTGCACAAGCAGGATAATGCCAAGGGCATTGGAATCAGCCTAAACAAAGGGATATGAAAAGTGTGAATCACATGCCCGACATTCAGAATGCAATGAGTGTGGTGTGGCGATAAAGGATAACTGCAGACCATGTTTGAAACACAACATCCTGTCACGTTAGACTAAAATGGGGACAAACAAATGAGGGTCGATTGCTGACTGTTTTCGAAACACAGGACCTGACTCATAGTGTCGCCCAATGTCTTCTAGGGCATCGGCCTAGGACGGTAGGTGAGTCGATGCGGCATGTGACCAGGCCATTAGGGGGTCCCTCCAGACTTGGAAGTGGATGCAGATCCGAATGAAGGACACGCAAAGCGTAAGGTGGAGTGATGGAATGTTTGAACGAATTCAAACGCTCTGGAAATTACGCCACTTTAATCATGGAATTAGGCATCTTATGCTTGTCACATAAGGCATCTCTTGTTTGGGACAAGAGGCATCCTATTATTGAATGATAGGGCATTCTACTCTGGGGAATTGATGATGAGAATCTCAACTCAAGACATAGGAAATGAACCAAGAGGAATATGTCAACTCAAGGTGTTTCTCGGTGTGCGGAGGAGTATCTTAAATCATGGTATTCCCTAGGTTGAAGGTGGGTGTGCAATGGAAAATCCCGACATCTCGGGCCGAAAAGTTCGCGGTGCGACTCTCCATTTTTCATGGGGGTCAGTGACAGTAGTGAAGGGACCGGCCCGGAGGGTCAAGACCGTAGCTCGGCACTGACCCTGAGCGGTGGTACGGGTGCGCAGCCCCCGCGGTATGGACCAGTGGGTGCAGGCCTAGGAACTGTTGCGCATAATAGGATCGAAACGCAGGATGGGATGGACGCAAGGAGGGATTGTGCGTAATAGGTAAGTCCTATCCGCAATGGGGAAGGTGTGCGTGCAATACAGGACATGTGCGCCGAAAACACTGGGATGGCGCACAATTCAGGGATGCGCATGAAAAAGGCCGAGTCGGCGCGCAAAAGGAATTGCGCGCCGAAGACCTAAATGCGTGCAATTGGCAGAAATTGCGCGCAAGGGGCATGCCCCGAAGGGATTGGATTTCATTCTAAGACAAAGGGGATATCGCGCAAAGGCGGACCTCGGGGCGACTGGGTGCGAAAAGAACCGTGCCCGAAGACCATACTATGTGCGCCGAATGCCGATTCTACGCACGAGAGCCGGTTCAAATTCCGCAACCCAGAAATGGAAGGGGTATTCTTCTATTTATAGGCCTCTGACATCGTAGAATCCGAGCGGTGCGCAAATGGGAACCATGCGGGTGCGGGAACGAAAAAATTGTGCATCGGGCCGGGACCCTTTCGCGAATCCCGAACTCCTTTCGTGCAGCCAACCTTTTTTCGCACAGGTCCTCCTTTATTTCACGCAACACTTTTGGGCCCTTCGGACCAGGTCTCCGGGTCCGAATATGAATTCACTTCGTCATTTCGAAACTCCCCTTATGAATTACAGACTTTTTCGGCATCTACACCCTTCCATCTTAAAGGTATCACATTTATTCATGATAGATTATGGTGTTTCTAGGAAATAAAAAATAAGTTCATCCTTTCTCAACTAGTCCTTAGCCTCTTTAGGATCTTGAGAGACTTGGAAATCAAGTGGCTTCTGGTGAAGAAATTATTGAGCATGGTTCCAAGATTCATTCCTTTGAGGTTCCACAACTAGATCCTAAATGGCAACATGTGCAGGCTTCTATCCCATATCTTAGACAACATGCACAACAATTTAAACAAGATCATGGTCAATGGGAGTATCCACTTGCTATAGATCACTAGTATCTTCCTCCTGGGGCCTATTAAAATGTCTTATTATAGGCATGATTCTACAAAACATCACTAGAAAACACTGAAGACATAAAAAGACTACTCAGATCAAAAACTCAAACAAGATAAATGGGAATATCAATCCCTTTCATACAAGATATCATGATTTAGATTTTAAAATACCCAAATCAAAAGTAGGGAAAAGACTTGAGTCAGGTCAAATTATTCCTCAATATATCTTTCCCCAAACACCCATGGTTACTTAAGGCTCATTATAGTGAGATTTATTTAGTAACTCATTCATAAATACCTCTTATTTTCTGAAAATCCTATATCCAATCAACCCAGACAACCCAAACTACATACTGAAATCTAGGGAATATTCTTAACTTTCCTCTAAAACCACTTTTTCATGAACCATCCCGTAAACCCAGGTACCTAAATTCTTGAACCAGAAATGAAATATCCTAAATGGAATTCTCAATACCTATATTTTTGTGACTATCACTAATCATCATACAAGATCAATTAGGAATGTTTTTTCCCACAAATCTACAGAAGATAAAAGACTACTAGTTAGTCTGATCAACACTCCAAAAGAAGAATGTACCAGAAACAAATAGGTCTAGGATAACCAAAACAAGTATATCATAAAAGTGCCTAGTATCAAATATGATAAAAACTCAAAATCATGTGAAATAAGTGGATGGAATCTCCATCAGTCCCCATCAATACTATGGGTCTAAAGCATTAAGAACATCCCCCACATAAAAGTGTCTCTTTACCTTTTCTCAGACATGGAAAAAGACAATCTAAAAATCCCCAAAGGAAAAGGTATAATGTAAACTATAAATCCCATTATGGTCTCACTAGTTGTTCCATAATATATACCACAACAATTTACCATTTACACTATCTGTTATAATAAAATAAGGCATGAAATTTCATATTTTTATTTTAAACCAAAACATGTTTTTTTCAAATAGATGGATGATTTTTGAGAAATTTTTTAAAATATGATATTTTATATAAAATGGTTTATATAAATTAGTTGGAATGAATAAAATATCTCAATATTAAATGACATATATAATCAAGTCACAAATCATATAAAAGAACTATGTATGAAATCCCTATAGTAAGTAAGTTTCTCAAGTAATAGGATCCTCATATATCTCAATAATTATCATGGACCTTGTCAGGTGTGCACATATAAATACACCTTAATAGGGGAACCCATCACGGGTATTATACTCCCTAATAGGGAAACCCATCATGGGTAGTCATTCTGTAGTTTTTTTAGTAACAATTGACATCATCAGTCCATTTCCAGGGAGTGAAGTTCCTTGCGTTCTTATCCCAGTTACCACTAACTACCCAGGCTACCATATTCTCCAAGAAACCACTCAATAAAATTGGTATTAAATTATTTCAAAACATTTCAAAATAAAATTTCCCAATTTCAGTTTTCTACATGACTTTTTCATTTAAAAACCAAATCACATGTTTTCATTATTTCACACACTTCAAATATTATTTTAGTTTAATCAATTTTTTAAAGATAAAAAGCATATCATTTCATCATAACAATCTCTAAAACAAGACATCATTTTTCTCAAATCCTCCCCAAAATTCCAATTCCATGGAATTTGGGGGTTTTAAAAAATCTCCATACCCATTTCAAATAAAATATAGAATCATCTAAAATCCATGTTTTTAAAGAAATTAAAAACTCTTTCCAAATAAATCAAGCAAAAGATGTTTTAAATTTAATGGAAAATAATTATAGAGCTACATACCTTTAGATCAAGGAATGGAAATGCACAACACCTGCAATGAGGAATGCCAATGAAGAACAAGGGGAAGGAGATCTAGGAACACAAACTAGAATTAATATCCCACAAAATAGAGTTTAGATCAATCAATTACATTATGATCTATCAATATTTATGGAGGATATAAAGATAGATTGGATGAAACCACATAAGAGAAGATCCACTTACCTGGATAAGATTGATCGAGATCAAATCCACTTCGATCCGCTAAGGAAAGGGTTTAGAGGGTCCAAAAATCCCATCTTGGGAGACTCAAAGGACGAAAAATCATTTTAGGGTCAAATAGTAGGATTAGGTATCTTAAATGCGGGGTTAAGAAATTCTAATTAAAATTTTAGAGGAATAAAAAACCATATGAATAGTTTCCTATGGAGGGCTACATAGTCAGACAAAACATGTGTCCTAACTATGCACCCATACTAGTCCTCTATTTTGAGTGCATGGTTTGGCCTCATAGTTTGGACAAACTGTGAGCCCCCTTCCAATGTATTTTAATAAGTCATCCAATTTATTGGTCCAAAATATACAGTTTTCCCTAACCATTCACTAACTACTATAGCCCCTTGGGATTCCAAAAAATCCCAAATTTTTTCTGGAATGACCAAAAAAATACCCAACAGAAAAGAGATCAAAAAAATGGTTAAGTAATACCTTAAATAAAGTAACAAGATATTACTATTGTTATCATATTGAGTTTAGTATAATCCTTGGGAACTAGTTTTAAGAAAACATAGATTAGGGAACATAACCCTATGATATGAAATGAGTATAAGTATAGAAGAATATCCTAAATATTTAGTAAGGTAGTGATTACTTTTTTACCTATAAATACATATCTTTCTAGATACTATAGGTATAAATTATTATATAATAAATATACCTAAGGGTAATAACTCTGATAGAGGTGAGTTTTGATTGACTCAAGTGTTACCTAGTACATGACATTGAGATTTACTAAAAACCTATCTTGACACTCCTAGGGGATATTATTGGATTTATTCTCATTTTTTTAAACATTATAATGTTTTTGAAAATATTTTTATGATTTTATAACTTTCCCAAAGAAATCATGTTTATGATTATGAGATAATCCATATTTGTTTTTGAATTATGTTAAGTGTTTCACTATTTTTTGAATTATACATTATGTTTCATAATGTTATGATCTAATCTAGTATATTAAATTGTTTAGAAATGGTTCCTAGTTGAAGGAATGTGAATCATATCAATGAACATAATCCAAGAATTAATAATGGTCATTTCTTTGATGGGATTTAGACAATCAATTGAGGGGAACTTATCTCCCAAAGATTCCAATCATACAGGGACATAAAATCATGTGATATTAAGATAAATAAACAATTATATAAGTATTATGGTTTTAAAGGAAAGAAATAGAAGAATATGATGATAGATAAAAAAATTGTATAAGGGGAATAATATAAATAAGGATTCCCCCATCTGATAATTGTCTAAAAAACACCATAGTACTTGTTTAAAAGGAATGTGATTTTACTAAAAGTGTGGAGATAAATTCCAATATTCTAATGATTTAAAGGGCATAAAATAAATTTAAAATGTTCAATACTTAAACTTTATGGATATTTGGAACTATAAAAATTATTTCCCCAAGTGTCAAGGGAATATACCTCAAAAGAAGCTAAGGGGTTGTGACCATGATTATGATATTACCACATATGAAGTTGAATGATTAATGTAAATGTGTTTAGATTCAAGAATTATGTTATTGGAGTATTTTATGAATGATATTATATTTATAAGAATCATGAAATCTATAACGATTGGACTACAATACTTTTTCTTAAAGGATTTGAGAGCATATGGTACCGATGACCAAGAAAGGTGATTCAGTGACAAGTTAAACCTATTAAAAACACACCATAAGGGGAGTATAACACATAATGTGTGTCAAATATTGATATAATAATGATATGTTTATGGTATAGTATTGGTGACTATGAAATTTGTTAATGGTTTGATGGTTTATGTCATATTTTCAGAATTTTACTATAAGTATTCATTTAAGGAATATATTTGACAATATGAGATTTTATTTTTGGAAGAATTCATGTTTTCATTATGTTTTTATGGTGATCAAGTTATTAACATATTTTTAATGTGATATTAAGATTAACTTTATATTTTTTATGGAATATAATGTTGATTGAGTGACATTCATTCAAAAAATTTGGACTTTGAATTTGTACAGACATATTTTGGATGAGTATTAAGGTTTACTACATATAAAACGGATTAAGTAGACTTTGGGTGTTATTGGGTAACCTATGATAAAAAATTTTTCTTTTGAAAATATATAGATATGAGAGGAATGAATTTTCATTCTAATAATATGTTAAATGTTCTTCTGGTATAAAAATTCATTTTGGATATCAATTTTTTGGAGTAAGAAATGAAGTGATAATTGATTGAAGAAAAACTAATGGATGAAATTGTGCCTATGAAATAGAAATATATAAAGTAAGTATATTTTCATATGTTCTTAGTCTATATGGTAAATTAATTCTTTAACTTCATGAAAAGGATCTTGATATAAAAATGTTATCATAGTACCTTCATTTTTTATGAATCAAATAGTCCCTTAACTCATCACATATTTTTTGTTTTGTGGTTATCAAATTTCTCTTGATCATTCTGTTTCTTGAGATCAATGACCTATATCACCCTCTATAATTATTTGGAAATTATTATTTGCTTCCATGTCCAAATATTTACTTCCCACCTATGGTCTCTAACTTGGAAACCAAGTTATGTGATTATTCCATATAACCTTCATACATCCTTGTATCTCTTATCAAGAGGATATTTTATTAACCCTTCCCATGATGTGGTATTTTAGGAGGGTTATTTTCAAATTTAAAACCATTGATTATTTTTATTGATATTAATTTGTGAATACACAATTAATTTAAGGGGGTAGAATGTAACACCCTAAAATTTTAAAAGAGGAACATCATATTCAATAAAATATATGATACAAACCACAAAGAATTGAAGATAATGTAACACCTAGATAATTTATGGTATTTTTATATTTGAATAAATAAAATATCCTTGATATCTTTTAATTCATGCAACACTAGGTTTGAATAAAACATGACACTCTATTAAAATATTATTATATAAGCATAACTATTATAACCAAGTCGTTGAGAAGATGGGTATGAATAATAATAACTAAGTTAGGAAAATTATATGGTTTAAACATGTATAAAATAAATTAAATTCTTATATATTTATTAGAAATAAAATAATAACCACTTGAAAGAAAAATAAATGTTTTCTAAAAAACTATATTTCTATGAAAGATGAGATAGTCGTGCATTGCACACATAATTAAAAATTAAGTTTTACCAATTTTAGAAAATTTATTATAAAATATGAACTTAATTTTTGAAATCTACATTTCAATATTATCTTTGGGTGATTTTTTTTAATTTTATGAAAGGATTAATAGTTTGAGGAATAGTGAAAATATTGATTTTTATTGAAAACTACAGTTTTGTTTAATTTATAAAAAAATTAAAAAATATTTTAAATTTGATTTAAAGAGAAACTATTTCAATAATTTTAAAATTTGACCAATATAAGTTATTATAATAAATTTCATATAGAATTTTTATATTAAAACATTATATACTTATGTGAATTTTCTCTTTTGAAAGTCTCTCTTTTGTTGCATTCGCAATTTAATTTTAAATAGTACTCTTCCACTTATGTGATTTGGTTTTTTAAAAATTAATTTAATATTTAGAATCAGAATACTTTATATTATATAATAATTTCTTCTTACATTTTCACCATAATGAATATTGAAAATAATAAAAATTAATTATTGTGGTTAATGTAAAAATGAGTTAATATGATGGTTAAGCTAAAAAGATAAGGGTTAAAATGACCTACTAACTTGTACAATACTCATTTTATGTCTATATTTAGACATTATAAGCCCTATGGTTTCATAAAAACCAATTTTGGTGGAATTTTTCATGAGAATAATATGGTTATCCCTTTATTATTTCAAAAATTCTATGTGTGTCCTCTCCCCCACTTATAAAAGGCCACCCACTCCCCCTATTTACACTTAAAAACCATTTGCTTTGAAAAATCCTAGATAAAATAAATTCCTTAAATATATCCTTATATCCAATAGTCCATATTATTATTATGAATCCATCCTAATAAGGCTTCAAGTATAAACTTAAAGAGGCTCTTTGAAAAAGGGGTATAATTATTAAACATGTGTATTTGTGTTATTTATTATTCCACCTATTTAAAACCTTATTAATATATTATAATATAATAACACAATTATATACTATATAATTATATTTTATTATGTTAATGTAATAACTCATATCCATCTTCACTTCCATCAAATGCGAAATGAAACCATCAATCGTTTGTACAACATATCACCACCTCACGAACTGATGTAATTAATTTTCCATAACCACCTTTCAAGGATGGATATAATGATTAATTTAACATATGTATATGATATTAATGAAATTATTATATCTCATATAACTTTTTACTTTACATTATATAGGGGATATGATAATGTCACTCTTTTGTACAGCGGACTACCGCCTCACAAAGCGATGTGATTCATTTTTTTCTTATTCTTAAATGAGAGGTAGTAAGGTTAAAGTTAATTAATATATGTGATATTAATGATCTAAAAATAATTATTGAAATATAATATCACATATAACTTCTTACCTTATAATCTATAGGAAAATAATAATGACACTTGTGCGTACATGTGGACTACCGCCTCCACATAACGATATAAAATATTTTTCATTTAATTTTTACATGGATGGTAATAAGGATGTATTTAACTAATATTAATGATATATATAAAATAATATTTAATATTTATAGGTTAATTACTATTTATTTTTCATTCATTCTATCTTTCAAAAAAATGGAAACAACGTTCATGCATACGTACGACCCACCGTCACCATGAATGGTGAAATCCATTTTATACCTCTAACTTTTATAGATTACTATAAATAAATATCTAATGAATATATATGAGATTTATATCATGGATAAAATTATACAGATTATGAAAACATGATCAAATTAAAAGGACCAAATTTACTGAACTAAAAAAAACATGAAAAGCGAAGTAATTATCACTTAAAACAATGATTTTAACAGATTTATTAATAAAAAGGTGATAAAAGACTGTAATTAAATCATATATGGAAATAGATATATGATTTTTTTATTTAATATTTTTATAATAAACCTATATTTCTTATAAAGGAGGTTCATACACATACGAATCAAGTCGAACCTGGGGTAAGAGTTTCTCATCTAACTTTTACTTCTGTGAGACATATGCCATATTCCACATTTATTCCTCTATTTTGTGCATATACTATCCCTTTTTATAAGATATATAACAGATCTATTTCACTTCATGGTATTTAATGTTTTATTTGACTTTATTTATTTCATAGAAAATATGATTCAAAAGTTACCATAGTAGTAAGGGTTTATTTCACAATCACACTATTATTTGGGGTTGTTTTTATTTAAGACTCCCTTAGGGGAATTACTTTTATTTATATATTAAAATAAATATATTATCTTATCACATGGTTATTCATGAAATTTTTCACTTAATAGTACCATTTCCCCACTCTTTGGTACTTAAAATGATTGAGAATATTTTTTAAGAAAATCAAAGTCTATTTCTCTCTTCGGTCGAAAAACCTATTTCATCAAAATAAATGTTTTCTAAAAATTTTATAAAAATGTTTTTATCCTTTTACAAATAATTTATTAAATAAAATTTTACTTATTTTTACTTTTTAAAGGAATCTTCACGTTTTTTTCAAAACAAGTCCCATTTGGCTTTTACCGAAAATGTCTAAGTAATAATTGTTTTAATGTGTGTGAAATGTGGAGAATTTTCCTCTATCATTAAAACTAAATGTTTTAAATATTATTATACAATTATTAAAATTTATTTTCAAAGAAAAATATTATCAAAATATTTTGTGAACTTTTTTTAAATGAGATTTTCAAAGTGAAAATGTTATTTTCCTCAATAATGATTTTAATGACATTTTTATTGTATTTATATTCATTAATGACATAAGAAATTTATTATACTGATGATGCACTAGGGATATGTTGTATTAATATCATACTTATTCGTTTTCTGGATGGTTTATGATCTATTTGAATAAGGATGTACAATTTTATTACCATTGACCATATTATTCTAGATGGTCTATGATTATATTTATTTGTTTGGGGTAAGTATTAACATGTTTTATGTTAGTTTTTCAATACAAATTTTTATGTTAATTATGTTTCACCCATTTCATATGTGGAATGAAATAGACTTAGTAAGTAATGTGTGGGGCCTATTTATATATAGACCCTCGATGCATTGACAGGTCCCATGAGATAAATCAGTTTCCCAAATTAGATGAGTATCTACCTATATATTTAAACTATATTGTGAATGGTCATGAAAGTTAAAGATGGCCTAAATTATGAATTCCCTCATTATGAGATCAGTTATTTATTTTTGTATGATTATTTGATTAGTTATAATATCCATGGATAAGTTTCATGTTTATGTGATTATTTATAGGGCTTTGTTTGATCTCCATTTATTTATTCCATATTATGCTCAATTTATTGATTAAATGGCAT
The DNA here is from genome assembly GCA_963277665.1 of Viscum album. Lineage (NCBI taxonomy): Eukaryota > Viridiplantae > Streptophyta > Magnoliopsida > Santalales > Viscaceae > Viscum > Viscum album. Next base: position 327,197,379 of record OY728121.1, read on the forward strand.
GTGTTTTTGTTATTTACCCTAAAATGTTGATCATTTTTATTTATTCATGATATATTCCATTGTATTCTTACACATAATGAAAATATTATCTCACCCATTTTTATGTTTTATTTTCCCCAGGATACCAAGGAGTGTTTTCTATTTCATATGCAGAGATACGCTATAAGGAATAATTGTATTCTCAATGAAAACACTTTGTGTAATTTATATTTTCAATTATAATTTTAATTTAAATTATTTTTCTATTTTACTAATACTACTAAAATTTTTGGTCCTTCAGGATGTGGTTCCTTATATCATATGCTAATATAGTAAAGTAGATACCAGCTTCAGGTTACTGGAGTCAGGTTAATTACATATATTTACCAAAGTGCCTAGTGACTTTACATAATCATTATATAGTCACAACCATTATATCATTATGGATTTGGATGCTCAATGTGTTATGTTCATATAGGAAAATTATTTGATTCTAGATGATATTTATAGATGAGTTGAATATTTTTGATGCTAATGTTTTAAGAGGATTTGAAAATGTTAGGCTCTGATAAATTTAGAAGATATTAAAAGCTATTTACCATAGACATAAAGTGAGAAGGAGTTTCAAATTAGTTCTTGTGTATTCCTCGCTTTTATTTAACTAATCTTGGATCTATAAATGTAGAAATCATTCTATTTCAAAGACCTTTTAATGAGAAATTATTGAGAGAGTTTCTAATTGAATAGTATTGGGAGATATTTTGATATTATTAAGAAATGGAAGGAGAGGAATTTGACAATGAAGAATACTTTAGATGATCAGAAGGGTCAAATAATTGATAAGAGAAAAACATTATGTTTCAAAGAGTTGGGTGAGTGCTCCAATAATTATTTTTTTTTGGAAGAAGTGAATAAGCCATTGGTCTTGTTAGATTCATGGAATTTCAAGTGGTAGTTGAATATCTATTCATCTATAGTGGAACATTTTTAACATGTGGGTGAAAGTATATCCATTTAATTAGTAGACTATGTGCGGGATGTAAATTTTGGATAGTATTTGTCCCTTCCCCCACTAATTAAAATTTAAGATAAAGTTATTAATGGATAATCTATAACTCAGATAAATTGGGTGCATTAATGAGCAGTTATCACACAATAAGTCCAAACCTTGTGAAAATCACATGGTCATGTTGTTTACCTTCATAATCTACATTTCATATGGGACAATTTAGTGAGTCTAAATAATAAAATATCCATACCTCCTAACTAATTAAATATGTATGATCAATATAAATAAAAAATGTTTAAGTTCAAATTAATCTACAAAATTTGGTCACACCTAATTCTCCATCCTCTTAAGGTGACTGCATGATCCAATAGGTCTAATAAGTGATATCAGAGTGTCGGTTCCCAATGTTTGGAGATAAATTTTTATTTATAATTAACTTTAACTGAATTATATTATGTATAGAGTTTTATAATTTCAATTAATTTTTTTTCTAGATGATAAGTAAGTCACCAAGATGATATCTTTATAAGATCATAAAGATAGGCCAACATTGATGTTGATGAATGACACATATCTTATCAGAAACATTAAAGTTTCATCCAAAAAATTGAAAAACTAAAGGAATAAGAAATATTAATATTAGTGGATGTTAATGACTAAAAAGAAACTAAAGGAAAATCCACCACTACCAGAAGTTAAAGTGAGTTTTATGATTTTTGAAAAATATTTTAGAATTATTTATTAAGACGAAGAATATTAATTTTTTTAAGGGGTGAATCTATTGAAACCATTGAATATTTTTTAATATAAAATCATGGATTATATGAAAAAATTCCTTCTTGATGTTTTTTTATACATACCAGAATTTATTTAGGGATTATTAGATAAAAAATCATAGATGGAATCAGATGTCAATGAGATGGTGGAAAATATTTTCAAGAAGTTCTGAAGGTGAAGATCACTCAGATAACTTCTAGAAGAAATGGTAAAATTAATTTTACATTTTGGTAAAAAAATTCTACAATTTAAGAAGAATTTTAAAGGAGTTTTTTGTGAGAAAATGATATTTAATGAAGTTTTTATAGAAACATTCTATGCACTAGAGGATACTCACAAAATAAATCATTGATATCAAGAATACAAAACTAGATATCTAGACTGAATGGATAATAAAACGTGACCATTCACTGAAAGGGATGATTATTTTGTATTTATAAATGGTTCGGAATATAAAATGTGAATTTGAAGATAATGTAAAGTTTTTTTAAGATAAAAAAACACATGATCCTTAAAGTATCTAAAGTTATATATAAAACTAAGAAACATAGAAACAACTCATATTGATTATTCATATGAAACTAGTAGAAAATACATTTATAAAATACATAAATAGTGTCTTGACCCTGGAAATAATCAATATAATGGGATGAAAAATGTTAAATCATAGGAATTATCATCTTCCTAAAATATGAAGAAAAATGTAACACTACATTCAGATGAATTTGTATACAATAACTCATATACATTGGATAATTTTGGTTGTAGTTATATATGAATATTGGTGAAAAAAGATATTGAGAAATCCACCACTTCATAAAAGGTGGAAGAAAGGTAAAAGAATATGTCTCCCATAAGTTGTTTGTAAATAAGCTGTTATAAAATAACCCTCCATCATAAAAAATTACACTGAATAGAAAAATAGTTTATTTCTTGGTTACAACTAATGTTATATAAAATTTGGATACTAAATCATTGATTATCGGTATAACATGTAAAATATTGAAAAATAGATAACTCCTATATTAAAATGGTATAGAATATAATAAAATAATAACCAAAATTAGTATAACCAAAATTCATAGAAAATGGAAAATCCATTGACTGCTAATATATTTTAATATCATTAAAAATTATTCAAAAACTATGAAATACGTGTCTATGGTTATATTTATTTATAGTTTATAATTACCAATAAATGTTCAAGTTCTACCAATAGAAGGATTCCATAGAAGATAAATTATAATATATTGAATTTTGATAGAATGTATTCATTGGTGTGTAATGAAAATGAAGTTACAAAGAAGATTGGACCCAATAAAAAATTTAATGGATGATTCCATGAATGAGAAAAATATACTTCTAGGAAGGAATCAAAGGCCACATCATAAAATGATCCTTAGAAAACCAGGACTATTCATGTTAAATGAATAAATATAAAACAAAAAAGTGAATCAATCCAAGAAAGCCACAAGTGGACTGGAATGGTGGAAGTTATTTCTAATGAGTAACTAGAGGTTCAAAGAAATTCACCTATTAAGATTAATTTTTTATAAATTAATAAATTATGTGGAATGTGTAATTTATCCATAAACTCCCTGAAAAAATTCATTAGATGGTTACCTATATTGGATAAGTTATTTATTAAAAGTAATAAATATTTAGAATATAAATTATGAAAAAATATTCTCTATACAATGAAAAAATAAATATATTTAATAGTTTGTATGATTATATCACCATAACAGTAGAATATAGTATGGAAGATGAAAGAAGAAAAAAATAAGAATACGTACACCCAATAAGTATATGTAAAGAAGAAAATCTCACAAAAATTGAAATATGGATGTAAGGATAAGAAGTTCATGCTACACAAAGAATTTTTTGAATGGGGAACTAGTGGTGATTGTATGAAAAAATAGAAGCTAAAATAATGGATGTTGTTAGAATGAGAAAATTTTATCCAACCTTTTATCCAATTGAATACAATGTAAAACCCAACATATTACATGATAAATTTTTATGTGATCTTTGAAAAATGTAAATTCGAGGCGATACACTTTAGGGGTATCCCTAAAATACAATAAAGATGGTAGTTCTAGAAAACTGATATTTTAAAGTAAAATGTTAATTTTTGGACAACCAATGATCTAAGATATTAGATAGTGAAAATATGTTGGATTTAATTTTGATGTACCATAAAGTTGATGCTCTGGATGATGAGGAAATTCTTCTTATTAAAAAAAATACTAAGAGAGGAAGTTCATGTCATCTAATGGTACATTGAAATTTTTTCCTACTCTCATTATATGAAAAATCAACATATATTTTATAAAAGAAGAAATTATAAATTTTGGGTTGAATTTTTTTTATATGTTTGTTTATATGGTTAAAGTAAATAAATTTTTAAGGAAAACCTTGAGTTTACCCTTAGAAGAAGTTATGTTCAATGGTATCACTTGGTGAAAATTTTATGAATCGCTTCAGAATCCAAGTTAATCACTTTTTTTTTCTAAAATGATCACTGCTCATGTAGACATAGAGTTAGTTTACATGAAGGTAATTTATTTAAGTAAATTGATTTCATACCTCTCTCATGAAATTCAATTATCACTTTTAATAAAAAAAAATAATGGGAATGGATGAAAAATGATAACAATGTTCCTTTATCACCCCATGTTTTCAATAAGGGGGATTTGAATTTAGATCACTACGGGGGATAATAACGGGGAAACCCCTATCTTAAAGCTCTCAAAAGAAGGATATAGAAGAGACTTTGAATTTATATTCAATAAGGTTGATAAATGTAATTACCTTTAGTTTTAAATATGTAATGACATAAAATTTGAAGGGGGAGATTGAAGGGCCCATCAGATGGTGATGATAAATTATTATATTTTTCTTAAAAATGGTTTAAAATTAATTTTAAATTATATTTAGAGTCAAATTATATTAATGAAGTGAATTTTCATTATGGTGTTCTGGATTTAATTTATTTGGAAGTTCATGATTTGAAAGGAAAAATCATCATATGAAGGAGAACTATATATGCATGTTATACTAATGGAATATAACACTAAAAGAAAACTTTTTTATAATAATTAAATATAAAATGTTGTTTATGGTTGGGGAATTATTTAATAGAGTCAATGAAATAAATATATCATTAACATTAAATTTTTTAGATGACATTAAAAATAAAGACAATGTGTGGAATGATGAAGTAACACGATCTAAAATAAGTGTTTATGAATTGGTAATGAAATGGGAGATTGAAGTGACCACAATAATGGTGAATCTAATAAATGTAAAGATTGGAAATATGATGAACTAATGTTTAAAATGTATTATATAAGTTGTAATTAAATTACACAATTTATTTATAGAGTATGAAGAGGTGCCTCGATAGTGAGATTATTATAAGTTAAATAATTAAAGACTATTAGAAGATAAGATTAGTGGATAAGGGGCATTATGAGTACAAAAAAGGAATGAAATGTATTATATAAAATGGTATAGATAATAAGTTATTTGTGATAGCCAAAATGTAATTTTAGAGGATTATGGAGATGAAAATAAAGAAATTAAAATCAATGAAACCACTAGAGGATGAATCCGTAGAAGATGAATCACTAAATATTCATATTGTGAGACAATGTGAAACTTCTCCATAAAATAAGGAATATCACTTTGGTGTAAGACCAATATTTATTTAAGTAATGTATGATGGAACACTATAATTCTAGATAATGAGTGTATCTTCATAGTATACTATAAGAAAAAGTTCAAACGTAATTTTAGTTTAATGATATGAGACCATTAGATGAATAAAGTCTAATCAGAACTACTATAAGTACATAAGATAGTAGGAGGGTAAAAATATATAAAGTATAGGCCAAACCATAAGTATATTCATCAAAATTACATTCACTAGAAGTAAATTTTCTTGAATTACTTTAACCTAAAATCTCCATGTGACATCACATAAAAATTATAAAATCACAACAATTTTGACTATTTTGAGCTTGAAATTAAAATTGTGTTATTCTTGATGGAAATTTTGTGATTATATCTAATCTACATGAATGAGTTCATGATTGTTGACATTGATTTTTTAAGAGGTTTTTAAAAATTGAAACTCAGATATCTTCAAAAGAAATTCAAGGCCGTTGATTGAAGACAAAAAGTAAAAGGGAGTTTTAAATAAGTGCCTATGAGTTACACACATTTATCATAAGAATATTATATTTATAATGGTATAACATATTTTCAGTGGGAAGAATATGATGATGAGAAAGTATTGTGATATCTATGAATGAATTTTTTGAGAGGTCTTCTGATATTATTAAGAAATAAAAGGAGTGGAATTATCTAAAAACGCACACGCATGAAAACTAGAATGGGTGAAGATGTGATAAGAAATAATCATGATGTTTTGAATTGTTGAGTGAGTTCTCTTGAAATTATGTTTACATGAATCAAAGGACAGTCCCACATGCATGTAGTTTAATGTAACTTCATGTGGTAGTCAAAGACCTATTCATGTTTTTTTGGATCATTGTAAACTGGGGGAACCATTATAATATTTATTTGGGAAACTATGTGTGGGATGAAAATGTGGGTTAATATTTATCCCTCATTACACCACCTATAACTAATGATAACGTTATTATAGGTAAATTTTTGAATTGTATATCCCGATCAACTCAAGGAGCAGGTTTCCCACATTTGGATCAAACCTTATAAAAATCCATGTATGCTAATGTTTACCTACAATATCTACATTCCATATGGGAACATGTATTGATGAAAAAAATAAAGATCCATGTATCCCAACTAATGGCTAAGGTACGATAAACATAAATAAAGAATAAGTTTATGTTGAATATTACTGGTAAACGTTGGTCCACTATGATTCCTCCAATGTAACGAGCCAAGATTTTAATCCTTTAAAATATATAATATATTAAATAAATTGTTTCACATTATACACCCAGTATAAACAAACTAAACTATATTAATAATAAATTCTTAATAAATTTTAAAAAACACTAACATGGTAGACCATTAATACCTATTACATTCAACAGATAAATAATTAATATGAGTTAATATTGAAAATTATTATTATAAAATCCATTTTATTTATATTATAAATTATCTCAAAAAAGAATTTAAAATATTAAAATATTATATTTTATAAAATAAAATTCATTTTTGATCTCATATCATGAAAATTTACTTAGTAATATTTTTTTTATTTTTTTCTAAAAATATCGATTTTTTAGTAAAAATGTAGTTTGTTGTGATATTTTCACTATTTATGAATTTCACATAAGTTTAAAACTAATATTAATTAAAAAATAAAAATTTGATGAATAATATTATTCATTTTATTATAATATTTGAGCTTATATATATACCATATCAGACCTTTTAAGAACAAAATAAAAATATTGGTTTAATAAAAATTATTTTCGATCTTCGCTTTTAATGAAGTATTTTCAAGGTGAAATTAGGTTTTTAATTTTCTAGAAAGCCTCATACGATTCATTAAATCAATAACAATTCAATTTATGTTATTAAATTCAATAATAACAATTATTTTATATTTTATATAAATTTAAAGTTAAAAAATATCAATTTTCTAAAAACCATTTTTAATGGATTATGTGTGTTTATGCTAAAAGTTACTTTTCATGTATTTAGAAAATTTATATGATAAAATTATTTTCAAATTTAAAATCATCACGTTCAAATTAGGGAATGATTTTAATTTAATTTTAGTTATCAAAATTAATTATTATGGTTAAAAAATAGTTTCCCTGGTAAAAAGTAAAAGTTTTAAAAAGAGTTCTGCTTGAGGGAAATGGATTTTTGGATTTATCAAGTCAAAAAATACACTTTTATCCACTTTTTATCAAATTACTCCTGAATTTTGTCATGGAATTATTGAAAAATGATGTATTTTTTCATAAATTCCACTTTCTCCTCTTGTAATAGAATATCACATCAATCCATTCAAAGATACACTTAACCTTTGAATTACTCCTTGAAACTCTTACCCTTTATATAATTATAACCCACTCCCACAAAAATAATCCATTGGTAAATCATAGTTATCCTAGGAACTTCAATTTTAAGGGAACATCAAAGCAAAAATCAAGTCTCCAATGTAAGTATTATATCTTTATTAATATTTTCTTCTTAATCTTACTCTTCCAAATATCAAATCAGCATAATATTATGATGAATTAAGTATAATTATTATAATTATATGTTGTTATATTAAGGATATAACCCTTCTTTCCATATCCTTCCACTTTGAAAATACAAAAGAACACTATTAGTGTGTTGTTCAGACTATCACCTCCATGAAGAGACATATTTATTTTTTCATTATATAAATTCATGGTAGTAATGATAAATAAAAATGATATATATAAAATAATTATAATTTTTATATTCTAATTTAATATCCACCTTGTCCCCCAATCATGTGTTGATAATGTGTAATTATAATCATGCGTATGTGCAGGATACCACCTCCACAATGAAGCATTTTGCGTTTTTAATTTAGATTTTCAAACATTATCTAAAAATCTTAAAATCTGGTTCAAAATAATAAAAAATATATATTATTATATTATAATTATTTTATATAAAAATAACCACCACATTAACCATACATTCCAACTGAGTTATAGCGGGTTGAATTTTGGGTCGGTTTAACCACCTATGTGAACAATGTTTTAAAATATGATTATGGATGACTATGAGAACATAAAAAATAATAATATTATTATATAATAATAATGTAATTATTAGTATATTTTTATGGAAATATTATATTCAAGATGTATCATATTATTAATGTAACATTTTCATTTTCTAAAATTATTTAAATAAACTGTTATCAATTCGATTTTCACATAACATAACCAAAACACATATTGAACGAAAAAACAAAATTTTAAATCAATATTAGTTATATATTGATGAATAATAAATGATATATCAACATTTAATGTAGTGTAAAATTATGGGTAATGATATCAAAATTATTAAATAATCATAAAATAGTTAATGTTATTAACACCCAATAATCATAATATGTGATAAATAATTAATGTACTCAAGATAAATAATTATAATATGGATTATAAAAGAGTAATTTTTATGATTAAGGTTCAAAAATTGTTTATTAATTTAGTTATATTTGTTTTATATAGGGAATAGTTTGTTTAACTAAACAAGGAAACATGGTAAGGGTTTCTTTATCTCAAATTTGAATCCCATGAGACATGATTAAATTGCACAAAATATTTCTGTTTTAATGGTTTAAATAGAGAATGATTGTAATTTTGCGTCATGATACTCTTATATTTCATTATATTCAATGTTATATTTAATTTTATACCTCTCATGGTGTTTTGAATCAAATTTTACAAAGTTTATAAAGGGTTTTTGGGACTCAAATATTTTCCTTGGGGTATAATCACTTTTTTAGACTATAATCATTCAATATTTATCTATTATATACTATAATGATTTTAGGATGTATTCCAAATTATTTTCTAGTTAAATTATTTTTCACAAAAAATTATTCTCCTCATTAATTTTAATGGTTTGATAAAATTATGTTTTGTTAAGAATAATTCTCGTTGCTTTTAACGGGTTTTTCATCCATGGCCATATTTTTACATCCCACCAATGATCTCCTTTGCCTAATGGAAGGTAAAATTGTTTTCATCTCCAATGATAATTTTATATCACTTTTTTTATTTTAAAGAAAAATTTTCTTTTATCCTTTTTAAAAATTTGGGTTTTCAACAAGGTTATTTCAAAATGATCAAAATATTTTCCCATCATTTAGAAATAAAATAATTTTATCATCCACTCCAAATTTTAATTTTTTTAACCTTTATGTATTTTTTATCATTTCCATTATTAAATATTATTTTTAAATTTAAAATTTATAAAAGTATTTTCAAATACCTTTGTTAAAACTAAATTCCTTTTTCATGTTTTCATTATCAAATATTCTTTTAAAATCAAAGGATTTCAAAATATTTTCACTTTATTTTTAAAAAAAATATTTTATTTTTTATTCATCATTGTTAAAGTCTCTTTTGAAATTGAAAATTTTCAAAGTATTTTCACTTCACGTTTTTGAAACCATATGAATTTTCAAGGAACTTTTTTTAGGAAATAAGGATTTTAAATTTCTTCTCTTTCCCTTTATTTTATTTTAATGTAATTTATACTTAAATGTATTAAATGGTTTTTTGAAAACATTTTTACTTTAACTTATATTTACCCTATAAGTTTTTTCCTTCATGATGTGATGTTTCTATCACCCTTTATATTTTATTATGATATGATTTATTTTGTAGAATGAGAGTATTAGTATTATATGATTTATCAAGTTCATTTTTCGTGATGTTTTTGGAAGGTTTATGAAAACCATTAACTTTATATGGTTTCATTAATATGATCTTATGATTTATTTTTTAATCGAATGTGTTTGAATGGATAATGAGTTTTGGGGTGCTACATCACCCTCAAATAAACTAGTTAAGGATTTCTATCGCATGAGAAAAGGATTCTAAGCATGAGAATTTGGGTTTTTTAAAATGAGAAGTATGGAAATTTTTTATTTAGAATATGAAACATGGGAATTTTTTATTCCCAAAATGATCTTTGGGCGGCTTTCTTGTTCACAACATGAAGCGTTGGGATTTTATTTGTCCACAATGTGAAGCATGTACATTTTATTTGTTCACAACATGAAGCGTGAGAATTGTTTTGTTCACAACATGAAGCAAAGAAATTTTATTTGTTCACAATGAAATAATTTTCATATGATTATGTTTGTGCATTAACAAATTATTATATCACATTCTGTATTTCTATATACTTATTATTATGATATATGAGTAATTTTTATTGTCTCAAGAGTCTTTACACATCTTCCATGGTATATGTTTTGTCCATTTGAGAATATATATATATTTATTTCATAAATTAGTGACAACTCATATTCTTTTAATTTATTTTGAATAACAAATTCTTCCATTTCACATGTTTGATCATATGATTATTATCTAACCCTTGATGGCATGATGATAAGTTTTCCATTACTGATCATTTGATCTAACCCCTTTCTTATATTTTGCTTTCTCTATGTTATGATGGTAATTATAATTTTTAGTAAACCCAAACAGGTTTCTATAGTAGTTATATTATGTAGAAAATATTGTTGATTAATAAGTTTATGTATCTAATATCCAATACACTAAACCTTTCAGTCCTTGGGTTATGTGATTGACTATGAGATGTATTATTTAAATCGTGATATTAATTTAATATTATGTCATGTTTAGCTTGGGACTATATAATTGGTAATATAGGAGGGTTTAGTTGTTTTTTATATTAGTTTAGTTATTTTTCGATATTACTTTAGAGGATCTTAGTGAAAACCCTATAATTGAGTTTAAGTATAAGATGATATCCTAAAATATTGTAAAAGCATTAAGTAGATGGTTTTCCTAGAAATATATTCTTGTCTAGATATTACAAGTGGATGTGGTTTAGTTACTGATTAACATAGGGGTAATAACCTTGAAAATAGTTATTCAAGTATATCTCAACCATTATTCTAGTGCATGGTGAATTCCCTCTTTTTATCCTCCTAGTTTAACACTACCAAGTGATAATATTTGGTTGATCATGCGATCTTTATAAACCATTATGAAGGATTTATTTCCTAGGTTGTAACATCCCTAACCCAGAAGCCATTAATCGGTGCCCTAAGTCGGGTCGCCACATGACCTCAAGTGTGCCTCCCAAAATGCCCGAAGTTACTGACTAGTGGAGATGGTGTAATGGACCACAAGGGGAGACTATACCCCTTTTACCAGAGTAAAAACAATAGATAACATGTGAAACAATGGGAACAATAAAAAATAAAATAGGAACTTTAATTACTAACAGTTTCCCAAAATAGGGTACAAACCACAACCAAATAATAAATATGTCATGTCATGCTAACATTTCTAAAGTGAAAGAAAATCCAAAATAAATAGAAACCATTGAATCCCAAAAACGGGTCCTGACTCCAAGTCTATATCCTCATCCATTGCAAAATCCCAAGCCCAACTCAACTCCCTAGAATAAGCCATTTTCCCTTGTCCTGACCTGCAACCATGAAATTTGGCCAGGTACCCAATGGTGGCCTGAGTAGGGTGTGAGTACAACTCAGTAAAAAACCACCAAAAGTGTCTACAAAATATCCAGTCTAAATAGATATTTCATGAAAATATGATATGAATGACAGGATAAAAAAAACACAACTTAGGGCCATTAGTTAAAAATAATCACTTTAACCATTTCCATCATTATTTCCATTTTCATCACTTCTACCGTCCTCTTTACTAAGTTTATTTTCATCAAACATACCAAGGTTTATGCATTTACATCATTTACACAATGTCCTAGGACATTAAATTATCATTCATAATGTGGATAAGTCATGTTCTCTATCTCACTAGGGAAAACATTTCATATAGCATCCCGCCTCTTTATCACATAAACTTTCATTACATTTTACAAAACCGAGGATCTTTAAGGTTTAGTGTCTTGGAAACCAGAAACTTTAAACATGAAAACATAAAAAATTCTTCTAAAACACTTGAAAGTCTTCTCCTCATGTTCATCCTAGGTTCATTACTGCATCACATAACCTGGGAGCATACATCAAAAGAAAGGGTGAGAAAAAAGCCCAGTAAGGAAAACAAGAGAAACATTTTACATGTGAACTTGAGATACTTCAATAAGGTCATGAAAAAGAACTTTAAGGCATGAGAATGAAATAAAGAGGCATATCATAATAAAAATAACATTTTTCATAACTTGAAAATGTGGCTACATCATTTAACATAGATAATCATGAACATATCACCAAGGTCCATCCCCAAGGTGTCATTTGAAAATTACCAAGGTTATTCACCAAGGTATCGTAAAAATTGTAATCTCCAGTGGTTACAACATTACCCAATGCATTGGAGCGCTATCAGGGGGAACCCTTAAATTTACCTTTATTTTCATGTGATCCACATATATCATCATCAAAAATTTCATAAATAACCCATATAGAATAAAATAAATGGGTTTCATTTCATAATCATAACGTTTTAAAAACTGCTTTAAAGGCATGATCTTTACGTCACTTTAAAACCCACAGAAAAGAAAGGTGGGTCTCATGTATGTAAATCCCAGAATTTAAAATAGAACATTTTGGTATATATGTGAATACCCCTTTAGAAGAAAGAGCTTTGAGTATTCACTTAATAATATAAAAGAACTTTAGAAAAAGAGAGAGACATTTTGAGACGGAAATTCTGCAGCATAACAGCTATGTTACGAGGTTTTAGAAGACATTAAAAAGAGAGGTAATATGGGTCAAACATTCATAAATGACCCATAAAACATTATATGGACAGAATAAGAAGGATACATGATCATGATAATGAAATTTCAAGGACATAACATTTTAAATGAAAAACATGGAAAGAAGACAAAAATTAGATTTCTCTTATGAAAGTTCGGCAGCCTAACGACGTTACTTAAACTTCAAAAAAAATGATTTGAAAAGATCAAATAGGGTCTCTCATCATGTGAACATAAGAGTTCAGTATGATAGATATAGATATAATGCCCCAACATAATTAAAAAGGAACTTGAAAGACTTGACATGAAAGTGAAACTTTGAAAAGAATGAGAAGGGTGAAAGAATCCCCTAAAATAATTCGGCAGCCTAACGGCGCCACTTAAAACTTCAAAATACTGAATTGAAGAGATAAAATGGGGTCTCTAATCATATGAACATAATATTCCAGTATGATAGATATAGAGATCATACCCCAACATAAAAAAAGGGAACTTGAAAGAATTGACATGAAAGTAGAACTTCAAAACGAGAAGGGTGAAGAACCACTTAAAAATTCGGCAGCCTAACAGCGCCACTTAAAACTTCAAAATACTGAATTGAAGAGATCAAATGGGGTCTCTCATAATATGAACATAAGATTCCAGTATGATAGATATAGAGATCATACCCCAACATAACAAAAAGGAACTTGAAATAATTGACATGAAATTAGAACTTCAAAACGAGAAGGGTGAAGAACCACTTAAAAATTCGGCAGCCTAACGGCGCCACTTAAAACTTCAAAATACTGAATTGAAGAGATGAAATGGGGTCTATAATCATATGAACATAAGAGTCCAGTATGATAGATATAGAGATCATACCCCAACATAACAAAAAGGAACTTGAAATAATTGACATGAAAGTAGAACTTCAAAACGAGAAGGGTGAAGAACCACTTAAAAATTCAGCAGCCTAACAGCGCCACTTAAAACTTCAAAATACTGAATTGAAGCGATCAAATGGAGTCTCTCATCATATTATCATAAAATATCAGTATTATAAATTTAGAGATCATACCCCAAAATAATAAAAAGGAACTTGAAATACTTTACTTGAAAATAGATCTTGAAAAATGAGAAGGGAGAAAGAATCCGTTACAAAAATTTCGGCAGCCTAACGGCGCCACTTAAAACTTCATAAAACGAAATAATGAGAGAAAGAGGGGATTTATCATTATATGAACATGAAAATGGAAGTAAGAGGAGTATAAAATAACATCCTCCAACATAATAACATGGAGCATAAAAGGAATGACATAAAAGTGATTACTTGAAATGAAAGAGAGAGGTCAGATCCCTTACCTTAAAACATAACTCTTAAAACTCAAAGGTTGGGACCTTGAGGGCTTGGGGGCACCATGTGAGGACTCCTTGGGAGGTAATGAGACCAGAACTTTGTTGGGGGAGAGTGGGGAGTCGAATGGATGAGAGGATGGTTTGGTATTTATAGGGAAAGTGAGGGGACACGGCATTAATGGCAAAGGGACACCTCACTAGTGGTTTTGGAAAAACCATGGGCTTGCCCATGGTATTTGCCCATGGTATTGGCCAATTGGGACACCTCATACCTTATCTCACTATTCATAATTCTAACATATTGATTACAAACTTAATAAATCATTTAATGATGTCATTAAACACCCGTAACTTAAAAACTGCATTTTCACTATTCATCGAAAATTCAACTTTCTCAGAATAATCCCAAAATTTCACCTTAACCAAATATCAACGCTCTGATTACAAATATGAACTACATTTTATAAAAATAATTTTCTAAATTTTTTTAATTTAATTTTTAAATAAAAACACTATTCATCGAAAATTCATTTTTTTCAGAAAAAACCCCAAAAATTACCATAGCATAATATCGATGCTCTGAGTTAAAAAATGAAATCCGTTTTATAAAAATAATTATCTAAATATTTTTAATTAAATTTTTAAATAAAAAACACTATTCACCGGAAAAAACTAATACTTGAATAATAATTTATGAAACCGTTATTTAACCATTTTATTGAATCACATTACTTAATCAAGGTGCCTAGATTATATTAATACTTTCTTTAAGTGAGATTACTAATCCATTTGGACATATTACTAATCTTAATCATAAAATCACTATTCATAATTTACTATTCATCAAAAATTAAGTTGATCTTATTAGACTCTAAATTTCGTACTGAACATAATTGTAGAAGACCATTTTTCGAAAATCATTACACATTTTTAATTATTTAAGGTTTACACAACCATTTTTAAAATATCATTTTTCTAAAATTAATCAAAAATATGCATACTATATTTATCCGGTCATTTGAAAATTCATAAAATTCATCATAATAAGAAATCCCAATTTTTATTTAAAACAAAGGATTACACAAGGCAGTTACGGTCTCCTTACATAGCCCCTTATCACACCAGCATAGGACCTAAGTGTAAGGTGTGCTAAGGTGAGAGAATCCGAGGGAGGCTCGACCAACATCGCACGAGTAGTAATTTCTATCAGTTTGAACTTCTCGCGAAGGCGATCCCGTTCTAGCTTTATACGATGAAGTTCAGCTTGGGTTTGGTCCAGAGCAAATCCCAGTGGTGATACCTCCTTCCCAAGTTCTGTTAGATGGGCTTTGATTGGTCCAAGACTACTGGGTGAGGCCATCGAATCTTCTTTCTATATTAATTAACCAAGATTACTTGTATTTAGAGACAATAATCAAAACGTTTAGTTTCTAGTGGTCATATTGACCAATGGTCATATAACAGTCAAAAACCAACAATATCATTTTAATTATACTCATGTTATCAAATGAAACATTTTTTTTGAGTATAAAAAAATAAAATAACACATAAAATTAGGAAACAAGATTTATTCAAAATTTCGGGTTGTTACAATCTTCCCCCCTTAAGAAATTGCATCCTCGCAATTTTTTTTAAAATTAGGTTTTGAAATTTCATTGAAAGTCCCACATCGGAAAAGGAGTCAGCAAAACTATTACTTTAAAAGAATGAAAGGGAAGTACGAAGGTCACCCGAGTTAGCCCACACTAGGATTCCATGTAGGAAAACATGGACATGGAGGAGAAAACAAAGGGTCAAGTTCTGAGGGAGAGTGATAGAGAACATGATTAGGAGAAAGTTAACCATAAGAAAATCACAAACTTATGATGTGTGTAAACGATCTTTGATTACCTAGTAGGAAACTTAAACCAACAACGTTTTTGTTTTACGTTCCTTTTCATAATTTTGAGGAATTCATTTACAACATAGAACAAAAACAAAAGGAAATATATCTACCTTCATGTAGAGTTTCACCCTTTAATAAGTTTCTACCAAAACTAATCTTTTCTCCCAAACGATGAGAATTAAAAACTACTTGGTCTCATCAAAACAAAAGAATCATCTTCTAGAGAATCACATAATCCACAAAAGATTAACTATCTATTTCTTCTATCTTTAAACATTATCCCAAAACAGAAAGGGTAAGGTTAAAAAACTCTTCAAAAAGGAAGAATCCCATAGGAATGGAAACTAATTTTAAATCTTCAATGTTACATGGTAATACCCAAAGTTCATCATAGACCATCCCATAAATAACGGTCCATAAAATTCCTCAAAATAAACCAAACTAAGATTGAAACCCAAATACAAGAAGGATTTGATAACATAGTCTTCCAAAATAAACTTCATTATTCATCTCCAAACAACATCAACCACTCCTAACATCTTATAACAAAATTATCTAAACTAAACATATTTTAGCCAAGATTGGTTAATCATTCCCATAAGTAACCTAAATTACTATAAGTCCACCATAAATTCATCGATTCTTCAAAATATAATTCAACCTTACTCCTCAATGAAAATACCATAGTAATCTATTTACCTCGATCATATAGGGTCCCTAAAATAGTGAACGTATTCTAAAATAATAATCATCTTTTAATCCCCTAATCACCTCTATCATATTAATATGACAATCATCGCATTTCCATCACATTGGTTTTTGGGACATGTTCTTCCATTTCCCGCCATTAACTAAGAAAAGAAACTATAATAAGGGGCTTATTTACTTAGCTAATAATCATGAAAAGGAAACTTTAAGCATAAAAGGATAAACATTTAGAATAAAAGTATATCCTAACTTGTGATCCCCTAGGTTCCAATCTAGGTTATCCATGATCATATATTCTTATGTGAATCTTTATTTTGTTTTATCCTTGTTCCTTTAATAATGGTTTATACTAAGCTTATGAATTTACTAAAGCATATCCCCCGGGAGTGTCGTAACCAAGAGTGCAGTAAGGCCCGTTGTCGTGTACCAGTTCCCGTTCGAGTCTAGCTCAAAGCGGTGTTTTCATGTTTTACCCCTATATACATCTGTGCCAGAGCCACCTCTACCTTCTCGTATCCAGACAAGGATGTATTTGCTTGGAAACCCCTTACTCAATACTCACCAAATACCAGGAAGATTTCATATATTTAAACTTTTCTATAGGGTTCTTCCTAGATTTTTCATATCCTAATTTCCATAAATAACTAAACCATCCTTTGATACCAACTATAGAATCCCGCCTCTTTATCACATAAACTTTCATTACATTTTACAAAACCGAGGATCTTTAAGGTTTAGTGTCTTGGAAACCAGGAACATTAAATATGAAAACATAAAACATTCTTCTAAAACACTTGAAAGGCTTCTCCTCATGTTAATCCTAGGTTCATTACTGCATCACATAACCTGGGAGCATACATCAAAAGAAAGGGTGAGAAAAAATCCCAGTAAGGAAAACAAGAGAAACATTTTACATGTGAACTTGAGATACTTCAATAAGGTCATGGAAAAGAACTTTAAGGCATGAGAATGAAATAAAGAGGCATATGATAATAAAAATAACATTTTTAATAACTTGAAAATGTGGCTACATCATTTAACATAGACAATCATGAACATATCACCAAGGTCCATCTCCAAGGTGTCATTTGAAAATTACCAAGGTTATTCACCAAGGTATTGTGAAAATTGTAATCTCTAGTGGTTACATCATTACCCAATGCATTGGAGCGCTATCAGGGCGCACCCTTAAATTTTCCTTTATTTTAATGTGATCCACATATATCATCATCAAAAATTTCATAAATAACCCATATAACATAAAATAAATGGGTTTCATTTCATAATCATAACGTTTTAAAAACTGCTTTAAAGACATGATCTTTACGTCACTTTAAAACCCACAGAAAAGGATGGTGGGTCTCATGTATGTAAATCCCAGAATTTAAAATAGAACATTTTGGTATATATGTGAATACCCCTTTAGAATAAAGATCTTTGAGTATTCACTTAATAATATAAAAGAACTTTAGAAAAAGAGAGAGACATTTTGAGACGGAAATTCTGCAGCATAACGGCTATGTTACGAGGTTTTAGAAGACATTAAAAAGAGAGGTAATATGGGTAAAACATTCATAAATGACCCATAAAAAAGTATATGGACAGAATAAGAAGGATAAATGATCATGGTAATGAAATTTCAAGGACATAACATTTGAAATGAAAAACATGGAAGACAAAAATTAGATTTCTCTTATGAAAGTTCGGCAGCCTAACGACGTTACTTAAAATTCAAACAAAATGATTTGAAAAGATCAAATAGGGTCTCTCATCATGTGAAAATAAGAGTTCAGTATGATAGATATAGAGATAATTCCCCAACATAATTAAAAAGAAACTTGAAATAATTGACATGAAAGTAGAACTTCAAAACGAGAAGGGTGAAGAACCACTTAAAAATTCGGCAGCCTAACGGCGCCACTTAAAACTTCAAAATACTGAATTGAAGAGATCAAATGGGGTCTCTCATCATATGAACATAAGAGTCCAGTATGATAGATATAGAGATCATACCCCAACATAACAAAATGGAACTTGAAATAATTGACATGAAAGTAGAACTTCAAAACGAGAAGGGTGAAGAACCACTTAAAAATTCGGCAGCCTAACAGCGCCACTTAAAACTTCAAAATACTGAATTGAAGCGATCAAATGGGGTCTCTCATCATATGATAATAAAATATCAGTATGATAAATTTAGAGATCATACCCCAACATAATAAAAAGGAACTTGAAATACTTTACATGAAAATAGATCTTGAAAAATGAGAAGGGAGAAAGAATCCGTTACAAAAATTTTGGTAGCCTAACTGCACCACTTAAAACATCATAAAACGAAATAATGAGAGAAAGAGGGGATCTATCATTATATGAACATGAAAAGGGAAGTAAGAGGAGTATAAAAGAACATCCTCCAACATAAGAACATAGAGCATAAAAGGAATGACATAAAAGAGATTACTTGAAATGAAAGAGAGAGGTCGGATCCCTTACCTTAAAACACAACTCTTAAAACTCAAAGTTTGGGACCTTGATGGCTTGAAGGCACCATGGGAGGACTCCTTGGGAGGTAATGAGACCATAACTTCGTTGGGGGAGAGTGGGGAGTCGAATGGATGAGAGGATGGCTTGGTATTTATAAGGAAAGTGAGGGGACAAGGCATTAATGGCAAAGGGACACCTCACTAGTGGTTTTGGAAAAACCATGGGCTTGACCATGGTATTTGCCCATGGTATTGGACACTTGGGACACATCATACCTTATCTAACTATTCATAATTCGAACATATTGATTACAAACTTAATAAATCATTTAATGATGTCATTAAACACCCGTAACTTAAAAACTGCATTTTCACTATTCATCGAAAATTCAACTTTCTCAGAATAATCCCAAAATTTCACCTTAACCAAATATCAATGCTCTGATTACAAATATGAGCTCCATTTTATAAAAATAATTTTCTAAATATTTTTAATTTAATTTTTAAATAAAAACACTATTCACCGAAAATTCATTTTTTTCAGAAAAAACCCCAAAAATTACCATAGCATAATATCGGTGCTCTGAGTTAAAAAATGAAATCCGTTTTATAAAAATAATTATCTAAATAATTTTAATTAAATTTTTAAATAAAAAACACTATTCACCCGAAAAAACTAATACTTGAATAATAATTTATGAAACGGTTATTTAACCATTTTATTGAATCACATTACTTAATCAAGGTGCCTAGATTATATTAATACTTTATTTAAGTGAGATTACTAATCCATTTGGACATATTACTAATCTTAATCATAAAATCACTATTCATAATTTACTATTCATCAAAAATTAAGTTGATCTTATTAGACTCTAAATTTCGTACTGAACATAATTGTAGAAGACCATTTTTCGAAAATCATTACACTTTTTTAATTATTTAAGGTTTACACAACCATTTTTGAAATATCCTTTTTCTAAAATTCATCAAAAATATGCATACTATATTTATCCGGTCATTTGAAAATTCATAAACTTCATCATAAGAAGAAATCCCAATTTTTATTTAAAACAAAGGATTACACAAGGCAGTTACGGTCTCCTTACATAGCCCCTTATCACACCAGCATATGACCTAAGTGTAAGGTGTGCTAAGGTGAGAGAATCCGAGGGAGGCTCGGCCAACATCTCATGAGTAGTAATTTCTATCAGTTTGAAATTCTCGCGAAGGCGATCTCGTTCTAGCTTTATACGATGAAGTTCAGCTTGGGTTTGGTCCAGAGCAAAGCCCAGTGGTGCTACCTCCTTCCGAAGTTCTGTTAGATGGGCTTCGATTGGTCCAAGACTACTGGGTGAGGCCATCGAATCTTCTTTCTATATTAATTAACCAAGATTACATGTATTTAGAGACAATAATCAAAACGTTTAGTTTCTAGTGGTCATATTGACCAATGGTCATATAACAGTCAAAAACTAACAGTATCATTTTAATTATACTCATGTTATCAAATGAAACATTTTTGTTGAGTATAAAAAAATAAAATAACACATAAAATTAGGAAACAAGATTTATTCAAAATTTCGGGTTGTTACATTTCACAACAATTATATCTCACTTACCTTTGAGAATTAGTCTAGGTAGTCTATCACACTTACTTTGGAGCATCAGTTTAGGTAGTATATCACACATACCTTGTAGCATCGGTCCAGGTATTCTCATCCAATGCATCAATTATGGGAATAGAGCCTCAATTGGACTCCCTAACCCATGCATTCTAGGTGTGGTATTTAGAGCCTCAGTCCAACCTGACCTAGGGGAGGAGCCTCAGTCCTTTATCCCACACCACCAATCCATGTTCACATGTTTATTTATACATTAACCACATATATTATATCACAAAACATTCTTAGACAATACACAATACAATTGACCACACACCGATCGATTAATATATAAATCATTATCATGCCATAACTTGATGGTTTATTTACCATTTACAATTTGTTTCTCATTAATCCATTAATGTTATGCCAAATACTCCCTTATTCCATGTTATTGTTCAAATTATATTTATATCAATCTTATTTTCATTCCATGTTAACCAGTTTGACACCATTTACATTTCATATCCATACAACATTCAAACCGTCATTAATCTCTAACCCATTAGCACGTTTCACATTTACATTGAATATCCCATTTAATTGAATTTCCTTCTCTATACCTTAACCCATTTAGTATATTCAGTAATTCTCCCTCATTAACATCAAAACAAACAACCCATTATTCCAGGATAACAACTAAAAACAAGTACCATTAATTCATCCTTGCCATCCAAAATAACCTTTCAATATATTTACCATGGGATCTAATGAAACAAAAATAAAATATTTTCTTAACATTGTAATTTTCCATGTTTGGGAATATTGGCGCACCCCAAGGGTGGACCTAAACTAGTATAATCAACCTCAATGCATCCCACAGAGATCGGGAGGGGTATAAATCATTATTTAGCAAACCATTTTACCAAATATTACTAAAGGAATCAAATGCACATCAAGAGAGAAGCAATATCACAACCACACATGCACAAATCAATAGTAAACTATGGGATATAACTTATAGACCACCTACCTAAAATATAAAGTTGAATGAATGCTTAACCTTAGCCTTGGGTCTAGATTCAAGAACCCTTTGAATCCCTAACCTCTGATCCATCAAAAAAAGTGGCTTTTAGGGCTTTATCAGAAGAAGAAAAAATCTACAATCCCTAATCCAAAAAAGAGAAATAAGAGGAGCGTTAGACTTACCTGAAGCTTCAATCCACGACCAACAACACTCCAAACAACCTATAATCGAAGGAGATCAACCCATGTAAAGATTTGGGAGCTTTGGTTTGTTATTAGGGCTAGAGGAGGAATAAATGGGAGGAAAATTGGGTGAGGATATTAAAATCCCAAGAGGTAAATTTGGTAAATTTACACTTTTTAATGAGCCATAGGGTTTTGAAAACCATGTGCCAACCATGGACCTGCCTCTATCCAAGAGGGGTCTAAGTCACATGGTTACCTAGATATTCTGCATAGTTTAACTAACCATGCACCAATAGTATGAAATGACTCTATACAAGGTTTCATAGTTTGGCCTCACCTCTTCCACGGTTTTCACTAACCATGCACCAACTGGGCAACATGCATAGGATGGCCTGATTTCCTTTTATTTCATTTCTCAAACACCCATAACACCCCTAAGCTTCCTTATACACCTAGTAAATATTTAATTAGCTAAATTTAAGGGATTCAAACCAAAACATTAACTAGAACATAATTCCATGAAGTTTGGGGTCTTAAAATCTCCCCACCTTATAACAGCTCATCCTTGATCCACACTTCCAAGCATCGATGAGTTTCTGAAGAAAAGAGATTGGGCCATTGGGCCCACATGTCTGTATCCCTCTCCCATGCTACCAAAAAACTCTAACCAAAGGCACAATCTTTCTTAGAAATACTTTATCACTATGATCCACAAACGAACTAGATAATACTCAAAGTAAACATCAACTTTTAACCATACATCATCCACCAGACCTCCATAGGGAATCCTAGGAAACATTACCTAAATCTCAACATAAGGAAACTTTTCACATACCATCATACCATCATGGAAGTTCCAATTAGCACCCCATCAGTCTGATCCTTTTTCAACTCATGGACCAAATCACTTGGTGCTATTTTACACTATTTTCAAAACTCTAATGTTGACCCCAAACTCGACACCACCTGAATAAAACACTAAATCTGTTCGGACACACTTGTTAACCTACATAGATCCCCAACTTGAGTTCTAATGGTCCCATTCCACAATTGAACATCCAAAACATAACCAAAACACTCAGTGAACTCAACCAATCAAGATCTGAGTCAACACTCATTGTATAGGACAAAACACTTGAATGGTACAACTTGATTCCACCAATCCAAAACACTGGTCATGTCGTCAATCAATCCCTTTCCTGCTATGGTGATACTCACCATGAAATTTATCTCACCACGACCATATTCTGATGGTTGAAACCCCCACTATTGATAAAGTCCACCAGAACCTCAACTTATCTTTTACAATATACTTGATGTTTTTTCCAACTCACCACGCTCAAACATTCATAAGGACTCTACCCAACATTGGCATCCTGCCTTGTTGCCATAACTACCTGAAATGGGCATGAATCCACCAACCATTGTAGAAAAAGAACAACTTGACCTCTCTCAAGTTTTCCTTTATTGTTGAAATCCCTTTCCACTTCAAACCCTAAACCACAGGTGGGTTGCAACTTACCGCATCCATTCCTTTTGTTATATCGTGTCGGACCACCCCCAATTAGCTTGTCCCAGAAAATCTATCTTATACTATTGGAATTATACCCCCTTTTCACCTTCCCAAGTAACTTATTGATTTTAGGCATATAACTGTCATCCAACGCACCTACTAGGGTTATTTACTGACTTCTGGTTGAACTCCACCGTCACAGCCTCCACTATTCTCCAAACCATCATCATGCTCCACCACACCCATCAAAATTCCCAACACAAGAACTCCGACCATCCATACTTTGAGTAAGTATGACTGAATTATTACTAAAATCCATTAAAAAAATTGGACCCTAATTTTTTCTACAATACACCCACCAAAGGTGGTCTATGACTCACCACATTCATCCCTTGCTTCTATCCGAGTCAAGCTGTCCCTGACTGACTCACCCTGGAAATGCTTAGCTTCACTATTAGAATGACACTAAATCATATGGAAAAGGTGACTTCACACTTCAAGACATTCCAATGTAACCTAAAGACACCTACACGAGTTCATGTCCAATTTTGGATGGAGTTATATAACCCAAACTATCTTGCCACAAACTGCTGTCATGTATCACTATGCCCTTTGATGACTTTTATGAAAGCACCAAGAATTTAATTTGGAACCACCCTAAGCCCAAATACAATGCATGGATCAATAAAACACCAAAATCAAGGCCCAACTGACCTTTCTATGTGACCCAACATGCACCTCATAGGTTCGTGATTATCATCTTGATGCCACTACATCAATTCCACACTCTGCTCCACACATCCAGAACTGACTTATCACTCCCCACACTAGGAGGGTCATTACCATTTATTTTTTATTATAATTTCAACCAACATGGTTCACATTTGGATTATAGGATAAACCAAAAATCTTGGATGTGGTCGTCTATATTTTCCTATAATTACTAAACAAACATCGCCCGATACTCGTTCCTTGCTTTTGAGAACGACACTTATTGTGTTTATCGACACCCAGTCCATCCTGAGGACCTCAGCCTTAAACCATAAATGGTAGAAATCCCACCATACAACTCCACATATACTACACCATGATCATAACTCCATGATTACCCATATCCAACCAAAACACTATCATGTTTCTTGGTGTAAAGCCAAAGATTTCTCAATGTACTCGGGACGATGTCAAGATGTTGGGCATTATTATCACCAGATAAAAGTATGATAATAAGTTATCAAAGAGCACAAAAAATTATCCATCACTAATGTCACCTCACACTATGGGACACCATGATCTGCCAAGAATTTTAGGCTTCCTTTCTCACACACATCTCATTTTCACTTAATGACCACCGCTCAGGCATGATTGTCAACCAAGACTCACCAGCGCTCCACAAACATCCACCAAGTATCCATGAACCAATGTTTCCTTTGGAACTAATTCCACCACACCACTCATGTTCTTCTAGTATGACCCTGTCAGTTAATAGTTGAAACAAAAATGTCCACCACACCAATAAAAACCAATAGTCTCTCGCATAGCCATGCTTCCCTCTTTGGTTTCATAGAGAATGATATATGATTATCTTGAGTCACATGTTATACCATCCTAATATGAATTGCACCTTACCAATGAGTTCCCATATCTAGACCTCATCAGATCCCCCAAGGTATCACACTTTCTTACGACCACACTCTTAAAATGGATTTAGTTCTCACAAGCCCAACCATTATTAGAGCCTTTCCCAATAGTCATTTAACATGACTCTTGTTCCATTAGCCCTATCGGCCCCATGGAATCCAAAAAATATAACCCTATGAATATAGACTTACAACCAACTAGAAGCACTCAGGTTCCCTTCTGAAATAGATAGGGAACAATCATAACATTTATGAAAACTTAATGGTGCTCATTATGCATCGATCCCACCACAGATTCATCTCCCATGCCTCATATTCTAAGGATACTGCCTAGTCATCACCACAAATCAAATCACATCTCTCAAAAAATTGACCTTACCACTTAGACCTATAGGATAATATTCTCATGTTCAAAACCAAAACATCCAACTATGGCTCATACAGCCAAGATCTCTGACAAAACGGTCGACCACTCTCACGGGCTACTCTTGAGGATCAAACGATACCAACTTACCAACTAGGGTTAAGGGTAACAAGTCACTATCCCCTCTCTATAGGACACATACATAAGACTTTCAACAAGTCACCACTCATAGGTGGCTCTCCTACCCCAGTTCTAAAACACTGTTTCCAATGCACCCAGGTAAACCTTCACTCTAAGTTTCACACCAAACATACTCGCACAAATACATGAGAACCACAATCAAAAACCCACACTCTAGTGTCTAAAACAAAACTCGTAGGGTCTAGAACCACATGGGTAACCAAACCTGAAACAAAACACCCATTACAAATGATCCACAACCAACATACTCATTCTTAAGTGAAATATACAACCCACACAATTAAAACCCACAAAGATTACCACTTTCACATTATCAAGAAACATCTTAAAACCTCAAGGTCACAACACCACTAAAAGAATAATAAGAAACACCCATTTATCCACACATTGATACTCATCAAGGTTTCTTGACATATAATAAAGGTCTCATCCTAGGGCACTCTTACTGCCCAAACCACCCATACAAACGCAAGATAAACAACAGAAGGAATACTCAATTTTTTTCATCACTGAAAGTTCCATCATTACACCATCTCTTATAATCAAATTCACCATTTTGAAAACCCAAAGGTTCACCCTTTAGAATGAAAATGTCAAAAATCCCTACTTATTCAGATTAATATTTTAAAACATGATCATCCAAAAACATTTCAAGTAAGGTCCAATCAGTGTGGACCACAATAAGAAATACACTACCTTCCATATTCAACCCACTCCACATACACTATCCCAAATGAAATGATAAAATCTTTAATACTACCCTCAAACAATCCTACCACGATTCATGGCCAATATTGGGTAATCCAACTAATGTGGATACAAGTATTTCATTAGAAACCCTCATTTTGAACCATTTCCTCTTTCATAATGCAAATCATTCACCATTTAGGCACCTTTACCATTTTTTAACTTATTAAAACCAGTATTTTAACTCATTAAAAGCCTTCATTAAGAAAAATTCTTTAACAATTTTACCATCACAACATAATTCTTTCTCTTTTAGTCACCATTCCATCTTTACAATTTATCACAACCAAAAGTTTTAACCCTTATATAATGTGTCTTTAATCACACTATTCTTTAACCATTCATTTACATTCTTTACATTTACCCATTTTCTTCATCTTTATTAAAAACCATTTTATTTAAATTTTTAAGAAGGTAAAATGCATCCTACCCTTCATGTGTCACACACCCATCCTGTGTGTGACTATCATGATGTGCGCCACCTATATCCCTAGGTGCCTATAATGATTCATGAATGCACAACCTTATTCCATTATGGACAAGAGAAAAATATCATAAAATAGTCACATCACACAAAAAGTGCATCACCCAATGGTGAAATATCATTCAACTGTAACAATACCCATCAAGAACAACAAATTCCACCCTAGGAACTTGGGTTTTCTCCCATACATGGGTTAGCTACTCCCAATCATGGGCTCATTTCCAAGACCGAACACATCCTAATATCTTTTCTACCATCCCCAAATAATAATACCATAGAAAAGAACCACTATAATACAAATTTGTAACATCCCTGACCCGGAATCCACTAACTAGTGCCCCAAGTTGGGTCGCCACAATACCTCAAGCGCACCCCTTGTGTGCCAGAGGTTTCTGACTAGCGGTGATGGTCTGATGGATCATGAGGGGAGACTATACCCTCTTTACCAGAGTATCCACAACAGATAACATGTGAAATAATGGGAACAATAAAAAATAAACTAGGAACATTCATTACTAACTGTTTCCCAAATAGGGTACAAAACACAACTAAACAATAAATATTTCATGTCATTGTAACAATACCAAAGTGAAAGAAAACCCAAAATAAATAGAAACCACAGAATCCCCAAAACGGGTCTAAAATCCATGTTTAGATCCTTATCCATGAACATCCCAAGCCCAAGTCAACTCCATAGCAAAAGGCCTTTACCTCTATCCTGACCTGTAACCATGAAATCTACTTTGGTACCCAATGGAAACCCAAGAAGGGTGTGAGTATAACTTAGTAGGACACCAAAAATGGTTTCTACAAAATATCTAGCCTAAATAGATAGTGTATAAAAATATGATATGAATGATAATATAAATAAAGGATAACTCGGGGTTGATATTTAACAATATTAACTTTAACCATTTCCTTCATTATTTCCATTTTCATCACTTATACCATCCTCATTACTAAGTTCATTTTCATAAAATGTCCAAGGGGTTAGGAATTTATATCATTTACACATCGGCCTAAGCCATTCAATTATCATGCATAAAGGGGGTAAGTTAAGTTCCCCATCTCAATAGGGAAAACATTTCACAAAAATTATATCTCACTTACCTTAGAGCATCAATACAAGTATTCTATCACACTTACCATGGAGCATTAGTATAGGTAGTGTATCACACTTACCTTAAAGAATAAGTCTAGTTATTCTCATCTGGTGTATATTTTAGGGGAATAGAGACTCAGTCCGACTACTTAACCCATGCATTCCAGGGATGGGGCATAGAGCCTCAGTCTAACCCGACCCATGGGAGGAGCCTCCGTCCTTTATCACACACCACCAAGCCATGTGAACATTATTATTTATCCATTAACCAGATATACTATATCACTAAACATACTAAAAAAATACAAAAAAAAAATCACCATTCATAAATCACCCAATACATAAATCATTCTCACGCCATAACCCAATGGAGTATTTACCATTTACAATTCATTTCTCATTAACCCATTAACTTTATGCCAAACACTCCCTTATGCCATGTTATCAATCAAATTCCATTTACATCAATTTCATTTTCATTCCATATTGTCCAATTAAACCCCATTTACATTTCATATCCATACAACATGAAAACAATCATCAATCTTTAACCCATTAGTACATTTAAAATTTACATTGCATATCCCATTTAACTTAATTTCCTTTTTCATACCTTAACCCATTTAGAGTATTCAACAATTCTCACTCATTAACATCGAACCAAAAAACCCCTTATTCCATTATAATAAATAGACACAATTACCATTAATGCCTCCTTATCATTCAAACTAAAATGTCAACATATTTACTATGGGATCTAATGAAACAAAAATCAACCCTATGCTTAACATTATAATTTTCCCTATTTGGGAATATTGGCGCACCCCATGGGTGGCCCTAAACCAGTCTAATCGTCCTCAATGCATCCCAAGAGGATCATTATGGGTCTAAATCATCATTATGAAAATGATTTTACCAAATATTACAGAATTAATAAAATTCACAACAAGAGGTAAGAAATATCATGGCCTCACATGCACAAATAAAAAATAAGCTATGGGATAAAACTTTTAGATCACCTACCTAGAATATGAAGATCAACACACACTTAACATTATCCTTATATTCAGATTAAATAAACCTTTGAATCCCCAACCTAAGATCCACCATAAAGATAGGTTTTTTATTGATTTAGAAGATGAACAACAACAAAAAATCTACAAGCTCTAAATTGGAAAAGAGAAGCAAGAGGAGAATTAGACTTACAAGGAGCTTCGATCCATAACTAACAACACTCCAAATGGACTAGAATTGAAGGAGATCGACCCTTGTGATGATTTGGGAGTTGTGGTTCATAATTAGGGTTGGAGGAGTAAGAAATGAGGGGGAAATAAGGTGAGGATCTTATAATCCTAAGGGGGGAAATCGGTCAATTTTAACTTTTTAATGGGCCGCACAGTTTGGCCGCACGGTTTGGAAAACTGTATGCCAACTATGCGCCTACCTATTTCCAGGAGGGTTCCAAGTCACATAGTTACATGAAGATTATACATGGTATTACAAATCGTGTTCCAATCATGTGAAATTCTCCTGTCCATGATTTCATGGTTTGGCCTCACCCCTTGCACGGTTTTCACTAACCATTCGCCAACCATGAAACATGAATAGGATGACCTAATTTCCCTTTCTTTCATGTCCCAAACCCATCTTCCTTATACACCTGGTAAACATTTAATTATCCAACTTTAAGGGATTCAAACAAAAAATTAAATAACAAATCTTAGGATCTTACATAAGTATATTGGGGAATTATGTTAAAAACTATGATAGAGCACAACTTAAAATAACCTAGGTAGATCTAATGGAGTTATAGGATTAATTAATTATAAAATAGTTGAAATTAAAGGGAGGTTTCATTAGATATGACATCTTAGGATTATTCTTTCATATTCATATATGGTAATTATATTGGATATTATCAAAAAAAATTTTGGTTTTAGTATTTGTTTGAATAAAGATAAAGGAAATGAAGCTATGAAATGTATGACCTAAATAACACCTAAGAAGAACATTTGGGATAAATAGTTTCTTATTAATACCATGGATAAATATTATGATATTTCAGTAGAAGATATATGTTTAGTTTCTCATGGATCACTTAACTTCTTCCTTCAGTAAACTACAATTAAAATTGTAAGGATAAAATTTATTTAAGGGGTTATAATGCAACCAACTAAGATTTTGATCCTTTAATATATATATAAAATTCTATAAACTATGAAACATTATAAAACCAATGTAAACTAACCACAAAAAAATAATAATACATTATTATTAAATTTTTAATAAACACTTAGATGGTAGAGCATTAATTGTTATTACCTTTAGCAGATGAAAATTAATATGAGTTAATATTGAAAAAGGTTATAATAAAAGACATTTTATTTATATTATACCTTCATTAAGAAATAGAATCTAAAAAATTAAATATTTTATATTTTTTAAAATAAAATTCATTTTTGAACCCCACTCGTGAAAAGTAATTTAGTGTGAATTTTTGAATTTTTTTCTGAAAAGATTTATTATTAGTAAAAAATATGGTGTTTGGGATTTTATCATTATTTATTCATATAGTATAAATTTATGAAACCTTTTATATAATAAAATATATATTTAAGGAATAAAATTATGCATTTTAATATATTCTATTATCATATAAATACTATGTCCTACATTTTTAGAACTAGATAAAATTGTTAGTTTAATAAAAAATGTTTTTGATCTTCTCTTTGAATGTAGTTTTTTCAAGGTGAGATTCATTTTTTTGATTCCTTGATAGTCTCATACCTATAATTATATTTTTAATAAATAAATATATTTAATTAATATGGGTAAAACAAATTATTTTATCTCATATATAAATTTAAAGCTGAAAAAAATTCATTTTTCAAAAAACTATTTTTACATGATTAAGTGTGTTTATTTTAAAATAAACTTTTCACACATTTATAAATTTAATATGATAAAATTATTTTTAAATTTAAAATTAAAATGATCAAATTAGTTAATACATTCAATTTTAAAATTTTTATCAAAAATAATTACTAAGGTTAAAAAATTGTTAGCTTTGTAAAAAGTAAATATGGTAAAAAGTTTTTTACATATGGGAAATGCACAAAACATGTTAAAAAATTCTTTAAAATTAGTTTTTGAGGTGATTTTAATCATTATATTATCCCACACTCCATTTTCTTTAATTTTTGAGCCATTGAACCCAATAGTGTCAGGGTATTGTTGAAAAAACTTCAGTGACTTTAAAAGAGTCCTTTTCTCCTCTTATAAAAGGATATTGGTTCCACACTTTCAAAAAACAAATTAAAATTTTAATTAATCCTTGAAACTATTCACTTTTACTCTCTATATGAAACCCCACCCATAGATATATGTCCCTAGACACTCATAGTTATCCTAGTACATTCAATTTCAAGGAAGCTTCCAAAGTAAAATCATGTCTCTGATGTAACTGTTATCGCCTTCTTGATATTTTATTCTTAATCTTACTTTTAAAATTTTAATATATACATAATGATATGATGTATTTAGTATAATTATTTTACTAATATTTTGTTATATTAATGGTATAACCCTTATTTATTTGATTCCATTCGCTTAGGAAAAAAGAACATCGTTTGGGAGTTGTTTTAATTACTGCCTCCACGAAGCGATGTCGTTTGTTTTTCATTACCAACATTAATCATTGGTATTATTGGTATAATAGAAGAATAAATAATATATATATATATATATCATAATTATGATTCATAAATGTTAATTTAATATCAACCTTCACCCCCTCTCATGTGTTGAGAAATGGGAATGCTGATGATGCATATGTGCGGATTACTGCCACCACGATGAACCACTTTTTGTTTTTTATTAAGATTCTCATAAATTATAAAAATATATTCAAATATATTTCACCATCATAAATAAATAAATAGAAATAATAACATTATTATTGTTTTATAATGATATTACATCAATGGAAACTCCCTCATAACCATACTCTACAATCGAGTTAAAGCATGTTCAAGTTTGGGTCAGTTTAACCACCTATCTGAACAATGCTGTAAAATATGATTATTGAACACTATGGGAACATGTAAAATTATAATATTATTTTATATTAATAAAATAATTATTATTATATTTTTATTGGAATATTACATTAATTCTTTAAGTTAGTATTAATGTATCATTTATGTTTGCTAAAATTATTGAAATATGCCATTATTAATTCAGATTTTAAATAACATAACCAAAACACATAGGAAATAAAGTAAGAATATTTTAAATTAGTAAATTTTATATATTTTAAAATAAAAAATGATATATCATAATTATGTTTTTATCAAAATATGGGTAATAATATCAAAATTATTAAACAGGTGGAAAATCATTAAAGTAATTAACACCCGATGAGAATAATACACTACGATGAATTAATATACTAATGATAATTAATTATAATAAGGATTATAGAAGGTTAATTTTATGGGTAAGGTTATAAATTTTTTTATTAAGTTAGATATGTTTTTTGATAAGATATTAGAGTGTGATTAACTTAGCAAGGAAACAAGGTAAGAGATCGTTGTCTCAAATATGAATCCCTTGATATATTATTATGTTATACACTATCATTCCTCTTAAATGGTGTAAATTTTTCCATATTTTGTTTTGTGTAATTATCCTCTTAAATATAAAAATATTAAATGTTTTATTTAATATTATACCCATCATGGTGTTTGGATTCAATAGTTAAAATGATTGAAAGTGGTTTTTGTGACTCTAATCTTATCCTCCAGTTATAATCAGTTTTCTTGGAATATAATATTTCAAGATTCATCTATTTTAATATATCATGATTTTAGGATGTATTCTAAGTTATATTCTAAGGAATTCATGTTTCACACCAAAGTATTCTTCCTCAATTATTTTTATGTTTCCTTAAAATTCATTTTTGTTATATTTAATTCCCATTAAATTTAAAAGATTTTCCTTTCCTGTACAAATTTTTACTTCCCACCAATGTTCTAAATTTCCTAATATAAACTCATATTTTTTTATCTCTAATTATATATTTATTTCACTTATTTCATTTTAAAGTAATGTTTTCTTTATCCGTTTTAATGGTGTGTGTTTTCAACAAGGTCATTTCAAAATGTTCAAAATAATTTTACATCATTTTTTAATAAAAATATTTATCATCCAGTCCAAAGTTTATTTTAATAACCTTTGTATATATTTTAAAGTTTCCATTACTAAATATTCATTTTAAAAGTAAAAAATTTCAAATAATTATCACTTCCCTTTTTGATAATGTTATGTATTTGTCATGTCTCTGTTAGAAAATATTTATTTAAAATAAGGGATTTAAAAGAATATTCACTTCATTTTGTTAAAAAAAATATATCTTTTCCAAGTATAAATTATTAAAGATTCTTTTAAAAGTAAAAGTTTTTAGTTCATTTTCACTTATCCTTTATGAAACCTTATGTATTTTCAATGATCCTTTTTTTTTCAAAATAAGGTTTTAAAATGTTCTCTTTCCCTTCAAAAAAATTATCTCTTGAAATTAATTTGTACTGATTTTTTTTAAGGATTTGGGAAACCATTTTTATTTTCACTTATATTTACCCCCCAAGCTTTATCTTTTATCAAGTTATGTTTTTATAACCCTTTATATGTTATTATGATACAATTTCTTTTATAAAATGAGAGTTTTTATATACTATTTTTTATTAAGTTCATGTTATGTGATGTTTTTAAATGTTTTAAGAAACCAATTCAGTTTCAATAAGTTCATTAAGATATTCTTATGATTAATTTTTTTTATTGGAGCACATTTTTAAGGATGATGACGGGTGGGGTCCAATATTACCCTCCAATGCATTGGTTAAAGATTTATATCTCATGTGAAAATGATATTAAGAATAGAATTTTGTTAGTTCACAGCATGAAGTGTGTGCAATTTGTTTGTTCACAATATGAAGTGTGGAAATTTTGTATGTTCACAATATTAAGCATGAAATTTTTTTTACTCAAAACATGAAGCATGGGTATTTTTTTCACAACATAATGCGTGTGCATTTTTTTTAAGAACACAAAGCTTGGAAATTTTTTTATTCATGACATGAATCATGGACATTTTGTTTGTTCACATATCTATAATTTCTATATTCATATGTTTGTTCCATAATTAATTATTATATGACATTCCAAATTTTTATATGCCTATGATTATTCTCTTTAACTGATGTTTATTTTCTTGAGATTCTACACAATTTTTCCATGGTATATGTTTTTTCCATTTGAGATCATATGTCCTCCTAACATGATGTAAGGACAAATCAGATTTTTCCATGTACTTAATAATAGGAGATTCTTCCAATACACATGTTTTCTCATAAGATTATGATCTAACCCTTTATAACATGTTGATAATTTTTCCCTTTCTAAATGTTTGATATCACCCTCATCTTATGGTTTCTTTTCTCCAGGTTATGAAGATTAGTGTAATTTTGGGGAAGTCTTGAAGGGATTATATAGGAGTTAGATTATAAATGATAGATTATAGATTAAGACATTTATATAGATTGTCTCCAAAAAACTAAACCTTTTAGTCCTTTGGTTATGTGAGTACTTGTGTTATGTATTATTTTAATAATGACATAAATGTAATATCATGTCATGCTTAGATTTGGCCACCATACCCCAACCTTTTTAGGGTGGCTGAATTATCCAATAGGAAAAATATTTTCCCCATTATTCCCCCCACTTATACTCAGTAGAGATAAAACAGGTTCTGTGTGGTTTTAGTTTGTAATCTCCATTCAATTATTTCAATACCAAAAACCTATAACTCCTTCCATGAATTTTATATTATCATCCAGATCTAAAACATTTAAGTATATTAAAAAAAATATCAAAATAACCTCCCTTCGATCTAAAGTAAAAATTTATAATTTTTAAAATTTATAATTTTTACCAACAACAATAATTCTTTTATTGAAGAAGGAAAAAAGACCTAGTCCCAAACTACGAGGCTAGGATGAGGCCAAAACAACAAGGGGGTCTGTAATAATGAAGACCCAAAAAGTCTTTAATAACAAAAATAACACCATCATGGGGGCAGGATCCCATACAAGAGAAAATAGAGAGTCAGAGGAGGAAGCTTAAGAAGTAAAAGAAAAAACGGTCACTTTATTACCCTCCCACCACATGTGAGTGATGCTCGTGACTCTAAGAATCAGATTATTACACTTGCAGAGCTGATAAGTGATTGACCATAGAGTGGAGACACCACGAAGAGAGTTGAAAATGAGAAAGGAATCAGTTTCAATGGCATCAAGCCTGATATTCTTCTCCTCGCATAAAGAAAGGCTAGCAAGCAGCGCATTTGCTTCAGCCTGAAGCGAGTTTTCTTGACCAAAAGAGGCTGTGAAAGAAATAACAAATGATCCATTACTATCTCTCACAAGACCTCCGCCCCGCATCGCACCTACAACACACGAGACATCCATGATGAGTTTTAACCCTATGTCATGTGGGTTCCATCTAATACAGCGTCCATTGGGAGATAAAACAATGAAACAAAGTATCAATAAAGTGAGCAGAGAAACCCATGCCTCTGAGAACCTTGATGATAAATGATCATTCCTTTTGATCATAAGTTTTTTCTATTTCAAGCTTCATAACTATGTTCGACCCATGAACAGTCTAATTTAAATCACTCTGTATTTCCTGGGAAAGGCCAAAAAAATCCCTGTAGAGTTCTTCGTTTGATGAAGGCATGCTGCTTCTCAAAAATCCAGTAAGGTAGATGCGAGGAAATTCTTTTGTTAATGACAGTGGCCAGAGTTTTATTCACAAAGTTGCACAAAATGATTGGTCTATAATGATTAAGAGAGGAAGGATCCTTTTTCTTGGGGATAAGCAGCAATGAAGTAGCACTTTCCACTTGGGGATACTACCACTGTGAAACACATTCTGAACCATATCAATAATAGAATAGTTAACCAAATCTCAGGGAGCAACTAAAAACGAACCGGAGAAGTCATCAGGTCCGGGCACGCTGTCTTGGAAAAGAGAAATAACCGCCGTGTGGATTTAATGTTCATCAGGAATGGATTCCATTCCCCTATTAACATGATCCATCACAACAAGGAATATCCTCAAAGAGATCAGATTGACCCCTTGGATATCCCCCGGACAAGCAGGGGTTTAGCTCGGCCATGAGGGTTTTGAAATGAGCTTCAGCCATACCGCCCACCTCATCTCAATCATTCACAAAGGTACCATCCTCACGAATAATGTTTGGCCTGATGTGTCGGTGTATTTCTTTGATACATGCATGACAAAACATTGAGTTATTATCCCCCACTTGAAGCCATTTAATTCTAGATTTTTCCCGAGCAAGACGCTCCTCTTCCAAGAGATACATCGCAAGGTCATTCTTCTTTGTGATCAAATGACAAATCTGGCCTTCATCCCAAGTAGACTCAACCCATGATTCAATTTGATCCATTTCTGCACCAAGACTATCCAAGTCATGAGAATGCGGAGGCAGGCTCCTTTTCTAGGATTGGAGATCACATCGGAGATGCCTCAGCCTGTTATGGAGACAAATCCACAGGTTTCCCTGAACCAGTTTAGCCCATGACTCAGCCACTGTATGAAGAAACCCAGCAAATATAGCTACACGAAAAAAATGAAATTCCCCTCTATTATCAACCTGGGACAAGGACACCCAAATCGGGTAATGGTCCGAAAGAGCTCGAGCAAGGTGAGTCACTTTAGTGTCTGGAAAAGAAGAAATGACATTAAGGTTGGCTAGGCCGTGGTCCAGCCTACACCATGCACGAGCTTCCCCTCTATGGTTATTGCACCAGATAAAATGACTGAAGATCACGCCAAATAATTTCTCTGGAAAGCCTCTCATATTTAGCATAGACAAATGTTGCAAAGAGATTTAGACTCCCCACATTTACATTAATAGTATCAGATGCGCACACCAACTGGACTGAAATGTTTGAACGCTAAAAAATCCATATATTCTGATTTTTCGGGTCTTCATGCATGTAATTGTGAACCTTGATCCTATGAGAAAAATCTATGATTCTTGAGGAAGGTTGCTTCGGCTCTAGGAATGCCATCACTGAGAGGTTTTGGTTTTCGAACTCATGAGCAAGGAAATTAGTCTTAACCCAGGCGCAAGGCCCCGAACATTCCACAATAGGAGTGTAGTCATTGATGAAGGGTGAAGGATGGGATGGAAACTGCCATTCAGGATTCTTTGTTACGGATTCTAGATGCACGCAGGCACTTAGTCTGTGATCTGACACAAGCGTGAAGAAACCACTTGGCCCTGTCCTGGATAGCTCGAAGGAGGGATAGAGAGAGATGAAAAACTACTAAATAAAGGAAGGTAAGAGAGACTTGAAGGCCCAAAATCTTCCACCCAAAGAGCGGTCCGAGGGGAGAGAAGAACCTCCTTATCCTTATGGATCAGTAGCTTGCATCTATTAGGGGACATGTTGGATGGTTCCTGCATAGAAGGTATGTACACCACCAAAGCGTTGAGGGGTGAAGGGAAGGAGGGATGAGGCGGGGGCTCAACCCGGGGGAGACACAAATGGAGATTCCGGAGGCCTAGCATTAGGCAGATCGAGCAGGGCCTCCGGGCCATTCGAAGGAGGGGGAGGGAGCGGGAGCACTGGAAAAAGAGCAGGCACGGAAGGATGCTGAAGGACCGCCTGGGAGTCCACAGGCTGTACCGAAGGAGTGACCGATGAAGAAGCACCACAATGAGATGCCTAAGGACCAGAACTAAGACGCCTACACATTGAAGTCCAGTGTCCTTGAAACTGGAAGTGTGAGAAGAAACGCGCCGGGGACTGAGGAAAGAGCTTCTTCCACCAGGGGAAAGAGCCTGCCTTGAGAAAAATGTGTTCTGGGAGAGGGGCAGAGAGATCCACCTCCACACAGATTCGGGCAGACGAAGCATCAAGAAACTGGGTAGTTCAATCATCTGCACTGACAAAAATATCCAAACGTATCACCAATATAACAGAGAAAAAAAATATTCTGCAAGGGAAAGGGAAGCCCTGGGAGCTAGAACCACATCGAAGCCTGACACGAATCGCGACAGGAATGAACTCCAAGTGACCATCCGAAAGGGTTAAAGCACCATTTTGAACACAATCTTGAGGGAGAAGACTATGCCGTGACAGAATCAGCCCCCGAAGATAGCACCACATAGAACGCCCTTGTTCGAAATGCCTGACCGTTCAACACGAAAACACAAGCGAGAATGGAAAGAAGATTGAAGGAAAATATTTGAACACAAATGATGTTTTGTGCACCACCAAATTGAGATGCTTTTCTAGAGAGGTTTACATTTCTTTATCTAGGCCAAAAAAAACCAAGACGTATTTACAAAGTAATTAAAACCATGCGGCAACCTTAATGGAGTCAAACCACGTTGACCCATCAATAAGGGGGAGGGAAAAAAACAGTGAAATAAATTTCATAAAGAAATTAGTCAACAATCACCCTCCTAATTTCTGTCTCATTCACTGGATCTCAATGACGCCAATCTTCGCGCGCAGCTCCAAAAACCTGACATGCCCAAGTGACTTCGGGAGAATGTCTGCAAGCTGCTCCTTTGTGCGAGTGTGCTGGAGAATGATTTTTCCTCAATCAACACACTCCTGAATGAAAAGGAATCGAGTGTCAATGTGCTTGCATCGGTCATGGAAGACGAGGTTCTTGCTTAAGGCAATGGTGGACTTGTTGTCCACTTTGAGCATCTGCACACTGAGATCTAAGTATAGAAATTTCCCTAACAGTCGAGCCAACCAGATGCCCTAGCACGTTTTGGTTGTCGCGGCAATGTACTTTGCTTCCCATGAAGACAACGTCACCACCTTTTGTTTCTGTGATTTCCATGTTATGGGCTTGTCTCCAAGGGAGAATAACACCCCAGTAGTGCTCTTGCGGTCGTCAATGTTGCCGACCATGTCGCTATCGCTAAAGCCCAACCGGATCGAGCGATCGTTTTCCTTCCTTGTGTAGCAAACACCGTAGTTGCGTGTCCCGACGATGTAGCGCAATAGGTGTTTGACTGCGACCATGTGATCTTCATGTGGCTCTTCCATGAACCGGCTTACCTATCCTACCACATAGGCAATGTTTGGCCGTGTAAGCACTAGGTACCTGAGGCTGCAGATGGTGCTCCGGTACTGAGTGACATCAACCAACGGGCAAGTGCTAGACTTGCTTAGCTTTAGGCGGGCCTCCATCGGCACTTGACAGGGGTTGCAATCTCCCATACCGATCTTCTCCAACAATTTGGTCGCATAGGCATATTGACGTAGGGAAATTACGTTGGGCCCTTGGTTCACTTCGATGCCAAGGTAGTAGGAAAGGAATCCCAAGTCACTCATCCGAAAGAGCTTCTTCATCTCCGCCTTGAACATGTTGATGTTGGTGACATCAGTGCCGATGACGATCAAGTCGTCCACATACACCCCGATGATCAGATGAGAAGTGTTATTTCCACGAGTATACACAACATGCTCAGAGTCGCTCTTGTGAAACCCAAGCGTCAGAAGGCTGGCGTCAAGCTTGGCGTTCCACGCTCGATGTTCTTGGCGGAGGCCAAAGAGAGCTTTCTGGAGTCAGAGCACATTGTGCTCGTTGTCTTTGATGATGATTCCAGGTTGTTGCTGGACGTAAACCTCCTCTTGGAGGTCGCCATTTAGGAATGCCGATTTGACATTCATGTGATGGACCTCCCACCCTTCTTGCACTTCCACTACAACGAGGAGCCACACTGATTCCATGCATGCGACAGGGGCAAAGTCCTCCTCATATTCGACCCCCTGATGTTGGACGTATCCTTTTGCAACAAGCCTCGCCTTGGTCTTTGCTACCACACCGTGCTAATCGCACTTCACCTTGAAGACCCACTAGAGCCCAATTGGACGATGGACAATGGGGAGATCGACGAGCTCCCATGTGTCATTGTCCTCGATCGACCTCATCTTTTCAAGCATCGTCTTGCGCCAACACTGGTGTAGTTCTGCTTCACCAAAGGAGGTTGGCTCATCAGCCATAGTGAAATGTAGCTCACTAGGGTTGAGCTCACGTAATGCAAACCCAGGTGTTGTTGTCACCTCGATGATGTTGTCAATAGTACGGAACCGAAGTGGGGCGTCGTCGTGCTCGACGTCAAGTGCTTCTGCCATGTTGGATGGCGGTGAGATGAACTCCACTGAGGCTGATGGCATGAGAATCACCTTGACCACATCTGGTGTTGTAGCATCTGCAGAGTGTGTGCTAGTGGGTGTGAGTGACGATACCTGTTCTCCGACAGTGTTGTCGGCCTCCGTCGTTGTAACATCCCAGGTAAATAAAGAATAAAACATTTTAATATTTATTTATATTTACTAATTAAATATTAATTTTACTTTAAAGGGGTTTCTATGTTCGATAGCGTACCCGATATGCAACAAATAGTTTTTTTGAAATCTTACGTTGCACACTAGTAATAAAATAATATTATTTTAAATGGTAGTTAACACGTAGCCGTTGTACTGGCGGGAATGAATATAAATAACTAAAATATGATTATATATGTTTGTTAAATGTTTTTACATTTATCCAATAAAGGATAAAGACTTAAAATACGAAAAGAATTCAATTTTAGGCATAGATACTCTAATATTCACTAAAAGGTCGAACTATCGCCTTTTGATGGCGAACCCTCTTTAAATATAGTTTTGGTCACTCTTATACATTATATTGGACCAAATTAAATTCTTCTTTAGAATCGGGACATCAAAATTTACTTTGGGTAAATTTTTGTTATTTTTTCGATAAAGTTCATTTTTTAATGAATAGTGAAAAATGTTGTATTTGAATTCAAAACTTCTTTTTAATCTAATTTATTTATAAGATTAGATTATATTTTGAATTGGTTTTAAAGTGAAATTAGAATATATTTTTACCATTTAATCCAATAGTGGTCTTTGGAATTAATTTCACTTTGAAATTGGACTTAAACTAGTATCAATCTTTTGATATATATTATTTCATAAAAACACGTTATTTGTTCTGACAGCGGGAATTAATTATTAAATTAATTAATGTAACATATATGATTTGAATTTTGTAAAATAGACATCATTTTTGAATTCGGAATATTAAATATAGCTTAGGGTGAAGTTTTGGTATTTTTCTGAAAAACTTCAATATTTAATGAATAGTGAAACCACTAAGTGGTACTTAAAAAACTGATTTTTTCGTTTAAATGAAATTTTACCACATCTGTGTTTTGAATTTCAAAAATCTGACATACATGGTTGTCATTAAGAAGTAAAATGTGGTTCAATGGGATTAAAACAATTTTTTGGTGAATAATAACTTTTAAGTTTTTAATCGCGATTAGAGGTAATTAGTGTAATTCAAGGTAAAAATAATGTTTTAATAACATGAAATGACCTTGACACATGTCCTATCCTTATTGGATGTGTCATGGACGACCAAGAAAATCCATGGGTCAACTTTGGGACCCCATGGAGCCACTTTGGTAGGAAAATGACATTAATAACTTTTTATTTAATGTTAAAATGAAAATTTCACAAACATGTGTTGTTTTACTAAATTTTTTTTACATGGGGTTATACGAGTCATATTTTTGACTATAAATATTCATTATAAATATAAAAATATTTCCTACATCCTGATATATTTTTTATAATTTTTAGACATCAAATAAATTAAATTATTTATGACACCATGATGATGCAATGATTACCTCATTATTTAACGATTTAAATAAAATGAAAAGATAATGTAAAATATAAGACCTAAACTTGTCAAAAAACTATTGGATGGGTGGATTTAGAAATATTATTACCTTATCCTAGAAATATATAATTTTGGGACCTTTAAAATCTGAAAATCATTTTATAATAAAGTAACCTTTTATAACTTTCCAAGAGTGCCCCTCCTCTCCTCTTATAAAAGGCCCCCACCTCTACCACCTTACCCACACCTCTCAAGCCTTTGGATCAACCAAACCCTGCCCATTTTGTCTCTCAAAATCCCTCTCTTACTCCCAGAAGCCTCACTTTGGGCAGAAGTCTTTCCAAGGAAGCCTTTGACCTCAAATCAAAAAGAGTTACCCGATTTAAAGGTAGTGTCTTCTCTTATGTTCTTATGTTTTATTTTGCTTATCCAACCCCCTAAAATCTTTCTATTCCTTTCTTTTGTAACAACACCAGTATCTTAAATATACTAGGATGTTGTTATGTGAAGGATTAGAGATACATTTACAAACACATTCGTCTAATCGTTAAAGAACATAATGTTTCTGTGGATGACGAATTTCTGCCTCACGAAACGATGACTGTTCAATATTATTTTAACACCTTTAATGGTGACCATTAAGATGTCACTATGTTTATATATCATATATATTATGTTTATATTTTCCTTATGCTTCTATATTTTTCATATGTGGTATACCTTTATGGTTTCCATTGTGGGTAAACACGATAATTTCATTTTAGGAAGTACGGACTACCGCCCCCTCAAAGTGATTTGATTCGTTAATTCCATATGTGGGACGTATAAAGGATGGGGTTAATGTTATTATATATGATGTTATACTGGAATTATAATATACCCTTATATCATTACGATTTCACTCCATTAAATAGAAATAGAAATGAAAGTAGCGCTCATGTGTACGTACGACTTACCATCTCCATGAACGGTGCATTTCATTTCTTACCTCTAAATGTTATGTACTATTATAAATACATGTATATTCTAGATATATATGAAATATATGATATCCAAATCATGAATATCATTCTAGATATAATGAACCTTTGACCACATAAACAACATGTAATTGTAAGAAGTCCATTTTTGACTTAACTACCAAATATCGACAAAACGAACTTTATTAAATTAAATGATTACATAACGTTTATAACATGAAAATAAGTTATATAAAAGGAATAATAAATTTGAAAAATGTTCTTAAGCAAGTAGAAATTAACTTTAGTTTATTATTCAGGAGATTAAAGAGCAATCGAGTCACGTCGGACACGAGGTAAGGGACATCGTCTCAATCTCCTTTCATTGAGGCATATTTTGTTTTATACACAACTTTCTTTTATACGGTGTATAAACCCCTTTTACTTTTATGTTTATTCCAAAGGAATCTTTTTATACGAAGCATTTACTAAACGACTAAAGGGAATTTTTTTTGTCGTCCGTATGCGGCGACAACGACTTCTCCACCGCCGTGACCATTATTTGAGTTTCGACTTCCTCTACAAGCCATAAATTTTTTTGAATGAAAAATAAATACCATGTT
Organism: Viscum album; assembly: GCA_963277665.1. Taxonomy (NCBI): domain Eukaryota; kingdom Viridiplantae; phylum Streptophyta; class Magnoliopsida; order Santalales; family Viscaceae; genus Viscum; species Viscum album. The sequence continues at coordinate 327,241,270 of OY728121.1, forward strand.
TTACTTTTCTTTTATTTTGGTATTGAAAATGGTTTTCATAATGTTTTTATATCAACGTGTTGTATTGATATCTTGTGATTGAAAAGTGGAAATTTTATGTTTCCTTTATGCATGTTTTATGTGATACGATTATGATATGGTTCTTGGGAATTGTTATGAAGACGGGTGGTTCCATGATAAACTAAGGGCAGGTGAGCCCGATATAGCTCTCCAATGCATTGGGTAATGCGAAGGAGTTAAACGTTAATGTTTCTTTTAAGTGATTTAGGGAATATACTGTGATGGGTATTCCAAACGTAACCATGAGGGTTACTCCCTACTTAAGAATGTTATGAATGCCTCAAGTTACCTTTATGTCTTATGAATTCTATGATTTATTCATGATTTGATGAGGTATGTGATTATGTTTTATGAGTAAAGTATGATTCCATGCATTTACTAATGTTTTCATTTCGTACTTTTATATCCCTTACTGAGCTTTTTATGCTCATCCCATGTTTTTGAAATGTTTTTCACAGGTCAAGGGAAAGGTATATGATGTGATGATAGTGTCAAGGAAGTGTCAAGAAAGAATCCATGTTTTATTTTAAATATGATTCCATTGATGGGAAAAATGGGTACTATCTTTTATGTAACCACTTTGTTTATATGTGGAATGTAATGCATGTTTTATGATCTAATTCTCTAAAACTCTAAACCTGAAAAGATCCTCAACGTGTATTCTTGATGTAACTCAAGATTAAGTAATGTTTAAGGATGGGGCCTTATAGTTGGTATCATAGGTCGGTTTAGATAACTTTAGGAGTTAGAATTCTATTAAATGATTATCCAAAAATATTTTTTTATGGTCAAATTTAAATGATATAGAATTTGAAGATTACCATGTTGCTTCATCTAAGACATGTTTGTTCCAAATGGTTTTCTGCAGAGGATACAGGGAAGTAGTGCTAGGAAGGCATACAGAAGGAAATGACCTTCCGAATCAGCATCCTGAGATGGTCGAAATTGGAACTGAATAGTTTGTTGCAGTAATGGCGCAGTTGACTCAAGTGATAAATGGTGGTGATATCCATGCACGATATCAGCTAGATCAACCACATAGGAACATGTCAGTGGTGGAACATTTCATAAGGCAACATCCCCCATCATTCAGGGGATCATCTGACCTTGTGCTAGCTGAAGGGTGGATTAAAGCACTGGAGAAGATTTTTGATGTCATGGTGTGTTCAGACAATCAAAAGGTTAGTCTTTCTATTTACCGTTTGGAGGGTGAAGCAGATCAGTGGTGGTTGATGGTTAAAAATATCAGGGATGCTGATGAGATTTATGCTCTCGACTGGGATGAATTCAAAGGTATGTTTCTTGAGAAGTATTTTCCTAAGGCTATTCGACTTAGGATGGAAAAACAATTCCTGAACTTGAGGCAAGAGGAAGACTCAGTGGCTGCCTATGAAGAAAGGTTCACTCGATTGGCAAGGTATGCTCCAATTTTATCCGACACCTTGAGAGTAAAAGTAATCATTTTTACTCATGATTAAAGCCAAAATATCTAAGGGCTTTAGCTTCTCACGAGTTCAAGAGTTATGAAAAGCTTGTTCTATGTGCTAAGAAGGCGGAAATGGAGTTTTCCGATGATCAAGTGTTCTATAAAAACCAGTAGAAGAAGAGACCGAAGTGGCAGGAGAAAGGAAATAATTCTTCAAAAATGTCTGACGGTAAGAAAACTAAGTTTCCAGTTTGTGATAAATGTGGTAAAAGGCATGGTGGGGAATGTCTTCTAAATTCTGGAAAGTGCTACCAATGCGGTAAGATGGGACATAAGGCTCGTGATTGCACTGAAAAAGATCAGGGTGATGGTAAGATGAAATTTTATTTATAGTTAGTGAAATGTTTTAAGTGCAATGAGATGAGTCACTATGAAAATGAGTGTCCGACAAAGAGCTCGAGTGATGGGAAGCAGTTAGACTACAAGCAGAAAGGGGTGGTGAAATCCTTTGCAACTACTTCTGCAGATGTCGGGCCATCAAATGAAGTTGAATCAGGTACTTTGGTTGTTTTTTCAGATTATGCTAGTGTGTTGTATGATTTGGGATCTACACATTCTTTAATCTCTGAAAAATTTTCTAGTAAAATGGGAATACCATCTCAAGAAATGACTCCTGAACTTTTGGTAAAAACACCTGGGGAAAATGTTGAGGTAAAAATAATTTATATAAATCTTCCTATCCTTATCCATGGAAAGAACCTACTTGAAAACCTTATTGTTTTACCTCTAGTAGAGTTTGATGTTATCCTGGGTATGGATTGACTCTCTATTTACCATGCTAAGATTGATTGTAGAGCTAAAGAAGTTTCTTTTCAGAAAGACTTTCCGTTTGTGTAAAAGAATGAACCCTTACTGTTGATAACATATCAAGAGGCCGATAAACTTGTAAAAGATGGAAATGAATGTTACCTTGCACATATTGTTGAAAACAAGGGAACTGTTCAGATTAATGAAGTGCCAGTGGTAAATGAGTATCCTGATGTTTTTCCTGATGAGTTGCCTGGAATAATACTAGATAGGGAAGTTGAATTTACTGTTGACTTAGTTCCTGACGCTAAGCCCATTTCAAAACCCCCTTATCAAATGGCTCAAACTGAATTTTTAGAGTTGAAAGAGAAATTGCAAGATTTATTAGAGAAAGGTTTCATTTGACCTAGAACATCACCATGTGGTGCTCCTGTTTTATTTGTTAAAAAGAAAGATGGTTCTATAAGACTTTGCATTGATTATAGAGCCTTGAATAATATCACTGTTAAGAACAAGTATCCTTTGCCTCATATCAATGATTTGTTTGATCAGCTCCAGGGAGCTAAGTTTTTTTTCAATGATTGACCTGAGATCGAGGTACCAACAGTTGATGGTAAAGGAAGCAGATATTCCGAAGACCTCGTTTCGAACAAGATATGGCCATTATGAATTTGTAGTAATGCCTTTTGGGATAACCAATGCACCTGCTGTATTCATGGACCTTATGAATAGAATTTTTCATGAGTTCTTGAATAAGTTTGTGGTTGTTTTAATTGATGATATTTTGGTGCTTTCTAAAACTAAAGAAGAGCATGAAAGACATTTAAGAGTTATTTTAAAAACCTTAAAAGAAAAGAAATTGTATGGGAAATTCAGCAAGTGTGAGTTTTAGTTGCAACAAATTTATTTCCTTGGTCACATTGTTTCTAAAGATGGGATAACTATTGATCCTGCAAAAACAAAGGTTGTCGAAGAATGGCCAAGACCCACAAATGTAACTGGGATTCGTAGATTCCTTGGTTTGGCAGGCTATTAATGAAGGTTTGTTAGAAATTTTTCATTGTTATCTAGTCCAATGACTAAGCTAACTTGGAAGGGTGTTAAGTTTATCTGGAAAAAAGAATGTGATGATTGTTTTTAGGAACTGAAAAGAAGATTGGTGAATGCTCCAGTTTTGGCACTACCTTCCAGGAATGGTGAGTTTGTTATCTAAAGTGATTCTTCATTGAAAGGACTTGGTTGCATCCTAATGCAGAATGATCAGGTAATTTCTTATGCTTCACGATAGTTGAAAACTCAGGAGGTAAATTACCCTACACATGATTTGGAATTAGCTATTGTTGCTTTCGCTTTAAAAATTTGGAGGTACAATTTGTATGGAGTAAAGTGTGAAATATATACCGATCACAAAAGATTAAAGTATATATTCACTCAGAAATAATTGAACATGAGACAGAGGTGACGACTAGAATTAATCAAGGATTATGATTGTACAATTCATTACCATCCAGGAAAACCAAATAAAGTGGCTGATGCTTTGAGTCGAAAAAGTAATGCTTCATTAAAAATGTTGCATTTGGAACATGATCCTTTGGTTAAGGATTTGATGAACTTTGGCATAGAAGTTTTTGGTGCAGTAAGTTCTTCTGTTTTGTTTCAGGTATCAGTGATATCATCTCTATCAGACAGAATTAAGCAAGCACAGAAGAAAGACAGCGAGTTGCAGAAAAAGGTAGAGCTGGTTTAGAAGGGTAATTTGCCTGAATTCAACATTGATAATGATTGTGTTTTGAGATTTGGGAAGAGATTGTGTGTGCCTTGTGATTCACAGTTAAATAGAGAGTTGTTATGTGAAACTCATAGTTCTCTGTTTTCAGTTGATCCAGGCAGTACTAAGATGTATAGAGATTTTCAGGAGTATTACTGGTGAGACGGAATGAAAAGGGATATTGCTGATTTTACTGTGAAGTGTTTGAATTTTCAACAGGTAAAAGCAGAGTGGCATTTACCGAAAGGGATGCTTCAGCCTTTACAAGTACCAGAGTGGAAATGGGAGAATATATCCATGGACTTCGTTGTGGGATTGCCGAAGACACATCGAGGTAATAATGCAATCTGGGTTATTGTTGATCGCTTGACTAAATCTGCTCATTTCCTTTCTATACGAGATACTTTTTCCCTAGATCAACTTTCCTGTTTGTATCTTAAAGAGATAGTCAGGTTACATGGAGTTTCTCTCTCCATTGTATCTGATCGTGATCCCAGGTTTTCTTCTAACTTTTGGAAAGGCCTTCAGAAGTCGTTGGGTACTGAATTAAATTTTAGTACAGCTTTTCATCCTTAATTAGATGGGAAGTCAGAAATAAAGATTCAGACTTTGGAGGATATGCTACGTGATTGTTCGATGGATTATCAGGGAAGTTGGGACCAACATCTTTCTTTGGTTGAGTTTTCTTATAATAACAGTTTTCATTCCAGTATACAGATGGATCCATCTGAGGCATTTTATGGTAAACGGTGTTGAACTCCAGCTTTTTGGGATGAAGTGGGTGAAAGGAAGCTGATGGGACCAGGATTGGTAGAAGAGATGAAAGAAAAGGTTCAGTTGATTCTGAAACACATGAGAACAGCTCAGAGCAGGCAGAAGAGTTATGCAGATAACCAGAGGAAGGATCTATCTTTCGAGGTTGGTGATCATGTTTTTCTCAAAGTTTCACCATGGAAAAGTGTGATACGATTCAGTAAGAAAGGAAAGCTGAGTCCAAGGTTCATTGGACCATATGAAATTCTGGATAAAGTTGGATCAGTTTCATACCGAGTGGCTTTACCTCCGAGTTTCTCTCAGGTACACAATGTTTTTCATGTTTCAATGTTGAGAAAGTATATGCCAGACCCATCTCATGTTTTGAGCCCAGAGGTAGTTCAGTTGGAAGAGAATCTCTCTTATGAAGAACAACCAGTCCAGATTTTTGACCGAAGAGAGAAAGTGTTGCAAAATATGGTAATTCACTAGGTAAAGGTTTTATGGAAAAACCATATGGTTGAAGAGGCAATGTGGGAATCTGAAAATGCTATGATGGATAAATACCCCCACTTATTTGGATAAGTGAATAAAATTGTGAGGACGCAATTCCCAAAAGGGGGGAAGGATGTAACATCCCAGGTAAATAAAGAATATTTTTTTTTAATATTTATTAATATTTACGAATTAAATATTAATTTTTCTTTAAAGGGGTTTCTATGTTCGATAGCATACCCGATACACAACAAATAGTTTCTTTGAAATCTTACGTTGCACACTAGTAATAAAATAATATTATTTTAAATGGTAATTAAGACGTAGCTGTTGTATTGGAGTAAATGAATAGAAATAATTAAAATATGATTATATATGTTTGTTAAATGTTTTTAGATTTATCCAATAAAGGATAAAGGCTTAAAATATGAAAAGAATTAAATTTTAGACATAGATACTCGGATATTCACTAAAAGGTCAAACTATCGCCTTTTGATGGAGAACCCTCTTTAAATATAGTTTTGGTCACTTTTATACATTCTATTGGACCAAATAAAATTCTTCTTTAGAATCGGGACATCAAAATTTACTTTGTGTAAATTTTTGGTATTTTTCCGATAAAGTTCATTTGTTAATGAATAGTGAAAAATGTTGTATTTTAATTCAAAATATCTTTCTAATATAATTTATTTATATGATTAGATTATATTTTGAATTGGTTTTAAAGTGAAATTAGAATATATTTTCACCATTTAATCCAATAGTGGTCGTTGTAATTAATTTCCCTTTGAAATTGGACTTAAACTAGTGTCAATCTTTTGATATATATTATTTAATAAAAACACGCAATTTGTTTTGACAGCGGGAATTAATTATTAAATTAATTAATGTAACTTATATGATTTTAATTTTTTAAAATAGACATTATTTTTGAATTCAGATTATCAAATATAGATTAGGGTAATGTTTTGGTATTTTTTCTGAAAAACATCAATTTTTAATGAATAGTGAAACCACTAAGTGATACTTAAAAAACTGATTTTTTGTTTAAATGAAATTTTACCACCTCTGTGTTTTCAATTTCAAAAATCCAACATACATGGTTGTCATTAAGAAGTAAAATTTGGTTCAATGGGATTAAAATAATTTTTTGGTGAATAGTAACTTTTAAGTTTTTAATCGCGATTAGTGGTAATTAGTGTAATTTAAAGTAAAAATAATGTTTTAATAATATGAAATGACCTTGACACATGTACTACCTTATTTTATGTGACATGGAAGACCAAGACAATCCATGGGTAAACTTGGGGACCCCATGGAGCCACTTTGGTAGGAAAATGACATTAATAACTTTTTATTTAATGTTAAAATGAAAATGTCACAAACATGTGTTTTTTTACTAAAACAATTTTTACATGGGGTTATACAAGTCATATTTTTTACTATAAATATTAATTAGAAAGATAAAACTATTTCCTACATCATGATATTTTTTTTATAATTTTTAGACATTAAATAAATTAAATTATTTATGACACCATGATGATGCAGTGATTACCTCATTATTTAACGATTTAAATAAAATGAAAAGATAATATAAAATCTAAGACCTACACTTGTCAAAAACCTATTGGATGGGTGGATTTCTAACTCTTATCACCTTATCCTAGAAATATATAATTTTGGGACCTTTAAAATCCGAAAATCATTTTATAATAAAGTAACCTTTTATAACTTTCCAAGAGTGCCCCTCCTCTCCTTTTATAAAAGGCCCCCACCTCTACCACCTTACTTAGACCTCTCAAGCCTTTGGCTTTTCCAAACCCTGCCCATTTTGTCTCTCCACATCCCTATCTTACTCCAATAAGCCTCACTTTGGGCAGAAGGCTTTCTAAGGAATCCTTTGAGCTCAAATCAAAAAGAGTTACCCGATTTAAAGGTAGTGTCTTCTCTTGTGTTCTTATGTTTTATTTTTCTTCTACAACCCCCTAAACTCTTTCTATTCCTTTATTTTGTAACAAAAACATTATCTTCAATATACTAGGATGTTGTTATGTGGAGGATTCGAGCTAGAATTACACACACCTTCTTCTAATGGTTAAATAACATATTGTTTCTGTGGGTGGCGAATTTCTGCCTCACGAAACAATGATTGTTCAATATTATTTAAGCACATTTCATGGTGGCCATTAAGATGTCACTTTATTTATATATGATATATATTATGTTTATGTTTTCCTTATGTTTCTGTATTTTTTATTTTTGGAATACCTTTATGGTTTCCATTGTGGGTAAACACGATAATTTCATTTTAGGAAGTGCGGACTACCGCCCCCTCAAAGTGATCTGATTCATTAATGCCATATGTGGGATGTATAAAGGATGGAGTTAATGTTATTGTATATGATTTTACACTGGAATTATAATATACCCTTATATCATTATGATTTCACTCCATTAAATACGAAATAGAAATGAAAGTAGCGCTCATGCGTACATACAACTTACCGTCTCCATGAACGGTGCATTTCATTTCTTACCTCTAAATGTTATGTACTATTATAAATACATGTATATGCTGGATATATATGAAATATATGATATACAAGTCATGAATATCATTCTGGATATAATGAACCTTTGACCACATAAACAACATGTAATTGTAAGAAGTCCATTTTTGACTTAAGTACCAAATATAGACAAAAAAAACTTTATTAAATTAAATGATCACATAACATTTATAACGTGGAAATAAGTTATATAAAAGGAATAATAAACATGAAAAAGGTTCTTAAGAAAGTATAAATTAACTTTAGTTTATTATTCAGGAGATTAAAGAGCAATCGAGTCACGTCGGACACGAGGTAATGGACATCGTCTCAATCTCCTTTCATTGAGGCATATTTTGTTTTATACACAAATTTCTTTTATACGGTGTATAACCCCCTTTGACTTTTAATTTTATTCAAAAGGAATCTTTTTATACGAAGTGTTTACTAAATGAAAAAAGGGAATGTTCTTTGTCGTACGTATGCGGCGACAACGACTTCTCCGCCGCCATGACCATTATTTGAGTTTTAGCTTCCTCTACAAGCCATAACTTTTTTTGAATGAAAAATAAATACCATGTTTTACTTTTCTTTTATTTTGGTATTGAAAATGGTTTTCATAATTTTTTTATATCAATGTGTTGTATTGATATCTTTTGATTGAAAAGTGGCAATGTTATGTTTCCTTTATTCATGTTTTATGTGATACAATTATGTTATGGTTCTTGGGAATTGTTATGAAGACGGGTGGTTCCGTGATAAACTAAGGGCGGGTGAGCCGGATATAGCTCTCTAATTCATTGGGTAACGCGAAGGAGTTAAATGTTGAGGTTTCTCCGAATATATTTAGGGAATATACTGTGATGGGTATTCCAAACGTAACCATGAGGGTTAATCCCTACGTAAGAATGTTATGAATGCCTCAATTTACCTTTATGTCTTATGATTTCAATGATTTATTCATGATTTGATGAGGTATGTGATTATGTTTTATTAGTAAAGTATGATTCAATGCATGGACTAATGTTTTCATTTCGTACTTTTATATCCCTTACTGAGCTTTTTTATGCTCATCCCATGTTTTTGAAATGTTTTTCACAGGTCAAGGGAAAGGTACATGATGTGATTATAGTGTCAAGGAAGTGTCAAGAAAAATCCATGTTTTATTTTAAATATGATTCCATTGATGGGAAAAATGAGTACTATCTTTTATGTAACCACTTTGTTTAAATGTGGAATGTAATGCATGTTTTATGATCTAATTCTCTAAAACTCTAAACCTAAAAAGATCCTCAATGTGTATTCTTGAAGTAACTCAAGATTAAGTAATGTTTAAGGCTGGGGCCTTATAGTCATCCCTGTCATACATTCCGCTGTGTGTTCGACAGTGAATGGATCCTCACTGCTCAATACACCTTGTTCATCATGAGCACTCCAATTCCAATGTTCTTCCTCGTTGAAGATGACATCACGCGTTACATGCACGCACTTGCTGACGGGGTCATACACGCGGTATGCCTTCGAACCGGACTCATACCCAATGAATATCATCGGTGTAATCCGGTCATCCAACTTCTTCAAGTGAGGTTTCTCATTCTTGACATGCCCAATATAGCCAAAAGAGAGGAAAAAATGCACCGCCGGTCGTTTTCCATGATGGGTCTCGTATGGTGTCAACACGTCAAGGCTACGTGTCGGCGCCTAGTTGAGGATGGAGATAGCAGTGGAGATAGCCTCACCCCAGAACATCCCAGGAAGGCCTTTTGCCTTCAATATGATTTGAGCCATGGAAACAACTGTCTGGTTTCCTTGTTCAATGACCCCATTCTACTGTGGTGAATAGGGGGCTGTGAGTTGCCGTTGTATGCCACGTTTGGCACAATATTAACCAAATTCCATTGAAGTGAACTCACCACCGCGGTCCGTCCAGAGAACCGTCATCTTTCACCCTATCTCTAACTCCACTGTGGATTCAAAGAATTTAATGGTCGTTAGAGTCTGGTCCTTGCTTTTGAGTAGATTGAGCCACATGTAGCGGCTCATGTCATCTACGAGCAGTAGAAAGTAGCGGCTCCCGCTTGGCGTCATCGGTGTGATCAGCCCGTAGAGGTCACAGTGGACAAGGTTGAGGGCTTTCTCCATACGATGATTCAATTGTTCCGGGAAATACACCCATCGTTGTTTCCCAATAAGGCAGTTGTCACAGACTTGATTGACCTAATCAATTTGTGGGAGACCTCGCACCATATCGCATTGAGCGAGCTTACACAGAGCCTAAAAATTCAGGTGGTCATACCTCACATGCCAATGCCATGCCTTCTCAGAGACCCCTATAGAAAGGCATATTGGTTGTGCAATGTTGAGTTTGAGATTGTACATCTGTCTGGGGAAGCGCTTTACCTTGGCCAGCAGACGCCGCTGCTGGTCGCGAATCCTTAGGATGCCGTCTTCGATCAGTATCTGGCAACCGTTATCATCAAGTTGTCTGACGCTAATGATGTTTGTGGTGAGCCTCGGGATGAAGTACACCCCCGTGAGCATGTGGTGATCACCGGGTTTTCAAGTGAGCAAGATGGTTCTGCACCCCTCGATGTTGATGATAGAGTCATCTCTAAACTTCACGGTGTCCCATAATTCCTTGGAAGTTGCCTTAACGGCGAGTATGAAGATCATATCCGGCGGGACAGCGCAGAGGATGGCCTCCAGCGCCATCCGATCTTCCTGGAATTCCGCACGGCCAGTGTCGACGACATCCCAAAGACTGCGTGCTTGAAGCATGACTTTAGTCATCAAGGACCAGTCGCTGTAGTTTTTCTTCGTGAGGATCAGATAAGTTGCCGATCCTCCGATCTTTTTCACCACTCGATGTATCACCAGAGGGCCGCTACCGCTATCAACGGGGGGTCTGGGACGTGCTGATGATGTCTAGGTGAATCGGGGTGATGAGGGATCAGATTCCGGCATTGTGGATTAAGAAAACCTTGCACTGATATCAAATGTTGGAAATGCCTGACCGTTCAACACGAAAACACAAGCGAGAATGGAAAGAAGATTGAAGGAAAATATATGAACACAAATGATGTTTTGTGCACCACCAAATTGGGATACTTTTCTAGAGAGGTTTTCATTTCTTTATATAGGAACAAAAACCAAGATGTATTTATGACGTAATTAAAACCACACGGTAGCCTTAATGGGGTCAAACCGTGTTGACCCATAAACAAGGGGGAGGAAAAAACAGTGAAATAAATTCCATAATGAAATTAGTCTACAACCCTCCAGTTGAGAACCGAAACCCTCACCAGACCACTCAACCTCCATGAAGCCACTGAATTCTGGAAATAGGGGATAAGAGGATGATCTTGTCCAAAATGAGACATGAGGGTCCATTGATGGAGCTTTGAGGCTAACTCAAATGCTTTCATAGGGAAGGAGTGCATCAGAAAGCCATCCACCATCTCCATCCAAACTGGATCTTGGAGAACCTCCGTGAATGCATGCAAACCACAGGGTGGTGGGGGGTGGCGGCCTAAGGAGAACACCCTTGAGAGAGGGGAAACCACCAACTTCATCTGGGGGAAGGGACAGTGAGGGGGCGCACCGAGAATGAAAAGAACCATCACGAGAATGAACTAGATGTTTCAAAGAGGGTCCTCTATGAAAAAATCATGACCAACCATGGTGAAAAGGTCATCATTAAGTCACTATGTTCTATATTTTAATTAACTATCATGTTTTATTTGGCTAACTCAAACCACCTTCAATACAATATGCATTAAATACATCCCCGATAAATTATTGAGACTCCCAATATGATTTCTATTATTTCAACTTCTTTACCTGTGCCATTTTACATCAATAAATCCATGACACTATTACAATCCATTTACACTCACTCAATAATGTTGACCATAATCAACACTAAAACATTATAATAGTGCACAAATGCATTTGGTGATCCCAAGATAGAAATAATCAACCTGCGTATTGATTTATGGAACATCCCAACACAAAAACATACTGATACAAGACAATTACATCTAATGGCTCTCCTTAGAATATGAATCACCTATAAAAAAATTAATTATAAGAGGATTAACCAAGAGAACCACCAATCTCCATATCTATCCACCCAATCCTTTTCCTTTGGATACATTCAATAAGTTGAATCTATAGGACACACTTCAATCAATCGTAATATACAAATCAAAATATTAAAAGAAACAAAAAGTCATTTCCATTGTAAAAACCAAAAACTAAGAAAAACCTATCACCCAGGCATGATTTTATTATCTAAATCATGTTAAAATCACCATACATACCCCAAAACATTTATTTTTTTAAATTCCTTTTAATCCAAATAATCTTCATTAAAAATATAAATCCCAAAATATCTACTCTCTTTGGTCTTTTCTTAAATAAATATCACATGTCAAAATTAATTTGAAATACATATAATTTTTTTTCTCAACTATCTCAAAATAGAAAAATTTTATATTCATTCCACATATGCCACTTACCACAATATATGTTTTTTTAAAACATGTTTGTTTTATCAAAACTCAAAACACCTAAAATTTTTACCAACTGTAGTCAAATGAATAAAATTAAAAATCAAACACTCCCATTAAATATTTCTAAATATAATAATTCATTATAATTTTTTTTGTGAAAAGATTTAATATATTATAAGTTTCATCAAATAATATTAGATATCAGTTAGGTAACATGCCAAAAAAGACCACTCATAGTAATCAACATCATTCCCTAAGAATTCCACTACCATAATGCATAAAAATAGTAAATGGATCTCTATTAATCCTTATGAGTCGTTTAAAATCTCTTCTATCCAACATTGGGATTATCGATGTAACAACTAACTCAAATTCATGTGACAAATAATGATACAACATATCCATTGATAACTTGGGTTTCAATTGAATATATACCATACAAAAATGCTCCTTGTCTTCCTCCAAATTGATGATATCCTATCTACAATACAAATTGAATCTATCTCATCCAAAACACATTCTTGGATAAAACTTTGTAATTACCTTATTTGAATCACCAAAAAAGTATATGAGTAGAGGAGAAAAATTACCTTAGGCGTTCCTCCCCATATACTAAATGTTATTTACTAGTGGAATGGGGTTTTATCTATGGTAGGTAGACTATTATATCCATCATAATGCCCCTATTCATGTATAAATCTATATAAAAATTCATAATGGCTAGTCCATATATCCTACATACCCACACCTATAGATAAAAAATAGTGATTCAAGAGGGTTCCCTAGAGTCAAGAGTATAAAAGCATAAAACCACTTACATAATGAATCATAACAAAATAGAATACAAAATAGATTCATAAGTAAAAGATACTGAATAATAAATTAAAACAATGAAATAGTTTATGATACCCATGTGATAACACATAAAATTTTAAATTTTAATGGATTCTATCCTAACTTAGAATATATCTATAATAGAACATTAAAACTCCAATAACATTATGGATTTCTGTTTCATGCTTTATGAAATTTAATATACCTAAAATGAAAAGTGAAGGTCTATAAATGAACATAAAAACACATATTTCCCACACAAGTAGAGGATGAGTCCAACAACTAAGTGGTATTTCCACACTCACCTTGACCAATTGAGTACTAGAGATCGTTTGGATGTGCATACAAATCAAGGGAATGTGAATTTTAGTTCATAATGAAACTCACCATCCTAAAATTAGAACTCAAGATTGATATAGATGGAATACCTATTCCACTATGGAATAAAGATACATAACCAATGACGACACACACTAAAACTACCCAACATCAGGATAGATCCACCTATTGGTAATTTCTATCTTACAAACCATGATGGCCTAATATGGTATACCCACATATTTGTATTATTTCATCAAATATGATAACTATGAGGTCTAATTATATCCCCAAGACATGATTATCTATTTCACACTTGACTAATTGAACCTATCAGTGAACACAAATAAAAAATACAAATATCACAAGAAATAATAATTCTATCATAAAACATAACAACTATCAATAAAATTAGGACCAATCATCATTTAAATGTAAAATAATTATGAAAACTAGAAATGGGAAGTCAATAAAGGATTAATTTATCAAATTACTTCTAAATAATAGACCCATGAATAAATAAATGGGTAATATAAAGAATATTTCCAAACCACATGAAATAATATTCTGAAAACTCATGTCTTTCCCTATATCATCTCATTAGTCCTTATTAAATAAATCTATTAAACTATCGATAGATTATTACTAGCTTGATCCCATATATGATATATCATTGTAGGTTCTAATCCCACATCATAGAGGTATATATGTTTAACTATACTTTGATCACTCAAATCATATATCAAAACAATAAAAAATAAAAAAAGACATATGGTTTCCATTGTATTACTTCAAGTATGTACAAGGAATTATATGGGTTGAATTTATTTAAAGATTCCCACAAACAACACCTGATGTTCGACCACCATCTATCTTAGTGCCTCATTATTCACCACTTCATATTTAGATTCCCATGGATAAAATATCACCAAGAGAGAGTCCATATATCAACTAATTAAATAAAACAATTTACCTGTCCTCAGGAGAAAAATAAAACCTTATCCTTGTGAATAACATCAGTCCTTATGTTCATCCTTGATTTCACTACCCAAGATTATGAAAAGTTAAAAAATGGTCCTATCACATGAGCTTCACTGCCTCTTAGACTATGTTCCTAGTCACCCAAACATATAATGGATAAGACAATATCATTAAAATGATAACATTCTATACTATTATCAAAATAATAAAATTGTAATCTTATATCTCTCAACCCATATTTCTATGTCACTAGGAACACTTCAAATGAATCACTACAAGAATGTGGGTTTTTCCCAACACTTCCATACCAACGGTTTCATAAAACCATTAGTAAAGAAGAGTTTTACCAACAGTTTCCTAAAACCATTGGTAAATCACCTCCTGAGAAACCTTTACCAATGATTTAAATAGAACTATTGGTAAAAGGTTGGCTTAGGGGACCTTTTACCAACGGTTCGTTGGAATCGTTAGTGTAAGTGTGGCCCAAAAATTTTTACCAACGGTTTTTAAAAACCATTGGTAAAAGTTTCCTCCAAATTAACAGTAGCCCCTCCTAGCCCCCATTCACGATATAGAACCCTAAACCGGAGCACTTCCTCCAAATTCCCCCCCTCTCTCAGTGATCTACGAGCTCCTTCGACTTCCTCTTCCTCCATCCCATCCATGATGCGGAATATCCTGCTGAATATCCATCCGACCCATCCCAAATTAGGTATTTTCTTAAGTGGTACTTTATTTTTATTGAAATTTATCTAATATTAGGTTTTTAGTTTTTATCTTTATGTTTATATGTTTTTGTTTTTGTTTTTATTTAACCTAGAATTTATTCATCCGAATCCATTTAATTAATTAAATCTTTAACCCTCCATTGATGGTGAAGGGATTTTTCTCCAAAACCATATAAAACCCTATTAAAATTTTAATTTGTTTCTTTAATTTATCATATCATTATATTAAAATTTTATATAAATAGATTGGACAGTTATAGACCTCTCGGTGGTCACCTACATGAACTTTATCTCACACATTGTTCGAGATGCCATTGGGTACCCAGATAAACTAAATGATTATATGTTTAGATAAGGGGATTCACCATCTTACTAATCCATGAATACTTACATGACATAGGATGGAGCATGTAGCAGCTGATTGGGTTTTATCTCAAGAATCTAGATCGAATTTTAGTATTTATTGAGCCTCTTGTATAGTAATACTTCCTACTAGTTGTAACTATCACTACTAGAAATTAAGCCTATATAAACACATTGTTCCCAACAGTTTAGAAAACCCGTTGGGAAAGAGAACCAACACCAACGGTTCTAGTAAACTATTGGCATTGACTGTTATATGTTGTATTTTCCCAACGGTTTAAGAAAACCATTGGGAAAGAAAACTATTACCCACAATTTTTATTAACCGTTGGGAAAAAATATACCCAATTTAGGGCTCCCTCATGACATTTCATCCCCGTGCACTCCTCCGCTCCCTGACCTCAACCTCCTCCCTGCCTCCGCCTCCACCTCCCGACCTCCGCCTCCGCCTCTCGCCCCCTCCCTCTCCTCCGGCGACGTTCCCCTTCCCCTCTCGGCTCCTTCTACAATGACGACATCCCCCTCCCCTCTCAGCTCCTGGAGACGTTCCCCCCTCCCCTCTCATCTCCCTCTCTTGGCGACATCCCCCTCCCCTCTTGGCTCAATATCCTCTTCCAACGTCCCCTGACCCCCTCTCCAGTTGCGCGTGAGACCCCCCATGGACGAACACCCCGTGAGACTTCCCCCTCTCTTGGCTCCCTCTCCTCCCTCTAGGGTTTTTGATGGGTACTTCAAGGTAATAATTAGTCTTCTTTTTTAAAAAATTAGGCAACAAGGAATGAATTGTTAGGTTCATAGTTTGGATAACCATTCATATTAATCATTCATTTTCTAGATTTTTGGGTAGTAACCAACTCATGGTGTGGTGAATTATTGGGTAAATTGTAAATTTTTTCCAAATCGAGTTTTCCATAAATGTAGGGTTAGATTCACAGGTTGTATTCCGTTCATTTGAACAGTGCATTCAATAAAAAGTTCATGATTTTTGAAAAACTTCATATTTTCCTTTATAGACTCCTATTAGATCTTATACTGTGTTGGATTTTGTTTTTTAATCATGATATATATGTGATGAGGTTGTATTGTCATTAAGACGTGCAATGATGAGGGTTCATTGGAGGTGAGTGATGCTATATGAGATTTTATGGGTTATTGTGAGGAGTTTCTTTCCCTTTAATTGATTGGTTCATAAAACATACGTCGGTGCTGCATATATTATGTAATTGGAATTGGTAAATTAAAATATTGGTCTCGGATTTCCGAGTTGGTTATTTGGATGGGGTTCTCTATCAAAAGTGGGTATATCTCTATTGGATATGGGAGTATTTTCTTGTTGACTAATGTATTTTTTAAAATGACAATGCAATACACATTTCCTACAATACGAAAGCACCACAGAAATCATATATAGACACTACACACCACAAGACACCCATGGGAGACACCCATTGATATCTACAGATAGTTAAGGGGACATTAACTTAGGAACTGATGTCGATTGGAACTCAAGCCTTGAGAAATTCAAATTTCTAGTAGAAACGATACCAATACCTTTATTCTTATAATAGTATAATGAAATGGTTTACACCCTCATGACCAAGTATACTATCTGGTTCATGGAATGGTTCCCAACCAAGTTCAAGAGTAGGATCAACTACTAAACATTGATATTGTCCCTCTGAGGTTCTTTCCATTGTGAAGAGGGTTATGTGCACAATCTTCAAGTCAACTAATGTTTCATAGGTGCATATTCAATGGCTAAGTGTAATAGTATGGTGTTTCCAACAACATGCTATATAAAAAACATAATGAAAAATGAAGAGATTATCAAATGGAATTGTTTCCCCATTACTTGCAGGAACATGATTTGACCCCTGGGGCTGTGTGGTTCTTATATATTGGGCAGTGACATGTATAGTCACAGGACACATGTATGTTTTGGTTTAGTTTTTATTTTATTTTATTTATCGTATTGGCCACTTAGGTATTTTACTTCTTTCTACGGATGGAGGTTAGTGATGTTATCCTGACTAGTTGATGTAGATCACTTGTATACTGTAATACCATGAGGTGTGAGTGTGAGGAAACATTGGAAGATAGAGGAACCTTGGGGTCTTCCATGTGATGGAATTTTTTTCTAAAACATTGTGTGGGAACATTTTTAGAGTATGTTGGAGTCATGAAATAACCCCAAGTGTCTCTATGACATAGCATAAATAACCCCAAGTGTCTCCAAGTGTCTCCATACATCGTATCATCCTCACATGGGTTGGCCACTCACCCAATCCTATCAAACCTATATTAGTCTATCCTCTCAGTCACATATTCTAGACTCATCTCTCGATGATTATCCCATGCCTCGATGCAGATCTCCTCATCCAACTAGACAAAGAGGATTATACACCTGATGATTGTCCTAGTCAAAAAATACACCATGTCGAACCCATCTACAATATAATCTCAATAATCCGGTCAAGAACCTCATCAAAACCATGTATTATAACCCAACCCTACTAACTAGGTTCCATCCTAAGATAAATCACACCAAGACTCTTAGTATTATAATGCCAATCTGTCCAATAATACCCAATACCCACACTAACATCTCATCCTTCATCTCTTTAGTTGAACTCTTGAATCATTAAATAGAGTAAAACCTTTCATAATACATTTTATATACTCAGAGGGACCATCCCAGTCTAAGAACCTACCAAGATTCCAATTCATCCTCATATGTGACATGTAAGAGTTAACCCCGCCTCAATCTGAGGGCCGGTGTGACCGACACCACTCAATCTGTCTCACTTTTATTTGAAATGGACGTGATTTTAAGTGAAAACAACAACTGGCATACTGAAAACCTGACCAAACACATTCGGATTATGTTGATACTTTAGGAAAATGATCCATGGGTCATTTTTGATGTATACGAGTCAGCCCTACCTCAATCTGAGGTGCGGTGTGGCCGAAACCACTAAAAATGTCTCTCTTTTGTTTAAAATGGACATCATTTTAAGTGAAAACAACAACTGACATATGTAAAACTGACAAAACGCATTCGGATTCTGTTGATACTTTAGGAAAATGATCCATGTGTCATTTTTTATGTGTACAAGTCAACCCTACCTCAATCTGAGGTGAAGTGTGGCCGAAACCACTCAAAGTGTCTCACTTTTCTTTGAAATGGACAACATTTTAAGTGAAAACAACAACTAACATAAGGAAAACAAACCAAAAACATTCAGATTAATTTTATACTTTAGAAAAAGGATCTATGGGTCATTTGTGATGTGTAAGAGTCAACTATGCCTCAATCCGAGGCACGGTGTGACCGGTACCACTCAAAGTTTATTTCTTTTGTTTAAAATGGACACGCTTTTAAGTAAAAATAACTGGAATATGGAAAATGGACCATACACATTCAGATTGCGTTGATACTTTATGAAAATGATCCATGGGTAATTTGTGATGTTTGTGAGTCAACCCTACCTCAATCCGAGGCACGGTGTGGCCAGAACCAGTCAAAGTTTCTCTCGTTTGTTTCAAAAGGACATCATTTTAAGTGAATACAACAACTAAAATTTACACTCATCAATGATAGTTGCCAACTCTTTTTCATGAGTTGAGTAGTTTCACTCATGGGTCATATGTGACGAGACTCCTAAGAAAATTCCTTTTCACCATATATTATAAAAAATACAAGTTCAATGCAAAATGCATCACAAGTCATTACATACCCAAATCTAGGATCAGAATTTTTTTTGGGATTTGAGCCAATTTCAAACTCTTATTCAACTCTAAGAAGTATTTCTCAGACTATTCTACCTATTACAATTTTATGGGGAGGTGGGGGGGTTGTGCTGCTTGGGGGTGGGAGGGGGGTTGTGTAGGGGTGAGGTGAATTACTACAGGAATAGTGGTTGTCATATGAAGATTGAAATGGGTGTAAATAATGTTTGAGTTATTGAAACTATTATTGAACTCTACTGGAAGATTGTTGTCATATGAAGATTGAAATAGGGAATTGTAGTAAATGACATGGTTGGAAGAGTTTGATGGTTTTATTTGTTTTTTTGTGTTATTTCAGGTGTTTTTATGCTGTTTAATGTCTATTTGTATGTGTTTTTTGTGATATTTTTTATGCAGGTGTATACTGGAGGGGCTACTGGAGGGGATACCGTGCAATAGTTCTGAAAATAAACAATACCAATGGTTTTAAACCATTTGTATACTTTCAGAAAAATTTAAAAACTATCTCAACGTTTTAGAGCCATTGGTATAATGTTTAGTCTTCAATATTTACCAACGGTTTTAATGAAACCGTTGATAAAAATGCTATACAAACATATACCAACAGTTAGCCATCCACTGTTGGTAAATCAATACATATAGTGGCCTATACCAATGGTTTAGATCAAACCATTGGTATATGGATTTCCTCATGGCTTATTTCCCTATGGTTTGGAAAACTGTTGGTATAGGCTATACCAATGATTTTCCAGCCTATAGCAAGGGTTTAAAACCGTTGGTATAACCTTCATTTCCAGTAGTGAATCTATCTGATTCCATAAATCTAAGTACACTAAAAATACTTCTAATAATAATTTTCATGGATAATTATGATGATATCTATATTAGGACTAAGGAGGATAAAAAAGTCATCATTAATGTGAATAATATCTTAACGGAAATGGTAAAAAATTCACCAATCACTAAATCAATATCAACGACTCATACCCATCCTAATTGTTTCCTAAGTTTCATGTGGACTTATGATAAAAAGAAACTTATAAGAGTCTCAAACAATTCTAATTAACTAATACACAATGGTAATGTTTCTATAATGTGTCAAATTTTATTATAAAATAAGAGATAAGATATAATGGACGTAATAATAGAAGTATTACATAAGGATAATTGCATTGGAAATATAGGGTGTGGCTCATATAAGACCAAACATACCAATTCACTTAGCAAAACAATCCTTTTTTTATGAAAAGTTAAAAATCATATTCCCTTGAATAATTTCATTAAAATGGAACTACATTTCAATACTATTATATCAAGTACCTTTTCCTAAAATCTTTGGAAAATCCCTCTTGTAAGGTCCCTATTTTTTGAAATAATATTTTAAAATTAATCATTTAAATCCCCAAATCCTATTAAAAATAAAAAGAAAACCATTTATAATAGAAATAATATTTTAATTAAATCTCTCCCTTTCATTTATAATAAAATGATTAAATCCATTTCCATTAATTCTATTATTAATCCAAAACTATTTTTAAATAAAAATATAAAATTAAGAAACCATTTCATTTTAAATTTAAATTGAATCCACTGAAGACATGTTAAAAATATTCCACTGGAACTCATTTGACCAATGTTGTACTATTGAATGATTTATCAATATCTATAGTTCTTGTTGATTATTAAGAAAATTGATTCCCTTCCTTAATTACATAGGATTATTATACCATTCCATGAAATAATACAAATAATAACAATAATCATCACCAGAATACTCAAATATAACTGTTCCAAATGATTAATATACTCAATCATGTAAAGGCCCCATTTATCATACAATAATCCATACTCAATACCAATATAATGGTAACCAACACCAAGAAAATAAGGTCTATATTTTATTTAAAATATATCTAATTAACAATCAACTAATCTCATGAAAACCCCCCATTAGTTTACATGATGCCAAACTCTCCAGGTAGAAAAACAACACTAAAACCACGAGCAATAAGCTTTGGTCCATACCTGACACAAACATGATCCTTATCTTAGTAAAATAACATATTAAAAAACCTTACTCAATGTTTAATTTAATTTAATTTAATCAAAAAATGAAAATAAATCTTTTTTGAAACATGAATTGATATTAGTGGTGGCTGATAGTGATAAATCACTATCCATGAACTACCATTATGCACTACATACAAAATAACCTTCATTATGAAGTGATTCCACATTTCTCTATTGGAATCACATTTCAAAACCCCATTCAATATATTTAATTTAATAAAGGTGAGAGGAAAATAAGTATGTGGACAGAGTATACCATCATATATTTGTCCATCATGACATCCTTAAATAATCCAACCTCAGAACAATGTGGGAGAAATATGATCTAATCGGGGGGAAATATGGATGGTGTTGTTGAAAAATTCCCCCCCATGACTACCCATTATCCAAAAATAAAAAACTTACAACTCTCCAATGAGGTTTCTACCCCCATTAAATAATACATTAGGTATCACTATCACATAGATGATAGATTGGGATGAGTTACTCGGTGCTCTATAAGGTTCCCAGTACAAGGACACTAACCAAACACTGGTTAATCAAGAAGATTTTATCCACTCATCACTCTACATCATACCCATAAGATATAGGTCAGATCAAGATCATTATTTTCAGAAAAACCATCTATTTTTAACTACTAAACAATCTAAAATACTTCATGGAATTTCCCACTAAGAATCACCTTTGAAAAATAGCCAGAAAATATTTAAAAAAGACCTAAAATTATCTCCCTATGATCAAAAATCAAAATTTCAAATTCATTTTTCAATTAAAATGATTGATATCCAACCATTATTCTAGTTAACTAACATATAATGATGTGAGTCATTACTTACATTTTTTTGGAGTCTTTTAAGTGTGTTGAACATAGAGGTGAACTTTAGTGTGGCCTATCATTCCTAAACTTTTGTACAATTTGAAAGAACTATATAGACACATGATGAAATATTGGGAGCTTGATCAATAGAATAAAAATTTGGTCGGGATCATCATCATCCTCTTATTGAGTTTTCATAAAAAAGGAATTCCAATCAAGTATTTAAATATCCTAGTGGTGATGACTTTAGTCATGTTACCTCAATCACTAATTTTCCTTTTATAATTATAACGCTAAAGGATCGAATAACAACTGAGAGGGGGGGATTGAATCAGTTTTTTACCTTTTTACAAATTTCAACTTTCAGAAACATAACCCTAATAAATTTTTAGAGATTATTCATAATAATTTTTTTATTAAACTCAAATTCATGAAGAAATAAAAAAGTAAACATGGAACACATGATTTACAAGTCTTATCCTTAGTGTGAGAACCTACATCATTTCCTTATCTACTCTTGTGGGTATAAACAAATTAACTATTATGAATAAGTGAATTCAATCTGTTTCAACCAACATTAGACACATTCTATCTCCCAATAGGAATGATTATACTGACTCCCATATGCTTAAATTTTTATTCTTATAACTATCTGATCCCAAAAAAAGAGGAAACTTGTTCAAACAACTCTCTTAAAGTTCTGCCCAAAATCTCAATCTGATATGCCACTGTCTAATTCGCCATCGTTTGGTGGATTCAATATGATAACCTCAACCAAATTTCACAATTCTTAATCCATGTAAATCCATACATTTCTGACCTACCTATATAACAAATTTTAACTTCTCAAACAACTTCTAATAAACTCAGATCGATACCCTCAGTATTACTCTCTATCAAGTAAACTGAACTCGCCTCAATATAATAATTTGATCAGAATAATATATCTAGAAACTCTTCATTTAACATAAAACAACTTTATTTGAAAAACATTTCTTCTAACACCAATTCTATAGAGTATAAAAGTATTCACATGAGTGAATAGAGTATTTTACCATTGTACTTTTCTCCTCTATTTATAGGTACTCAATAATTGGTAATGGAAGGAAACTAAAATATTTTTCCACTCTCCCAAATTCCACCTCTCTAAATTTTAAGCACATATAAACTTCACCATTGACCATGTCAACCTTATCATATCTTCTAGTAGCTTCTTGAAACATATTTATTCCTCAAAACTCTTTTGAAATATCAAAACATCAGTATGTAAATGATAATATAAAAAATCTCAGTCTAGAAATCTATTCATAATTTTGATGCTCTTGACTCAATTGAAAATAAATTTACTTATGAAACTAAAAAAAAACAAATTATTTCTCACTCTGATGCTTCATGCCAACTGATAATTGTTGAAAACATCATTAAAACATCAATAGACTTCAAAAAACTGCAAAATTATTGCAACTTATTTGTTTGATCCCTCTGACAACTCATCTACATATTACCACTCATCATATAATCTTGTTTTTCTAGATAATAGAGTCCAATTACAAACATAACCTCCCCATTGTGTTTTCATAGGTATTCAGACCTATTTTCATGAACCACTATATTAATTAAATTGGTCATAAAACATTTCCTAACAAAACTCAATCTGATGGATCAATGTCAACAAATCATCTCATGGATCAAAACATCCATTTTTAAAAAATTAAAAATATCCTCCTATCCGATTAGATTAGTCTGATACAAAAATAAAATCTTTAAACAACTTCTGCATCTAATAAACTTCTATAGTGAAACAACTTCAAAATTCTCAAGTCATCATATTAATTTAACAGAGAGTCATCAATTTTCATTAAGGATATATATTTTATAAATTAGAATCTACATATGGATTGATGGATCATTATCTGTAGCTCTCCCAATTTTCAACTTTGCAAACTTTCAAAATTTGGCAAAAAATAAGTTTCCAGTCTTCTAATAATTTCTATGCGTGGTGCTACTCGGTCTGATGATCCATATCCAAAAAAACCCATGAGTTTATAAAAATATTACTGGAGATCTACAAAATCTCCCTTTATTAAATAGCTTATATCCTGAGACATTTCATGATTTTGTGAAGTTAATATCGGTAAAGCATCATCTGACATGTTTTTGGAAAGTTCTATAACTTTCCCATTAACAACTTTCAAAAAAATTCATTTCAACATCTTCAAAATTTCATTATTTTAACTCAATATGACTTAAAAACTTCTTTTTATGATGTATTTAATATATGTAAAAACTCATAATTTCTCATGCCTCAAAATATGAGTCAAATATATTGTATTTGATCACCAACTTTGAAAAACACTTCCTTTATCAAAATTAACATCAACTTCTCAACAGAAAAAATTATAATCTTCCAGCATTATAAATTTCACTAGATTTATAAAAAAATTATTTTAATAAATGTTGGTTGTCAATAATTTTTTTAAAACATCACAAAATATCTTTAATATCCCCCATTGGATTTTTTGACAAATCTTGTTGACAAATTTTTGAACTCAACATTTTTCAAAATTCATATTTTTTCAAAACTCATTTTTTTAAATTTATGATAACCTAACATTTCTAAAATGAGAGTTTCCTAACACCACACTCCTGGATAAAGTAACTTTTTTTTATGGAATTCCATCTCATAGTGAAAATAAAATTTGTGTCCATATATACATAAACCCCATCAATTTTTTATTTTCCTCTCACTTTTTCTTTATCTTCCATATTTTATGATAACCATAACTTTAGATTAATTTATGCAATAAAAGTAATTTTATCCCCATTATAGGATTAAACTATAAAAATTCTCCCCCTTTGTCTATATAATCCAAAACATGATGGGGGTCTTCCTTATGAGGTTTAGGAAGTTATTGGGGGAGTTTGAACATGAAGTTGTAGCCTCAATTACATAATTATCTCTTTAGAAATTGCTTTTGTGAAGGTATCATCAATATAATATTTTGTTGAAATGTATTCTAGAAAAACATATACAAGAGTAACATTTTATTTTATTATTTTAAACTTGATATAAATATGTTTTGATCTTGAATAAAGGATAAGATTTTTAGAAAGATCAATTGCACTCTGATTATCACAAAGTATCTTAAATGGGTTTCAAACTTCAACTTCTAATTTTTGAAGTAAAACATCATCCAAAACATCTGAGTATACACCAATATAATAGAAACATATTATGATTCCTCTATGCTCAGTGTTACTAAGCTCTATTTCATATTATACCAAACCAAACAACATTCTCCTAAGTAAAATTTTCTTCATAATGTTGATTTTCTATCAATACAACCTCCAGCCAAATCAATATTTTTATAACCATGATTATAAATTTAAAAAATTATTTTGTATAAAATCCCTTGTAAATATTTCCTTTAAAATATCTCATAATTATCTTTGCTGAAAACATATGAGATTATTTTGGATCACTCTGATATCGAGAAAAAAAATTCATGGTATAATAATTATTAGGTCTTGATGCTATGAGGTAATGAAAACTTCATAACATATTTTGAAAATCATTCTAATTCACACTTTTTCCAGTTTCATATATACTCAACTTAGTACTGAAAAAAATAGGATTTGAAGCATCTTTAGATTCTAACATACCAATAACCTTTAACAATTACCTATAATAATTTTTTTGTGATAGGAAAATATATTTTTCTGTTTATTGAATTGGTAACCCATAGAAGAATGCTAAATCTCCCAGCATGGAAATCTCGAAGTTCTGGTTCATTTACACAACAAATTCTTTATGAAAATTTTCTTCATGTCCATCAAAAATTATATCATCAACATGAAATATTATAGTCCTGATGCTGGAGTTAACATTGCTCATATAAAGTTTCTATCAACTTTTCCTTTAGAAAAATTTAACATTCTAAAAAAAAATCAAGTTTTGAATATCAAGAACATGGAGATTATTTTAACCAATACAAGTATTTAATCAATTTATAATCCTTTATTCAATTATTATCAAGTAGAAACCAACAAGGTTTATCAAAGTAAATTTTTTTCTTTAATTTCACCATTAATAACAGACAAATTTACATTCATTTGATAAAATTTATAGTTTATATGTGTATCCACTGCTATAAAAATTCTAATACTTTCTAATATTTCAACTAGAAAAAAGGTTTCTTCAAAATCTACACCTTGTACCTATGCATAGACTTTGAAAACAAATCTTTATTTACCTCTTGAAACTTCTCTATGTCCATTGAAGTTGTTTCTATACACCCATTTAGTTCCAATAAAATTTTAATTTGATGGTCATGGAAAAGTTTCCTATGTATTTTTTTTCTTATTACGATCAAACTATTAATTCATAGAATCAACCCATTCTTTATTTTCAACTAATTTTGAAAATGATTCTATTTAAGCTTGTGAAATGAAGGAAGTCTAATTTTCTAATCTCAATCTTATTATTATATTTATTGTAGATTTCTAATTCAAAATAATATTTTCCATTTCAAATTTTTTCTGTAATTTAGGGAATTTTAAAGTTTCTCTTTCATCATTACTTTCCACATCACACAATTCTTATAAATATTGAAAAGTATATTTTGGCTCACTTCCCCTTTCCATGGAAAACTTTAGTTTTTCTTGCTCAACATTTTCAATATTCCTTGTTAAGAAATACATATTTTTAATAACATTCACATCATATGAATCCAACAAATGTTGTAGATGATTGTTCCAACATTTATAATTTCCTCCGTTTGGTGAATATCTCATGAAAATTACTTCTTAAAATTTCTCATCTAATTTTAAATGATTCATATTTTTGATCTTTAGTAAAAATGGACTAACAAAAACATTAAAATAATTTATTCATGGTTTTTTGTTACAAAAAATTTCTTAAAAAGTCATTTTGGATTCTAGTCTCAACAAAAATCTCTTTTGTTCACGTACAATGGTACTAACATGTTCTCTCATGTAGAATTTTGAATTTTTGTATTGTTCTAACATGATTTTTCCCATTTTCAAAAAACTTATATCTTTTCCTTTCTACTAATACATTTCTTTAGAGGTTTAGGGAGAAATATATTTTGTTTGATTCCATTATTTATCACATGTGATATAAAATAATTTCATGTGAATTTTGTACCATTATCTATTTTCATATTCATTATATAAACCCCCATTTCTCTCTCTATATATTTTTTAATGAAATTGAACATCTCTACAACCTCAAACTTATGTTTCATCAACATGATATTGGCCATTAGAGTGAAATCATCTATAAAAGTAATATAGTAAAAGTATCCTTTTGTTGTTTTATGTCTCTTCGACCCACATAA
The DNA here is from genome assembly GCA_963277665.1 of Viscum album. Classification (NCBI taxonomy): domain Eukaryota; kingdom Viridiplantae; phylum Streptophyta; class Magnoliopsida; order Santalales; family Viscaceae; genus Viscum; species Viscum album. Next base: position 327,268,866 of record OY728121.1, read on the forward strand.
ATCAGAATTAATAAGTTCAAGAGGTCTGGTAGATTGAATCTTAACTTTATGTTGACTTTTATTTGTCATTTTACCTTTTTGAAAATTTATACAAACATATTCTTATTTTCTCTTTAATTTTAGAATATTTAGAACAACATTAACATCATAAAGTTTGTTGATACTTTTATACCCAAGGTGGCTATGTTTACAATGCCACAACTCATTCTCATCTTCAACACTTTAATATCCTGAGTTATCATGTTATCCAATTTGAAAAATACTTCCACCAGTTCTTTCTCTTCTAAGAACAACTTTCCCATATTTTATACCTCAGATGATATAAGAATATTTTCTAAAAAATTTCTTTTCTACCATTACAAAGTTGACTCTCACTATGTAAGTTATGTTTTAGACAATCAACAAATAGAACATCCTTATACTTTAGACATTGAGGTTCTATCTCGATAGTCCCTATTCCACTAATTTTAAAAAAACCATCATTTCAAAAGGTAACTACTCCTCCATCACAATTTTCAAAATATTTTATGGTTTTAAAATCATCTATAATTTGTGATCAAAAAAAATTATCAAATATCCATGGTTTGTTCTTTTTTACATTCTTTTAAATATTTATCAACAATAAAATATCTTTCTTAAACTCTATTATTTACAAATTCCATTTCTTTTCTATCTTAAGATCTTTTCCATGGAAGATTTTTCATGCATTATTCATCATGATGGCCATCCTGTTCACACCTTCCAAAGACTTCTTCTAGACATTTTTTTTCTATTGTAGATTTTCATACACATTGAGATTTTCCTTTTATTAATTCCTATGAGTTAGGAAAGTTACCCATTCTACTTCTATAATCTCATTAACTATGTTCAAACCTATTTCATGGTAGAGACATTTTATGACAAATTTTTTAGGCTATATTCCCATAAATTCCAAAAAAAACAATAGAAACCATCAAATCATAGTCTTATATAAAAGTAAGATATTTCCTTATAATAATATTTTTGAGGTTCAAAACATGTTTATACTCAATTTATCTTTAAATGTATGAAAAATTTCCTCATGGGGTAATTTTAATCTTTTGTAAATATGATAGGTTTTTCACATCCCTTCACAATCCAAATAGTGTTCAGTAAAAATATAAATCCCAAAATATCTACTCTCTTTGGCCTTTTCTTATAAAAATATAACATGTCAAAATTAATTTGAAATACATATAATTTTGTTTCTCAAAAATCTCAAAACAGAAAAAATTTAAATTCACTCCACACATGCCACTTACCACAAAATATATTTTTCTTAAAACATGTTTGTTTTATCAAAACTCAAAACACCTAAAAAATTTACCAGTAGTAGTCAAATGAATAAAATTAAAAAAAAACACTCCCATTAAATATTTCTAAATATAATAATCCATTATAATTTTTTTGGGAAAAGATTGAATATATTATAAGTTTCATCAAATAATAGTAGATCTCAATTAGGTAACAGGCCAAAAAAGACCACTCATAGTAATCAACATAATTCCCTAAGAATTCCTCTATCATAATGCATAAAAATAGTAAATGTATCTCTATTAAGCCTTATGACTCGTTTAAAATCTCATCTTCCAACATTGGTATTATCGATGTAACACCTAACTCAAATTTGAGTGACAAATAATGATATAACATATCCATTGATAACTTGGGTTTCAATTGAATCTATACCATACAAAAATAAACCTTGTCCTACTCCAAATTGATGATATCCTATCTACAATACAAATTGAATCTATCTCATCCAAAACACATTCTTGGATACAACTTTGTAATTCCCTTACTCGAATCACCACAAAAATATCTGAGTAGGGGAGAAAAATTCCCTTAGGTGTTCCTCCCCATATACTATATGTTATGGAAAAGTGGAATGGGGTTTTATATATGGTAGGTAGACTATTATATCCATTATAATTCCCCTATTCATGTATAAATCTATATAACAATTCATAATGGTTGGTCCATATATCCTACATACCCACACCTATAGATAAAAAATAGAAATTCAAGAGGGTTCCCTAGTGTCATGAGTATAAAAGCATAAAACCACTTACATAATTCATCATAACAAAATAGAATACAAAATAGATTCATAAGTAAAAGATACTGAATAATAAATTAAAGTAATGAAATAGTTTATGATACACATGTGATACCACATAAAATTATAATTCTTAATGGATTATATCCCAACTTAGAATATATCTATAATAGAACATTCATACTCTAATAACATCATGGATTTATGTTTTATGCTTTATGAAATTAAATATACCCAAAATGAAAAGTGATGGTCTATAAATGAACATCAAAACACATATTTCCCACAAAAGTAGGGGATGAGTCCAAAAACTAAGTTGTATTTCCACACTCACCATGACCAATTGAGTACTAGAGATCGTTTGGATGTGAATACAAATCAAGGGAATGTGAATTTAAGTTCATAATGAAACTCACCATCCTAAAATTAGAACGCATGATTGATATAGATGGAATACCTATTCCCCCATGGAATAAAGATACAAAAACCATGATGACTGCCACTAAAACTACCCAACGCTGGGATAGATCCACCTATTGGTAATTTCTATCTTACAAACCATGATGGCCTAATATGGTATGCCACATATTTTTATTATTTCACCAAACACGATAATTATGAGGTCTCAATATATTCCTAAGACATGATTATATATTCCCCACTTGACTAGTTGAACCTCTCAGTGAACACAAATAAAAAATACAAATATCATAGGAAATAATAATTCTATCATAAAACATAACATCTATCTATCAAATAAGGAACAACCATCATTTAAATTTAAAAAAATTATGGAAACTAGAAATGAGAAGTCAATAAAGGATAAATTTATCAAATTACATCTAAATAATAGTCCCATGAAGAAATAATGGGTAATATAAAGAATATGTCCAAACCACATGAAATAATATTCTTAAAACTCATATCTTTCCCCATATCATCTCATTAGTCCTTATTAAATAAATCTATTAAACTATCCATAGATTTTTACTAGCTTGATCCCATATATGATATATTATTGTAGGTCCTACTCCCACATCATAGTGGTATAGATGTTTAACTACAATTTGATCACTATAATCATATATCAAAACCATAAAAAATAAAAAAAGACATATGGGGTCCATTGTATTACTTCAAGTATGTACAAGGAAGATATGGGTCAGCTTTATTTCAAGATTCCCACAAACACCACCTAATGTTTAGCCACCATCTTTCATAGTGCCTCATTATTCACCACATTGTGTTTAGATGCCCATGGAGAAAATATCACCAAGAGAGAGTCCATATAACAACTAATTAAATAAAACAATTTACATATCCTTAGGAGAAAAAGAAAACAATCTCCTCATGAATAACATCAATCCTTAAGTTCATCCTATATTTCACCACCCAGGATTATAAAAAGTTAATAAAGAGGCCTATCACATGAGTTTCACTTCCTCTTAGACTATGTTACTAGTCACCCAAACTGGTAATAGATAAGACAATGTCATTAAAATGATAAAATATTATCAAAATCATAAAATTGTAATCTTATAACTCTCAACCCATATTTCTATGTCAGTAGGACCACTTCAAATGAATCCATCTGATTCCATAAATCTAAGTAGACTAATAATACTTATGATAATAATTTTCATGGATAATTATGATGATATATATCATAGGACTAAGGAGGATAAACAAGTCATCATGAATGTGAAGAATATATTAAAGGAAATGGTAAAAAATTAAACTATAACTAAATCAATATCAATGACTCATACCCATACTAATTGTTTCCTAAGATTCATGTGGACCTATGATAGAAAGAAAATTATACGAGTCTCAAACTATTCTAACCAACTAATTACCAAAGGTAATGCTACTCTATTGTGTCATATTCTATTATACAATATGAGATAACATATAATGGAATTAATAACAAAAGGATTACATAAGGATACTTGCATTGGAAATATAGGGTGTGGCTCATATAAGACTAAACATACCAATTCACTTAGCAAAGCAATCCTTTTTCTTTTTTATGAAAAGTTAAAAAAACATATTCCCTTTAATAATTTCATTAAAATGGAACTACATTTCAATACTATTATGTCAAGTACCTTTTCCAAAAATATTTGGAAAATCCCTCTTGTAAGGTCTTTATTTTTTGAAATAAAATTTCAAAATCAATCATATAAATCCCCAAATCCAATTAGAAATACAAAGAAAAACCATTTATAATAGAAATAATATTTTAATAAAATATCACCCTTTCATTTATAATAAAAGGATTATATCCATTTCCATTAATTATATTATTATTCCAAAATCATTTTTAAATAAAAATATAAAATTAAGAAACCATTTAATTTCAAATTTAAATTGAAACCACTGAAGAAATGCTAAAAATATTCTACTGGAACACATTTGACCAATGCTGTACTATTGAATGATTTATCAATATCTATAGTTATTGTTGACTATTAAGAAAATTGATGCCCTTCATTAATTATATAGTATTATCATACCATTCTATGCAATAATACCAATAATTACAATAATCATCATCAGAATACTCAAATATAACAATGCCAAATGATCAATATACTCAATCATGTAAAGGCCCTATTTATCATACAATAATCCATACTCAATACCAATATAACACTAACCAAAACCAAGCCAATAATTTCCATATTTTTTGATACAATATTTATAATATATAATCAACTAATCTCAAGAAAAACACCCATTAGTATACACAGTTCCAAACTCTCCAGGAAGAAAAACAACACTAAAACCATGATCAATAAGCTTTGGTCCATCCCTGACACACACATGATCCTTATCTTAGTAAAATAACATATTAAACAACCTTATTCAATGTTTAATTTAATTTAATTCAATCAAAAAAGGAAAATAAATCTATTTTGAAACATGAATTGATATTATTGGTGGGTGATAGTGATAAATCACTATCTATGAACTACCATTACACACTACATAAAAAATAACCTTCATTATGAAGTGATTACACATTTCTCTATTGGGATCACATTTCAAAACCCCATTAAATACAATAAATTAAATAAAGGTGGGAGTAAAATAAGAATGTGGATAGAGGATACCGTCATACATTTATCTATCATGACATCCTTAAATAATCCAACCTCAGAACAAGGCGAGAGAAATATGATCTAATGGGGGTGAAATAGGGATGGTGTAATTGTAAAATCCCCCCCATGACTACCCATTTTCCAAAAATCAAAAGCTTTGAACTCTCTAATGAGTTTTCTACCCCCATTAAATAACACATTAGGTATCACTATCACATATCTGGTAGATTGGGATGAGTTACTCGGTGCTCTATAAGGTTCCCAATACAAGGACACTAACCAACCACTGGTTAATCCGAAGGATTTTATCCACTCATCACTCTACTTCATACCCATAAGATATGGGTCAAATAAAGATCATTATTGTCAAAAAAACCCTTCCATTTTGAACTACTAAACAATCTAAAATACTTTAAGGAATTTCCCACTAAGAATCACCTTTGAAAAATACCCAGAATATATTTTAAAAGGACCTAAAATTATCCCCTTATGATCAAAAATAAAAATTTCAAATTCATTTTTCAACTAAAATGATTGATATTGAACCATTATTTTAGTTAACTAACATATAACGATGTGAGTAATTCCTTACATCTTGTTTGAGTCTTTTAAGTGTGTTGAACATAGAGTAGAACTTTAGTGTGACCTATCATTCTTAAACTTTTATACAATTTTAAAGAACTATATAGACACATGAAGAAATATTGGGAGCCTGATCGATAGAATAAAAAGTTGGTTGGGATCATCATCATCCCCGTGTTGAGTTGACATAAAAACGGTATTCCAATCATGTATTTAAATAGCCTAGTGGTGAGGAATTCAGTCATCTTACCTCAATCGATAATTTTTTTATAATTATAACTACAAAGGATAGAATAACAACTGAGAGGGGGAGGTATTGAATCAATTATTTTCCTTTTATGAAATTCCAACTTTTGGAAACTTAACCCCAATAAATTGTTAGAGGTTATTCCTTATAAACTTTTTTTGAACTCAAATTCATGGAGAAATAAAAAATTAAACATGGAATAAATGATTTACAAGGCTCATACTTATTGTGATAACCCATATCCTTTCCTTATCTACTCTTGTGGGTATACAAAAATTAACTATTATGAGAAAGTGAATGCAATTTGTGTCAACCACCATTATACACATTCTATATTCCACTAGGAATGATTATAATGGCTCCCATAAGTTTAATTTTTTTTTCTTATAACTATCTAATCCAAAAAAATATGAAACTTGTTCAAATAAATCCATTAAAGGTCTGCCAAAAAACTCAATATGACATGCCTCTTTCTGATTTTCCAGCATTTGATGGATTCAATATGATAACCTCACCTAAATTTCCCAATTCTTAATCCAAGTAAATCCATACATTTCTGACCTACCTATATTAAAAATTTGAACTTCTCAAACAACTTCTAATAAACTCAGATCGATACCCTTAGTCTTACTCCCTCTCAGGTAAACTGAACTTGCCTTAATATAATATTTTGATCAGAATAATCTATCTAGAAACTCATCATTGAACATGAAACAACATTGTTTGAAAAATATTTCTTCTAAAACAAATTCTATAGAGTATAAATTTTTTCACATGAGTGAATAATGGACTTTACCATTGTAATTTTATCCTATATTTATAGGTACTCAATAATTGGTAAAGGAAGGAAACTGAAATATTTTTCCACTCTTCCAAATTCCAAGTCTCTGAATTTTAATCACATTTAAACTTCCCCATTGACCATGTCATCCTTCTCATATCTTACAGTAGCTTCTGGAAACATATTTATTCATAAAAACTCTTCTCGAATATCAAAACATAAGTATGTAAATGATTGTATAGAAAATCATAGTCTATAACTCTATTCATAATTTCGATGAACTTGACCCAATTGAAAATAAAGTTACTTAAGAAACTAAAAAAACTAATTATTTCTCACTCTGATGATTCATGTCAACTAAAAGTGGTTGAAAACATCATTGAAACTTCTTTAGACTTTAAAAAACTGCAAAATTGTTGCAACATCTTTGTCTGAAGGCTATGAACACTCATCTACATATGATAACTCATCATCTAATCTTGTTTGTCTGGATAATAGAGTCCAATTAAAAACATGATATCCCCATTGTGTTTTCTCAAGTATTCAGACCTATTTTCATGAACCACTACATTGATTAAATCAGTCATAAAAAATTTCTTAACAAAACTCAATCTGATGTATCTATGTCAACAAATCATCTCATGGATCAAAACATCCCTTTGTAAAAAATTAGAAACATCTAGCTATTGGATTAGATTAGTCTGATAGAAAAATAAAACTCTTTAAACAACTTCTGCATCTGATCAACTTCTATGGAGAAACAACTTCAAAATTCTCAAGTCATCATATTAATTTAACAGACAATCATCAATTTTCATAAAGGATATATATTTTATAAATTATAATATACATATATATTGATGGATAATTATCTGTAGCTAACCCAATTTTCAACTTTGAAAACTTTCAAAATTTGGAAAAAATAAGTTTCCAGTCTTCTAATAATTTCTATGCACGGTGCTACTCGGTCTGATGATCCATATCCAAAAAACCCATGAGTCTATAAAAATATGACTAGAGATCTACAACATCTCCTTTTATTCAATATCTTATATCATGAGATATTTCATGATTTTGTGAATTTAATATCGGTAAAGCATCATCTGACTTATTTTTGGAAAGTTCTACAACTTTCCCATTAACAAATTTCAAACAAATTCATTTCAACATCTTCAAAATTTCATTATTTTAACCTTATATGAGATAAAAACACCTTGTTCTGATGTATTTAATATATGTAAAAACTCATAATTTTTTATGTTTGATGATTTGAGTGAAATATGGTGTATTTGATCACCAGCTTTGAAAAACTCTTTCTTTGTCGATATTGACATAAACTTCTGAAAAAAAAAATTTATAATCTTCCAGGAACATAAATTTTACAAGATTTATAAAAAAAGTATTTTAAAAAAAGTTGGTTGTCAATAATTGTTTTTTGAAAACATCACAAAATATATTTAATACCCCCCATTGGATTTTTTGACAAATCTTGTTGACAACTTTTTCAAATCAACATTTTTCAAAATTCATATTATTTCAAATATCATTTTTTAAAATTTATTAAAACATAACATTTCTAAAATGAGAGTTTTATAAAACCACACTGATGGATAAAGTAAATTTTTTTATGGAATTCCATCCCCTAGTGACAATCAAATTTGTGTCCATGTGTAGATAAACCCCCTCACTTTTTTTTCTCTCACCTTTTTTATCTCCCCCATTTTATGATAACCACAACTTTAGATTAATTTATCACTACAACAGAAATTGACTTTAGCGGTGGTTTTGGGAACCATCGCTAAACCTTTTTTTAAAATGGTTTCGAGGCAGTTTACAATAAACCGCCGTGAAACAATATTTTTTTTACACCACCGACCCTTACCCCCACCCCGACCCCCTTCTCACCCCATGACCTCACTGCCCCCGGCCCCCGCTTCCCCCATGACCCTGACCCTCAGCGACCACATCGACCCCGCGACCCCGACGACCCCACGACCCCGACGACCTTGGCCCCGGAGACCTCGACGACCCCGCTTCCCCCGCCCCCCGTGACCCCAACAACCTATATGAACCCTAAGGTCTGAATTCTAGTAATTTTAACTCAATTGTTGATTATGAATTCTCCAATGAACAAGAATAACCATAAGGGATATATTTATGGTTTTGGATGTGTTTAATCAGAAGGTCTGGTAGTTTAGGGTTAGTGAATTTCATTTACTTGTAGTGTGATTATTCTATCATAGAAGTAGATTTGTTTCCTCTTGGACATGGCATTTGTTTTTATGAAATTACTTAATTTATAACATCCTGAAATTCTTGTATGGCCTAACGTTTCATTCCTTATTAAGATATTAATTTTTATGGTTCATGTAATTGTTTTTTAAGAGTGTTTTATTTTTTTCCAAGATTTTCATAAAAGGGTATTATAATTTATATCTACTTTTGATATTAAAATTAATGATATTCATGTAATTTATTTGGGAAAATTACAATGAGGATCCTTCTAATGGAATTTTAATTTTATGGAGATGATTGACCCCCGCTTTTTTTATTAAAAAAAATTCTTTATGTTTTTAAGGTATGTTCTATAAAAAAGGTGTTTAATTAGACCATGTTTAATGGAAACAAGACATATATGTCTTATAATTATTTTAAATTATTCTTAATGGAATGTATTGATTTGTAAGATTATTTAAAAATCTGATTTGATTAAAAGTTTCAATAGTTATAAAAATGGTTTGTCATCCAAATATTTAATTAAAACCATGGTGGGATTCTTAATAATTAATGTTTTCTATGTGATTTTTATACACTCATTGTTACCTCATTGGATATTATATGTTGTGTGGTGACATATTCCCTTATTAGGAATAATTTTATAAAAATTTAATTCTTGAGATGATGTAAAAGAGAACTTTTTCTTGAGAGGTTATGGGAAGTTAGATAAGGTTTAGTTAAAGTGTAATAATATAATATATTTTATCCTCATATAATTTGATTTTTTCCACTCCCCCAATTATGGAATTATTGGGAAACAAATGCAGTAAAATAAAATTTCATGATTAGTGTAAAAATATTAGAGATTATGGAATTTATAGTTCACCAAGAAAGACTTCTATCTATTTGGAGTTACCTCCCAGTGAGACTAAAAGGATCAGTCAGGGTTGGGTGGAGTTTAGTTTAAATAGGGGTGGCTGATAAAACAATTTGTGTCCATACGTGTGTTCCAATATCCTTCATGTTATTACCCAGTGAGTTACACATTATTCTTGGTTCCCATTGATGATTACTTAGTGTATCCTATTTTCTACCTAGATTGAACCCCTAGACCTTGCCTTTTTAATTCAAAACCATTTCTTGGTGGGTGTTGATATAGTTATTTAGTAATATCTTGGTGCTTATTTATGTTCATTTATTGTTTTAGTTATTTTTTTTAGTTTAATGTTTACTATATAATGTGTTAATTCTACCCATGTTTTATATAGGAATTGTAGATTTTTTACTAAAATGGATAAATCATGTGATTTATGTATTTTAAAAATTTTATATGTGAATAATAAACTATATAAATATATTTAAAATAAGTATTTTTGAATCTTTTTTATAAAATGAATTACAAAGAATCTATGGTGAAATATTTCTAGGACTATTTATATCACACTTTTCGTACACATTCATGTGTGTGTGTAAATTAAATCTTTTTATTCTAATTTCAGGATTGTAATTTAAAGTTATTTGTTTCCTCTTGTTCCATTAATGGACATTGGAATGTTTGGACATTTTGGGGATCACATGGAGATGTTTTGAGTTGTGAATATGGTTGTGACTTTTTTTGGGAAATTTTATTTTGTGATAGTTCAACTAGGTTTATTTTGTATTTAAATTTTATTTGTATTTTCTTTATCTATATGTTATCCAAACTAGATTAATTTTTATTAATATGTATAGTCTTGGATGAAAGTAATCACTTTCATTGAATATGTATCTTTGTATTTTTCATTATTTTTTGAAATGGATAGCCTATTTATTTATAATGCCTACTTGACTATAATGAATTATGACACTTAGGTATGGAGTTCCTTATACTTTTGATACTCGATCATGGAGTCCATCAAACATGTGTTACTAAAGAATAACATCCCCTTACTTTTCATAAATTTCTTTTTTCTGTTGAAGTGAATGGTATTGAATTCATTCTAACTTATTGTAGTGGTTTGGATGAATATAATTCTTCTATGATCCCAAATATAATGTTTAGAGGGAATTCCTTCTGGGATCTATTTCCTCCTATGTGATTCTGATTATCTTATTATGTTGTATGGAGGATAGTACCAACACCCCACGTTTCATCTCCAAATTCCTAACATGATTCTATTATGAAACTCCAAACACCAAGCCCAGACACATCAACTATTCTTCAAATACCCTAGTTGGATCCCCAAACCACATCAGCCGCATCTTGAACGACATTTCTGATGTGGTCTCCACCTTACCACATCAATTTTTATGCATCAACACTAGTAAGTACTCTAGATGAATTATACCAAAGGAGATCAATCCCACCCACCAATGCGCTATCATATCCCGACCACGATTCCTTAAAAATCCAGGAATAACAAAAATGGTCAATGCCCACATTGAAGTCTAAATCTGACACTTAGTTCAAATCTATGGTCAGATCCTTGATCGTCCCATTTAACCATAATTCTACACTCATTAGCACTGACACATATATGATCCAAATCACCCTCAAGTTACACCACCACTCTTTTCTATGTGAATATACCAAAGAGAGGTCTAGGAATTCAATCCACACAAGGTTTGTAGAACCAAAAAACCTAATCTCCCAAGTTATTTCATCATGAATTTCCATGAACACCACCACTTGTCATGCCTCAAGACTACCATCCCTCACATGGTTCTTTCCACTCTAAGGAACAAACAATGAATTCATCCAAATATAAGGCCCCAACCCCCATGACCCGTGACCCCGACGACCCCTTGACCCCAATGACCCCGCTTCCCCCATCCCCCTACGACCCCGACGACCCCGCGACCCCGGCGACCCCGCTTCCCCTCACCCCCCGCGACCCTGCGACCCCGAAAACCCTGGTGACCCCGACCCCCACTTCCCGTTATTCATTATGTACACTTTAATGGTTCCTTTATATATATTATTGGTATTTTGGTTATTTTTTATATTGAGGATGAATATATATTAAAGGTTATTATAGGATATGACCTCGGTAGGGTTGCATGACCATATATAAGAATGTGTTTAGTTTTGTAAGCATCATAAGGTTTTATCTATACATTATTTATAATAGATTTATTCGATACTAGCATTTTATATGAAGAATATATAGAGAACTTAGGATGGAGTTATTACAAATTAGCAATGTGCTTTGGTTTTCATGGAAAAGTAGCTACCACGTTGTTAGTATACTGTTTCTCTTTACCAAAGAAACTTCCCCTATCCCAAACACTAGAGGGTTCATATCTAACTCAGGGGGTCATGTTTATTATATTATGTTTCTATAATCTTACACTATCATATATATGAATCTCATTCTCTATTTAGTAGTAACTATGTGTTTTATGTTTTATTATTATTGTGTAGGCACATTGTGATATAAATGGATAAATGCTGGATCACATTACCAAGGAACACACCTCAGTATGCTAAGGGTTTGAATGAGATTTAGATTTTTCAATTTCTAATCGATCCATTGAAGGGAGAATAATATGTCCATGTCCTAAATGTAAATTTAGAATATGGTTGAAGAGAAATGAATTTTATGAACATTTAATACCGAAGAAATTCCCTCGTCAATATTTGTGTTGGATTTGGCATGAAGAATCGAACGTTACAAAAAGATTGATCACTGATGTTAATCCACAGAATGAGGTCCCAAGTTTATAGAAAATGGAAATAGAAATTCAAAACCTCATAAATTATGCATTTGGCACTGTAAGACACCACTATCAGCATCAAAACATATCAGAACAAACAGAAAAGGGTGCTACAAATTGCAATGTGACAAGTGATGTTTTTGAGACTGTAACACAGGAAGATCAAGATTGTAATATATCATTGGCTCCTCATTTGGCTTCTTTGTAGCCAAATGTAAGAGAAAACTTCATTGATGAAAATGTGTTTCATGATTTAGTTGATGATGGAAATCAAGAGTTTTATAGTGGGTGTTTGAAATATTAAAATCTTTCATTTCTGCTGAAGTTGTACCATATCAAATGTCTATGTGGAATTACAAATAAGGAAATGTCCATGATATTGTAATTGATTCGTGATGCATTTCCGAAAGCAAAAATCCCAGAATCTTTTTATGATATGAAAAAAGTTGTTAACAAGATTGGTCTGAATTATAAAAAAATACATGTGTGTCCCAATGATTGTATGCTTTATTGGGGTGAGGATTCAAGTAGACAGAATTGTAAGAAATGTTATTCTTCTAGATGGAAATGAAAGGGTGATGTTAGAAGTCTGAATGAACATAATTTTATGGAGAAGATGAAAAGGAACACACCTGCAAAGGTTTTGCATTACTTTCCTTTGAAGCCTCGATTGAAAAGATTATTCATGTCATCGAAAACCGCTGAACACATGAAGTGTTATTTTGTAGATAATAAAAATGATGGGTTAATTAGAAATACATGAGATTCCTAGTCATGGAATACATTTGATTCATTACATCTAGATTTATTAGCTAATTTTAGGAATGTTTGATTGGGATTGGATGCCAATGGATTCAACCCATTTGGGACTTTAAGTACCAGTTATAGCATTTGGTTAATTGTTTTGATCCGTTATAATCTACCTCCGTGGATGTGTATTAAACAAACATCTTTTATCCTTTCAATGATTATTCTTGGAAAACAAATGACTGGAAATGATATTGATGTATACTTGCAGCCTTTGATTGATGAATTGCAAGAGTTATGGAGCAGCATTGTTAAAAAATTTGATGCTTCTTCTAAAACAATGTTCAAAATGCATGATGCTTTAATGTGAACCATTAGTGACTTCCCTGGGCTTGGGAATTTATCTGGTTAGAACACTTACACGGGTTTGTCTTGTCACATTTGTAACTTTGATTTTGATCCCAAACAGCTACCTCACAGTAGAAAATGATGCTTTTTGTTCCATCGAAAGATTTCTCAAGGCATCTCATAGATTTCAACTGAACAGATCAAAAATTAGTGGTTCTGTTGATCGTATACCACCTCGAAAGTTTTTAACTAGTTCTGAAATATTGACATAGATTGAAAATGTTGAAACAGAATTTGGGAAGGTTCATCATTTGAATGATTGTGGAAAACAGGTCTGAATTGCATCGTCAAGTGAAATCAGAATGCAACAATGGAAGAAAAAAAGTATATTCTTCAAACTTCCGTTTTGAGAATTTAATATGTTGTGGCACAATCTTGATTTGATGCATATTGAGAAGAATGTTTGTGATAATTTGATTTTCACATTACATAATGACCATGGAAAGTCAAAGGATCATCTCAATGCTTGGAAAGACTTACAAGTAATGAACATAAAACGTGATCTCTGGTCAGATGATAATGAAAAGTTTGCTCTGGCCATTTTTTCAATGAAAAATAGGGATAAAGATATATTCCTTTGAATTTTAAAGAATGTGAAGATATCTGATGGGTATTTGGGTAACATCTCAAGGTGTGTTGACTTGAAGAATCGTAAGTTACATGGATTGAAAAGTCATGATTCACATATTTTGTTACAATAGTTACTACCAATGGCGTTGCGTACATTTTTACCTGAAAAAGTTACTGCTGTTGGACTCCAATTATGCACATTTTTCAGGAAATTATGTGAGAAATATCTACATCCATTTTAGCTTGAAAACCTCCAAGAGAGGTTTGTATTGACACTTTGTGCAATGGAGATGATCTTTCCTCCATCGTTTTTTACTGTCATGATGCATTTAACTATAAATTTGTTTGAGGAAGCTAAATTAGGTGGCCCCGTTCATTATTGATGGATGTATCCAATTGAGAGGTATTTTATTTATATTTTTTGAGTTAAGTAAACAATTTTTTTCATTTAATAAATGTATAATATTATTATTTTATTCCATAGATATCTTGGGCATTTGAAAGCATACGTGAGAAATAAAGCTCAACCAGAAGGCTCTCTTGCTGAAGGATATTTGGATGAGGAGTGTCTTACCTTTTGTTCCTGATATTTGGATGATATTGTGACAAGATTTAATCGTGTTGGACCTATTGATGATACATCAACTCAATCTCAAATTCATCAGAAATAAAAAATATTTCTTTTTATTGGCCGATCAGTTGGGAGGACCTCAAATGTGACAATGAAAGAATTGGAATTATTATAGGCACAAATATATGTGCTGATGAATAGTGAAATTACAGATCCATTTATTGAAGAGTAGAGGATAAAAACAAAGAGACGAATGAGATGTTGAACACAAAATGAGAATGATATAACGAAAGCTATGAATATAGAGCTTGTAGAATGGTTTTCACGACGTGTACGTTCATAAATATTGCAATAAATACGAATATTAGTTTGAAACATACATTTTGTAAATCTATTAAATTATATTAATTTTTTCAGATCATGAATACTGATACTTGATAAGACCTATCAGAAGATTTGAAGTTTCTTTCTAGAGGTCCTATAAAACAAGTTAGAAAGTTCGACGCTTATATTGTGAATGTATTTAGATTTCGTACAGTCGATCGAGAAGTGGGTTTGAAAACACAGAATAGTGGTATATTTACATTTTCTGAAGTGGGATACTATAGGAAGCTGCATTTTATTAATGAATTAGACTACCATGAACATTTTTCTGTTTTTTTATTCAAATGAAAATGGGTTGATATTATCATAGGTGTTAAAAAAGATTCCTTGCAATTTACTTCTGTGAACTTCTCTTGCTTGATGGATGTTGGTGATCATGAACTGCATGATCCATATATCTTAGCATCACAAGAAAAAATGGTATATTATTTGAATGATGTTGTGGATGAAGGTTGGAGTGTAGTTACTAATGTAATATAAAGATATTTTTATGATATGGGTGATGAAGTGGAAGACTTGACTTCTGAAATTGAATTTAATCAACAACAAGAAGCAGAATTATTTATCCATAATGATATTGAAAATATTAGTCTAGAAAGTATGAATGAATTTTATGAAGAAATGGAGTAGGAAACCGATATGATTTAAGGGGCAAATGATTGTAAGTACAATTATTTATTCATTCAACAACCACTTGTTTCATTTCTGCAGTCATTCATTATCGTTGTAATATATAGTTTGTCTGTTAGTACTGGGCATCTATTATCATTTTTAATTTTTTTGCATAAGTTTTTTGAAATATATATTCTGAACATAATTTTATTTGATTAAACGATAGGAATGCTATGGAGGAAGCAGTACACTATTTCATCTAGTTCTGCGATAGATGACAATCCATCTGGCTCCCTCCCCATGACATCTAAGGCACCAGATGCCTACACCCCTACACCATCTCCCCCTGCACCATCTCCCACACCATATGTGGATGTCCCATTAGAGGATGATTCATCGACTCCCCCTTCATGAGCCTCAGTAGTGGGGAAGCAACACACCCCTTCCAGTTCGTCATAGACATAATGGAGTGTCACTATCATATGTACAAATTTTAATTAAATAAATTTATTGCATTTTTTATACTAATTGTTTTCTCATTGAAGATGAAAAAAATGAAACTGTAGAGAAAAACATAAAATGTTAAGATGTTTGGAATATGAATGACAAGAATATAGTCGTGCCATTTGATTTTTAATGGGTCCCTACGGATGATATAGCAGGTTTAGTTGGCCAGATTCTAGGACATCTAGCAGCAGAGCCCATTTCCCTTCCTATTTCTTATGATGATTAGATACATATGCCTCCAAGATGGAAAAATGAAATTTTTTATTCTAAAATAAAGGTAATTTTATTACATTATGGTTTAATTGAATTTCATGTTACTAATTTGTTCAAAATGAATTTATGTATACAGATGTTCTCCCACATTACAGTTGCTGATGTGATAGCACAAAAGTGGACGTTGAAAAATCTTGCTATGAAATGGAAAGATTTCAAATGGATATTATAGTGTGATGTCAACAATACTTCGTTAACCGTGCACAAATGTATGAGAAGCTACCCAATGGGGTGCCGAAAGAACAGTGGAATGTTTTTGTTGACAGACATCATGATGAGAAGCGGATGATATTGAAATATATATTATTATATTATCCTAATTTTAAATTTATACAGGTATATGAAGAGGAGATGACATTGAATACATTACTATTAAATTTCATTTTATTTATTTTAGGATCTCTCAAGACAGAATGCATCAAACCAGGCTAAGCAAGTCATCCCTCACACTGTGGGTTCAAAAAGTTTTTCTAGAAGCCGAACGACATTGGTAATCTTTTAATTAGTTTAAAAATTTATAAGAAAATATTATCTGTTTAATATATTGAATTGTTGATTTATCTTTTCTTAATGTAGTCACAGAGTTTAGGGCATGAAGCATCCCGAACTGAACTGTGGTTGGATGTTCTCAAAAAATCAGATGGATGTTTAGTTAATGAGCCTGCCAAAGAAGTTGGGGTATGAAGTCAATTATTTATTATAATAACTTATTATCAATTTTTACAGTGTTAATATATATTGATATTTTATTTATAGGTAAAAATTAAAGAACTATGGGATTCCAATCTTGGGCAGTCCTACTCAGTCTCCCAGGATGACCCATTTGCTAAACTCCTTGGGAAGGAGCATCCTAGTAGAGTGCGCGGGATGGGTTTCAGACCCGTACCATCTGAGGTCTTTGGCATGGCACCAGGGATTCCAGCCGCATCTACTCTTGGTTAATGTCAGTCCATACCCAGAGGTGTCCATAGGGAGATTGCTTCTCTACGAACCAAAGTTCAAGACCAGGGGGTTTAGATATCTGCTTTGCAGAAATCGATGACTGATATACATCATCAGATGATCAGATATGCCCTTGGTGGTAGTGCATTGACTGGTGGTATGCACGTAATTCACAAAAAATCAAAATCATTTAGTTTTCAAACTTTCATTGGTTTTATGTTTTAATATAAATATGCAACATTATTTAATTTTCAATATAATGTACATACAGGTGACAACCGAAAGTGGAGATTGAGGTGGAGAGGGTGATGATGCAACATCAGACTGTGAGTAGTTGTGTTGTTGATGTGTTAAACAAATATGGGAATAGTTGGTTTGTATATGTAACATGTGTGGAACAAAGTTTCCACCAAAAATTTTCATGTCCTAACATTTCCTTGATTTCTGATGTTTCCTTTTATGCATTTTATTGATTTATGATGCTAACTTTTATGTCATGATTTCTCGAGTGTGGTATAAATCATTCCATTTAGGCCTATGTTTGAATTGGTAGTCGATATTTTGGATGATTAGGAGTTAAACCCATTGTTGATGTGTTGAAAAAATTGGGTCATTTCATAGTGATCAAGGAGATATTGTTGTCGACACTTTGGTGAGGCAGAATGTGTAGATAGTGAATCTTCATGCGTTTTTAATGGTTATCATATTATGTTCATGATGATAAAATGTGGTCATACCCCATATAAAACCTAGGTTTCTATTAATAGGAGATGGTATTAAACCGTATAAAACCGGGATTCATTGTACGATGTGTATTGGATGATCTAAATGTCTTACACTATATAAAATTTGGATTCCTATTATGATAATTATGATATGATCAGAAACATTACCTTATATAAAAAATGGAAGCATCACATTATGTGAGATAAAAAAATCATTTTCTTCAAGACAAGACATTAAATTTTTCATCATGGTCTTGGTTGTATGATCTTACACTATGTGCAATCAAATTCAGGATTTTTTCATGGGTTTAAGGTCCTATTTTATCCTATAACCCCATGTTTTATTCACCATAAAAACATTCTTGATTTCCCCACCTCACCAATCTATAAAATAATAGTTTATATCAAGAGATCCCTAGTCCAAGCATTATGACAATAAAATATGCTCATACATCCATCACATGGGTTTATTCATCCCCGTAGTTTCATCACACATCTATTTCCACAACATTCTAGAACTATAGGTGGATTTATTCCCATTTCCATGGGATACATATTGATGCTTATATCTTCTATCATTGATCCTAGCAAATGATTCACCAAATAATATTCCATTACATAATATGTCATTGCCCCAAAACACTCACATGAGCCTTTTTTAGCAATAATCTCCTTTTATTTATGTTGACACATCAGTGGGCCAAGATGCTCTCATTTCCTGATATGAGGAAGAAAATAATGGGTATATAGATGCAAAAGACCTTCTAAAATCCTAATAAGATGAATTTAAAGTATATCATTACCCCATGTAAAATATATATACCTATTAATGATAGATAATTTAACCCCATAAAAAATGATATATCTCTTAAAGAGAGATAATTTATCCTCTTATAAATTCTCGATGCCTAATATTATAATATGTAATTATTCAATATCATCATCCAAGAAGGTAAACCCTTATGGAGTTAGTATCCTATGACACTGTGAATCATAAAAACATGTGGATTGATTCCAATAATCACGATATAATTAGTTACCTATAAATATTTAATCCAGGAAAAAAACCTACCAATAACTCATTATAGTTTCTCCCTTTCCTATATACTTTTTTCCATGCTTGGAGACCTTTAACTCAGAACTATTCCTATATTTGGAGCTCTAGGAATTTAAACTAGTTGTAGTCACAATCCATGTTATATGATTTTAAACATCAAAGCCCAATGTCCTCACCAAACAATGTTAATTAACAACCATACCAAATTAAATGAAATAATGATTCCTCATCCTATAAGTGTGGGATGATTATAAAAATAATTACCATATATAAAACTGATATTCCTCATATGATAAGTATGAAATGAACCACACATTACCCATATAAAACATGTATTTCTCTGTATATGAGATGATATGATATCCTTGCCAGAGATGAAATCACTCCACCGAAAATAGTCTCTTACCATGTCACGCATCAAAACTATGTTTGTCTTGATGCCCATTATGAGGATACACATATTGATGCAAGTTTATTTCATCTCAGTCCCATCCCTACCAGCAACTCATCATGGGGATGTTTCCCTCTGGGTCAGGCATGAATCTTGTTATCCCACATGTTTAAATAGAATATTTGAGAAAATGAGGAAATATTTCCTGTGGAACCTAATATTCTATATGGTACATCCCCACATACACTTGTGCAGTTCACACATTCTACTATTTGGATAATCCTCACCCTACCAATCTGAAAAGGATCTCTAATGAAATGATTCATGGACATAGTGTCTTACATGGCATCTCAAGATCATTCAATGAAGTACATTTACTGATAAAAAGCTTATCTCATGATTTGATCTCCATAAATAGTAGATCATGATATTTTTCATCATATCCTCAACCAGCTTAGGTATCCTATGATTCAAACATGGTCAATAATAATTCTATTTCTGTCGATTACTCCTATTTTACTTCCCAGTTCTCAAAAGTTGTAATTTTCATCATGATATTTTCCAGGTCACTTCTTCCCCTCATTGGGTTCACCCCTATAATAAATTATAACTACATAAATATCCTTGATTCTTGAATCAATCATGGCTCAGCAGGGCTTAGGGGTTGGGAGGAAGTCCACCTCAAGCATGGTTGAGTTGCATGATCACCACATGGTCCTAATTCTATAAACATAAATGAGTATTCCATGTCCATGAATTACTAATCGAAAATAATTTTAAATCAACCTTAGAATGTGTTGTGTGGTGTTGTACCCATTGTCTATCAATTCAGGTCATATTTTTTACTCCTCCTCACTACACATATCCATTTATGACATTACACTATAATTTCCAAGCATCACGACCATAAATGTTTTACTAGTTGTCTCAATTATTTTATAAATTATGTGTACATTAATCTGTTAGGCTATTGGTATTTCTGGTTTGATTTATTTTTCAGGGTAGTGGTGCAGTGGAAGCAGAAGGTTTTTTTTCTAGTCAGCTTTTCGCGGTGGTTTTAACCATCGTGAAAAGTATACAGGTAAGACATTAGCGGTGGTTAAAACCTCCACTAAATATAAGTATTTTTTATGTTTAGCGGTTGTTTTAACCGCTGATACAAAGTTGCATCACCCACGTGCATTCCGCGGAAGTTATCATGACTTTAGTAGTGGTTTTACGGTTGTTGGATTTTATTTTATTCATAGTGGTTATAAACGCTACCAATAAAATAAAATCCAAGGCTCGTAAAAACCACCCCTAAAATCAGTAAAACCGCTGCAAAATGTGGCAGCTACAATGCTTCCCTTAAACCGCAACTAAATGGAAATAACTGCCGCTAATAGATTTCCGACGCCAAATTTAGCGGTAGTTTCTGTAAACCACTGCCAAACCATGTAGAGGTGGTTTAAACCACCTCTATATGCAAAAATAACTGCCTTTAAATGGCGGTTTTCTTATAGTGTATGTAATAGAAGTAATTTTATCCCCACTATATGATAAAACTATAAAAATTCCCCCCCTTTGACTACATAATCCAAAACATGATGGGGGTCTTCCTTATGTGGTTTAGGAAGTTATTGGTGGAGTTTGAACATGAAGTTGAAGCCTCAATTACATAAATATCTCTTTAGACATTGCTTTTGTGAAGGTATCATCAATCTAATATTTTTTTGAAATGTATTCTAGAAAAACATATACAAAAGTAACATTTTATTTTCTAATTTGAAACATGATATCAATATGTTTTGAACTTTAATAATGGATAAGATTTTTAGAAAGATCAATTCCACTCTGATTATCACAAGGTATCTTAAATGGGTTTCAAACTTAAACCTTCTAATATTTGAACTAAAACATCATCCAAAACATCTATGTACAAACCAATGTAATAGAAACATATTATGATTCCTCTATGATAAATGTTAATAACCCCTATTTTTTATGATTCCAAACCACACAACAATCTCCTAAGTAAAATTTTCCTCTTAAAGTTGATTTTCTATCATTAAAACCTCCAACAATATCATAATTTTTATAACCATGATTATTAATTTCAAAAATTATTTTGTATAAAATCCCTTGTAAATATTTCCTTTAAAATATCTCATAATTATCCTTGTTTCAAACATATGATATTCTTTTGGATCACTTTGATATCTAGCACAAAAATTCACAGTATAAAAAATATCAGGTCTTGATGTTGTGAGGTAAATAAAACATCATAACATCTCTTGAAAATATTTATAATTCACACTTTTTCTAGTTTCATCTTTACTTAACTTAGTGATGAAAAAAACAGGAGTTGAAGCATATTTAGATTCTACCATACCAATACTCTTTAACAATTCCCTAGAATAATTTTCTTGAGATAAGAAAATATATTTTTCCGTTTATTTAATTGGTAACCCATATAAGAATGTTAAACCTCCCAACATGGAAATATCAATGTTCTTGTTCATTTACTCAAAAATTATTTATGAAAATTTTCATCATATCAAACAAAAATTATATCATCAACATGAAATATTACAATCCTGATGCTGGAGTTAACATTTATCACATAAAGTTTCTATCATCTTTTCCTTTAACAAAATTAAACATTTTAAAAAAATCATGTTTTGAATACCAATAACATGGGGATTATTTTAACCAATACAAGTATTTAATCAATTTATAATCCATTATTCAATTATTATCAAGTAGAAACCAACAAGGTTTATCAATGTAAATTTTTTCTTTAATTTCACCCTTAAGAAAAGATGAATTTACATTTATTTGATAAAATTTATAGTTTCTATGTGTATCTACTACTATAAAAATTCTAATACTTTCTAATATTTCAACTAGAAAAAAGGTTTCTTAAAAATCTACATTTTCCACCTATGCATAGCCGTTGAAAACAAATCTTTTATTGCTTCTTGAAACTTCTCCATGTTCATTCAAGTTGTTTCTATACACCCATTTTTTTACAATAACATTTTCATTTGATGGTCATGTAAAAGGTTCCCATGTATTTATTTTATTATTACAATCAAAATATTCATTCATAGAATCAACCCATTCTTTATTTTCAACTAATTTTGAAAATGATTCAAGTTCAACTTGTGAAATGAGTAAAGTCTAATTTTAGAATCTCAATCTTCTTCTTAAATGTATTGAAAATTTCTAATTCCAAATAATGTTTTCCATTTAAAATTGTTTCTATAATTTAGGAAATTTTAAAGTATCTCTTTCATAATCACTTTCCTCATCAGAAAATTCTTATAAATATTGACAAGTCTATTTTGGATCACTTCCGCTTTTGTTGGAAGTCTTTAGTTTTTCTTGCTCCACATTGTCAATATTAATTGTTAAGAAATCCATATTTTTAATAACATTCACATCATATGAATCCACCCACTCTTATAGATTATTGTTCCAATATTTATAAGTTCTTCAGTTTGGTGAATATCCCATAAAAATTCTTTCATAATATTTCTCATCAAATTTTCCATGATTCAAATTTTTTATCATCAGTAAAAATGGACTTACAAAAACATTAAAATAATTTATTGATGGTGTTTTGTTATAAAAAAATGTCTTAAGAAGTTATTTTGGATTTGAGTTTCAATAAAAATCTATTTTTTACATGTACAATGATACTAACATGTTCCCTTATGTAGACCTTTGATTTTTTGTATTCTGCTAACATGATTCTTCCCATTTTCAAAAAACTTATATCTTTTCCTTTCCACAAATCCATTTCTTTAGGGGTGTAGGGAGAAATATAATTTGATTGATTACATTATTTATCACATGTGATACAAAATAATTTCATGTGAATTATATACCATTATCTATTTTCATATTTTTTATATAAACCCCCATTTCTCTCGCTATATATTTTGTAATGAATTCGAACATCTCTGTAACTTCAAACTTATGTTTCATAAACATGATATTGGACATTATAGTGAAATCCTCAATAAATGTAATAATTTAAAAGTATCCTTTTGTTGGGTTTTATCTCTTAGACCCACATAAATCATAATGAATAAGTTCAAGAGGTCTGGTAGATTGAATGTCAAGTTTATTTTGACTTTTGTTTGCCATTTTTCATTTCTAAAAAGTTATATAAACATATTCTTCTTTTCACTTTAATTGTAGAATATTTAGAACAAAATTAACTTCAGAATGTTTGTTGATACTTTTATTCCCAAGGTACCTATGTTTACAATGCCAAAACTCATTCTCATCTTCAACACTTTAATATCACGAGTTATCATGTTATCCAATTTGGAAAATATTTCCACCAGTTCTTTCTCTTCTAATAACAACTTTCCAATATTTTATACATATGATGATATATGAATATTCTTTAAAAAAATTCTTTTCTATCATTACAAATTTGAATCTCACTATGTATGTTATGTTTTAGAAAATCAACAAATAGAACATCCTTATACTTTAAACTTTGAGGTTCCATCTCGACAGTCCATATTCCACTAATTTTTAAAGAACCATAATTTCCAAAGGTAACTACTCCCCCATCACAATTTTCAAAATGTTTTAAGGTTTTCAAATCACTAATAATGTGTGATAAAAAACCACTATAAAATATCCATGGTTTGTTCTTTTTTACATTCTTTTAAATATTTATCAACAACAAAATCTCTTTCCTCAACTCTCTTCCTTCGAACTTCCATTTCTTTTTATCTTATGGGCTTTTCCATTGAAGCATTTTCATGCATTCTTCATCACGATGGCCAATCTAATCACACCTTCCAAAAAATTCTTCTAAACAATATTTTGTTTCTATTGTAGGTTTTCATACATATTGATATTTTCCTTTTATTAATTCTTATGACTTAGGAAAGTTACCAATTCTACTTCTATAATTTCATTCACTCAGTTGAAACCTCTTTCATGGTAGAGACATATTATGACAACTTTTGAATGCTATATTCCCATAAATTCTAAAAAACAATTGAAACCATCAAATCATAGTCTTATATAAATGTAAGATCTTTCCCCGTAATAATATTTTTGATGTTAAAAACATGGTTCTACTCTAGTTATTTTTAAATTTATAAAAACTTTCCTCATGGGGTAATTTTAAACTTTTGTAAATGTGATAGGTTTTTCACATCCCTTCACAATCCATGTTTTACCAACACTTTTATTCACACCAGAAAAGTTCATAAAACCAAAAGAATATTTTAGTTTAGTGGGTGTAGATTTCACCTAATTCATGGAGTGAGGATTTTCTACAGTTTTAGACGATTCATATTTTACTTCCAAATCCTTGATTAAATTTCCATTAAAAATTCCTAAATTATTTTTCGCCTGAAGAAGTTTTGAATGAGGCATTTTCACTTCATCTTCATTAGATTCCATATTCTTACTAAAATCTTCAACCATATTTACCTATTAAAAAAAAATTAGTTTTTAAAATAATATCTCTTGGATGTGTTCTTATTCTTATTTGAAAAAATATTTTCCACATTCCAAAACATTTCCTCTATCTTTATTTATCATTCTAATATATTTAGGGAGAGATATATTCTTATCAAGAAAAGAAAAAAATTATGATTTATGCTAATACACTCTATAATATTCTTCACCAAATTCTTCTTCTTCACAGTATAAGGAATATATTTTTTTCAAATCTTTTTCAATGAATGTTCTAAATTTTTCTAAAGTTTAATCTTATGAAGATTTGTTGTCAGTTGATTTCAATTCAAAATTCTTACTCAACAAACTTCTTTTTTTCCATTTAACTTTTTCTTATACGTGTTTGATGAATTTTATTCTTTATAAATTTGTTTCACATCTTCCATTAAGGGTTTTCATCAGAATCCTCTTGTTAATATCAAAATTTCTTATAGGGGAAGTTCATAGAAATTTTATTAATTATAACACACTCAAAACATTTGAGAGTATTTTTTCCTACAAACTTTCATCCCCCTCTTTGATATTTCTTAGATATAAGATATATTATTTTTTATTTATCTTATCATCCTCTTTATCATCAGAATCACAAGGAACAACATATTTAACATCTTGAAATTGTATCTTTCTCATAGTGTCAAAATATACATCATCTTTCAACTTATTTTTGAAAACTAGATCTTTTCTCCTTTCATAAGAGACAAGAAAGTTATGAAGTTGATCAAGAGATAAATCATCTTCATCTTATAAAGTAGAAATTTATAAATCAAACATGTCTGGAAAGTTTCACATGAGTTTATTAATAACTATAGAATCTTAAAAGTCATCTCAAAAACCTCTAATGTAGTATAAAACTTAATTTACTCTGGTGAAGTACTCATCAATAGTTTCTTCATATCTCATTCTAATATATTCAAAATTTTCATGATAAGTTTTCTATTTTGCATCCATTAATTTTTTATTCCCCTCAAAAATAATTTTGATCTTATCGCACAAAATATTTGATGATTTGATACCCATCAACATAATATAAACATTTTCTTGATTGATATATAAGAATACTATTTCTCTATTTCCCATTAAATTAAATTTTTTTATTAGAAAAAGTCATAGGGGAATCTTTGTCAATGGGGAGAAGACCAATTATAGAAGGATCAAAAAATTATAGTCTAATAGACAGGAGATATGGAATCATCCTATTTTTACAACCATAATAATTTTTTCCATTTAATGTATGAATTCTTCTACTATTGAAAAAATTGATATTATCCTTGATAAGTATTCTGTAAAGGAACCCCTATTTGATATAAATTTATGTCACAAATGATTAAATAAAAACTAAGATGATGGGGGGGGGGGGTTAATCATTAGTTACCCTTTATAAAAAATTTAACATTAGGAAACCTAACCCCTATAACATATTTGAGTTTCTTCTTTTTAAAATTTTTAGTAAAATCAAATTCATATAGAAATAGAAAAGTAAACATAGAACACATGATTTAATAGATTCAACATTAGTGTTAGAAACTATATCCTTTCCATAGATACTCTTTTGGGACTATAGAAATTCACTATTATGAATAAGTGAACACAATTTGTGTTAAATCCCATTAAAAATATTGTATATCCCTATAAGAATGATTATACGGAATCCATCCGGTTTATAAAAATTTTCTTCAAATAAATTTAGTAAAGAAAATGTAACTTATTCAAACTGGTCCACTAAAGGTCTATCCAGAATCATAGTCTGGCCTTCCTCTATCCTATTATCTAGTGTATGATAGATTCAACAAGTTATCCTTAATATAATGGCTCAATTATCAATCTTTGTAAGTCCAATTTTTTTATAATCTAACTATATAAAAAATTTATGCTTTTTAAACAAATTCTCAAAAACATAAACTGATACCCTCAGTTCAATTATCTCGGTTTATTAAACTAAAATTGCCTTAGTCTAATCTTCTAATAAAAATAATGTATATAGAAAATATTCTTCAATACAAAAAACTTTAATTAATAAAACTCACTTCTGACACCAATTTTCCAGAGTGTCAAAATTTTCTCATCGGTGAAGTGTTTTTTTTACCAGTGTATTTTCCTACTATATTTATAGGTAATATAGAATTGGTAAAGGTGGGATACTAAAATATTTTTACACTCATCCAAAATAAAAATCTCTTAATTTTACTCACATTTGAACTTATTTTTTGACCATATCAAGCCTTATCATCTCTTATGGAATCTTATTAAATCTTATTGATTCTTAACAACTCTTCTGGAATATCAAAATGCCAGTCCAAAAATGATAGTATGAAAAATCTCAATCTCTAAATCAATTCATAATTATGATACTCTTTACCAAATTGAAAACAAAAAAACATTATCAAATAAAAATAAAACAAATGATTAGTCACTATGAAGCTTCTTGAGAGCTGAGAATGGCTAGAAACATTATTGTAACTTCTAACGACTTCAGAAACATACAACATCTGTTTTGTAAATACTTAAACCTTTCAAAAAATGTATTTGTCTGGAGGCTCTGACCACTCATCTGCATATGATAACTCATCATAAAATCTTGTCTATTTTAAGAATATATTCTAATTATAAACATGATATCTCCATTTAACGTTTCTTAGGTATTAAGGCCAATTTTCTTGAAGCAATTGATTACTTAATTTTTTCATAACAACATTAAGAACACAACTCAACATGATTGATCAATGTTAAAAACTAATATGGTGGATCAAAACACCCATTTTTAACAACTCAGAAACTACCTTCTATTTGATCGGATTAGTTCGATAGAAAACTTGAACTCTTTCAGAAACATCTATATTCGATTAAATTTTGTGGTGAACTAGCTTCAAACTTCTCAAGTCATCACATTGCTTCAACCAATCATCTTCAATTTTCATAATAAATTTATTTCTGATGAATCAATATCTGAATCTAGTCCAATGGATTAGTATCTATATCTCATATAATCAAAAATTATAATTTTTTCATAATTCATAAAAAAATAATTCCATTCTTCTGAAAATTTACACACATAGTGCTTCTTGGTCCGATGATATTAATCTGGAAAACCTATGAGTTTGGAAAATTGTGTCCAAAGATCTAAAACATCTCCCTTGATTAAACATATAATATCATTATATTTTTGATGATGTTGAGTAATTATGATCGGAAAATAATTTTCTAACTTAATTTGGAATTTTCTACAACTTTCCCAATAACATATTTCAAACAACTCCATTTTCAGAACTTCTGAATTTCCTTATTTTAACTACTTTTGACACAACAAATTCTTGGTCTGATGTATTTAATCTATATAAAAACTTATAGGTTCTCACATACGATGATCTGTGTTTGATCTAGTGTGTCAGATCAGTAGTTTTTCTAAACCCTTTATCTAGATTCACAACAACTTCTCAACAAAACAAGTTTCAAGAATTCAGCAACATAACTTTCACTTGATTTAGAAAAACATTATTATACAAAAAGTTAGTTTTCAATTAAAAAATATTTGAAAACATAATAATGGATCTTAAAAAATATAGTACAGTGGTTACCAAGGGAGTATCTTACAATGAAGATGCATACTATGTTTTCAAATTTTTTACTTTAGTTTTTATGAATTTTCAGGGAAATTATTTCAAAATTTGGGATGATGAGTAAAATTATAATTAAAAAAAAATAAATTTTAGGAATTAACAGATGAAAATTTTGATATTTCAAATAGATGGAAATGGAGACTAAATATAAATTTTTTGAAATATAGAAAGTGTTTCTTTCTTAGATTCCCACATTCTTCCTCATGTAACATGATTATCTATTTTGTTTATTAAATTACATAAAAAATATATGTAAATACTTAAATATTCCTATATATTATGCCATGAACTTATTATATATGTTCTACCTTTTATGGAATTGATTCATAAACCCAAAATAATCTAAGAAAAAAACTAACTTAACTCACTTTTCTCATTGAAAATACCTTATCAATGATGCTTAACTAATGAGAATATTTATTTCATTTTTATTAAACTTTGATACAATATAAAATAATAGAGAAGAAAAGTGTTATATAAATAATAATTAATCCTTCATTCAGAAACAATTTTTCATAAAAATAATATATCAAAATTATAAATACTCCATATGGTTTTTCCTTGGATCACACAACCAAAACCCTTCAAGATTTTACCTAAGTATAACTAAATCAGTTCCCATCTTCCTCATTCTTCCCCAAAATAGTACAAGCTCATTCCATACACCTCAAAAGTCCACAAGACTCATTTTCACTCTCCTACCTAACTTGATAACTCACTTCTTCTAAGTAAATAGATCAAAATTTTATTTAATTTTTGTTTTGTCTATTAGTTTCCTTTGAATGATTCATGTCTATGTAGTATCAGACTTTAGATAAGCTTCAAGTGGAAGCATCATCATGTTCTATAGTCATGTGGATGATTAATTAATTTCTACATACCTTAGAAATTTATTTCTCCTTGGAATCATACTACAATAATTTATTCTAAATAACCCTCTTCAATTGAAGCCTTGTGTCTAGGGTACGTAGCTTTCTGAAATCCAGTAATGTGAATTACAGATTCACTGATTCCTAAAAATCAAATAATATTAATAATAATACAAGGAAGAAATATCATATAAGTTGAGAAATATCATATTTAGGGTGAAATATCTTACGTGTTCTCAAAACATCTTTCAAGGGGGAAAATAGTCATATGGGTAGTGAAAATTTCTTACAAGACTAACAATATCATAAGAGATAAGAATATTGAAAAATTTAACCATAATACAAGAAGAGAATATCCAATGAAGAAGAATATATAAATGTAAAATAGCATAAAAGGGAAGCAAAAGTATTATGTGGAAGATTCAAAATATTTTATAAACTCCCAATCATATCCAAAATGATTTTAATCCCAAAAAATAATTTTCAAATAACTCAAATAATCTTCATAAAAAGTATGGATTGATCAAAAACACCTAGAAATGATTTTAAAAACTAAGAACATTGAATTATACAATTTTCACTATAATTCAAAAAAATATCCTTGAAAAATAAATGTATTGAAAATAAATTTAAAATGATAAATTGGTGGGAATTTATTCCTTGAAAATCACAAGAAGAGATAGGAAAATAATAAATCCATAAATTCCCACACACTTATAACCTTTTCTCTGGGACATGTAAGTGAAACATATCCCACCAAAATAAATTAATTGCACCAACCCATGAGATTCACCTATTTAGCACCAAGGAAGTAACAATGATCATGAATCTAGAAGAAATATTATTAACAATTATCTATATTTATTGGTTAATATAATTACACTACATTTATCATCATATTCCCACAAAGAACATTCCTCACATGGAATTTCTTTTCACTTTATATCTATATGAATTTTCAATGATATTATTTTCATCCAAATTATTTTAAGTGTAATGATATGTTTGATAAAGTCCCATTTTCATCCAAATCGAGTTAAATAATAGTGTAAATTCATGATATATTTCGTTAGGGTTTTCATGGGTTTTATGTGGTAGGTTAAGATGTGAAAATATATAGGGAAAAAATAGGTTCTAAATATTGTATGGAAAACTAATTCTTGTTCAGTTTACACTAAACTATGGTTTCTATTTATTCTTTATTAAAAAAAATCCGCTCCAAAATATTTTAAAAAATCTAGGGATTATTTAATCCATTTATAGAATTAGCATCCATAAGATTTTTTTCACTCCTACCACACTATATAATAGTACAACTTATTGATTTTCTATATTTTAATTTATGTATAATTCTGAGATAGTGAAGGGTATAAAGGAAAGTTTAAAGTCCATTAACTGTTGTGAACTTCTATCATCCTTAAATGAAAATACTTCTTAGCATATTCAAAAAATATTTTTTCTTTTGATTTCTCAGCTACTTTAGAATCTGAAAATTTTCTCAATTTTTTGTTTCAAAAATATTCTTTAAGTTCACTTGAAAGACATATATTTTTTTGAATTAAATTTTCAATAGTCACCTTTTTCCTTCAATTTCTAGTTTTTGTTCCCCTAATAGAAAATAATTATACAAATATCCACATGATTATTACCCCTCAATTAAATTCAAATATGTCAGGAAATTTGACTTCCTAGAGGAAGGTGGATAGGGAAATGGATATTAATGTGGTTAGTTGAAAGGGTTTTAATTGATTATAAGGGTTTTACTAGAATAAAGTGTTTAGGTGGTATTGAAAAAAATGATCCAAATGAAAATTGGTTGTTGAATAAAAAAACCTCATTCATTTAAACAAAATATACCTCAAACTATAAGGTATTTATATAAGTAAATAGAATTATAGTTAAGAAATAACTATTTGGTTCCATAAATAATTAAGTAGATCATGAAGAAAATGTCAAAAATATTTAGTGGACTTTTAGGTAGCTGAATCTAAAACTTAGTTCTGGTTTTCGACATGAGATTCACAATTTCACTGGTCTTTTATTGAGATTAAGAAATTATTAAATCATGAATATACTTATTTTCGAATTAATTTATATTTAATTCCTTGAGAAAATCAGTTCATCCTTTAGGAAGGGTTTTAAAAATTTAAAATGATCTTACTTTGAGATAAAAATCATCTTAAAACTAAAAAAAATGAATGAAAAAATACAGAAGTGAATGAAAAACTATAGAAAAATGAATAATATTTGAATGGATAAGAAAGATACAAAAATCCTAAATGAACTAAAGATGTTCCTCCCCCATTCCATAATTATTTGGTGAAATTTACTCATTTTTCTGTGATTTATAAATGGGAGAAAAAGATTCATAATTTTTTGACAAAACAATAACCAAGTATTATTGAAAGAAAAAACCCACTTCTCAGTGGTACTTAGTAGTTTTATGATAGATATCCTCTCCTATAGGATCATAAAAATATCCATTAAACTACTTCTATCTATTAATATTCACTGAGAATAGTTTTTTTATATTTATTTAATTTGGATATTAGTAAAAGAAAATAAATGAGAAATAATTTAAGGTTCTAATAATTTTGAAAAAAATTTACTTGAAATGAGATTCATTCTAGAGTCATACAATAGAAAATTATCTCTATATTTGATGTTTTTACTATGGTCATTTGATCATGATTTTTTTTATAATTTTATATCCTAGCACATTCATATGTATTTTTTTAGGTTTATTGATCTCATGTTAACATAATTATCATTATTTCATAGTAGAAAATAGATTAATTTTGTATATTTTGATAGAAAAAACATTGAATGTTATAAATCAACCTGTAGGTGCATGATTTTATATATAGTAATATAAAAGGTATAATTCCTATTGGTGTTTTAAGGATGTTATATAGGAATATAGTGAATCATATAGCCTTAAACTACTGTCTTTTCTATTTGGTTTTATAGTTTCTTCATGAATTTGTTTCATTTTTATATTTTAAAGTTCATAAATTCAATTTTTTGTGGGTGATAGGGTGTAAAAAATATATTATTGACTTCATATTTATTTATCATAGATTAAAATGACTCATTTTATATGTGGGTTCCTAAAACAATTATTATGAATGTTTGATTACTAAAATAACAAAATACATTTATATTTACAAATTTTCTAAACACTATTTTATCATTAGTTCATGAGGAGAAGGATTCTACCCATTTTTAACCACAATCCATATAAAATAGTATGTAATTGTATTAAAAAAATAACAAAGGGTCCTAAATATTCTACTCCCCATACATCAAACATATCACAAAATAGAATGGGTTGTTGAGCCATCTTATTCCTCTTAGGAATATTTCCTTGAAACTAACATATCTTACATGATTTATAGAATTAAAAATAATCTATAAAAAGTGAGATATAATATAAAATATAATATATCAATTTTTTAATGGTTCTATGAGTTCGGAAGTGACTTCTATAACATAAAGTGTGACATGGATTTAGGGATGATTGGATTATAGAATTTTGAATTCAAATTCTAATTATTTGGTCACAACCAATATGCATTATGTACGGATAATCTCAAATATAATTATTTGAATAAATCATAAGCATTGAATTTTATTTTTTAGAAATATAATGGGTCATTTCAACAACATTAAGATAATTCTCTAACTCAGCAAACCAAGGACTCTCATTCTTAATAGTATACAAATTATCCATATGATTTTTTTATATTGGTTGAAATATCAGAAAGTGTATATCAAAAGGTGTGGGTATCTAGATTAATTGTCTAGACATAATATATTATGTTTCATTCATGATATTTATTTCAACATAAAATTCATTTGGAAATAATATCTCTCTCAAAAATCGTGGTTTGGAATCATTCTTTTTAATTTTTATTGTAACATGATTTATGAAGACAATTACTTTAGAACCTATAAGTAACATCTAAACTTATCCAAATCAATGAAAAAAATCATGAATTCATTATTAGTTATGGTGTAACTAACATAGGGTATTTCTATTGTTTTATAGTCATAAACAATTACACAGGAGATCATTTTAGTCATTTGTCACAAAACTACCCCATGGGAAAAATTAGAATCACCACTTATGATTTCAAAGGGTATGCTTTAGTTGGGTGGTTGGACTATGGGTGTGGCTATTAGTTTTTATTCAAATTATTTAGAAGATTTTTTATCTTCTCATGAAATAAAAAACGTGATTTATTTTTAAGAAACCTAAGCAGGGGATATGAAATTTCACAATTTTTTTATTAATCTTATATAGAAACCAGCATGAGAAAGGAATGATCTGAAAACTGTCATAGTTTTCAGGTAAGGTAGTGAATATATTACCTCAACTTTAGACCTATCAAATTATATGTATCTTGAGATATAATATGACTAATTAAAATTATGTTGTTCAATATGAAATGATTTTTTTTATAAATTATAACATTTTTTCTATCAATGAAAATTCTATGGATAAAAGGATACAATTTCAAGAATATATCAAAATATAACTCATAAAAAATTATTTTGATAAAAAAAATTCTATAAATTCTGTAAATTATTTTTATAAAATAATCATAATTCACCTTTTAAAAGGTACTAGTGCATTGTAAAGTCCATTGGGAATTATACTCTAAGAAAACATAATAAAAATACATGTGAAATTTGTTTTCACTTGATCCCCATATCCAATATATATTTAAAAATAACTTTATAATCCATCCAAATAATGCTAATGGGTTTGTCTTGATAGTATATCAAGAACATGGTAAACAAAAAGAAGTGGAAAATGTTCTTTTGTAGTCACCAAGTTGTGTTTTATATAGTCAAACACATCCTCTATTTTTATTGAATTTTAAGAGGGAAAATATCTCTAAAATTATTCTCTAATATTACAAAGACAATTTTCAAAGGGAAAACATGGGACTCACCCATTTCCTATCAAATATGATAAATATTATTCTAACAACCAATAATGTGGTGAATTCTTTCTTAATAACCTATAAATGTGGTAGGTTTAATCTTCTTTGATATTATCTAATAGGTTTTTAATTTTGTTCTAATAGAATTCAATGCATACTTGTTTAGGGGATGAATCTTGTGAGATCAAAGTGGGTATATCCTAAATAATTATTTCTAGTTTTAATGACTCAAACTTGTGGGTTTTCATAGTGTTTTTACAATTTTTTTAAATAGTTACATGTAATCTCTCGTTCTTACCTAGAAAGGAATATATACCATTTTCTGGAAATAGATTCAAGTTTAATTTAGGTAGAAAATTTTCTATGGTGAGAAAAAGTTTATTTGAATCAGATATATAAATTTAAACTCCTAGTTTTTCACCAACTTGTTTAGAATTTCTATTGTTTTGTTGACTATAGATTGTCCAGAAGTTTGTGAAAATGTTTGTTCTGTCAATAAATTTCTAGATTTAAATTTTTTTCATGTTTATAATTTTCAAATCCACGGTAATAAATTTATTCATCCTCAATAGTGTTTTAAACTGTAAAATTATCAACTTCTTAAGAAGAATATCATTTAGTGTTAACATATATTAAAACTACAATAGGTTCAACTATGTCTAAAATATAAGGCTCATTAGAAGAATGTTTATAAATTTCCTCATTGATTAAAAATTGAAAATTTACTTAATAGTAATTTTATTCATTATTTTCCAATTTTCCAATAACTATCATAAAATCATCTTCTAAATCATCAATAATTGTATTTAAAAACAAATTAAATGTTTCCAAAATCAATGTTTTTAAAAACAATATAAAAAAACTAGGAAACAAATCATTATTAAACTATTCAATCATATTTACATGAGGGGTTTCATGGTCTTCAATTTTGTATTTCATGGATAGATAAATATTGAAACATAATAATTTTCTCTGAATTTATAATGAAAAGGTTCTTTTGTGAACATTAACGGAATATTTAGTAGTTTTCATGAATGGTTTCCCAATATTAGAGCTATATATGTTCTAAATCAATGATATTACATATCAGATACATAACCATTATTAGGGAAAACCATGTTTCTTACATAAATTATAACATCATTAAAAACTATATAAATATTTGTGCTACTTTTTTTAGTATGTTGAATGAAAATAACAAGAGTTTTTAGTTATCCAACCTATATGGATGAATAATCATATTGTGAATAACATTTATAAAATATCATAAATCAATCATGAAATCCTTGAACTCAAATTCTCCAGTTTTAATAAGAATGGTGGATGTTCTTGGATCTTATAATTTGGTTTTAAAACTATGTTTTATCATTGGGGAGACATTTTTACAAAATTAAAATTTCTGTCCTCCATTTAAATTTATTTTACGGGAGCACGTCACTTATAGAAAAATTCCATACTTTGGAATTTTCTTCACAATATATTTAAAGGGGATATGAATTTGGATTTTCCTAAAATATTTTATGAATTATTTATCCATATAATTTTTAAAACATTTTTTCTTTGGTGAGTTACTACTAGAATATTTCCATGATTGCATTAATGTTTCCAAATCAGTTGGAATAAACATGCCTAGGATCCTTTTCCAATATTTTGTGGTTTTTCCAGAAAGGCCTCTTCTTGAGAAAATAATATCTTTTTATTTTGTTTCAATTTACCAGAATATTTAAAACATTATGTTAGGTTTTTTCAAGTGGTTTCCATGAATAAGGATCTAAAATAGGAATGAGATATTTGGGATCCTCTTTTAATGATTTAGGTTTAGTCTCAGGGTAAAAAATATCAGTCTGGGGGATACAAATATTGGTTCCACTTCTATTTTCAATTTCACATACATTTTTATTTACTTTACCTTAGTGCTTAAATTAATGTTGTGAATTTAAACCTCTATGGATTTTGTTTTTAATTCTTACTATATTAGTTTCAAATTGACCAACATGTTCCATCAATGCATTCATCAAAATATTTTGTTTTCCCATAGTTTCATCTAAAATGGTTTAAAAAGTTTGAATAGGATGAGCAGGTTGAAAATTACCTCAAGGTTGAGAATTAGATTACACATTAAAGAATATAGATAGAGAATTACATTTTTCTCTATAAAAAAATTCTATTTGGTTGTTCAGGTTTTCAAAATTGGTCTTGGGATTGAATATTTCATCCTTTGTTAAAATCCTGGTTGGGTTGAATTGATATATGTTGGTTGGACGGAAATGGAATTCCATAGAACAAATCATTAAAATTTTTAGAAGGCATATTAAATTATAGGGATTGGTCACTATAGTTTTAATTTTAAGAGACTATTATATAGAAGACTAGTAATTGAAAAGTTTTTTCAGGATTAGGTTATGGTAGTAGAGTGTTAGATAAAATCGTTGATTTCACCACGGTAGAAATATTACAAATATTCTTAATAACATGTTCTTTTTGTAACAACCTAGAAATTGTATATAGGGTTTTCCATTATTAATATATATATGTGTGTCATATAAGGTAATAGATGTGAAAATAACTAACAACACTTTTTCAATAATTCAAAACATAATATGTTTACACACACACACACATATATATATTTCATTCCTTGAAACTTATTTTCTAAAAACAATTATTGCGTTTTTGGAACATATATATAAAACTATTTTTGTGACATATATAATTTTAATATAATTAAATTATTTTCATTTTAGATTCATCATGTAAAAATGTGTTTATGATAAATTTTTTGGATTTTCCTAATATTGATGATTTTTACGATGAAGAGTGAAAAATACTATATTTAAAAAAGTTTTATTTTTGGGGTATTTTCATATGATAACCATTCCATGGAAATTAATAAACATTGGAGATATATTTTAGGAATAAAATTTATAAATTCTAAAATATTAAATTGAACTTTGAAATCATATTCCTATCATTTTTAGTCCTAAGTAATATTTAACTCTAATGATTTTTTTTCACTTTTATTTTAATTAAATATATATATTTTTAAAATTAATTTTTTATTTTTTATATAAATAAATAGTTAATTATTTTATAATAAACAAATATTTTATTAAAAAAATACATTGATAATCATATCCCACATGTAAATTTTTATCTTAAAATGAACATTTTATATGAAATGGTTTTTACATAATATGTGTGGTAATAATAAAATTATTTTCTCAAATTCATAGAAGTTGGAATTTATAATGTTACTTGAATATTTTAAAAAATATTATAAAATTATTAAAAAATTCAAAATTAATTTTTTCATTTAATTTTTTCACCGAGGTCGAAAGTGGAGTTACCGTGATAAAGAAAAATCAGAGTAAATTTTTTTTAACATAGTGAATATGATTAAAACATGTGATTTTTTTTAATATATTGGATGGTTCATGGTGGATCAACCTTATATCATTCCCAAAAAAATTATTGGCCATTTGTGGTGACCTTTTCCATGAATAATGGAATTAAATTATTAGAAAGTAAAGAGATTATAAAGACTCGTAAATTCCATTTAATTTTTTTAAAAAGTTATTTGGGATTATTACGAGTGTGAAAAAATTGATGGCATGTGATTTTAAGGCCCAGTGTGATCGGAACAAAATTTTGACCTTTTTAGGTATGTTCAGTAAATGTGTGGGTGACATTTTCTATCTTTCGAACCGGTGGTCTGATTTAAAATCTAAAGGCACCGTTGAATCCACAGTGCTGGGATTTGCTTAAGGGAGGCTTAACTTCGAACATAGTAGGTCGGGTGAAAATGATATTTTTTCAGAATTTTTGAAAGAATAATAAAATAACATTTGTGTTATTTTATTTTGTTACATCTTCTTGAGTGATGGTGGTGGGGACCATGAAGGTGGTCATACCTTTTAATGAGAGAAATTAAATTCCAGTTACACATCAATTTTTAACCACACCTCATTTAATTAATGCAACTCATTAGTTACACCAATTAATGTACCCTTAATTGAATGGTGGATTAATCTCTTAACCCTCCCTTTAGTTGTTAAAAACGTTGGCAAAGGGAGAGGGTGGAGGGATTGTGGAAGAACATCGACGAAGCACCGATGATAAACCCTCCAATGAAGAATGAAGTTCTGATGACACCTATTGAGGGATCGATCTGAAATCGACGAACGTCAGCGGCTTCAAACAACACAGATTATCTCTCTACAATTGCGACATCACCTCCAAAACCTTGTTAGGGGTTTTTTTAAATTCAAGTGAATTGTTTCATTTTCTCATTCTTGATATGAATAAAAAATTGCGGAAGTATTAAAGGGGTTATAGTTTATATATGATAAATTAATTGCTACCCATTTGTAAGGATTCTAACGTAGAGGGAATAGGCCAAATGAATAAGGCCTACACGCTCTACCGCTTCTGTATTGTCATGTTCTACATGGGAGAAGTCTTAACTCAATGATAATTTGAATCCGGGAGCAATGCAGTGACGACAGCTACCCGGGAGGCCCGTAGGAACGTCTAGAAGGGAAACAGACCACCAGAGCTCACTTAGTGGTCCACGGAAGATCCGCCATCATGGAACCGATATATCGGATGATGGCGGTGGCCAGAATCAGCTGTCCATGGTGGAAGAGGGAAGCACATAGTTGTCCTCTATGAAGGGGAGCAGTTTCATCGAGCCACGGTAGTAGTAGGGGTGGACGGTTCTTAGCCGACCACATTTGTGAAGACCCAGAAATTCCGTATTTTTTTTTAATTTTTTGGAATTTATACAGGATTGCGAAATCTGATGGCACATGATTCCGAGGCCCGGAGTGCCCGGAATGATCCGTCGAAAAAGTGTTAAGCTTAAAATAGCGGACTTGAGTGTTTTTCCTAAAAAAGAGAAATTACTCTTAAACGGGTGCTCGTATTGGAAATATAAGGGCACCATTGCATTTAAAATAATGGTTTCAACCTTGGAACGACTTATTTTTAGTCAGCGTAGGCCTCCAGTGAGAAAACCCGAAAATGGCATAACCGTAACTAAAATAATAAAATAAAATAATTTTATTTTTCAATTGATTATAACTCTTGAATGGTGAATCATATTAAAAATCAGAAACCACTAATGAACTCTAGAGGGTATGCTTTCCTTAGGAAAACCCCAACATTGGCAGGAGAGTTCCAACAGTAGAAGTTAGTTTTTGGCCGTAAATAAAATAATTAAGTAACAATTATTTTATTGTTAAATTATATAATATCTAAACCGTAACTCTGATTGAAACTCTGAGAGTACCGTTGGATTCGTGGGTACGTTTTTCCCTCAGGTAAAGCCTAACCTCGACCATTGCGAGTCGAGGGTTTCTATTAATAATTTTTGAACTTTTTTTAAGGTACGTTCTGTAAACATGCGGATGACGTTTTCTATCTTTTGAACCAGTGCTCATATTACAGATATGAGGGCACCGTTGAATCCACAATACTGGGATTCGCTTAAGAGAAGATTCACTTCAACCACAGTAGTTTGGGATAAAAAATATAAAATTTGGACATTATAGAAAAATAATAAAATAACTTAACAACTTATTTTATTTACTTTTCTCTAGCGGATGAGCGGTGGTGGTGGGGACTGATGACTTCAAGGCAATTAATGGCTTGAATCTCCTTTATTTGTAACCGCACCATTGGGGAATTAAGAGGTTCATTCATTAAATGGACCTCATTAATTCCTCAGTGTGTTACTCACCTTTCCCCCCTCTATTTAAGTGAGGCTAGGGGTGGGGTTTTGACATGGCTTCGCTGAGAAAGGAATCTCTGGCGAAGTGACGCAACGTCTTCCATCTATGGAGGACGGAAGCTTGGGCAGTGATGATCTAGGATCGGCGAATGCTGACAACCTCACTCCTATGGGGAATCTCCTTCTTCCAATGACTGTGATACTTCTGACATTTCACGAGTTAGGGGTTGTCTTTTTAAATCAAGAAATTCCCATGAATCTTCTCCTCGTACTTGATTTTGGGGGTGGTCATTGAGGGGGATTTGAATGGGGTTTGTCATAATTTTTAATGTGATGTTTAAATTACTCCCTCTAGTTATAATGCTAATGTGGTGGTCAAGAGCCAAATTAATAATTCCCTAACCCTCCACGTCTTGATTTTCATTGCGTTCTTCGGAGATGGGTTTCAACAACTTGACATAACCTTGAAACCGGGAGGCGTGCAATGATGGAGACATCCCGAGAAGACTGTAGGCACATCAAGAAGGAAGAACGGACCCCCGAAGCTCACCCAGTAGCCCATGGAGGATCCTCTGACATGGCGACACTGGAGAACGACACTGGAAGTGGAGGCAGTGGCCGACAGTCACTGGCCGTGGAAGAAGGTGACACCATGACATACCCGATGGGGAGGCCGACAACTAGCCAACCATGTTGGCGAAGCGGCACACCGTCACACACTATGGTGAAGGGGATGTAACATTGAATACATGGTAGAAGGGGGACCCATGCCCCATGAGTCCCATGGACCACATGGCACCACCACGTGGCACCGCTAATTGAAGATTCAAACGAATCTTCTTGAGCCGTTCGGGGAGCTAGTGGCCACCCGGCTGGCGAGCCGTGCCAGTGGACCGGGCCGCATCGCCCGGTGGGCCGGGCTAGTCCATAGCTGAGCTCAACCAGGCCAAGTTGACCCGAACTGGCTCGGGTTGGCCCAGGCCGGGTCAGACCGGACCCAGACCCATTCAGGCCTAGAAATTCTTGAAAGGAAATATCTTGCGATTCTGACGTCTGTTTGACGAACCGTCTGTGGCATTGGGACACTTGGAGCGAGACCGTCCTTTTGAGTTACTCCATGAGACTTTTGGAGAAATTTGGAGTTTGTATGGGTTGGATCGTACCCATATCCAACTGGGACCTCGACATTAAAATGCCAATAGCTTACAAACTGGGTGTCCGGTTGACGTGTCGTCTGTTACATTGGAACCATCAGGACATGACGGATCATCGGGTTAACTGTGGAACTTCATGGTTGTTTAAGAATGACTGATAACCGGAGGAGTATAACCAGGGTGTTTTTTGTAGTGAGAGTTAGGATGGCTACTCCCTTGATGACTCAAGGCGCGGGTATTCCTTACTCCTCTACTCCGGTAGAGATGGGACTCCCCACCTCATGAGTGAGGGTTAATTTTTCTCTAATTGGTTTTTCTATATTTGGAGTCTGTACTACCCTATTAGAATAAGGAATGAGTCCTCCATACTTAACTCACATAGAGTTAGGTACTCCCCTACTGGGTAGGGTGTAGGTCCTCTATGTTATGAGTAGGTACTCCCCTGTCAACCCAGGGTGCGGGTCCTTCTTATGCAGTGATACAACAGATTCGGTACTTCCCTACTATGCTAGGGTGTGGGTCCTCTAACCAGGGGTCATTACTCACCTAACGTACTAGGGTGTGGGTCTCCCATAACAAACAAACCTCCAGAGCTGTACTCTCATACCAGGTAGGGTGGGAGTCCTCATATATGGAGTAGTACTCCCTTGTCTCTGAGTAGCGAAGGGGAGTGGGTCCTTCTGGGGAGTTGGAGATCCCTTGGCTGTAGGACATAATGTTGTGGAGAGGACCTATTCACTTTGTTTCCCTTGGTCATACCTCGGGTGCAAGACTATGACTGTGAGACCTCTAATGATGGGCACTAGAGGCAGTTCTAGCAGAAAGTTCTCGATGCAACACGTCCACTTAGACGTTCCATTAAGAATGGTTGAGTTTTACCTGAAGGAGTAAATCTCTCAGACAGGTTCCATCAGGTATGGCCAATTCAGGGAGTGTTTACTCATAATCCTAGAGTTACACTTGATATTTCTTTGGAAATACTGGAAATGGATTGAGGATGGGGCCTTATATTTCTTTGTGGATGATATGAGTATACTTGGTTTGAGATATGTCTATTTACTTGTGCTTTTTGTTTGATATCATGCTTCTATTATTCCTCTGAAGAATTCTAAGAGACCTTCGGGGGTCCCAGGGTCCCTAAAGAGTATTTTTATACTCACCCCTGAACGGGATTCACCCACACCTTGTTGTGTCTTGTACAGACGGCGGACAACCTTGATTAAGACTCAGTGAGCTAGGACCTAACAGTGGAAGTTGGTGACGATTGACATGGAGAGATACAGAGAAGAGTTGTACCTACCCTTTAGGTAGGATCCATGGTAGACAATCTCATGAGATATTTTCTATTTTTATTTGTAGTTGTACCTTTTTCAGTTGGGCATGTATTCCGACCCCTTTACTTTTAGTACACACCTTTACTACTGTAGT
Source organism: Viscum album (assembly GCA_963277665.1). Lineage (NCBI taxonomy): Eukaryota > Viridiplantae > Streptophyta > Magnoliopsida > Santalales > Viscaceae > Viscum > Viscum album. Next base: position 327,311,980 of record OY728121.1, read on the forward strand.
TTTATTTCATGGCTGCATCTTGCTGTGTTCTTGGATCGTGTATTTTTATAGGTTTAAATACAATGCCTTCCCGTTTTTGGGATACGCCTCCCCGGTGATAGTCTCCAACCACATGCGAACAGAAGGCGGGCTTGGGGTAGTCATGGAACAGGCCCTAGGGGATAGGTCGTGACAATGTGGTATTAGAGGAGTCGGTTCTACCTAATAACGAATACATTGATCTTTCCAATTGAGAAATAGTGTTATGAGTTTTGAGTGTTGTTTTTAGTTCGGGAGTCCAGTATTGGTGCGAAGACCAATATTTCCATACACTAGGACCCTGAATTCTGATTTCCAACTCGGTGCACGAAAACACTGATTGCGTTTTTTTGGAAATATTTTTCTTTTGATCTCTTTTGAGTTAGCTCACCAGGTATAACTTATTGATAATGGTTCATCTTGATCCTCTTTCAAGATGCCTCCATGTAGATAGCTGACCAGGATTCCAATGCATGACCATGGTCCACATTGTGATAAAGCTTCAGTACAAGGACTGTTGCTCGAGATGGTAGCTTCAGGTGGTGTCCCAGCAATACCACTTCCCATTGGTCAGCTATAACTACTAGTGCTACCGGTAGAGGACACTTATAGTCTCAGTGCCTTACACGAGTTTCAGTGATAGATACCCCTCAGGTTCTAAGGTGAGCCTGACTCATAGGAGGCTAAGGACTAGCTTGAGGTGGTGACTAAGTTTCGATCAATCCAGGGCTCCATTAGATTAGATGGTGGTCCTAGCAGCGACCATTCAATGTGTCTCAGTAAGGTGATGGAATGGTTTAGATTACCCCTACTATACGATGAGGTGACATTTTCCATGGACAGAGATTGAGAACCTTCCCCAGAGAAGGGGGTCTCTTGCCATAAAAATCTAGGGGTATGTGTTCCCAAGAGCTTCCACAACTTCATCAGGACAACATTTCAGTAGCTAAGTATTCATTGAGGCATACCGAACAATCCAGGTACTCGATGAATACAATATGACCAGTGCTTAAGGGCTTGGACCTCCGAGCGAGATGTGTTTAGGGACATCTGAGCTAGAAATATTTATCTATGAATTCCTACTTTTATTAGGGTTCTAGAGAGAACCTTTGTGGTTGAAAATTCTCTAGCTGAGTAGATATAGCCAGTGAATGTTGGTAGTGGTAAAGGAGGAAACCGACATCAGTCTTGGAGTCTTGGATATGTAAAAATGTTTCGAGAAGAGGAAGTGATAGGGACAGATGAATCTGCAGGGCAGTAGACTTGGAAGATGATTTAGGAGAGGAGCAGAAGGTTGTATACATTTCGATATGTTAAAATCTGCACTCCAATGTGGCCCCCCACCATGCTCAGGGAGATGGAGGATAGGGGAAGGGAGTAGCTGCGTGCAGTCAAGTAGTGTGACCCAAGGGCTCCAGGAATGATTCAAGGTACGATATGTGTCTACTACTAGCTGATGTATTAATATACATAGTTACTAATCATTCCTTCTTTCCACAAATATTGTTTAAGACATATAGTTTCTGGTTAAACCACTGACTTGATGCTTACGTCTGGAGACAGCTTTGGGAGGAGACTCAATAATCACACTTATGGTGACAGTGTGATCTGACCCTTGAGGTGAGAGTTACGGTTGAAACCTATTAGTGGCAACATCGAGGCCTTACGATGTTAGTTTGGGTATGGACTGGACATCCACTATTCATTCTCAAATTGACTATTTTAGGAAAAAGGATATGGTATATCTACAATGTTGTAATGGGGTTTTCCTTGGTCGGCGAAAAAAGAAACCCTGGAAGCACATGATAAAATCATGCATAAGAGGGTGCAGCCGATCACTCTTGAGTCATCCATCCTTAACATCATGGAAGTAGGAGTTTTGAGTTTTGAGTTCCCAATAGTAGTGGTAGTGGGTGGGAACATACTTTCAAAAGATGTTTCTTCGATTACCTCCCCAAAAGGAGAGGGACTTCTGCATTATCATGTAACCAGCAACGACACCGATATCTACAACTACATATCCGATGGCTCCCACAGATCTCAAGGAGCTGAGAGTTTAGATAGGGGTTGTGGCGGAAGATGAACTCAATAGTAGGTATGGTTTACAACTACTGAGTGAGGAGGCAGAGCAGCTAGCTGCGTTACAGATATCCTTCATGGATGGTGATAGAACAACTTACCTCTAGTCTATGACTATCACTTCCCCACTCCTTCAGCGAGTTCAGGATGCACAGCTTGGGGACGTGGACGAACTGGCCTGAAATACTCAGATATCCTTGTGATAGGCTCCTAGAAGATTTTCTAAAGGTGCGGAGCACGTCTTCCTTTTCATAGGACACACCATGGTACAAGTGATGCTACGGGAGGGGGTGTTGAGGGAGTTCATCACTTCCCCTTTGGCAGTACATCCTGGTGTGGCGAAGATGTACTAGGACCTCCAGTGTTAGTACTGATGGTGAGGGATAAAGACTGCACAGAGCCACCATAATTCTTATGTCTACATGACATGGAGACCCTTAGAGTTCAAGGAGGGAGACCATGTCTTCCTACGGGTCTCAACCCGACGAGGATTAAAGAGATTTGGTCGGGGAAGCAACTATCTCTGAGGTTCATCGAACCTTTCCAGATTCTCAGTAGAGTTGGCAAGGTGGAGTACCGCCTAGATTTCCCCCCACAGATACACTTGTTGCATAATGTTTTCCATGTATCTCAACTAAAGAGATGCGTGCATGATCCATCGCATGTTATCGACTTGGGAGATTTGGACATTGATGATGGGGTGACATTTGCGGAGTTCCTGGTTGAGATAGAGGATCGAAAGGAGCGAGTCCTTCATGGACAGCTGATCCCACTGGTGCGTGTTCGGTGATAGCATGAGAACCTCCCGGAGAGCACATGGGAGTGAAAGGCTATGATTTGTGCTCAGTACCCTCAATTGTTTGAGTTGACTTTGTTTTAGCTTTCTGGGATGCAAAGCCCTAAGGTGGGGAGAATGTAAAGACCTGAAAATTCTATATATATATTTTTAATTTTATGGATTTTTTTGGGACTGTGAAATCTGTCGGCATGTGATTCTGAGGCCCAAAGTGCTCGAAATGATCCGTCAAAAAAAGTGTTAACCTTAAAATAGCGATCGGGAGTGGTTTTCCTGAAAAAGTAGAATATATCTTAAACAAGAACTCGAATCAGAAATATGAGGGCACCGATGCGTTTTGGATGACAAGTTTACCTTAGGAACGACTTAAGTTTAGTCGGCGCATGCCTCTAGTGAGAAAACCCGAAAATGGAATAACCGTAAATAAAATAATTAAATAAAATTATTTTATTTTTCAAATTCGTATAACTCACAATTGGTGACTCAGATTATCAATCTGAGACCATCGATGAACTTGGGAGGGTATGCTTTCTTAAGGAAGACCCTAGCATTGGCCGGCGCGGTCCAACAATGGATGTTAGTTTTTGGCTGTAAATAAAATAGTTAAGTAACAATTATTTTATTGTTAAATTCTCTAACATCTAAACTGTAAATCAGATTGAAAAATCAAGAGTACCATCGTATTTTTTGGGATTTTTTTATATTAGGTTAAGCCTAACCTTGATCGGCACAGGTTGAAGGGGACTGTTAATAATTTTTGAACTTTTTTATGGTACATTCTATAAACATGCGGGAAACATTTTCTATATTTTTAACGGTGCTCAGATTATAAATCTGAGGGCACCGTTGAATCCATAGAATTGGGATTCACTTAAGGGAAGCTTCACTTATACCGCAGCAGGTCGATAGAAAAAGTAAAATTTTGGACTTTACAGAAAAATAATTAAATAACATAACAAGTTATTTTATTTCTTTTTCTCCAGCAGATGAGTGGCAGCGGTTGGGACTGGTGACTCGTCAATCTAATAAATGGCTTGAATCTCTTTTATTTATAACCACACTCTTGGAGAATTAAGAGGTTCATTCATTAAATAGACCTCATTAATCCCTCGGTGCATTACTCACCTTTCCCCCCTCTATTTAAGTGACACTCAGTGTGGAGTTTTGACATGAATTCACCAAGCAAGGAACATCTGGTGATGTGATGTGACGTCTTACACCGACGAAGGACGGAAGCTTGGGCATCGATAATCTGAGATCGACAAATGCCGATGAACTCACTCTTAAGGGGACTCTCTTTATGCTAATGATCAAAATTCCTCTAATGGTTCACGGGGTAGGGGTTGTCTTTTTAATCAAGAAATTCCCATGAATCTCCTCCTCATTCTTGATTTTGTGGGTGGTCATTGCGGGGGATTTGAACGGGGTTTATCATTATTTTTAATATGATGTATAAATTAATTTCACTTGTTATAATGCTTACACGAAGGGTGGGGGCCAAATGAACAAGGCCCAGACCCTCCGCTGCATGATTTTCATTGCATTCTTCGGAGACAGGTTTCTCCAACTTGATAGAACCTTGAAACTGGGAGGTGCACAATGATGGAGGCATCCCAGGAAGACAACAGGCGCGTCTCGATGGAAGAATGGACCACCAGAGCTCACTCGTTGGCCCGCAGAGGATCGGCCGGCGTAACGGCACCAGATGCAGTGGCTGGCACTCACCGGTTGTGGAAGAAGGTGGCACTGCTAGGCGCCGTGGCGGACCCAGAGGGGCAGTCTACAATCGTCCGACCGTGTTGGCGAGGCGACACTCCACCACACTCTGTAGTGAAGTGGCCGCAACATCGAATATACTACAGGAGGGGGAACCACGCCCCATGGGTCCCATAGACCATGTTGCGGTGCCATGTGGCACCGCTAATTAAATATATGAATGGCTCTTCTGGAGCCGTTCAGGGAGTTGGTCACCACCCAAGTGGCGAGCCGCGCCAGAGCACTAGGCCGCACCCTGCCGGCGGGCCGAGCCGGTCCATGGCGTATCCCAATTAGGCCGACCCAGGTCAGACTCATACTAGGTTGGGTCGACCTGAACCGGGTCAAGTCGGCCTCGGCCGGGTTAGCTCAATCATGTCCGACCAGACCTGGACCCATTTGAGCCTAGATACGCTTAAAGGGTTTTATATTGTGAACCAAATGTTCGTTTTACGAACCATCTACAGTGTTGGGATCCTTGGAGAGAGAAAATATTTTTATGTTACTCCACGATACATTCAGAGAAAGTTGGAGTTTGGACAGGTTGGATCATACCCGAATCCAACAGGGGCCTCAAAACTTAAATGCCTATAGCTTACAGACTAGGTGTCTGGTTGATGCGCCGTCTTTTGTGTTGTAACCCTTATGGCATGGAAAATCATCAAGTTTCTTCTTTGTGGAACATCATAGAAGATGATGTATGAATGATAACCGGAGGAGAAGAACCGAGAGTGTTTCTTGTAGTGAGAGTTAGGATGTCTACTCCCTTCATGACTCAAGGCGCGAGTATTCCTTACTACTCTACTCCGGTAGAGATGAGACTCACCATGTCTTGAGTGCGGGTTCATTTCCCTCTGATTGGTTTTAATATCATTGGAGTCGGTACTTCCCAATTGGACTAGGTTGTGGGTCCTCCATACTTAACTAACATAGAGTCAGGTACTCCTCTATCGGGTGGGGTACAAGTCCTCTATGTTAGGAGTAGGTACTCCCCTGTCAACCCAGGGTGCAGGTCTTCCTTATGTAGTGCTACAGCAGAGTCGGTACTCCCCCGCCTTGCCAGGGTGCAGGTCCTCTAGCCTGGGGTTAGTACTCCTCTAACTTACTAAGGTGCGGGTCCCCCACAGCAAACAAACTACCATAGTTTTACTCCCTTACCAGGTAGGGTGCAAGTCCTCACATATGGAGTAGTAATCCCCCGTCTCTGAGTAGCGATAGGGATCGGGTCCTTCAGGGGAGTTGGAGCTCCCTCGACTGTAGGACATAGTCTCAAGGAGTGGTCCACTTCACTTGGTTTCCCTTGGTCTTGCATCAGGCGCAAGACTGTGACTGTGAGACCTCTATTCACGGGAACTAGAGATAGTTCTAGTAGAAAGTTCGCGATGGAGCATGTCCTCTCGGACGTTCCATTAGGAATTGTTGATTTGTACCTGAAGGAGTACATCTCTCAGACAGGTTCCATAAGGTATGGCCAATTCATGGAGTGTGTACTCCTGATCCTTAAGTTACGCTTGAGCCATAATTGGAAATCCTAGAAATGTCTTGATGCTGGGGCCTTATGTTTCTTTGTGGATGAGACGAGTATACTTGGTTTGATCTATGTCTATTCCCTTGTGCTTTGTGTTTGAGATCATGATACTGTTATTCTTGTGTAGAATTATGAGAGACCTTGGGGGGTTTCGGGGTCCTTACTGAGTATTCTTATACTCACCCCTACACAGGCTTCGCCTGCACTTTATTGTGTCTTGGGAAGACGAAGGGGAGCCTTGACTGAGACTCGGGGAGCTAGGACCTAATGGTGGACGGTGGTGATGATTGATGTAGAGAGACGTGGAGATGAGCTATAACTACCATTCTGGTATGATCCTTTGTGGACGATCACAAGAGTTGTTTTTTTATTAGTAGTTATACCTTTTCAGTTGGGATTATATTCCAACCCATTTACTTTCAGTACACACCTTTACTACTGTAGTTTTACTTTATTGTTGCATCTTGTTTTGTTTTTGGATTGTGTGTTTCTAAAGGTTTAAAGGAAATTCCTTCTTGTTTTTTGGGATACACCTTCCCAGTGCTAGTCGCCAACCCCTGGACTATGGAAGGAATGATTGGGGTAGTCATGGCATAAGCCCCAGGGGACATGTCATGATATCGTTGCCGGAAGGCAGTGCGCCATCACGCACCGTGGGGAGGTGGTCGCGGCTTCGAAGCTGCGGCAGAGGCAGATGGGACCCATGCCCCACGGGTCCCACTGACACAGGGGGCAACACCATGTGGCACTGCCAATTAAAACACTCGAACATCGTTGCTGTTCGGGAATGTGGTATGCCACCCGACTGGAAGACTATGCCCAACCAAGGAGGGTCAGGCCGGTCCATAGCCCAATGGCCCGAGCTCGCGGCGACCTAGCCTACTCGGGCCAGACCATCCGATTTGGGCCAGGTCGGGTTATGTCAAAATGAACCGGGTCATGTCGGCCCAGGTTGGGCCGGGTCTGTTCAGTCCAACCGGGTCAGACCAGAACCAGACCCTTCTTGGTCTAAATACATTTAAAAGGTCTTATCTCACAAACCAGATTTCCATTTGAAGAACCATCTACTACAGTAGAATATTTTGAATGAGACAGTCCTTTTGAGATACCCCACCTATGTTTTGGAGAAAGTTGGAGTATGGATTGGTTGGATCGAACCCGAATCTAACCGGGTCCTCAACACTGAAATGCCTATAACTCACAGATTGGATGTCTGATTGACGTGTCTTCTGTCATGTTGGAACCGTTATGACATGGTGGTCCTTTGGGTTACTTTTTTTATCGTTGTGGGAGTTGAGTTATGACTGACATCTTGAGGAGCAGATACTATAGAACTAAAGCACACTTGGTGTGGGGGAATCCTGTGGCAGGCTGTCAGCATCATAACAACCCTATGTGAATCAATATCATAGCGACCCTATGTGGATCAACATCATAGAGAACATGTGAGGATCAAAATTCTAGCGACCCTATGTGGATTAACATCATAGAGAACCTATTTGGATCAAAATTATAGAGACCCTGTGTGGATCAGTATTCTAGAGACCCTGTGTGGATCAGCATTGCACGACCCGACGAGGACCAGCCTTAGAGCATCCCATCATGGATAAGCGACATACGGTCCTGTGTGGGTCAGCAGCAGATCCTCTCGATAGAATAATATGATCTAATATTAAAAATAATCTTTTGTATTTCTATACTTATGTTATATACCTATTTTGAGGTGAATCTTTTTCTTTGTGCTATGTGATTGAGATCATGCTTTTTTGGTTTTCCTTTGTGGAATTCTGAGAGACCTTCAGGGGTATTAGGATCTCTATTGGGTATTGTTATACTCACCCCTACATGGGATTCACTCGCACCTGGTTGTTCCTTGTGCAGATGATGAGCAGCTTGGCTGAGACTATAGTAGCCATGACCAGGAGGTACATGAAGGTGACTTGATGACACGAAGAGCTTTAGAGATGATATGTACCTACCCTTCAAGTAGTATCCTTGTTGGATGATCTTAGGAGTTGTTTTCTATGTTCTATTATAGTTTTATATTTAAATTGGGTCTGTATTCCGGACCCCTTTACTTTTAGTAAATACTTTTACTACTGTAGTTTTACTATGTGGTTTGCGTCTTTTCATTTTCTTGGTCAGTGTACTTTCGTGTTTAACGGCAATGCCTTCATATTTTCAGGGATATGCCTTTCTAGAGCTAGTCTCCATCCCCTAGCCTTTGGAAGATGGGCTTGGGGTAGTCACGACACGAGCCCTGGGGGACGGTTCATGACAAAGTGGTACCAGAGAAGTTGGGACTACCAAAGAACTAGGACTCTGATCTTTCCCATGGAGAAATATTGTTAAGTGTTTTGAGTGTGGTTTTTAGTTTAGGGATTCTAGTTTGGGTTTGGCGGCCGATGTATCCATAATCCGGGACCTTGAATTTTGATATCTGACTCAGTGCATGAAAGCACTAATTGCGTGTGTTTTGGAAGTGTTTTACTTTTGATCTCTTTTGATTGAGCTCACAAGGTATAATTTATTGACCATGGAGCACCTGTATCTTTTTAAGATTCCACCACACAGATATCCAACCATGACTCCAGAGAGAGTTCATGATGACGGCCCACCAAGCGATGGGGATTTGGTGTAGGGCCTCTTTACAGCGATAGCACCTTCGGATGGTGCACCATCAGCACCACCACCTGTTGGGAAGTAGTTTTCACCAGCCCCACTAGCAGACGGGGCATACCAACTGAGCGCGTTTCACGAGTTCCAGCGGTAGAGGCCTCTGAGGTTTTGAGGTGAGATAGATCCCCAGGTAGCTGACGACTGGCTGGAGGCTGTGGCTAGAGTTTTCCACCTAGTTGGGACACCAGCAGTGTAGATGGTGATCCTAGCTGCTAGCTTCTTCCAAGGCACAATAGGGAGATCGTGGATCTGAACACTCCAGTTACATGATGAGGCCACCCTCACCTGGATAGACTTCGAGAGCCTCTTTAGGGTGAAGTTCATTCTAGCGACGCTATGCTCTGTGCGTATTCAGGAGCTCCTGCACTTACAGTATGAGCTCCGGATAGTAGCCCGGTACTCTATGAGATTCACTAACATCATGCGCAACTCCACTGACATGGTACAAGACCCTTTCATCAGGGCCCAGAACTCTGAGTAGGGTCTCCAGTGGGAGATCAGGGTGTCGATGACATCTCTTAATATCTGGACATAGATGGAGTGCTCGAGCGATCATTATTGGTGGGGAGCTTCTTTACATAGTAGGCATAGACAGTGAGATCCACCTCTGGAAAACAGGTAGCCAAGTCATCTATAGCAGGTGGTAGGCAGATGACACTGAGGTTTAAGTAGGCCAGACCATTCGGAGGATGACCCTAGGATGTAGGGTCAGAGGAGTAGAGCTCACAAAGTAGAGTAGGACAGTAGAGGAGAAGACAATGCTTCACATGTCGCGGGCAGGGACACATGGCTCTCAAATTCCTGACACGCCATACCGATGATCAACAGACAGTTGAGGTACCACTGAGTTAGATGAATAGATTCGAGCGAGGAGGTATATAGGGTAGCAGACATGGCATAAGAGTAGTTCGTGCAGTAGGAAGTGGGTGGAAATTTGAGGTTCTACCGCCACCACCTCCAGGTGGTCTACCCTGACCTTAGAGAATTGGAAGACAAGGGTGGGCATAGCTTCAGGCACCTAAGGCCTATGACCACGGTGCTCTAGAAATCGTTCAAGGTACAATCTATGTCTAATCCACCCTAGATGCAGTACTTATAGACACATGTTCTAGTCACTCATTCATTACCATGAATCTCATTCAGAGCTTGGAGATTTTAGTAGAGCCATTAGATCAATCCTTATAATTGGAGACTCCTACGGGAGAGGATTTTACAATTACACACTGGTGCCAGCAGTGTGAGCTTACTCTAGGAGGGGAGAGATTTGGATTTGATCTCCCAGTAGAAGCATCGAGGCCTTATGAATTCATCTTGTGTATGGACTGGTTATCCATGATCCATAATCAGATTTACTGTTTTAGGCACAAAGTGCAGTGTATCTGCAAGGATGGGATTAGGTTTTCCTTCACTGGTGAGATGATAACTTTTGCAGCACATGATGGAATTTCTCAGAGGAGGGTGTATCCAATCACTCATCAATTGGATAGCCTTACCCTCGGAGCTGTTGATGTGAGGAGTCCGAGTTATCCTATAGTGGTGGAACAGTAAGTTGATGTCTTTCCTAATGACGTTCCAGGGCCACCTCCTCACAGATAGGTAGACTTCTACATAGAACTGTACCCCAAGACAATAATGATATACAAAATAGCATATCAGATGGGTCTTGTGGAGCTTCGTGAGTTGCGGGTATAGTTAGAGGACTTGCAGAGGAAGGAGTTCATAAGGCTTAGTGTTTCTCCATGGGCATCCCTAGTTTTGTTCACCATAAAGGTAGATGGGATTCTAGGGCATTGGGTAGACTATCAACACCTGAATCAGTTGACCATGAAGAACAAGTATCCACTCCTGAGGATTGATGATCTCTTCGAACAACTAAAGGGAGCACAATTTTTTTGAATATAGACCTTAGATCAGGCTATCATCAGCTCAGGGTATGGTATGAGGATGTACCGAAGACCACCTTTAGATATTGGTATGACCTTTATAAGTTCTTGGTAATTCCCTTCAGCATGACCAATACTCCATAAGTGTTTATGGGGCTTATGAAAAAGATCTTCCAACATTACCTCCATCACTTTTTGGTAGTCTTCATTGATGACATATTGGTTGACTCGGTGTCAGAGGAGGAGCATGGAAGACACCTATAGATATTTTTGGAAACACTATGAGATAACCATCTTTATGGAAATCTCTTGATGTGCCAGTTTTGGATTTGAGAGGTCCACTTCCTAGGACATGTTATCTTGGAGGCTAGAGTTGCAGTGGATCTGGCGATGATAGAGTCAGTTCTTTCTTGGGAGCCACCCAGAAGTGTGATAGAGGTGCATAGTTTCTTGGGATTGGATGGATACTACCTTATATTTGTACCCGAATTTTCTAGATTTGTGACACCCTTGACAGCTTTGACATATAAGGGACAACCCATCATGTGGACGGAGAGATGCCAACATATTTTTCAAGAGCAGAGGTAGAGACTAACAAGTTCCCCCATGTAGAGGATAACAGAAGAGGGCATGGGGTATATAGTTTACTACAATGCATCAGGGATCAGACTCGGCCGTGTCCTAATGAAAGAGCGAGTGGTGATCCCCTATGTATCATGGAAGTTGAGATAGCACGATCAAAACTACACTACCCATGACCTGGAGTTAGAAGCAGTGGTCTTTGCACTGAAGATATGGCGACACCACTTGACGGGTGAACGTTTTACAGTATACTCGGATCACAATAGTCTCATGTATATCTTATGATAGAAGAAAATGAACCTGATACAATGATGATGGATCGAGTTCCTCCAATACTATGACTTTGAGATAGTCTACAATCCTGGGAAGAGGAACGTAGTAGCAGATGCACTCAGCAGGAGGTCTAGTCTATAGTTGCTGAGTGAGGCGACATAGTATCTAGCTGCATTTCAATTATCCTTTGCGTATAGAGATGTAGTAGCTTACCTCAATTCTATGACTGTAACTCCCCCACTTCTTCAGTGTGTTCAAGAGGCACAAGTTGGGAACATAGACTATGAGGCCCGAAGTGCTCAGACATCCTTAGGATAGGCTCCTGATAGATTTTCTAAAGGTGGGGAGCATGTTGTTCTCTGTAGAGGACGCACCATGGTAATTGTGATGATTCAGGAGGAGGTATTGAGGGAGTTATATACATCCCCTTTGGAGGTACATCCTGGTGTGGCGAAGATGTACCCGGACGTCTGACGTTAGTAATGGTGGCCTGGGATGAAGAAAGCAGTGGAAGAGGTCATTTCTCGACGCCTCACTTTCCAGCAAGTGAAGGACGAGCATCAGGTACTAGTAGTCTTAGCATAGCCACTTGAGGTACAAGAGTGGAAATGGGATAGAATATCCATAGAATTCGTGACAGGGATACCACGTACTTCCAGGGTCCACGATTCCATCTGGGTGATCGTTGACTGACTGACCATGTTGGACAACTTTCTACCCATCTGTGAGCAAGGATTAGTAGAGAGATTGAGACGCCTCTATGTACAAGAGATTTTACGGCTTCAAAAGGTTCCATCGAAGATCGTCTCAGATTGAAATTCTTTTTTACATCCCTATAGTGGAAGGGATTATAGGAGGCGTTTGGGAATCATCTACGTTTGAGCACCGCCTTTCATCCTTAAACAGATGGTCAGACAGAGCGGACCATTCTGACACTCGACGACATGCTTCATGCTTATGCCCTTGATTTTGGAAACATTTGGGAGGACAAACTACCCCTGGTGGAGTTCTCTTACAAAAAAAATTATCACTACACTATCGGCATGGCTCCATTTGAGGCCTTGTACGAGAGACCATGCAGGTCACCACTATGCTGGACAGACCTAGGGGAGTTAGCACTTATGGGTACAGAGTTGGTATGGGCTACCACTGAGAAGGTGCAGATCATCTAGGATCAGATAAAGACTACACAGAGCAGGAAAAAGTCATATGATTACAGGAGACAAAGAACCTTAGTGTTTGATGAGGGAGACCATGTATTCCAAATGGTCTCAACCTGATGAGGATTAGAGAGTTTTGGACGAGGTACCATGCTCTATCTAAAGTTCATCAGACCTTTCTAGATCCTCAAAAGAGTAGGTGAGGTGGTGTACCATCTCGCTCTTCCACCACAGATACACCAGGTGCATAATGTTTTCCATGTGTCACATTTGAGGAGGTACGTGCATGATCCATCGCACGTTATTGAATGGGGAGAGCTGGACATCGATGATAGGGAGATGTTTGCAGTGTTCCTAATAGATATAGAGGATCGATAAGAGTGGGTCCTTCATGGGCAGCCAATTCTTCTAGTGCGAGTTCATTGGAAGCATGGAAACCTCCAAGAGAAAACATGGGAGCGAGAGGATCATATACGTGCTCAGCACCCCCATTTGTTCCCCTAGTTTTGTTGTAGATTTCGGGGATGAAATTCCCTAAGGTGGAGAAAATGTAAAGACCCATAAATTCCATGTATTTTTTTAAATTATTTGGGATTATTACGAGTCTCTGAAAATTGACGGTGCATGATTCCGAGGCCCAGTGTCTCATTGACAGGGGGTAGCACGATGTGGCGTCGCCAATTAAAACACCCGAAAAACTTTGTCGTTTGGGAATGTGGTCTGCCACCCGACTGAAAGACCGCAGAAGCTAGCGGGACGAGCAGCCCGGCAGGCTGTGCCCAACAAAGGCAGGTCAGGACGGTCTGCGTCCCAGCCCACTCAGGCCGACGCAACCAGTTCGGGCTGAGCCGGGTCAGACCCGGGTCAGACTGGGACCAGGTTGGGTTGGGTCGGTCCAACCGGGTCGGACCAGACCCATACCCTTTTTGGCCCAGATACACTTAAAAGGACGTATCTCAAAATCCAGACATCCGTTTGATGAACCATCTACGACACTAGAATCCTTGGAACAAGGTGGTCCTTTTGAGATACTCCACCCGAGTTTTGACGAAAGTTGGAGGACAACCGGGTTGGATTGAACACGAATCCAACCGGGCCCTTGGCACTAAAATTCCCATAACTCACAGATCGAGTGTTTGATTAACTTGTTGTCTGTCACGTTGGAACCATTATGACATGGCGATTCTTTGGGTTACCCTTTTTCGGAATGTCATGGCTATTAAAGTACAACTGATATCTTGAGGATAAAATACTGTGTAACTAAAGCGCACTAGGTGTGAGGGAATCCTGTGGCTTGCTGTCAGTATCATAGAGACCCTCTATGGATCATCATCATTGCGACCCTGTGTGGATCAACATCATAGAAACCCTGTGTGGAATAGTTTTATAGTGACCCTGTGTGGATTAGCATTGTAGAGACCCTGTGTGGATCAGTAGTGTGCAACCCGATGAGGACCAGCCTTAGAGCGACCCATCAAGGATTAGCGACATAAAATCCTGTGTGGGTTCACAGTAGAGCCTCCTGAAAAAATAAGATGATTTATCCTTATGAAAAATCATCTATATTTCAGTACTTATGTTAAAAACCTGGTTTGATTTGAGTCTTTTTCTTTGTGCTTTGTGATTGTGATAACGCTTTGTAGTTTTCCTTTGTATAATTTTAAGAGACCTTCGGTGGTATCGAGGTCTGTAATGGGTATTGTTATACTCATCCCTTCATGGGATTCACCCACACCATGTTGTGTGTTGTGAAAATGAAAAGAAGCTTGGCTGAGACTATAGGATCCAGGACCAAGAAGTACACGAAGGTGACTGGTTAGTGTGGAGAGCTATGGAGATGAGTAGTACCAAGCCTTTAGGCAGGATCCTTAGTGGATGATCTTAGGAGCTATTTTCTATTTTCTATTTTCAATTGTAGTAGTATCTTTAAGTTGGGATTCTATTCAAGCCCCCTATACATTCAGTACACACTTTTACTACTGCAATTTTACTATGTGGTGTGCATCTTGTCGTGTTCTGGGTCTGTGTGTTTGCAAGTTTAAAGGAAACACTTTCCCATTTTTAGGGATATTCCTTTCTAGTGCTATTCACTAACCCCTAGCCTATGGAAGGTGGGCTTGGGGTGGTCAGGACATGTTCCTCGGGGGATAGGTCATGATAGAGATTTTATAACTTCCACTCTATTTACTTATAATTAGAGCACTCATCCTCCCAATTTATCTGAAAATTTAAAATAATTGAAACAAAAAAACTTTACCCTAGTATCTCCTAATAAACCTCCACACACCATTATTTCGTTGGTCTCACCAAAAGACCATGATATGGATTCTTAAAGAGTTATCCAATGGGGAACTTCCAAGGGAGAGGTAATACTGTCAAACCAAAATTTCTTATTATATTATACTTACATACTACTCAAATACACTCTATCCATGATGGTAATAGAAAAAAAAATTATACCATACTAATGTGTTGATATACTAATGGAATATCCATCTTATATCTTCCTCTTAAATCATTGAGAAAAATGTACACATCGTCAGGAATATGTGTGGACTACCTTCTATTTGATCAACATGTTCACTTTTTCATCACCACCATAAATAGAATTTTAAAATTGGGTATTTAATTAGATAATTTTATATTTATAATACAATTATAATTATAAAATTATAATTATTTCATTTCTTACCTTCTACCATTCAATGGAAAATTGAAGTGTCATTTGTGTGTATGTGCGGACTACCCCCTCCATGAAACGAATTTTTTTATTTTTATTGACCACCAAAAATGGATAAATTAAAAAGTTTATTTCATATATAAAAAGGATATTTATGACATAATTAATATTTTGGAAGAATAATATTTGGAATTATATATGAGCGAAGGACATGAAATGTTCGTAACAACTTTAAACACCATAAATGGACTTGTCAAGGAACCTTTATTAATTTTGGTGTAATTTGTGATAACTTTTGAAACTATATATGTATTTTTATAATATAGTAATAAAAGGAAATAAAACTAAAAAAATTTGGACATCATGATAATATTTTAAAATACCATAGACCATTTTCAAGAATCCCAATGTGTTACTAAGAAATTAACTGAACAACCCTAAGTAACTGACATGAGCATAAATTATATTAAAAATAAATAAAAAAATTCAATAAGAGGACCATATAAAATTAAATGTAATTGAATAAGGTTCATGGTTATTTATTTAATTAACTTAAATTTAATTCACATGATCCTCATCCCAGTTGGTGAGGTATTCTTAAGTGTATCCACAAGACCCAGGTTCAAAACTAGGTAGAGGCATATTTATGGGGTACTATAGCAGGCACTGTAGCAGGCACTGTAGAAGAAATGTACATTGTGCAGGTATTGTAGTAGAACTATACACTGTAAAGGTATTGTAGTAGAGCTGTTCACAGTGCTTTACTGTAGCATGCATTGTAGCAGTTACTGTAGCAGGTGCTACTTGGTACTATAGAAGCTAGAACTATTAACCTTGAGCCACCAGTTTGGGCTTGGAGTCTTTAGGATTTAAGGCCACCCAGTCCTTCGAGTCAGTAGGGATTTTAGGCAACCTTTATGGCCTTTGGGACACCTCAAGGTTTTTGAGCCACATGCAGTTTCTCGAGACAGACTACAAAAAAAGGAGCAGCCCCAGAAGAGCATTCAGAGCAGGTGCACTCACTAGAGCAGAGTCAAATGGATTTGTCAGAATGAGAGGTTATGGTTATGCCATCGGGACCATACTGTGATTTCACCGGAAGCCTATATAGATGACCATCCGAAGGTGGAGAGCTACTATCATGATGTAGATAATGGGGAGGGGTAGTTCCTTGTAGATAGTCTGGTTGAATTCCTACGACCTTCGGGTCATGTAATCTTTTAAGCCTACGAGCAATGTAATCTCTGAGCCTATGAGCCTTATAAGAGTTCCCCCTCATACCTTGAATGGGGGTTTATCAAAAATGAAATAAAAATGAAGGCCTTAGGGCCATTCAGGGACCATAAATTTAATTATTATGTATATTATTTTCAAGTGTTGAGTGAATTTTGAGATAAGGTATGGGATCTTTCATACCACCCTGACTACTTTTCAATTAAAAATTAACTCTCTTTTTCTCCATTTTACACAATATTATTATAATAAAAACACTCTATTTTTTAATATTTACATACATATATACCTCGTAAAATATACATTTCATTTATATTGTTATGGATGTATTTAGTTACCTTTGATATTATAACTTTAAAGTAAACCATATTTGAGGTGACTTTCCTATTTCTTGTCTCATATCAAGAATCAACAAAAAAATGTTTTTATGCCATTAATGGATTATAAAACCCATCCTTAATTTATATAAAAATACATTTTTTTCAATTCTTTTTTTTATGGAAGATAATAATCTATTTCATTTTATAAAAATTTCCTTTACTTATTTCATAAAGCAACACCCAATTATTTCATTTTTTTAATTCTTCTCTAGGTATTTCTTAGGAATTTTCTATATTTAAATTAAATTTTCAAGATGGATGTACCATTTTAAATTATGAAATTTAAAAATTATCTAACTGCTATTTCTTTTGTAATACTTATGATTTAGCCTTCAGTAATTTCTTGAGTTAGAATTATGAAACCCAGTTCCTTATAATGGGTTTAGTCATGATTATGCTTTATGTACGGTTTTTTCCTTATGTTTAAGCATATATATGATTTTAATTATGTGATGGGTGGGACTAGAATTATATATCCCTCTAATTAATTAGTTAAATCTTTATATCCCATGATATTATTTTTAAGGTATTAGGTGGTGAACCTATTCCTCAATGCGATTTTGTTCACTTTATGATGATGGTCTTGGGAGTGACCCTTGACTTATTTTTATGATTTAATTGACTATGTAATTAACAAATATTACATGATTCCATCATATTATTATTTCATCTTCTTATAACATGATTTCATGATTATGATCATTTTTCTTATAGAATCATGTTACGCCTCTTGACCCTCATGTTATGCTTTGTTTCTATGTTTATTCCCTTACTGGGAGTCCTGATTCAC
Organism: Viscum album; assembly: GCA_963277665.1. Classification (NCBI taxonomy): domain Eukaryota; kingdom Viridiplantae; phylum Streptophyta; class Magnoliopsida; order Santalales; family Viscaceae; genus Viscum; species Viscum album. The sequence goes on from OY728121.1 coordinate 327,329,816, forward strand.
CCTTTAATGTATATATTTTCCTTGGTTATACTAAGTTGTTTTTGATGATTTATAAGAGTTAGGAGTACTATGTTTTGTTTTAAATAATAGTGATTTATTAAATTTAAGATGTTGTATTTATGTGTATAATCATCAAAAGACCCTAGACCACTAGGTCCTTTATTATGGGAAATCTACGTGACAATTTATGAAATAAAGTGTGTTTAATGATTGTGCTTATGTAGTTGGTATTAAATAAAGGTCATATTATTTTTTGGAGGTTAAGATGAAATATCATTAATGAATATCCTAGGGATAACCCATTTTATAGGATTCTATCATGATGTTTTGGTAAATTTTTGATTATGCGGTTTTTCTATGAATGAAATCCCAGTTTGGATGCTACTAGTAGATACTGGCTATTACAAAAATTTATCTAGGGGTAATAATCCCAAAAGGGTACATTGGGTATTAAATATATTTTCACCTTGTTCATGAAATGATGGGCTAACTGTACACTGGGTTGGACACACCCATGAGACATGCTTCAGATAATTCAAATACTCATTACCAACCATTAGAGAACTAAATAGTAAAATGGACATGGGTAATGTATATTGAATATATAATGACTCATATTCATGGTTCTATAAATCATGTATGAGTTACTCCTTCTATGTTTATTGTAAATCGATTATACATGTTTTAATTAAAGTATTACTATCCCTAAATATTCATTATTATAGAAAATGGATAGATATCAGAGGAATCATTTTAGTAATATTTTCAATGGGTAATGTGATGATTTCCCTAATGAAAATCCAAATGTGATGGGAGTAGGAGTTGAGAACATCTTGGTAGTACTATAAAGACTTACACATGTTAGTAATTATAACTAAAATTGTGTGAAATTCCCTAGAAGAGAGAAATCTATAGGGGATACCTTTTTTGTAATTGAGAAATCAAACTATTAGTTGATATTACGATCCCATAATATTTGGATGATGTATTAACTAAATTGAGATTTATTACATATCCTTCAAGTCTCTATGTAAGGTAGGTTCATATTGGATTTTAATAGCCCTGAGGGAGAATTCAATCAGCGGTGGACCCTGATCATGAATACAAATCCAATGGATTATTTATCATATATGGTGTTGGTCAAATTAACGATTTTATTTATCAATAAATATCTCCATCACACTCTCTATCTTAACATATATTAGGAGTTCCATTCACTAAATGAAAATGAGGTAGAATCTATAAGATATTATGAATTGAAATTCCTAAATCATTCCTGATATACATATTATTTACATTGAAATTAAAATTGACCTCTTATTTAGTGGTATAATATTGAGTCCATAAAGAGGATTTTAAATTATATAAATTGAAAACTATGAAGAATATGCCTAATGCGTTCTCAATGTATAAATGTAAATAGTTGATTCTTAGTGGTCTCATGGGACTATAGATAATAAATAAGTTTAAATATAGGTTATCACATGATAAAATTCATTATGTATGAAAATCGAACACCACACATGTCAAAAGTGTAGAAAGAGTTATAATAGAATCTTTATCAAGGGGACCTAATAAATATTCATATATGGAATGGAGGGATATCAAGCCAACACCTGTTGAAGTTGTATGATGATTCCCACTAATCTGACTGAAGAATAGAATTTCTATATCAATCTTTATCATATTTCCTAATATTTAATCTATAAGAAATAAAATAATATGGGAACCAATACACTAAGCCATGTGATATTGAAGAATACCAATGATAATAACCAATAAGGCCAATATTTCAAGAAAATAATATCCTATATCTATAGAATATGTGGATCAATACAATTATGTGGTGATATATATACTAGATTTTCATTCAATAATTTTGAATGTAATATTTAATTAAGGATCTATATATTGTTTAATATCTTTCAATTTTAGCAGAAATATTCGAAGCGCACCAAGAAATCATAGAGGCTAAATTATTAATAAAGATGGAAAATGGTGAAATCATCGAATCTAATGTATATATATATCATCCCTAGAAGATCTTTATGGGATGAATATTCAATAAAACCTTTTCATACTCCCTATAATATAATTTTGTGTAATACATGGGATGGATGAGCTATATTTATATAAATCCCGTACTAAATTTGAAGATAAGGAAATAAATTTCCATATCATGAATCATCTTATGATTTTAAACATGTTAACAGAGGAGGATGAATATCCTCTAGAATCTACCTCACTCTTATGTATATTTTTTACTTGTAATAAACACTATATATCTCAAATAATCAAAAAAATCAGTGAACCACACTTGACGACATGCCCATTATAAGGGAATATGTTGTTGTATTCCCAAAAGAGTTTCTTGGTCAACCTCAAATTAGGAAGTTGATTTCTCAATTGAACTTTTATATGAATCTCTATTTATATCCAATACTTTGTAAATAATATAACTATTGAACTAGAATAATAGAATAAAAAACAATAAGATAATTTTACATAGAGTGTCATTAACCCTAGTGCTTCACCATTAGTTCCCTATTTCTCATTTTTAAGACGAATGATGGGATGATTAATCTATTTATTGATTATCATAAACTCAAAAAATATCCTGACAAAGGAAAACTATCCCATGTCACTGATTGAGGACTTGTTTGATCTGTTACATTGAGCACAATTTATTTCTAAAGTGGACCTATGATCAAGATATCATCATTAAACAATAAAGATGGTGGATATTCCTAACACCTCCTTTCATATGAGTCATGGGGGAAACATGTTCATAGCCATTCCATTTGGACCCATGAAGAATACAATTAGATTTATGGACATATTGAATTGTTTCTTTATGGATTACCTTAAAAAATTGTTTTAGTATTTATAGATGATATACTAATAATCTAAAAAACAATGGAAGGAAATGAGGTGAATTTGTGAATTGTGATAAAGAATTTAAGGAAGTATAAGTTAAATGAAAAATATAGTAAATTTGAATTATTTATTGAGAAAATATCATTCATGAGGTATATTATCATATGTAAATGGATGTATATATACTTTTTTAAGAAAAAAGTTATTGAGGATTGAATTACACCATCAACTATTATAGAGATCCCTAGTTTCCTTATATTAGCTACTTATTATTGGTGATATTTGAGAAGCTTCTCTAGATTTCCAAACCCAACAAAAAATCTTACTCGGAATGGTGTGATGTATTTTAGTATAGAGGAATGAAAATAAAGCTTCATGGAACTTAAGAATAGGATTACTAATTCACCAATTCTTAAAATACCCATATGTGGAGAAGAATTTCTGATTTATTGTAATTATTCAAAGAAGGGTTTGGGTTTTGTACTCATGAATATTAATAAAGTGATAACATACACCTTATGATAGTATATGGATCATGAGAAAAATTACATTACACATGATCTAGAGTTGTTTGTGATAATATTTTCATCTAATATATAGAAGAAATATCTTTATAAAGAGAAGTGTGAAATATATATATTGAACATAAGAGCACAAAATATATATTCCCAAGGAAGGATCCCAATATGTACAAAAAAAATATGTTTATAGATTATAAAGGATTATAACTGCTCAATACACTACTATATATGGAAGGTGAACAAATCAGAGGATTCTCCAAGTAGAAAATATCCTGCAATCTTATCTATGATGGTTATTTATAAGTATTAGATATTCTTGGATATACACTGGATGGGAATGGGAATCATAATGGAAGGAAGAACTCCATACCTATCTCAAATTATTGATCAATCATAACTACTAGAGATGATTAAGAAAAATCAATGGGATGATTTGGATATATAGAATATGGTGGATTCTATGAGGAAGGTAAAATACTTTTTGTTTAATATCGATTATATAGGAGTAGTGATAATTTTTAATGACTTATCACACCCTATGACTAGGAGATAAAAAATTAGTTTTTGAATGTTTCTCATATAAAATCATTCTCTATTCACCCATGAATCATGTAGATGTATTTATATACATAAGAAAAATATTGGTGGGAAAATAAAAATATATATATTTGAGAATATAAATGAATGTGATTTGTGTTTCAATAGGTGAAATATGAGAGGAAAAACCCTAAAGAGATGAAACCACCATTTCCCATACCATCATGGAAATGAGATAACAACACTACAAATTTTGTCACCATTATTCCAAAGATATCAGAAGGGTAAAATCCCATATGGGTTATGGAGATTAGTCTTACACATAAAGATTATTTAATTTTAATTTTATAGGATATATAACTTGGTCACCCTGGATAAATATACACGAGAGAAGTGGTAATTTGTCCAAAAACTCCACTATCTATTGTATCTGATTGAGATATGAGGTTTACCTCAATGTTATTGAATATACATCAGAATGTTTTAAATATAGTTTTTAAACTTCAATATGACATATAACCCCTAAAATGATGTCTTATATGAATGAAATATCTATAATCTTGAGTAAATATTGAGATATTTATCTATGGACTTTAGGGGTTTCTGGTACAAACATCATCCCTTGGTCCAATTCTCTTACAAACGTATTTCCCACACAATCATTCACACCACCCCAAATAAACCACTCTATGGGAAGAGGTGTAGAACATTTTCATGCGAAGGTGATGTTGGTAAAAGAATTTTACTTGGACATTAGATAGTGTATGAAATACTATAAAAGATAAAAACTATTCAAAAACACATTTTGATGTCTCAAAGTGTATTGAAGAGTTATGCTAATAACCACTGACGATACATTAAGTTTATGGTTGGTGAAAAATTATTCATTTTCATATCTCCATGGAAGAGATTCATGAGCTTTTGGAATAATGGGATGATAATTCCTAGATAAATTTGACCCTTTGAGATTCTCAAAGACATTCTACTAGAGGAATATATGCTACATCTTTCACCAAACATATTAAATTTACATTATGTGTTCTATTTATCTCTTTAATGGAATTATATACCAGATCCCTCACATGTAATTAATCTAGAGTTTGTGTAGTTGGAGGATAATCTCTCATATTAGGAGAAACCAGTGAAGATTATGAAGTATAGAGATAGATATTTTCACAACCATATGACTCACATAGTTAAGGTACATTGGTGGAGACATAATTAGAATACGTGACATGGGAATTGTAAGAGACAATGAAATAAAAGTACCCACATTTGTTTTCACCCTAGTCCGTTGAATGAAATTTCAATGGGGGAATTTATTTAGTGGGGAATAATTTAATGAATTATAATTTTTATATATAAATTCAACTTATAAAAATATACATGGGTCATATAAGGTAATATAGATGATAATAACTAACATTACCTTACCATTAATTTGGATAATAATTTGTTTTTATAAATATATTTCATTCTTTAAAATCTATTTTCAAAAAAAATCTTTTATTTCATTATAAAATATACATAGAACTACAATTTTCCATTATATAATATGAATGTAATAATCCTAATTTAATTTTTGGATTTATAACATGAAAATGGACTAATGATTAATTTTTGGGATTTTTCTAAAATAGTTGATTTTTAGGGTGAATAGGGAAAAAATTATTTATACAAAAATTGTAATTTTTAATGATACTTACATATGATAATCTTCAAATGGAAATTTATAAACATTAGATATATATTTTAGGAATAAATATTATGAATACTAAAATGTTATATCGAACTTAGAAATCATATGCTTAGTATTTGTGGAAAAAAGTAATATTAATCTATAATAAAAAACTATATTTGTCTTTAATTGAAATTTCGTATTATTCATGTAAAATTTGGTTATTTTTTTATAAAATAAAAAAATAATTGATTTATAATAAACTATTATTTTTCAAGAAAACCAAATTAATTCATAATCTTACCATAGCGTTAAATTTTAATCATTAAATGATATTTTCTAAGAATAAGTTTTTACGCATTATGTGTGATAATAAAAATATTAATTTTACATTTTTTATAAATTTAACATTAAATAATAATTTAATTATTCAAAATAATAATATTAAAATTAGGAAATAGTTTCAATTTTAATTGTGGACTTTAAAATTAGTAGGTGAGGGTGAAAGTTGTGTTATCACTGTAAGGGTAAATTAGGGTAAAAGTTGATTAAAATACTGAAAAATGTTAAAACATGTGAAAAAATGTATGATATTGGATGGTGGAGGGTGGATTAAACTCATCTATTTTCCCACACCATTATGAGATATTTTTAAATATATTGTCCTTGAATATTTGAAGGACATTAAGGAAATGTAAAGTGATTTTTCCAAAATTCCACTCTCTATACTTATAAAAGAATCTCACCTTATATCCATTTATACACCCACTCCAAAGAATTGGATCAAACAAAACTATTCCCTAGTCTCTCACCAATACCCTACCCATGAATTTAAAACATGTGTCTCACCATAAGACCAAGATAACGAACCTTATGGAGTTCCCCAAGGGAGAAAATTCCAGGGGGAGGTAATACTCTCAACCAAAATTTTCTAGTTATTTTCACCATATACACCACTCAAATCAAATATATCCAAGATCGTAAGATAACACCATAATTTTTATGATAATTAAGTGTAATTATAATAAGTTAATATAAATTTTATACTTTCCTCCATAATCATTGAGAAAAGAGAAGACGCTATTATACATATATGTGGACTACCACTACAATGAAAAATGTCTTAAAATTTTAAACATCACCTTAAATGGAAGGTTAAAAATTTTATTTAGTTAACAAATATGATATTTTAACATGATTATATTTCTGAAATGATAATTATTTCATTTATTACCTCTTTCTCATGCCATGTAAAATGAAAGTGTCAAATGTGCATACGTGAGGACTACCCCTTCTGGGAAACATTTTTTTTCTTGGACCACATAACATAGATAACATTAAAAATATACTTTTTTATATAAAAAAGTAGTTGACACCATTAATATTCTATAATAATAATATTGGGTATTAATTATGTGTGATTAATAATAAATGATTATAATTACTTTAACTACTATAAATATAAATCTAAGGGAACCTTTCTTGAGTTAGGTGTATTTTGGGATTACATTTAAAATAAGATAAGTACTGTTCAAATATAATAATAATGGACATTATCCTACATAATTTAGGAGATCATTAAGTTATTTTTCAATACGTTAATGTTTGATTTTGTGTTCTAGAACTATCTATTTTATATTTTGATAAGATGTATATTAAAAGAAGTTAATATTAATTAAACATATTATAATATAGTAATCATTTTTAGGCATTAATTTTATGAAATAATTTTGAGAGTTTCTACCCCATTGAAAAGGGAAACAATTTCCACATAATGATAATAACCTTGAAATTCCCTGATGATATTCGTAAACCATGTTTCACAGTAGGATGACATTCTATGATAGGGAATATAGTATATTGGTTATCAGGTGTAAGCACTCATTAGTAAATGAGACTAAATACTTTAAAGACTACACATGGTAATATCTAAGATGATAGATATTGAGAATAGGCCCAATAAAGGGATTCTATATGTTTATGTGTCATCATATATTCCTATATTTGATTTTGTGTTATGTTCTATATATTTAAGATTATTATTCATGCATGTCATGACTTTCACACATAGATTTACTAACCAAAACTGAGATATTATATGTTTATGAGAAGTAGGGTATGTAGGGAGTGTCATGAATAACACGTTTTTAATGAAAAAGTTGAGGAAATATTTTTCCTTTATATATTTATAGGAGTTGATATCTTAATCCTTTGATTGAAATAGAATTATCAGATTAAATTCCATGGTCATGGTGTAATGATGAAATTATTTTACATAGTCAAATAAATATATATAGATCACATAAGGTTGATGATACATGTGTGAAACATTCTAGTTTAGATATTTCGGAAAAGGTATTATATTACACTTTAAACACTCATACGTTGTTGTTGAAATTTAAACATTAACTTAATTCACTTGGGTTCCCTGACCCATTGTTAGATAAAAATATTATACTTTAGGTAAGAAAACAAAAAAAAGAAGAAATAATCCTAGATGTTCACACACTAAGTGTTTTTATTGATCTAAATTAAATTATATTTTAATTATTGGAATAAATATTATTCTAAAGGATGAATAATACTTTTATTCACCATTTAGGGTATGTAAACCAGATAAATATGTATTGACAACATAATTGTGAAATGGAATAGATATATAATATAAATTTACTCATTTAATATTTAATAAATATTAGTCACAAAATATTTATTTCTTTAATGAATATTAAATAAAACATTTATCTTGGGAATCGATAAATGCCAAGTATGATGAGAAGACCATGATTGTCTAGTGATAAATTTTAATTTAAAAGCTCTTAAAAAAATATTTATCATTGCACTAGTTAGCGCATTCCATGGAATAAAAATAAAAATATTATTTTAATAGATGGAATGGGGTCTTACAGGGGTTTAACATTTTATTAATGGAACTTGTGAAATTAGTTAAATTTTTATCCCCAAGCTTTTTTCTATAAATATACCCCTAATAAATTCTTAGGGTGGTTAATTGAGAATTGTTGTTCATAAAAAACATCACTTTAGAATTATCCTCTTCCTTCTCAAATCTTGTCAAAAATGAGAATATTAAGATAATTTCTTTAATTCCAACGAATATTTACTTGATAAAAACAAACAATAAAATATGTTCAATTAACTATACTAGAAACTATTGATGAATCAATGTAATTTATAGATTATAGGATCACATGTGAATCACATCTAGAGTGATTCTACACTTTGATCCTACAAATTAAATAAAAAATAACTAAAAATAGTTTCATATGATCAAAATATACTAAAAATAAATATCACATTGGTGATGTAATATTTCTTTAAATCTAATTAAACTATTTATAAATTTAACATGAAAAGATCATATCCTTATTCGTGCGTATTTTATGTCAATATTCATTTGAAAAATATTTGTTGGTCATGATATTCACATATTGTTAAATATACGAATGATCAATTGAATTACATATATGGTAAGTTAGGAATGTCCCCAATAAGTTGTTTTATTGCACCCAAAATTATAAAGTGGTATCAATATTTCCATGTTCAAATTTATAATTATTTATTTGAAAGTTGATAATTATACATGTAAAAGATAAAAATAATTTAAAATTTTAGTTCATTATTGATCCTTCATAAAAACAAATTCTTCACATTCTTTATTCCTTTCTCATATTTTTAAGAAATTTTAATAATTAATGAAAATAAACTTTGAAGAAACCATCTGAAGGTGCCAAGAATTCTGGACTGATAAAGCAAGACTACATGGCATATACTCCTTTGTTACTTTCCATGTATCCGTGTTCATTGAAAATCGAATACCATGTTTATTCTGGGTTATTGCGTAATTAGTACATACTAGGTATAATTAATGCACCATGTGATGACTAGAAAGGGTGGCACATGATTTTTCTAGAGTAAACACTGTTTATATTGACAACAAGTCATGTATCCCATATTTATTCCTAAAAAAATACATGAGTTTAAACTATGTCATGTTATTAATAAAAAATGTGTATTTAATACATGACACACACTGAATGAAAGCTGTCTAACTTGAATAACAAACCATGTTTCATTTATATATGCCTTGTTATTCATAAATGTTTTTGAGAAGTATGTACTAAGTCCCTGACCATATACCGTGGATATTAGGTGAAGGGAAGTACAAGATATTTGGTTGGATTGCACACACTATGTTCTTAAACTATTTGAATGGAATTATTAAATTTATTTAATTACTCTATTAAACCTCATCAATATGAGTTTTTAGCGAAATTAAGTTGAAAGTACTTGTAGGTCATTGGGTTTTATATTATGTCAAATTGTTAATAAATTCTTCAAAATATTAGAAACTATTAATCACATATGGTTATAGTATACCAAAGACTCAATGCATTAAATTATAGATGTAACATAATTTTCATGTGTTTCATGTGGAATTAAATTTTCCATTCACACCATGAAATTATGACATATTAAATGTACAAAATGCTTTGTATCAGTGCATTATTTACAATTAATATGATATTGTGTGGTTTAGATAAGTAATTTTCGAGTTTCTTACAAGTATAATTCACTTTACCATTTTCTGAGTTTTAAATAAAATTAAATAATTTATTTTATTGAGAATTATAGTGGATGAGAAATATAGGATTATTGGATAAAATAATATTAAAATAAAATTATTGACTAATATGATAATTAATCAAATTTATTGATGTGTGTATTATCTTATTAAAGATTAAATAAAAATAAATGTTTTCTAGTTATTTTAAATGAAAAATAATTTCATGTGTATAACTGATCATCAACTTGACCAGACATATGTATATGTCTTTTTTATTTAATTTAATTTTACAATATGGTTTTTCATCTAATTATTATTAAATTAAATATGATGGCATGTGAGTCAACCCACCCACTTTTATTATATTGGACCTTTGTGTCCATGGGTTTCTATGTAATTACCCATAACCAATCCTTTAGTTCACCTCAACTACATGTGAGTTAATAAACATATGTCATTATAGGAGTATTTTGAGGCACATGGAGTAAGTTAAATATGGATCCAAATCAAAGGTGGTTCAAGATGGAACCAAAATTAAACCAACAGAAGAGATACATCGGTATACATGTGGGATGCGACAACTAAATCCAATACTAGAACAAGAAGTTTTTCCCTAGGTTCATTGGTTGATTTATTTTTTCGACAATAATTTAACAATTATATAAATCTCATTTTCATGTTATTTATTTTATTTATATCTTATACATAATTTATTTTATGGTAGAAAGACCAAAATCAGATAAATAAATGAACTAATATGAAAATATGCAAATAAAAGAAAGTTTTTATGCATAAATGTTTTATCAAAACATGGTTAATCCCTAAATTAAATTCCACTTTATATTAATAATTTTTCCTAGAAATAAAACAATAAATATTAACACATAATAGATAGAATCTCTCAACATAATATTAAGCAAACTATGCCTTACATTACTTGATAAGGAATAAAAACAATATAAGTAAGTCTGTGACCAACCCATTTTAGGACACATACTTTTATCTTGGAGTTATTATGAAAATTTTGGGCAGACATAACAAATTAAAATCAAGATAAGTAACACACTCTATTCTTAATGTAACTTCGAGGGAAGTGTTTATGAAATATGAGCAAGGGTTTCCAGATAGGAGAGTTCACTCAGTGGATTAAGGTATTGTATTCCCACTCTTGGGAAATTCCTACCTACCAAAATACATTCAAATAACTATATGACCCCATTATTGGATTTTGAGTGGGGGAACATGAATCCTTGAATCTAGAATGTATGAGAAACTACACTTTTTGACTTTAATAGTAATGGATTTTGAGACATGATAAATTAGTGGGAGAAAGAATAAAATTAAGTTTATTATTTTGTATCACATTTACTATAATCATTTTATGTACCAATAATATTCTCTCTTAATGTTATTTAATAATGGTAAACCTATCAACCACCTTATCCCTAAGATTAATTTTATAAAAATACAATCTCATAATTAGAAGAAATTTCTAGGAATGGTTTAGTCCCTAACAAGTAGTATTACTACCTGAATGGGAATATTATATTATATAATCGTCATTGCCTAATTTTTTTACTATTAAGGTGTGTGATGAAGAGTTAAATTTCTATCATAATCACCCAAGAGACACTATTGACGTTTAGTATTCAATGATTTTTCCCATTTATAACGAACTCATGGAGTCACATGAATAAATGGATGCTTATAGAATGATACAATATATATTTGGTCTATATCAGGATAGTGAAATAAAAAAACACATTAAGATATCAAAGGTGTTTTTTGGGTATAAATGGAGAAAGTGTGCCAGTTGGGCCTCATGGGGTCAATATCAACAGTTACATTGAGTGCCTATAGGTTCTCAGAATTAAGCTGTCCAATGAACTGCACACTGGTATGTTTCTTTAATCACTCCCCCAGATATTATTCAATTTTGTTTTAAATTTAAAAATGAATAACATATCAAAGTCCCTCCCAGATCTCGTCACATTACTTCACCATATTGGGAAGGTTATAAAGTTTGAAAATCCCTGTTTCATTATAGTGAATAAAGTAAATTCCTAGAGAGGAGATCTTCCCCCAAATATTATTTGGAAAAATCTTCCAAGAAGATAATGATCAAGGGAAAAGAAAGGGAACATGATCCTATTTATTTTTCTTGTAGAAACAACGACCACTGGAAGTAAGACTACAACCAGTAAAAGAAGTTAGTGTAAGCTTAAGGTGTGTTTATTATCGAGTGAAATGTACTTGTTTACAAAAAAATGGGTATTACATACAATATGTGGTGCTCACATTTGTATTAAAATAAAAAAAAAGTTATATTCAGGAACATTTCTTAGGTTGATGTAGATCTACAAGATACTAATGAAACAAGAATTGACATTATTTCTATTGAGGAATACCATCACATGATTCTAACTAGAATGATCTTGTTTTTGAGGGATTTTAATTATGTACCATAGTTAAAAAATAAATATATATGTATCCCCAATTGTTACAGTTAGATTTATTTGAAAATTTGGGAATAATTTTTTATTCATTTTTAAATAAATAATTTTTAGTGTAAGGAATATATAAAAAGGTTATAATGTTTTTGATTAAAAGAACCAAGTAATCCAAATTGATAAAGAAACTCTCAAGCATGACTCATACGAAACCCAACTATAGATTCACCATCTTGATCATGTTAAAAATTATTTTACCAACTTACACCAATATGGATATTTAATTTTATTTGAACTAAAACCGATTGGAATATATAATGTTTGTTAAGATGAAAAAATTACTAACTCCCAATTTAATGGACATAGATGAAAGTTCTATATCACTTATTGAATTATTTCATACCGATGTTTATAGACCATTGATAGTTGAAGCAAGTGGAAGGCACACAAACTTCATAACCTTTAATGATTATTATAGTAGATATAGATAAGTATACTTGATTAGTTATAAGTAATCATCCTTTGTGAAATTCAAAGAATACACAAATGAATTTGAGAAAAAATATTTTAATAATATTAATAAATTCCATTTAGACCATGATAGATAATATCCTAATCTACACTTCAGTGACTATTTATTAGTGTTTGGGATTCTATCCCCACACTCCTCTTTATACACTATAATGGAATAGTGTAAGTTAAATAGGGAACTACACCCAATTAGACTATATTGACCTTGAATTGACATATATAAAAATTATGTCATTTCTTAGGAATATTAATTGCATTACATGAAAACATGTGTGAGAACCATAATATTTTAATGTCTTTGGAAATGTGGAAACATAAACATCATTCCATAAGTGAGCTACATTATCCCACACTATATTACTTAGAACTCTCATCCTTCTTAGACATGTCATACATAACATATATCACTGTAAACTAGGGAAATGAAACATAATAAAGGGTGATATCAGATGCTCAATATGGATAAAAAAAGGAGATATGTAAAAATGACATGAACATAAGGGTATGATAACATGAGAATAAAATTTGAAAACCATTCCCTTTATATCAAAGGTCACATACATGAGTCAAGGAATAATGATTGAAAGTTCATAAGACATGAATAATGAGATAATCAAATAACATGATCCATAAGAGAATAACATTGGCATAAGTCATGGAATTTTTGGAATACACCAAATCATAGAAAATAATTTCCATATTAGTCATGGATCACTTATAAGACCATCATAGTAGACAAAGTCCTTTACTATACCAATTTCACTCCTCATTCCATTCCTTTCTTACTAAACTGAGTTCACTCCCCATTCCAACCCATTCTTAGTATACCTGGTACACTCTCCAATAGCGATGTCTATCTCATGATATATATATATATATATATATATATATATATATATATATTTACCCAATGCATTGGAGGGGGATATAAGTCCCACCCATATCATAATCAAAACAATATTTATGTGTTCCACAAGATAATAAAATTTAAGTATATCATAACCGATGAATTGAAATGGATATCAATTTTTTTTATCATATCATAACTTGTGGAAAATTGATAGGTTTCATAATCATTTCATTATAGAATAACCCAAGAAAAGAAGTGGGTTTCATAATAACTTCCTCATGGTATAACCCATTAAATTGGAATAGGGTTCATAAACATCATGTAATAAAAACATAAACCATTCAAACAAATAATATGATTAATATCCTTGGATAATATCCCCAGTAAGGTATAGGTAGCATAAATGTATTACATCTTAGATGGATAATGATTATGATCAATAATTGAAATCATTTATTTTGGAAAATATACTTTATATTTTTTTTAAAACATAAATCATTTTTGAAAAAAAAATTATATGAAAATAAATTTGTTAAATTATAAAGGAAGCTTCTAAGGAAATATTGGTCATGATGTTGGAAAATTTCGTTTATGTCATACATGTTAAAATAAAGATTTCTTTCACATTTTTAGTAAAAGAACATTGGGAATTGTATGCAAAATGACATGAATATTCCCTTCAAAACATTTTGTAAAATATACAAAATGATTAAAAATGTCTTTTAAAAATCATAAAATTTTAATACCACATTTTAAAAACATTTTAGAAATCATGGTTTTGGAAGAAAACAAATTTCCATCTGAAGAGGTAAATAAAGTCGATTTTTTTAAAAACAATTCATAATAATTTCAAGTATCAAAATGTGAAAAATTGTAAAATAACTTGATGATATCATGAATAACCATAGAAGAATAAAATTTATGATACTTATTGAGATTTATATCATGATATTTCAACATTTTATACTATATTATAAATAATTCTGATAAACAATGAGATTGTAACATAAATTCATTACCACATTAGTAACATTGATTCATAATAATTATGAAGAAATAAAATAAAATGAAACACAAAATATCACGATTATTAATAAAATCATAAAATTAGATATCAAATGGGCTATATATACACCTTTTTAAGGAATATGTGTGCATAATATAATGCATGTCTCAATGAAGCAAAATTGAGACAAAAATAACTTATTGCTTGAGTAAGTTTTGGATCATAATCCCCATGAAAGAATACCATCAATAGAAACATTAAATATTATTAAATGAGTTATATCTAGGATATATCATATCATAGGGAAGTATATAAAATACCCAAAATAAATGAGTGGTGAATATGGAATAAGCCCTCCAGAAATCAAAGTGAGACAAGAAATCCCCTTACCTTGAGTCTTAACTTCTATCATACTAATTAAAACATACTGTATAAAAAACATAAGTTAATTATACACCTATAAAAAAATATATTCATATATATCATTTAATATATTTTTTTTGACTTTATATTTATTTTTTACAAACAATTTAGTGTTAATGTTGTGTTTTAGGTAATAACTTGTTCGATTTTTATATATTTTTTTATTTGTTATATATTTTTTTATCTTATATAAATAATAATTTCATAATATATATAATTTTAAAAAAGATATAAATATAATATATTTTTAGTATATATGTATTTATAGTAACCTAAAAAATTTAGTAATAAAAAATGAAATAAACCATTCAGGGATACGGTAGGCCGTACGAATGCATGAACGCCTTTTTTTTTTCATTTTTCTTGTTGGTTTAAAGGAAAAATAATTATATGATATATATTATAATCCCAGATACATTTTTATTTCATATATTTCAATTTTTTTATTAAAACCCACCCCTAATAACTTCCTTGTAAAGCAAGAACAAATTGCATCACTTCACGAGGCGGTAGTCTGTTGTACACATGAACGATGTTATCGTATTCTCACAAAATGGAAATCATGAAGGTATGTGTGATATAACAATTCTAGAATCTTAATAATATCATTAATATTAAAAATATAATTTATAAATAGTATTTACATCATTATGACCAACCTTGAGAGGTGGTAATGGAAAAACGAATGACATAGGTTCGTGAGGCGGTAGTCCACCGTACACAGAAACGATGATTTCATAACCCATTTGATTCAAGTTTACACTATTGTAGCTCATAAAATTAACATATAAATATATCATTTTATGTAATATAATTATTTTGTTATATAATCAAGATTTATAAATAATTTAACGGGTTTTAGGATGAATTAAAATGAAAATGTTTGTTGACGAACATTACCTCTTATTAAGGTATCCTCCTTAGATCTACACTAAAATACTTCCTTATTTAGATTTATATAAAACCTAAGGATCCTAGGATGAGGGAGAGGATGTGTATAATTTATTTGGGTAGGTCTTGGATGAAACAATTAGATTTGAATGTGCGAGTAGAAGGTGGGGTGTCCTTTTATAAGGGAGGTTAGTGGAACCCTTGTAATTGTTTTGAATGTGTGAATTCCAACAATGATTGTTTCATTTAAACAGTCATCAATAATGTTTCATTATAAAAAATAGAAATTATAAGGTTAAAATATGTCAATAAAATAGGTTCTTGATAAGTTTTATGTCAATTTTACACCTTATATTCTAAGATTAACCACCAACTAATCATGTTTTTACCTTTATCATAGTAATTAATTTTATATATTTTCACTAATAACTTTGGTAAAAAATAAATTTGAACCTAATTATAAATTAGAAATTATTATGATTAAAAATATATAATCCATTTTTATAAATTCCAGTGAAAGAAGTGGTAAAAATTAATTATAAATTAATCCCACAGATGTGATAAGAAAACAGGGGTTTAAAGAGTAAATGATTAAATGTTTACATAGTTTTTATTTTAATTTTTTTGAAAATGATTTTAATGACCTAAATTGTACTAATAAAATTATAATTGAACTAATTATTATATAAAACAAATAAAATGTAATATAACATTATAAATAAATTTGATAAAAAGACAATTTTAAATTAAAACTTTGTATTTTTCAATATTCATTAAAATATTTATCTTTTCCCAAAAAACCAAAAAATTCACTCTATGATAATTTTGAAATTATGAATTCAGAACAGAAATTTATTTTATCAAATTAATTTCCACAAAATTTCTAAAAATTAATTTTTTTATTGTTCACAAAAGGCATAAAAAGCTGCTTTTTTTGAGAAAATAGTATTTTCAAAATATATAAAGACTTTACTGAAGATTATGTATTTTATTATAAATATGTTTTCATTATATAAAACAAATATAAATATTATTTATAATTATATATTACTATTCATAACACTATGTTTAATACCTAGGTACTAATGATCGCTTTAATAATATATCATGATTTTGTTAAAATGTGGTGTTTTATGTAATCCAAGCTAAGATAGTGTTTCTTATAGAAAAACATTAACTTGGTGTTGCAAATAATGAAATATTAACTTGGTATTACATTCTACACTTCTTAAAATTAATTTCTCCATCAAAATTCAATATTATGATACAAAAAAATGAGGATAAGTCTGCCTCATCCTGTCCTTATGTTCCCACATAGCTTCCTCAAAATGGTGGGTTTTCCACAAAACATTTACTATGCGAGTGGTCTAGTTTCTTAGAAATTTCTATTTATGATCCAAAATCTCCACTGGTTGTTCTTTAAAAGAAATATCTCCCACCAACGGTATGACTGTTGAGTTCAGAACATGTGAAGGGTCATGTATGTAATTCCTCAATAGAGATACATGGAACACATAATGTACTTGAGAGAGGTTTGTTGAAAGTTCCAAGAAATAAGATAATGTCTCAATGTGATCAAGAATTTAAAAGGGACTGATATAACTAGGGATTAGTTTCCCTTTCTTCCTAAATCACATAACTTTATTCCATAGAGAAATTATTAGAATCACCTTGTCACAAAATTAAGATTCTATATCATATTAGTGATTATCAGTATAACTTTTTTACCAAATCAATGCTTCCTTGATGTTCTGTTGAATGGATCTAACATTCTCTTCCATTTATTCAACTATCTTAGGTTCTAATAGCTTTACTTCTATAAATTCATTCCATAACATTAGAACTCAAAATTTATTTCTATAGAGATATTTATAAGGATCCATATGAATTTTGGAGTGAAATATTTTGTTTTAAGAAAACTCAACTAGAGGAAGGTGTTGATCCCAAAAACCATTAGAATAAAAAAAAGATATCAATATCATCTATAGGGTTTGAATTGTTCTTTCACACTAACCATCTGTATGAGGATCATACATAGTGATGAAACTCAACCTGTTGGTCATGTATTGTCTCAATAAAACTCTATAAATATTAATTTATTTTGATGCTCACAAATACCCTTGTCTATTTTACTAATGATTTTACATTAAATTTATTTTAGGAAATTATTATTAATTTAATTATTTATTCTGGAATTATATTTTTGCTTTTTATTTACTTAGAATATTTGTTAAAGTGTTTGGAATGCTCTCAAGGGTATTATGGAAACACTGTTCATACCCTATGTTCAAAACATAATGTAAGGAATAAATGTGTATGCTTTGACTATGTGTATGGATCATGAACCTTATGTTTTTATTCAACATTATGTTTGAAGAAGGTGCACATGGATCCTCAACCCTACACTCGAAGAAATTTATGGGTAAATAACCTTATGTTTGAATAAAACCCTACATTTGAAAAGTTAAGAAAGTATAGTTTAAGAACCCTACATAAGGAATCCTACATTTGAGGACTCAAATGAATAGTTTATCAACCTTACTTTTATTATCAACCATAAATTATCAAGAATATGTTTGGAGAATTAATTCTATTTAGTTGAACTCCACGTTTGGTATTTTTTCATATTGTGATGGAACCCTACATTTTACTTTTCACTGTTGGAGATTCAATTTTGCAATATTATCCAAGATTTATACAATGGTATTTATAGAGTTACCAACTATTTTAAAGATCATTTCCAAATGATTAAAAAGTCAATATGATTGATTTAAATAACCATATTCAACCAAGAAAATATCTTCTATTCTCAAGGGATGTTATGACTCCCCTGGTCGATTCATATTTTAATTTCCATGATTTATTAGGTGACTTTTGGGGATATGAAATTATGAAAGTAGGATATCTTCTTTATATATTCTAGCAATGTATCATTTCAATATATTGTATATAAAAGTCACATATTTTATTTTAGTGAACATATTTTACAGTGCTACTACAACGAATGGTCATTTCTGAAAGAGGCTACACTTTGGAGGCTTGCATTTTCAATTTTTACTACGGTAAGATTAATGCTTCTATTTGTTTATATTTTTATTTTAATATCTTCTTGTAATTGGGATCGCTTCAGATATATTCTTTCTTGAATAATTTATTTTATGAAGAAAAAGATCCATCTACTATCAATTTATGTGGCTTCAATTGTAAAGTTCATCCCGATTCATCTTCAAATCAATATATTTTTATTTTTTGGAGTTTCAACTGCTCAGACTCAGTTGTGGAGGAGTATTAGCTTCTCGATCTAAGCTGTGGATAACTGTTTCCCTGTTGAAGAACCATAATGCTTTGTTGATCTATATTAGTAAAAGTGTCAACTGCCTATACTCAGTTGTGGATTTATGGTCTAATGATAAAAGGACCTCTCTAGTGAAACTCACCAAGCTCATAGATAGATTAATCAGTGGAGTGGACTAGGAGATCTTTGTGCCCCGAATTTCTATAAAAAGTTGTGTTCTTTATTTTTTTATCTAGTGCTTGTAATAATTATAAAAGTAAACAATTTATATCCATATAAATCATAAAGGTTTTGGAAAGTCATAATAGTGAATGATTCTTGAAAATACACCATTCAAACCCCTCTTGTGTTACATTGTATTATTCTGACCTAACAATTGGTATCATAGGAGATAATTTGGATAAAACTATAGAAAGATAAAAGTATAGAGTCTATAAAAAGATGGAAATGGATGATCCAAGAGAAAAAATGGATATGGTATGTGATCCATACTTTAATGGTGAAAATTATGGGTTCTAGAAATCACAGATGAATATCTATTTGAAAAATATTAGTTTCAATGTTTATTCAAAAATCATATCGCCTTATAAGATTCCTAAAAAACCATAGAATTGGGATATAGGAACAGAAGACGATCATGTTATTAATTCAAAAGCAATGAATGATATTATTTTTGATATTGGACCAGAAGAGTTTAATCATGTTTCAAAATGTCATACAATATATGAATTGTGGAAGACTATTGCTGTTTCCTATAAAAGAAAAATCAATGTATGACACATGGGGTATACAATAGAAAAACTAAAATTTGACACATTTAGAATTTTTGATGGTGAAAGCATAAGACAGATGAATGAAAGGTTTATATAAATTTTCAATAATTTCACTTCCCTAGGAAAACCCATCAAAAACCTGATCAAAATTTGAAAGTACTCAGAGTACTACCATCAAAATGGAATGATATATCTTTATAATATTTTCCAATCATCACCTATCAAGGATCTGAAAATTAAATAACTAATGGGACACTGATGATATATGAAGATAAGATACAGGATGAAGAAAAATATCATAAAATACTAGTGAAAAGAGAAAATAATATTCTTAAAGTAACATCCTATAAGAAAAAAATAGAAAAAAAGAAAAATATATAGAAAAGAATCTAGATTCCTTGGATTATGAATTCGAACTATTTAAACTATCTAGAAAGTTCAATAAATTTTAAAAAAATAAGAGAGGTTTTAGAAAATCCTTTAAAAATGATGGAAAATAACCTATAGAAGTTCAATGTTATAAATGCAAGAAATTGGGACATATCTGATTTGATTTCCCCCCAACTAAAAGTAGAAAGAAAAAGAACAGAAAGAAAGTTTCAAAAGAATGCTGACTATAAGTTTAATGGAAAAATAACTATGAAGGATACATTGAGTTTTTCTGGAGAATCCAGTAAATCCTCACAATTTTATTTAGATAAAGAGCCAAAAAAACCAGAATCCCACATGTGCTTATAGATAAGGAGGAAAAGGTTCAAACTTATTATTCTTCGGATTCGGATATTGGTAGTTTCTCAAATGATGAATTATTTACTTACTATTATATGTTATAAGATAAATATGATTCATTAATAAGGAATCATAAATCACTGCAAAACATTAAAAATTATCTTTTATATGAAAGTGATACTCTACTAAAACATTATAAATAACATGTTGACAAATTCAACTTATCTAAAAAAACTACATTGATAATGAAAAAATTGTTAAAGAACTATAGGATGAATTATAATCTTATAAGTGTACTCAATTATTTTTACAAATGGAAAGAAAGTTTTAAATGAAATTCTTGGAACGAATATCATTAGAAGAGAAAGATTTGGAATAAAAAGAAAGGGTAAAAAATAAAAACTCAATAAGAATTATTTTGTTCCCAATTTGAAAAATAATACCTATTATTATTATGGAATAAAAGGTCATGTCGATAATAAATGTTATTTGAGAAATCCAAAAGTTAGTTGTTTTAAAAAGGCATTTATTTCTAAATGTTTTTATGAAAAAAGTAATATGAATTATGGAAAAATAAAGTGGATCTAGATTCCCAGATCATTAATATCTAACACTACAGGACCTAAGAAGATATGGGTACCAAAACAAACAAATGTTTAATTACTTTTTTAGAAAACATGAAACAAGAATGAAAATTATATATGGTATGTGGATAATATTTTTTCTAGGAACATGAGTAGAGGCTCAATGAATTTTCGTATATTAACACAAATTAATGGAGGTTTAGTCACATTTGGTGAAAAAGTAAAAGAAAACTTCATTGGAGTTGGAACTATTGGAGATCCAAAGAATATATCAATCCACAAAGTACTATATTTTCAAGTGATAAAGCAGAATCTGATAAGTATTTCCCAACAGTGTGATGATAATTTTTATATTTATTTTTCTAACAATCCCTTCTTAGTTATTAAAGACAAACTACTTAAGTTTAGACCACCTAGAACTGATAATATTTAATCTTTAGATTTAAATTCCTTGTGTAAATAAATAGTGAATCGTTCAACTATTAAGACAAATGAGTCCTAGATCTGGAATAAGATACTTAGTAATTATAATATTAATTCTTTACATAAATTATCTATGAATCAATTTGTTTCTAATTTAACTTTTCATAAATTTGATAATGAGAGATTCTGTGATGCATACCAAATTGGAAAACAACAGAAATCTTATTTCAAATATATTAAAAAAATTACTACATCTAAACCATTATAACATATCCATATGGATTTGTTTGGACTATCCAAAGTAGAGAGTTTGGCTAATAAATTATATGTTTATGTTTTAGTTGATGATTATTCTCGATTTACTTGGGTATATTTTCTAAATCTCAAATGTGAAGTATTCATTGTTTTTGAAAGTTTTTTTTTCAAAATTTTTTAAAACAAAAAAGGTTTTAAAATAATTTCATTAATAAGTGATTATGGTGGAGAATTTTAGAATCAAGAAATTAATTATTTTTTCTCAAATATAGGTATTAAACAAACCATCTCTTCAACAAGAACAACTCAAAAAAATGAAATTATTAAAAGAAGAAATAAAACTATTCATGAAATGGAAAGGACTATGCTAAAAAAATATAGTATTCCTATCTACTATTGGACAGAATCTCTAAGCACAGTCTGCTAGATCATGAATAAAGTTTTAATAAGGGTTATTTTCAAAAGGAAACCCTATAAAATTTGGAATAATAGAAAACCAAAAGTAAATTACTTTAATGTTTTTGGATGCATGGTTTGTATCTTGAATACTAAGTAAAATATTAATATGTTCTATTCAAAAGATGATGATGAAATATTTTTAGGATATTCTTCTACATATAAAGATTATATAGTGTTTAACAAAAAGTCAAGGATTGTGAACGAATCATTTAATGTGATGTTTGATGAAACCGACCCTTTCATCAAAGAGAAATATCAAGAAGATGAAGTTACAGAATCGTTTGAAAACATGAGACTTGAAAACCCTAAAGATGATTTTGAAAATTATATTAATAAAATTCAGTTCTGTTTAGAAGAGCATGATACAGACGAACCTTAAAGTGTCTTACCTAGAAAATATATAACAAAAAAATTATTCTCTAGATATTAATATAGGAGATCTAAATATAAGAATTAGAACTAGAAGAAATGTAGGAAACCTAGTTGGATTTTCTATCATTCTAAATCTAATAGAACCTAATTATGTTGAATAATCCTTCGAATATGAGAGTTGGGTGTTAGCAATATAATAAGAAAAAAACCAATTCAGAAGGAATGTGGTTTGAGAATTAGTAGAAAGACCATCCAATTATACAGTTATAGAAACTAATTGGGTCTTTAAAAACAAAAAATATGATCAAGGGATCATAACTAGAAATAAATATAGATTTGTAGATAAAGGATATAATCAGGAAGAGGGTATAGATTATGATGAGACCTTTTCCCCTGTAGCAATATTAGAAGGTATTAGAATCCTATTAGATTATGCATCTAATATGAACTATAAATTATATCAGATAGATGTTAAATATTACTTTCAAAATTGATATTTAATGGAGGAAGTTTATGTTGATCGATCTCCTGGTTTTGAAAATCCTTCAAAACCAAATTCTATTTTTAAACATACTAAAGCTCTCTATGGACTTAAATAAGAACATAGAGACTAGTATGAAAGATTATGTTCTTTTCTTTTTAAAAAAAGGATTTACTTTTGGATAGGAAGATCCAACACTTTTTAAGAGAATATTTTGTTCTAATATTTTATTAGTTCAAATTTATGTTGACGATGTTATTTTAAATTCAACAAATAAAAATATTTATAATGATTTTTCAAAATTAATGAAACAATAATTTTAATTGAGTATGATTGGAGAATTGGATTTATTTTTGGGACTTTAAATTTATCAAAATTATTATGGAAATTTTTTTAATCAAAGTAAATATATTATTCATTTATTAATAAAATTTCGACTTGAGAACATCAAGATATATACAACTATTATGTGTGCCAATTTAAAACTAGATTTGGATAAAGATGGATAAATAGTGGGAAAAAATTTATATAGAGAAAAATCCATACTATCATGGTTGAGTAAGAAAAAGCATCTTTATAACTTGTCACTTTTAAGGAAAATCATTAGTGTCATGGTCGAGTAAGAAACAATACTCAGTTGTCTTATTAATAGCCAAAGTATAATATGTGTATGCAGGTAGTTGTTGTGAACAAGTATTGTGGATGAAAAACACTATACTAGACTTTAGATAAAATTTTAATAGTATCCATATTTTATGTGATAATAATTATGCTATAAATATCTCAAGAAATCCTATAAGGCATTCTAGGATGAAGAACGTTGATATAGGACATCATTTTCTAAGAGACCATGTTCTTAAAAAGGATATATATTTTGATTTTGTTAATACTGAATATCAATTAGATAATATTTTCAATAAACCACTTCTTACTACAAGTTTTGATTTTATTAATGGGGTATGAGTATATTTAATTTTAAATAAATATTTATTAATTTATTTCAATTAATATGTATTTAGTTTTTATTAATTTTAATTTATTTCTACTAAAATGGGTTATTGTTTTTATTTATTTATTTATTTTATTTTTTCTATAAAATTTAGTATTTAGTTTATTTCCTTAATTTTTTATTATTCATTTTTAGTTTTAAATAGTATGTTCTCAAAATATAAAAAATAATTATTACCCTAGATAATCAGCATGATAAACAAGATCACATCATTACCTGTAAGAAAACACTTTGACTTATCTTAACTTTTCATTTTTGAACCATTTCTCCTTCCAAAACCCTCATCTTTCTCCAAAACCCAAGAATCTAAAAACCTTCAACATTTATATTCATAAAAATGATGAAGACCAAGAAAACTGATGAATGCGAACACTATGATCCAAAGAGTCAAAATGTTTCCCTAAGAAATATTCTTTAATGAAAGGTTTTCGACTTCGAATGGTTGTAGAAAATGAATCTTCTGCTCAAACAAGCACTACAGTTTAAAGGTGTGGAATTTCCTTTCATTGAGGAGAATATCGATTTTATTTATGAGGTAGAACTGAAACACTTATATATTAGTGTATATTTTTGTTTTGGTGAAACATAAGATACAATATCCTACCTCATAGAAGATAAGGAATTTTTAATTTCTTCAATAGAAATAGCTAAAATTCTGAAATTCCCTCATGAAGGAGTTTTCCACTTTGATCTCAGATCAATTGTAAATCAAGATAATAATTGTAAAGATATTATGTCATTTCTTTTTGGATATAAAAATATAAAGGAAATGTTTGGTAAGGACCTTGAGGTATATCAAAAGGTTTTAGTCAAGTTTATTCCAACTAAAACTGCTCTGAGAGTAGCTGAGATGGAGAAAATTTTAAACCTAGATATATACATTATGTTTTTATTGATCTGTGACATCAAGATAAATTTTTTGAGACACATGCTGAGGTATCTAAATTATTATTTCCATTTAGAGGATAGGATATCATTTTATACATATGCAATAATCTTGTCTCTAATTTTGTTTAGGAAGAATATTATTCTTATTTTTATACTAGATTTAAATGTCATCATAGTAATGTGTTTAATACTGGAAATATAAGAATGTTTGGTTTTTATTGGAGTATTGTGAAAGGAAATATTATGCCATTTGGTGATGATGACCAACATATTTCTGTATATTTTTATTAGGGGGAGTAAAGTGCTTTAATAAATGAAGGCATTAGAGAATGTAGAACAGAAGGTGTTGTAAAATCTACCAAAAGAAAGATAATATATTATATTGTAGACCTTACTGAAGAAAATGAAGAAGAAGAAGTTAAATAGGAACTTGTTTTGAAATAAAGGAATACAGAAGAACAATAGATTGATAAACCAGTGTTAGGATCTATAGAAGAAATTCATTCAGTTCATTTAGAAGAAACGGATCATGTTGAGGATCAACAAGTAGAGAGACAAACCCAAGAATAGGTTTTTTTTCAACCAAATATACAGAAATAATATATTCATGATGTTCTGAAATTTTATAATTCAGTCTCTATGACTACCGAGTTACAATATATCTCTATAATTGATCATTATTTAGAGAAAACAACATTTGACTCAAGAAAAACAATAGAAGTGATTGATGGTATATCCCGTTCAAGTGAGAAATATGTGAAGAAATCCTATATATCTCCCTTAAGTATTGAAGATATTTTTCAGCAAAAGAATCTAGATGAAGGGACATATGATTCAATTACAAATTAAATTTTAGATATTGTGATTATGTTTAATTAAGTGAAAGAGGAGAATTTTTATCTTAGATAGAAGGTGGAATCTTCAATAAAATCCTAAGATGATTTGAAAAATTCATATGCTCCAAGGATAGAGTTAGAGTTTATTCATACTTAAATTCATGATCTTAAAGAGAATTATGTGTCAAAAATAGATTTTGATGATTTGAAGAGATAAATGTTAGATGATATTTTTCATGACCCGTCCCCCGGGGCCTATGCCTTGGCTACCCCAAGCCCGCCTTCCGTAGGATAGGGGCTGGTGACTAGCACCGAAAGGCATATTCCCTAAAACCGAGAAGGTATTGCCATTATAACCTATAAACACACGCAACCAAGCACATAAAAAGATATGAACACAAGTCAACTGTATAGTAAAAATCGTTTTGAAAGTAAAAAGGGTCTGAAATACAATCCCAACAGTAATGGTACAAGTACAACTGAAATACAATACAACTGATGAAAAATAAAGGAAACTACTTTGTCATCCTCCGAGGTTCCTATTTGAAGGGTTAGTACAGATCGCATCCTCAGCACTCCACATCTTGTCATCTCCACTCCGTACCATCACGCTGTATGGTCCACCTCCGGGCCCCATCTAGCCCTAGTACCCTTAGCCTCAGTCAGTGCTATCTGTCATCTGCACCAAACACAACAAGGTACATGCATAGCTAGTGTAGGGGTGAGTATAATGATACATAGTAGGGACCCCGAGACCCTCAAGGTCTCACAAAATCCACAAAGGATAAACCACAAAGTATGAAGAGAACTGACTACCCTACTTAGGTATATGCCCATACATATACCTAAGTTACTAAGTATACCCATCTCAATCATGAGGAAACACAGGGTCCGACCCAAAAGTACAAAGATCAACTATTTCATAAATGAAGGAGTACCAAGAAGGTAAGTAACACACAATTATATCACACAAAAAAATGACACCAAGGTATTACCACGAAGGGAAGTACAACACAGGTACGAACTCAGCTCACACTAGGTATTTGTTAGGTACAGTAGTAGAGATGATTAGATGTAACTACTGAATCATCTTAATATTTTAATAGGAAAACCCATGAAGGATTCCTAATCATCATCAGACCCACGGAGGATTATAGTACATCGTCAGATCCACACAGGATCCTAGTACCTCGTCAGTACGTCGTCAGACCCACACAGGATCCTAGTACATCGCCAGTACGTCGTCAGACCCACATAGGATCTCTAGGTGCTAACCCATACAAGATTTCTCCATGCTGAACCACACATGATCGCTCTCTATTGACCCACATAGGATCACTCGGTGATGACCCACATAGGATCGCTAGGTGCTGACCCACACAAGAATGCTCAGTGTTGACCCACAAAGTATTGCTATTCATTCTTCACATCATAGCCAGCTATTAGTTTCCCGCAGTAAGATTTCTCATATCCCGAAGGGTCCGCTTCTTAAGAAAATAGTCGATACTCCAACTTCCAAAAATTACCACGAAGAAGTAACCCAAAGGACCATCAAGTCTTAGGGGTCTCAATGCAATAGATGGTGCGTCAGTCGGACACTTGGTCTGTAAGTTATTAGCCTTTTAGTCCCGAGGGCCCAGATGGATTTGTGCATGATCCAACCTGACCGTATATGAAATTTATCCAAATATTAAGTGGATTATACCAAAGGGACCTCCTATCTCTAGGGTTTCCATCAACATAGACGGTTCTTAAAATGGATGTTTGGTGCCAAATTTATGGCCAAAAGAGAGAAAATGGGTCGAAGTGGGTCCAGGTCCTGTCCGACCCAGCCCGACCTGGCCTGGGCAGACCCGGTTCAGGTCGACCCAGCCCGAACTACTGGGTATGGCTCAGCCCACTGGGCGGTTTGGCCCTCTGGGTGGCCTGGCCCGTTGGGTCTAGCCCGACCCGCACTAGGCGGCCCCGCCCACGCTGGGCGGCCCGGCTCACGCTGGGCAGCCTAGCCCGCACTGGGCGGTCCGGCATAACAGTCCAGCCTGGGTGGTGCGGAGGCCACAGGGGACGCGAAGGTTGCGATAGCCATGTGGGTTGCGGTGGTCATGGGGCAGTGGAGGCCGCAGGGTGACATGGGCTGTTAGGCGGTGGAGGCCACGGAGGGGCTGCGGAGCGGCGGGGGCTGTAGAGGCACCGCTGAGCAGCGGGGAGGCCGCGGTGCGGCGGGGTGCTGCGGCTGGCCTGATGGCTAGCCATCCTCTCCGTTCAGTGTGGTCGTGTGCTGTGCCTTCTCCAGTGGCAGGTTCGGTCGGCCGCTCTTCATTCATCGTCGTGGCACAAAGCTGTCTTCTTGCATCGTGAAGAACACACCAAAAATGAAGAATGGCGGAGGGGTCAGACCATGTTTGTTTGGCCCGCACCATCTGCATTAGAGAGGTAGAAAGTATCTCAACATAAACCTTGAATGAAGAAATTCAAACTCTAAAACCCCCGACAATGATTATTCCCAAACCCCCAAAAAAAGAAATCAATCGTGGATCTACTAGTAATAGATTTGTTCTGTGTTCCTTGTTTAGAAGGGAAGAACATGGGAATCCAAAATCAGACAAAATAAAAACCCTACCTTAGAGATTTGTTGATGGAGGTCACGAGGAAGGAGACGATGTCGTTGGGGATAGACAGACGTCAGTGACGTTGGCATTTCCTCGATCGTAGTTTCGTTGTCGTTGAAGTCGTTACTCATTAGCGAGAGTGTTCTTCATTGGGGAGTACATTCTTCATTGGAGAAAGAATTATTTATTGGAGATAATAATCATCCAATAGTTCTCCTCTCCCAATTCACAAAAATTTTAAATAGCCAACTTGTTAATTAAAGTCTATCAAAATAAATTAATTTGTCACAACAAAGTTGGCATAATTAAAGTAATGTGTTGGCACCATTAATTAGCTCATTTAATTTTCCCAATTAAATGGATTTGTGTTGGCATAATTAAATTTGGGGGAGTTGAGAGGTTTTCTCTCATTAAAGGGGTTCGGGTGGTCCCCACCTCTCAACTCAAAATGGAGGTTACTTCAGGTGGTCCCCACCTCTTAACATCCATATAGGAGGTTTAGGCTTGGGTGGTCCCCCCACCATAACCCCTATTGAGGGGTTTCAGAAATACAAATTTTAGAATTTTTTATTTTATTTTATTCTTTTACGAAAAGCACAAAATTGTCATTCACTCTTGACCCACTACGATCGAGGTGATGGTTTCATGAAGAGAATACCGGCGCTGCGAGTTCAATGGTGCCCTCAGATTTCAATTTTGAGCATGGGTTCAAATGTTACAAAAACAAGCTCACACGTTTATTGAACATACCCGAAAAAAAGTTCAGAAATTCATTCCAGGCACACCAGGCCTCTGAATCATGCTCCATCAATTTTCTCGGACTGGTAAAATTCTCATATATTTTAAAAAAATACATGGAAATTCCGGGTCTTTACATGATTGGGAAGATCAAATCTGAATCTGGTCCTAAAATAGATTTTATAGATCAGAAATGGTATTTGTGAGCCTGTTTGAATCCATCAAGGGATGTATCAGTCAGGATAGTACATCTACTTCTGCACCTATATTCTCTCCAAACCTGATTAGAATATTTCAGGCTATCACATCTATCATGGTATATATATATGACTATCTTCAAAATCTTGAGTTTAATAGTGCACCTTTGTCCGTTCTGTTGGAAAATCAATGATATCTTTTTCAGTAACTCTATTTTTGTGAACTAGGTATCAGGCTATCGCTAAATAAGTTCTGTGATAAGTTAGTTTAGGTTTTGCAGACAGAGAAGAATTTACATGAATTTATGAAAGTCAATTTTTCTGAGAATCTAAAAGTCAATCAAGATTCAAGAATTATGATAAGGAGGTTATGAGAGAATCTTACAGACAAGGTATAATCTTAGATGGAAGAACTTAATGTGGTCTTTGAAGCATCTCAGGCTCCTACAAAACCTCAACCAGTTACCAATCCCGAACTTTAAGCTTTCACCAGAACCGCTATCCACCTTGTTTATCTCTACCCAAAACTTTCATAATGTATTTGTACAGTTTTTATTAATAATAATACTTTGTTCTTCTTATTTTCTTCTTTATTTGTATCAATTTATGATTCTATATAATTAATTATTTGTTTAACTCTATTACCAGAATTAATGCCTTATTTATCCAAATGGTACATTATAAACATTAATTTTTTATTTTTTTAAAAATCAAAAGCATTTTACCCTTTTTTACTTTCTTTTCTATATCACAAAAAGGGGGATAAATTTGGGTAAACAAAAATTTTCATTTGAATTATATTTTAATCAAAATAGTTATATAAAATCGAAATAATAATTTCTATTCAATGTATTTACAAAATTCTATATTTTTTGTTAGATATTTTATTGGTTTTATGATCATTAAAAAGGGGGATATTGTTGGGCATGTTTTTTTCTCAATAATACTCTATAAATCATAATTGATTTTGATGCTCACAAATACCTTTGTTTGTTTTACTAATGATAATACATTAAGTGTATTTCAGGAAATAATTATTAATTAACTTATTTATTCTAGACTTATATTCAAGCTTTCAATTCATTTGAAATATTTGTTAAAGTGTTCGGAATGTTCTTAAGTGTACTCTGGAAACAATGGTCATACCCTACATTCATAACGTAACATAAGGAATAAAAACCTACTATTTCAAAACACATATGCATCATTAAACATACATTAGAAGAAGGTGAGTATAGATAATTAAACATATGCTAGAAGGAATGTATGAATAAATAACCTTATATTTGAATGGAACCTTACGTTTGTAAAGAGAATAAAGTATGGTTAAAGAACCCTATGTAAGTAAGGAACCATATGTTTAAGGACACAAACATATGGTTCATCAACATTACATTTTCAACCTTAAATTTGGAGAATGAATTCAATGTAGTTGAACCATATGTTTGATATTTTTTTTATTTTGTGAAGGAACCCTACATTTGAATTTTCAACATTGGAGATTTAATTTTGTGATTTTATCTGAGATTTATGCAATGGTATTTATAGAGTTGTATGATATTTTAAAACTCATTTTTGACCGATTTGAATATAAATATGACTGATTCAATAAACCATATTAAAAATAAAAAATATCTCTTGTTCTCAAGGGATGTTACGACTCCCCTGGTCAATTTAGATTTGAATTTCTATGATCTATCAGTGACATTTATGGATATGAAATTGTGAAAGAAGAATATATGCTTGATTTATTCTACCAGTGTATCATTTCAACATATGAGATATATAAGTCATATATTTTATTTTGGTGAAAATATTTTATAGTAATGCAATAATAAATGATCATTTCTGAAAGAGGTTACACTTTAGAGACATACATGTTCAATATTTTACTATTGTAAGATTACTGCTTCTATTTGTTGATACTTTTATTTGAAGATATTTTTGCAATTGAAATCCCTTCATATCTACACTTTCATGATGAAATTATTTTCTAAAGAATAATATCCATATACTATCAATTACTATTGATACAATTGTAAAGTCAAACTTTATTCCTCTTCAAATGAATCTCTTTTGATATGTTTGAGTTTCAACTGCTCATACTCAGTTATGGAAGAGTATCAACTTATAGGTCTAAGATGTGGATAACTGATTCCCTATTAATGAACTATAAGGCTTTTTTTATCCTTATTTGAAAAGGTTTAAACTTCCTCAACTTAGTTGTGGATTTATGGTCAAATGATAATAGGACCATGCTAGTGAAATTCCCTAAACTCACAGAGTGATTAATTTGAGGAGTGGACTATGGGTTCTTTGTGCCCCAAACCACTATAAAAAGACATGTTATTAATTTCTGTTTATATGATTCTTATACTCATTAAATAAGTAAACATCGCATATCTGTATAAATCACAGAGGGTTTTATGATTTAGAATTTTGTATGTTTCTTGAAAATACCCAATAAACCCCCTCTAGTTTTACTTTGTATTATTCCGACCTAACACAACCTAATATCAAGATATTACTAAGGACTTAACCAGATCTTTGAGGTGAACCTCATATCTCGACAAGATATAATGGAATGCGGTACTACATAAAACCTTAACATTTCCTTAATGTATATACTAGAATGATGATCTTGAGAGAAGTCTTCTTTGATAATGATGAAGTTCACT
Source organism: Viscum album (assembly GCA_963277665.1). Classification (NCBI taxonomy): domain Eukaryota; kingdom Viridiplantae; phylum Streptophyta; class Magnoliopsida; order Santalales; family Viscaceae; genus Viscum; species Viscum album. The sequence goes on from OY728121.1 coordinate 327,362,491, forward strand.
AAGTTCGTATGGTGATCAAATACAACCCATATATAATTACTCCATTTAAATATTTTGGAGTTTCCAAAGACAAAAAAATCATTTTTAATGTTTTACCATATCTATTATAGTATGGGAAATGGAAGAAAAACCCCCTTATACTTTTTTCTTTTAGCCTTAACATACTAACATACTAAGAAACAGGATAAAAACTCTATGATATTTCTCTTAATTCCATAACAAGAAATTTATTATTTCCAATATCAACACATATTCATACTTCTAGGATGATTAGAGAATGAAGAGCTATGAGCTTAAACTAATAAATATTTCTTCAAATTTAATATGGACAGAATGTATACATGGTTACTGAACCTTATAATTCTATCATGATCATGGGTAAACTCAACAATGTTTCAAACATTTTTTTAGCTCTACGTATTCCTTCTGTTCATACTTCAAACATTTATGATTAGTTTATATATCACACTTTTCTCCATAAGTATAATTCTTCAATATATTTAATGAAAATTTACCACATCTATCTCTAAATCATGCATTGGGTAATTTTCTCATGAATCTTATTTTTTTTGTGAGGAATAAGATATTACCACTTCATTCCACATAATAAAAAAATCCCAATCCCTTATTAGATGCATAATTATAGATTAAAAACCCTTCTACACTACAAGGAAATTTAATAATAGGTTCAATGACAAGTCATCTATTTAGTTCCTTGTAATTTTCCTCACATTCATCTATTCAGAGAAACTTGGATCCCTTCCAAGTAAACTTGGTCACAGGATTATATAGTTGTGAGAAATTCTCCACAAACCATTTATAATATCTAGCTAAACCAAGAAAACTATGGATTATAGCCACCATGGTTGTTTTGGTCCAATATTCAATAGGCTTCATCTTCGATGGATCTATTTATATGCCCTCTCATAAGATTATATAACCCAGATATGAAACCTTTTTATGAAAAAATGTATACTTTTTAAATTTCACATATAGTTTCTCTTCCTTAGGATCTTTAGTACAATTATCAAGTGATATTCATTCTCTTCATTGATCTTTGAATAGATAATAATATCATCAATAAAGACTACCAAAAACCAATCAAGTTAATCTTTATTGAATCTATTCATTAAATCCATGAATATAACAGGGGAAATAGTAAGACCAAATGGAATCACTATATATTAATAGGGTTTATACCATGTACTAAATGTATTCTCGGGTATACAATACTTCTTAACCCTCAATTGATGACATCTAGAATGAAGGTAAATCTTGGAAAAGTATTGATCTCTGCACGGTTGATGAAACAAGTCATCAATATGGGGAAGAAGATACAAGTTATTTATCACAATCTTGTTCAACCCTTGATAGTCCAAGAAAATCCGCATCGATCCGTATTTCTTTTTAATAAAGTGAATAGATGAACCCTGAGGTGAAACAAATAGACAAATGTATCCCTTGTCAAGATTTTCCTAAATTTTCCTTTTCGATTCTTTCAACTCAATAAGGGGTATTATATATGGATTCTTTGAAATTGGTGCAGACCATGTACGAGTTCTATTGAAAAAAAATTATGTTTTAGTGGAAGTATAGGAAATTATTCTTGAAATGCATCAAAAAATTACTACACAATGGTTATATTATTAATATCGTGTTTCTCCACTACCATATGAGATAAAAACCCCTTATGAATGGTAATTAAGAATCACAAAATGGATGTGATCTCTATGAGAAGATCATATATATCTTCACATTGATAGATGATCTTGGGTTGGTTTAGAATATCAAACATGACTTATCTTACTCAAAAATTGATGTGAGATTTATGGAGAGAAATAAAATACCTGCCTAAGATGGCATGAAAATTCACCATAAGAAGAATGAAAATATTTTAATGAAGAAAATTCCCGCCAACAACAACCATAGAATAATCATATACTTGAGATGAAATAATCATACCATTAGGGGTTTTTCACTTTTAATTCTATATCTTATACTTAATATTTGATGAATTATGTTTAAACAAGGTCATTAATATTAATATTCTATTTAAATCCTTCATGATGGTTTGTAAATCATTTTTTAGTTTCTAATTCATATCCCCAGGGAGTTTCAAACTAGGTAGGCTGTAAGGCTCATTGTTATGCACCTGTTCCTGATCGAGTCTAGTTCAATATAGTGTTTTTGGGGTTGTTACCCCTATATACATATGTTCCAGATCCATATCCACTTGTAGTATCTAAATATGGATGAAATTTCCTAGAAACCACTTACTCTATCCTTTACCAAAACCCCATGACATTTCCTTATACTTTAACTCATAATTAGAATTATCCTTAGTCATTTCCTTATGGACACTAAGGTTTTATCATCATAGCTTCCAAAGGTTAACTAAACCTATAAATTCATACCAAATATCGAAACCTAGGCTTAATATACATAGATATTACATCTTTTTTATGGAAAATTTATTATGTTACATGAACACACACTTGAAGTCTGTAATAGATTAGTGTATATTGAAACATGTAATCATAAACATTGGTCCATAAGTAAGATAAATCACCGCACTAAATTCTTCACATGTTTTACACTTTATAGTCATATCATACATAACATATATTTTCATAACCTAGGGAAATTAAACTTAATAAAGGGTGAGATAAAATGCTCAGTAATCATAAGAAAGGGAGATATGTAACCATAACAAGAACATAAGGGTATTAAAACATGATCACAATGATTGGAAAGCATACCATAAATAGAAAAGATCATATACCTGAGTGAAGGAATAAATAATGTCTATTCATAAGATATGAATCATAAGATAATCAACGAACATTATACATAAGAGTATAATATTAGCATAAGGCATGGAATTTATGGAAAACACATAAGTAAATAAAATAATTTCCATATTGTTCAAGGATCACTTATAAGGACATCATAGTGGAAAAAGACATTTAATTTATCAAGTTAACTTTTCATTCTAGGACTATCTTACTAAATTGGGTTCACCCCCCATTCCAGAACTACCTTTTTATGATAGATTCACCCCGTATTATATCCATGTCTATCTCATGATGTGTAAAAATATTTACCCAATACATTGGAGGGAGATATAGGTCCCACCAATCTCATAATGAAAACTATATTTATGTATTCCATAAGATACTTAATATTCCTCATATAATAACCCATGAAATGAAATGGGTATCATAAAAACTTTATCATATAATAACCTATGGAAAAGATATAGGTTTCATAATCATTTCATCATATAATAACTTGTGAAAAGAAGTTGGTTTCATAAGCATTTCCTCATGGTATAACCCATTGAAGAGAAATGGGGTTCATAAACATAATACAATAAAAACATAAACCATTTATAGAAACAAATATGAATGATATCCTTGGATAATATGCTGACTAATGAATAGGTAACATCCACTAATGTTATCTTAGATTCAAAATTATTTTAATCAATCATTTTAAATATTTCATACGAAAAATATCATTTTTGTTTGAAAATTTCTCTTTAAAAAATAAAACCTTTTTATTTTTTTTTTAAAATAACCTTGAGAAAAATATAATATAATATTAGAATAAATTATTTTTCATGACATCAAAAAATTATATTCATTCCATACAAGTTAATATAATAATTTATTTTAGATTTGTATTAAAAATTAAACGTGCATTGTCTGGAAAATGACATTAATATTCCTTTAATTTTTTTTGAAAAAAGTTAAAATTGTGTAAAAATTACTTTTAATAATCATAATATAGTAATAAAACATTTTTGAAAACATTTTAGGAAATTTTGTTTTGGAAGATAATAGATTTCTGACCAAAGAGAGAAATAAAGTCGTATTTTATTAAACACATTTCTTTAACAATTTTAACCACAAAAAAGTGATAAAATGGTACCATAACATGAATATATCATGAATAAAAATAGTACAGAAAATTTAATTATTATTATTAAGAGGTTGATCTTGAGATTTCAATATTAGAGACTTGATCATAGACAATCTTGATAAACGATGATAATGTAACATAAAATCATTAGTACTTTGGTAATGTTGATTAGTAAGCCCCATGAAGTAATATAATACAATAAAACATTTAATATTATTAGGATGAATTAATTAATGATATTACATGTCAAAGGGGTATTATATACACTTTGGGAAATAATATAGGTTTATAACATAACGTACATCTCAAAGAAGGAAAATTCAAAAAAAATCCCTTACTGGTTAAGTAAATTTTGGATCATAATACTTATAAAATAATAACATCAATGGAAATATTAATTATAATTAAATTAGGTATATTCATTATATATCATTTAATATGGAAGTATATAGACCACACAAAATAAATTATTGGTCAATATTTAATAAATATCTCAGAAATAAAAGTGAGACAAAAATCCCTTTACCTTAAGTCTTGACTTTCACCGTTCTTGTTCAAAATTACTTTTTAATAAATATAAGTTTATTATAAATCTATCAAAAAAATATTATTATATATCATACCATATATGATTTTCTTAGGGATTTATATTACCCATTTATTGACTATTCCTTTTTAATGTTACATTTCAAGTAATAACCGATTTTTTTCGTATATGTTTTGATTTTTTATATTTTTGGTTATCTTAAAATTATAATTATTTAATCATATCCTTAATTATAAAAATGATACAAATATCATATATATTCCATATATATATATTTATAGTAACCCATAAAATTTAGTGATAAATAATTAAATAAACTGTTGATGGAGACAGTAGGCTGTTCATACACATGAAGGCTGATTTTTGTTTTACTCGATGTATTGAAAAAAAGAAAATTATATTATATATATTATCATTATATAATCATAATTATTTCTTATATATCATAAATTTTTATTAAAACCCATTTTTAATACCTTCTATGTAAATTGTGACTGAATCACATTGCTTTGTGAGGTGGTAGTCCTTCATACACATGAACAATGTTATCAGATTCCTACAAAATAGAAAGCTTGAAGGTATGTGTGATATAAAAATTAAATAAAAAAAATTAATATCATTAATATAATAAATATAATATATAAATAGTATTTTCATCATTATTTCCAACCTTTGGATGTGGTAATGGAAAAAATCCTTACATCGGTTCGTGAGGCGGTAGTCCGTTATACACATGAAAAATGATTTCATATCTCATTTGATCGAATTGTGTCTGGTTTTAGGTATTAAACTTATAATAAAAAAACTCATTATATGGAAGATAATGAGGTTATTATATAATAATGATATAAAAATAATTTAAGGGGTTTGAATAATAAATAAAAAAATATTTATTAATGAACATTACCTCTTCTTTAGGTATCCTCCATAGGTTTGCAGTAAAATTATTACATTGTTAGATTTAAGTAAATACTATGTATTTTAGGATTATTTTATGGATTTTGAGAAGTTATTTGGATAGTTATTGGCCAGACCAATTGGTTTTGAAGGTGTGACTAGAGGGGGAGAGGGGGTGGCCTTTTATAAGTGAGGTGAGTGGAACACTTGTAATTTCTTTGAGAGAGTGAATTCCACCAATGTTTTTTTTCATGTAACCATGACCCAATAATGGTCTATTATCAAGAATAAAAATTATAAGGTTTAAATATGTCTATAAAATGGGGTTTTTATAAGTTTTGGGTCATTTTTACACCTTATATTATATGTTTAACGGCTAAGTAATTTTGTTTTTACCGTAATTATTGTAATTTATTTTTAATTTTTTCACTATTCAATTTGGTCAAAAATTTAGTTAACATAATTTAAAATTATAAATTATTATTATTAAAAATATGGGATCCATTTTTAAAAAATCTAATCACAGAAGTGGAAAAAATAAATTTCAAATTAACACTACAAATGTGGCTTGAAAGAAGGTTTTTAAATGAAAAAAGGTCAAATGTTTATGAAGTTTTTATATTGAATTTTAAAATGAAATTTATTATAATGAAATAAATTGGATTAAAATATTTATAATTTAAATAATTAAACATGAAAATTAAATTAAATTATAATTTAAAATTGTAAATAAATTAGACAAAAGGCATTTTTTAATTTAAACTCAGAATTTTTCACTATTCATTAAAAAATGAAACTTTCCAGAAAGGGCATTAAAAAGTAGTTTTTTTGAGAAAATTGTATTTTCAAAACATATAATGGAATTACCGAAAATTAAGAATTTTATTATCAATATGTTTTATTTATATAAAACCATTATAATTATTATTTAAAAATTATTTATTAATATTTATATCATTATTTTTAATGGATAGTTTAAAATGGCTATGTTAATAATATATCATGGTTTTGTTAAAACTCGTTGTTTCATGCAACACAAGATAATTAAATTTTTCTTATTGAAAAAGATTAACGTGGTGTTTCGTATAATGAAATATTAACTTTTTGTAGTGTGCAACACAAGCCATCAAAAAAATATAATTTATTCTAAAAAAATTAATTTATAAAAACTCGGGGAGTTACATAGATATAATGGTAAAAATGATGTATCCTACGAAATTTCTGTTATCCTTTTGGGGATATACATTATTGAAAGTAGAGTATATGAAGATATGTGTGTTAAATAACATGTCATATTGTATTCCATGCCAATTGTGGAGTTTAAATAATCTTTTGTTATCATACATACATTTTTGGGTGTTTGAATCATTTTTAAGGATTTTTCATCCAACAAACATGTACCCAAAGTCGAAATGTGTACCTTTATAGGATACCCCATGGAAACAAGGGGATATTACCTATAAAAACCCATATAAAATAAGGTAATTGTTGAACGATATCCTATATTCATTGATAGGGATAAAATATATCAAATTGAAAGTGAGAGTGAGATAGAATTTTATGAATTCTTCGCTCAAGGAATACATGAATTGGTATAGGAGATGACTCCATAAATCCCCATAGAAGAATAATTTATAGAGACACAAGTACTTATTTTGAGTACAAAAGAGGTTATATGACATAGATGGCATGGTTTTCTAGTAAAAAAGGATAGGGAATCATTATTAATTGATAATAATGATCTTGTAACATGTAAGGATGTAGTACATGGAATAGATGTTTCCAACTTGCAAGAATCTATATATTATGAAATGGATTTCATGTATCAAAACCATATATGGATTTTTGTAGAACCTATATTGGATGTAAATATTATTGGTTACAAATGTGTATTTAAGAAGAAACTCTAAATGGATAGAAAATTCAATACATATAAGGAATGACTAGTTTCTAAAGGGTTCAAACAACATCAAGGAATTCACTATAAATATTTTTTTTTTCACCAGTTACAGTACTAAAACCCTTTAGAATTATACTAGCCATATAATCTAATCATGATTATGATATTTGGAAAAGGATGCAAAAATAGGCTTCAATAATGGGTACCTTCAGGAAGATGTCTATATGAAACAAACCAAAGGGTTTGGAACTCCAAATTGTTTCATCATGGTATGAAATTTGAAATGATCCATTTACAGATTAATTAAAAATTTCATGTCATGGAACATTTAGTTTGATGAAGTCATAAAAAATTTTTGTTTCATATAGAATGAATGTAATCCTTGTGTCTGTAAGTAGTTTATTTGGAGTAAATTCATTTTATTAATAGTTTATTTTAATGAAATATTACTTATTGAAAATGAAATAACAGTCTTATAGTATGTTAAATATTAGTTAAATACATTCTTCTCAATTGTAGAATTGGGTGAAGCATCATGTATTCTTGGGATAAATATCCATTGTGATTGATCTAAGTGACTTCTTGGAATAAGGAAAACTATATATATTGAGAAGATACTGAAGAGTTTTAATATGGAAAAATACAATAGGGGATTGTTTCTAGTGTCATATAGAATTAATCATTGCAAGAAAATGTTTCCTCAAACACATGTGTAATGAAAAAAGGATATAAATCATTTTATATATTTTTCCAATTAGGTTAGTTATGTATGTTATTCTATATACTAATATAGATGAAACCTATGCATTATGTGTGGTGGGAAGATATCAAGCTAATATAGGTTACCACTATTGGATGTTAGTCAAAACAATCCTTAAGTATATAAGATGAACTAATGATATATTCATATTCTATGGAGGAGTTGAGGAACTATTCATATGAAGATATGCATATTCTATTGTCCAAAAAGATTATTATGATATGAAATCATAGTTTGGATATATAAACACCCTCAATAAAGGTACTGTGAGATTCAAGAGCTCAAAACATGCCATAGTCATAGATAATATAAAAGATTTTGATTATATGTCAGCTTCTAAGGCCACTAAAAAAGTAGTTTTTCTATGGATCTTTTCCCAAGAGATTGATGTGTTACCTACCAGTAATGAAACTATCACACTATATTGTGATAATACTACAATAGTGGATTCTGAAAAGGATCCATTTCACAATAGCGGATGAAGCACAAACTTCATAAGAATCATCACTTACAATATTTTTCACAAAGATGTAATTTTTTATTAAAGAGAGTCTCTATAGAGGAAAACATAAAAGAATTCTTGACTAAATCCTTAACTCAGCAGAAACATGGTCTTTATGTGAGGTATAGTGGACTGCAATTCATTCATTATTTTCTATATTCCATGTGAGAGTCTTTTAGATATAGTTCTCTTGAACCAACAATTGGTACATTTTATTAGATGTATTTTCAAATAAGTGAACATTAATTAACCATATTATTATATATTGATCATTGTTCATTATTACTTTAGTATGGGAATAACTATTCCTCACTATGATAATAACCTTGAAATTCCATGATGATATTCATAAACCATATTCTACTATCAGATATCATTCTATGATGGAAAATATAGTATTTTGACCACTAGGTGTGAGAACATGTCTATGGATGAGGGTTCATTTTATGTAGTTCACACTTAATAATCTTGAATATGAGAGATTATGAGAACAATCTCATAAGAAGGAATTCCACATGTTTATGTGTCATTATATATTATTATTTTTGAGTGTTCTTAATGGTACTTAGACTTTAATATTATTATTAATGCATTTCATGAATCATCCACTTAAATTTAATTACCAAAACCATGGTTCCATATAATTTCATGAAGTAGTGTACATTGAGTGCCTTGATAATTACATGTTATTAATGAATAAGTTGAGGAAGGATTTTACCCATCCGTATTTATGGATGTTGAGATCTCATTACTTTATTTAAAATATAATTTTAATAAAAAATTACATATCCATGGAGTATCTATTAGTTTATTTCAGATATTAAAATAAAAATATATCAATATTATAAGTTGATGACACTTGTGTGAAACTTTCATAATGGGATATTGTGAAAAAGGTATTTTATAACACAGTGAGACCTTGTTGATGTTGTAGCATTAAATTCGTTCTCTTGGTATTTGAATCGTTTCTGGATAGAAATAATATACTTTAGGTAATACCACTTAATTATAATGAGAATAAATCCTAGAGGGCCACACACTAAGTGTTTTCATTAATCTCAATTAAATTCTATTTTAATTTAATTATTAGAATAAATTTTATTCTCTAGACAAAGGAATAATATTATTCTGACTAATAATCTCATAAAATTTAATAAATACTTATTATGAAGATAATTTTTAAATTATGTGGATATAAAATATTTATTGATTTATTTAATATTAAATAAATATTTCTTCACAAGACTATGAATTAAATATATATTTTGTGGAAAAATATGCAATTAAATATTTATTTAGGTATTTGATAAATTCCAAGGAGGATGAGCAGATGAAGATTGTATGATGGTAAAATAATATTTGTCCCTACACCAGTTAGATCACACCGTAGAATAAAAATAAAAATACTATTTTAACACATTTAATTTGGTCAGACATAGGATTAGAATTTTATTAAGTGAACATGTGAAATTAATTAAATTACAAACCATAACCCTATGTCTATAAATAGGCCTCCAATACATTATAAGATTGGTTAATTTATAATCATTGTGAAAAAACTATTATAAACTAGAAATATAATATTATGTTATCAAGTAATATCAAGAACAAGAAAGATCAAAAGAATTTATTCAATACTAAAGAAATGTTAAGTGATCAAGATGATCTATGTATGATGATAAATCAATAATGGTAGCTCCTAATGATTCCTCAATGTCGTTATGGGATCGTATGATCATGTGTTAATCACCAAAATAGGGATTATACACAAGGATCCTACAATCACAAAAATGAATTACAGAAAATTGTTTTAGGTGATCAACATCTACTATGAATAATGATCTTTTAAACAATGTAATCCTTACACTAATATAATTAAATTAACAATAAATTTCACATGAAATTATATACTATTTATTCCAATGTATTACATTTTTATATTTTTATGGAAGAATATCAATATTCATGATATTCACATATTGTAAAAGATACAAATTATCCATTAAATATGTAGTATTCTATTTGAGTATTGACGCCAATAAGAACTTTTATTATTCATATAACTATCACTCTATCCAGAGTCAACAAACAAAAAGTGTTATGAATAAATTAATTGAAAAACCCCTAGTAACAACATAATAAGAAACTATATTAAAAATAAATATAAAAAGATAACACATGGACCTTATAAAAACAAATTTAAGTTAATATGATCCTTTGGTATGTATTTGAATAACATTATTTAAATATTCTATATTTTATGTGCAAGTACTATGTGGATTTAGACATGAAATAAGAGATCTTCTATACCCCCTTATTACTTATTGGTTTCAGTTTATCTTTATTTATATCCCTTTTACTAAATATTCAACTCATGAACTTATTATTTATTTATACAATAATTTTACATATATTCCAAGATAAATATAATTTTCATTAATGAGGTTATATTTTTTTAATTCCCTTCAAAATTCACCCTTTAATGTAATTTTGATTTAAGGAAATTTTATTACTTTTCTCACATTTAATGTATCACCCCTATAAAATATTTTTAAACAATGAATATATTCAAAAAATACGTCACTATTTTTTATATAACCTAATTGGTAAAATTATAGTTTTAATGGGAAAAGATAAACTCTTTACTTCCTTAAATATATCATTTAATAATTTCATAAGTCTTCACTCAAGATGTTACTTATTATAATTTCATCTATAGATTCATTCCAAGAATTTTCTACATTATAATTACATGATAAAGACCTATATCCCCTTTTAAATTATTAAAGAATTAAAAAATTTAATTCCCCATTATTTTGGGATCACTTATTGTTTAGGCTTCAGTTATGTATTGATTTAGAATTATGAAACCTACTTCCTTTCCATATTTTTTAGGATTCTTATGATTAATGTATGGTTTATTTTCCTTATACGGAAAGCATATATATGATTTTCAGTATGTGATGGGTGGGAATAAAATTATATATCATTATAATGCATTGGGTAATGATTTATATCTCATGTTAATACTTGTAAGGTATTAGGGAGTGAACCTAATCCACCATTGAAATTTATCCATATTATGATTAGAGCCTTGAGAGAAATTCCTATCATATGTTTTTGATGTCGTATCTTATTTTTTTCATCTTATTCTGTGATTCCATGATTATATTATTTAATTAATTTAGGTCATTTTTCCATTCATGTTATAACTTTCTTTAGGATATAATGTCATGCCACTTGACTCTCATGTTATGTTTTATTAATATATTTAATCACTTACTAGATTTTCTATCTCACCTTTTTCTTCATTTATTTTCCCCAAGGTATGATATGAAGATTTAGAGAATTTATCGGATTTTGGAGAACTTTATGGTGTTTTAAATAATGATGATTTTATTTATATATTATGATGTATTTGTTTGTGTAATTTTACAAAGACACTAGATCTCAAGATCCTTGGATTGTACAATATGTAAATCTATATTAAATATAAAAAAATAAAGTGTGTTTAAGGATTGGGTCTCTATAGTTTTCAAATTTTGGAGGGATAAATTATTGGGTATTCTTAAAATGTAACATGCCTCTTGTCCCGATTTGTTGAATATTTTGGTTCATGTTTAAAATTAATGTTCTAGTAGAAGTATATGTTTTATAAACTAAATATACTTCAGTAGTATCATCGATTATAATCCTATGAGTAAGACACAATAATTTATATAAATATTTGATCAAAAGTTGATAACTTATTTGATAATTCGGGAAACTTGAATAATTCCCAGGATTCATGTAATGTTTATCCTTGATTTTTCCAAATTCTGAAAATTTCTTTTCTAATGGAAGAAATTCTAGAAGTAGTTGATTTTTATTAAAGAAAATTATTATTTAATTCATTATAATCACAGAAAAATGTTTTTTGAGTAATAGAAACATTATTTAGTAACTACTTATAAAGAAATGGAAAATTCATGATGATTTATTTCATTTCCATATATTCAATGGAGTTACATGTTAACATACATATTATTATACTTTTTGTGATGATTATGTGGATCTTCACTTAGAAGTTGATTGTATTATCAAATATGGTGAATAGAACTAGATTTTATTTCAAAACTGGAAGGGGTATCAAGGTATTCTGTATCGGGGTTTGAGTATATTTATTGTAAAAATCCAATTATTTTCACATTATGTTATCAAAAAATGGAATTTCATGTTCGAAATTTTTTCTTCTAGGTTCATTAGTTGTAAAATAATAGTTAGGCATAACAAGACCATTAAAAGATCTATACCATAGTGGTATGTTTTAAAAATGTTATGATCATATTTTAACAACTCATGGATAATATTTTTCGATATATGAAACAAAAATTAATATCAAATCAATGAATCTCCTAAATAATGACTCCAAATTGTTTGTAAGGGATTTTATCATGTTACCTAAATCAATAATACCCCTTATAAAATGAAGTACAGTGGTGGCTATGGGGTTTTATCAGTAGGATGATGTAGAACATATTTTGACACTATAACTTTGTCTATTATAATATTTTAAGAAATTTATTACTTAATTAGGGATTTTGAATACATTTAAATTTAAAAAAATATAGAGATTGGAATTTAAATTTGAAATTTTTGAGATTTGAATAAAATAGGAATAGAGATTAAAATAGTTTGAATAATTTTAATGTCCCCATTCTTCCTTGTCTATAATGACATTATAATTTGTATTTTTGACAATTTACATTATTAAATCATGGAAATAAACTAAATTTTATTATCTATTATACCAGAAACATGGTATAGGTGTTATTCCCATAAAAAAGTGATACATGAGACCAAATAAATCCATAAATATAATCCTAACCAAACTCAATATTCTCAATGACGTGAAATTTATAGAGAAGTTAAAATAATTATAATAATTACATTACTTTTATAAATTAAGAAACATCTTAGAATAGTTTATAATATAATACTTTCTAAAAGAAGAAGAAATACTTCATTCAAAAACATGTTTCAAGATAAATACATTGAAATCCAATGTGACTTAGAAGGGTTAATCCTTGGACACAAAGCCACCAACTTTTGGTAGTTTAGACAATCATAGAAAAATCATCTCACACATTCTTCCATTTTTCCGACGGTAGAACGTATTCAATCCCCAAACCTCAACATAACATATTAATCATTTTTACTCTATTTATTCTCTTTTATAGATCTATTTCCATGAAAATGGATAAAAAATTATTATAATTCGATCTCTAAAATAAGTATTTTTAGGAAGTTTCATGCATATGACACAACTTCTTTTCTATCTGATCTATGTGGAAAAAGTTTTGAGTTCTTCAGTAATTTGGATGAAAAATTAAATCCATTTAATTTGATGTATTTATTTACCATTGGAATCATTTATTTTGAATTTTATCTACATATATATCTAAAATTAATGTCATGTGGCTATGGTATGTGGTTGGATAAAATCTAGTAGCATTTTGATTCATTTCACTATTTCATAAAAATTTCATAACATAAATAATCATATGATGCCAAAATGTCAGAAGAGAGGAAAAATATCATACATGGAGATAAATATCATATATATACCCAAAAAATATGTCATGATTGATAATCATAATAAAATTAGTGAAAATATCTTACAAGCATAAACATATCATATGAGATAAGTTTTTTGAAAAATTTAAATATTTTATGTGTAGAAAATATCTAGTGAGGAAGAATATAGATAAGTAAAATATCACACAAGTGAATAAAAAGTCTTATGAAGTAGACATAAAAAACCTATGAACTCCCAAAAATATAAAAAATAAATTCAAGAGATTTTTTTCAATGAACACAAATATTTTTTATAAAATAATAGATTGATCCAATAAATACATAAATTACTTTAAACACAAAAAATAATGAATTATTAATTTTTCACTAAAATTCCATAAAAATATTTGAAAAATAAAATTCATGTAAATAGATTCAAAATGGAAAATTTCTAGGGATTTATTCCAAGAAAATATAATGAAAATTTATTAAAAAAACAACTCTATCATGGCCCCTATATAAACCTATATATTAGGAGACATTATAAACACATATGTTATAGGATTAAAATGATTATTAATGTTATAAGGAGCATAAAAAGATGACAAAAGTAAAATAAGTCTCAAGACATTCCACAAAACATTAAAGTGGAACAAAAATAACTGAAAAAAGGTAATATAAATTATTAATGAAGCTTGTATTATGATAATTGAGATAAAAATATCCATTAAATATTGAACTGGAAAAGATTCACGAGGTTTGGAATTAAGGGAAATCTCATATATAGTTATATTTTCCACTTAGAAATCTCTTCAAACATAAGAGTTTTAGATTATCAACTTTCACTTCTACAAAAACTTACTCAAATGCATAATTTTTTCCACATATTACTCTTAATAATGTGTATACCTGATCTCTCACATGTACTAAATTAGGAGGTTTTAGAACAATATTTCTTCCTCTTTTATAAATAGAATATGATGAAGACAATAGACCAAAAAGACATAGTTTAATCCAACATAACAACTCATCTTATCACTATAATTTCATGAAACAATATGTTTAAATATGGAAACATGGGAACTTACAAACCCTGTGAAATAATACCATACTTATTCTAAAATAATGTTATGGGTTTAACTTTTTAGGATGATATTACTATTTTTTTGGATAAATAAAACCAACACTGATTTTTTATATGAAAAGTTTCTATTATATATATATTTATTATATTTAGGTATAGTTTATCATATTGATCATGTTAAAAATGTAATAAAAATAAATATTATATTATTTATTCAATATAGAAAAATATATATTTTGAATTAATACACTATAGAAAATTTAAAATTTCTCAATGGGATAATAAAAAAATAAATTCCATTCGTATAATTTTTAAACACATAGTGTTTCTTTCTTGAAAACATCACATCGATGAAAAAAACTATTAAAAATAATACATTATAAATATAATAATAATTTTTTTAAAACCCAAGACTCTACTATATAAGGTAAATACAATATTCTATGTTATTACACAATATACACTCTAAATAGATTTTTATCCTTGTATATATTTAAAATTTTATCTCCTGAAAATGAAAATTTATTTTTAGATAAATATAGTTCATATTTAACCTCTTTATAAATTTATGATCTTATGATATTTTTTTTGTATTTTTTGGAAATTATTTATATTTAAGAAAATAGTGAAAAATACTGTTTATACCAAAATTGTAACTTTTATATATATTAGAAATTCTTAGAAGTTTATAAATTCTTTTAAATTGTGAAAAAATGTGTTTATGGATTAAATATATATGTTTTTGACATAATTCATAAACTATAAAAACAATGTATTTCATTTTATGAAAATAAGTAATATTTTCAAATAAAATAAAAAGTTTTTGATATTCACTTGTATGTAATTTTTATTTTGTTAAAAAATTATTTGGATTTATCTTGAAGCCAAATAAAATTATTTTTTTGGATTAAACCAATTTATGTCATTAAAATCAAAATAATTATAAATTTTATCCTTAATTTTTTTATGCTTTATAATTAATTTTTTTAAAAAAACAGGTTTTATGTATGTGAATGTTAAGATTGATTTTCCTAAACATATTGATTTAATATTATAAAATTTAATTTATATTTAGAATAATTTGGTCCAAATTATATTATTATTATAACATTATTTTTATTTATTAAAATTAAATCAGTTACGATAAATACTAATTAACGCGGTTAAGGTAAAATGGTTATTTTCGAAGAATTAATTTAATAAGAGTTATATATTTTTTGTATAAATAAATTAGATTAATATAAGTTAAAATATTAAATTAAAATGATGATTAATTATACCGAATAATATATTAATAAAAATTAATTAATAATTAATAAGAAATAAAAATAAGAAACACTTAATATATAAAAAGACAGTTTCCTAAAAAAAATAGTTTTCATATATTTTGTGTTTTAATTTAAGAGTATATTTTCCCGTATTTAGAAATTTAATTAGGTTAAATGTTTCCCGAATTGGGATTCATAATGTTAAAATTTTGTATGTAGGGTTATCTTATAATTTTATTAATAAAACAATTACCATGGATTATTTTTAAAATTAATAAGTGTAATTGGGTAAATAATGTATCTTCAAATTCAGTAATAAAAATCTCACTTAACAATTATAGAAATCCACAGATAGGTATAAAAAAGATACCCACATATATCAACTACCATTTCCCCACATAACACAACTAACTCTCATATCCCACCTAACACCCAAATAATTCATTCTTACCCCTTACCTAACATTATATTCCATGAAAAAGCTCATCTTTTTCACCTATAAGGGGAGTCACTCCCTCCCATTCTCTCATTCCACTCCACATAAAAGGGATCGATCATGAAGTTCCATTACCTATCCCTCTATATATACCTTTTAAGTAGTCACTGAGTCATCCATGGAAACAAATACACTACCATTCGATAGTTTAGATGGTCATCATAAAATCATATCTCGTCTTGCTCCTTTTTCTCACGGTAGAACCAGTTCAATCCCCAAACATTGACAGACCATACGACTCATTTTTTTCACTCTCCTTAAAATAATTATAGACCAATTATTCCATGAAAAATTTTGGGAAAATTATTTGAATTGGATTTCTACCATAAATACATTTTGGGAATCTTATTTCACATGCCACTACTTATTTTCAATCGAATCTAAGAGGAAACAGTTTTCTGTTATTCAGTTATTTGGATGAGAAATTACATCAATGTGTTAAAATTATTTATTTCCACATAAAATAATTATATTTAATTTCCACTTCATATCTATCTATAATTAATGTAATGTGTCCATGGTTTGTGGTTGGTCTAAATCCAGTAGCGTTATGATTATTTTAACTATTTCAAAACAAATTCGTAATATAAATCAATATATGATAGGAAAGTGTCATAAGAGATATGAAATATCATACATGGGGAGAAATATCATATGTCTCACTAAATATTTCATCATGAGTTAGAATGATCATATAATTAGTGAAAATATCTTATGATCCAAAACATATAATATTAGATAATATTTTTAAAAAATTAATACTTCGTATGAGAAGAAAATATCCAAAAAGGAAGAATAAAGAAAAGTAAATTATCACACAAGTAAATAAAATGTCATATGAAGTACACACAAAATAAGATATGAAATCCTAGAGATATCCAAAATGAATTCAACCTAAAAATTAATATTTTCAATGAGCACAAATAATTTTTATAAAAATTATAGATTGATCAAATAAATAGATTAATGATTGTAAACACAAAAAATATTGAATTATGTTATTTTAATAGAATTTTTTAAAAAATAAAAGTCATGTAAATAAATTCAAAATGAAAAACTAGTGGGGATTTATTACATTAAAATCATATAAAATTTTATTACAATAAAAACCCTGTCATGACCCTATATAAACCTATATATGAGGAGATATTAAAAACAAATATTTTATAGGATTGTGATGATTATTAATGTTTTTTGGGATATAAAATGTCGAAAAAGAAAAATATGGTTCAATAGATTAGACAACACATTATAGTTTCACATAATTAACTAGATCTCTCTACTAGAAATTAGTAAATAGGCTTGTATTTTGATAATATAGACAAAACTATTATATAAATATTGAACTTGAATAGAGTTATGAGGGTTAAAAATAAGAGAAATCTCATCTATAGGTCTATGGTACACTTAGAGATCTCTTCCAACATAAGAGTTTTATATTATCAGCTTTCACTTCCACCAAAACTATCTCAAATTCATAATTATTTCCACATATCAACCTTAATAAAAAAACATATCCAATATCTCACATTTACTAAATTAGGAGGTGTTATAACTAGATTGCTTCTTCTCCTATGAAGAGAAGATGATGAAAATACTAGACTACAAAGACAAAGTTAAAGATAATATTGAAAATAATATTATTTCACTAATTTAAAGAAACAATATGTTTTATTAGGGAAACATGGAAACCTACAAACATAATGAAATACCACCATACTTATTCTTAATTAAGGTTATGGGATTACATTTTTAGGATGATTTTTTTGGATTAATAACACAAAACATTATTTTTTATGTTAAAATATTATATTATAGATAGATGTTTATAATAATTAGGTATAATTTATCATATAGACACATTCACCATGTAAAAAAATTGTTATATTATTTATTCAACATAGAAAAATATCTATTTAGAATT
This sequence comes from Viscum album, assembly GCA_963277665.1. NCBI lineage: Eukaryota > Viridiplantae > Streptophyta > Magnoliopsida > Santalales > Viscaceae > Viscum > Viscum album. The sequence continues at coordinate 327,381,349 of OY728121.1, forward strand.
AATACACTATATAAAATTTAAAAATTCCTAATGGGGTAATAAAGAAACAAATTACAATTGTATAATTTTAAAATCCATAGGGTATTTCTTTCCTAAAAATATCACATAGATGAACAACACTAAAATATATAATATAATATAAATATGATGAGATTTTTCTAATACCCATGACTCTATTGAAGTAGTTAATACAATATCCTAAGCTATTACATAATTCACATTTTAAATATCCTTTTATGCTTATGTATATTTATAAGTTTATCTTATAAAAATTTAATTTTTAAAAAATATAATTCATATTGAAACTCTTTATAAATTTATGATCTTATGATACTATTTTGGATTTTTTTTCAAATTTATTATTTTAATAAAATAGGGAAAAGTACAGTTTTTACCAAAATTGTAACTTTTATTTATATAAGAAAGACCTAGGTGATTATTAATCTATTTAAATGGTAAAATGTGTTTAGGGATTAATTATATATGTTTTTAAATATAATTCATAAATTATAAAAATTTTGTTTATCATTTTATAAACATAAGTAATATTTTAAAATAAAATAAAATGTTTTTGATATTCTCTTTTAGGTAAATATGATGCGGGTAAAATTTTCTTCTAAATTAATTTGGAAGAAAAAATTTATTTATTTATTTTTATATTTTATCAATTTATTTCACGGAAATCCAAGGAATTAGTAATATTACCCTAGATGTTTTATGATTTAAAATTCACTTTTTCAATAAAATGGGTTTATGTATGTAAATGTTAAAACCGATTTCCTTAAACATATTAATTTTATATGATAAAATGGAATTTATATATATAATAATTCAGACCAAATTATATAAGTATTCTAGTCTTATTTATATTCACTAAAAATAAATTACATATGATAAATATTAATTACCATGGTAAAAGTAAAATGGATTTTTCATATAATTAATTCTATAAGAGTTATATAATTTTTATATAAATAAATTATATTAATAAAATTTAAAATATTACACTAAAATTTTGATTAATAATATAAAATAACATATAAAAACAAATTTAATTAATAATTAATAGGAAATAATAATAAGAAAAAATTAATATATAAAAAGACATTTTCATATAAAAAAATCATTTTATATATTTTTTGTTTTAATTTAAGAGTAACTGTCTCATATTTAGAAACCTAATTAAGTTAAATGGATTCAAAATTATGATTTAGAATGTTAAAATATTTTATGTAGGGTTATCATATAATTTTTTTAATAAAATAATTTCCATTGATATTTTTTACAATTAATCAGGGTAATTAGGTAAATGATGTATCTTGAAATTTAATAATTAAAATCCCACATAAACATAATAGAAATCCTTGGATATGTATAGAAGAATTAACCACATGTATCATGTACCATTTCCCCACTTAACTATAATTTCTCGACCTTAGATCCACTTAACCCATGCCCTGATCTGATGGGTCACATTGCCTCAAGAGTATCTTCCCACACACAAGAGTATTCCAAATAGAGGGGAGGGTGTAAAGGTGGAATGATGGGGAGACTACACCATCATATCAGAGTGGCACAATGGATATTACCATAAACATACAACAATGGGAGAATATATTTTTAAATACGTACAATAAATAAGTAGTTTGAGAATAACAAACCAAACAACCGAACAAAAATATTATAAGTCACTAGGAAATGTCATGTAAATGTATGTATGGAATCCTCATATAAAATATTAGAATAATGGGACATGCATATATAGTCATACTATGGAAAAAATACAAAAATGAAACAAAACTGCCCCACTGGCTTCTAATGCACAAGCTCAATCCTCTTCTTTTTTTCTCAAACCATAGGAAAAGTATATGAAGGATATGTAGAAGGGAATTTTCCCTTATCCATACCTAAAAACATGTAATCTAATTAGGTATAAAAGGTGGACCGAGTAGGGTGTGAGGTAAAATCCCAGTATTCCACCACCAATGGTGTCTAGATTTAATCCATGTAGTGATCATAGCTATATAGTGAGGATGTATAATTGAGATAATAGAAAATGATGAAAAAACAAATAACAACCCACTCAGGTTCTTAAAGGACACAAGGTGGCTGAACCTACTTTCGGTCATGGTTGAAATGAAGGTCTGAACAATCTCAATATATATAGTAATAATATATACAATTTAGTTACATATTTCATACACCTATATAAACCATGTACGCGTAGACAAATGTGGTCATATACTTGGAACACTAGGTGCTAGTTAGACCGAGGAATAACCAATCTAAATGAGCCTATAAGCTCTAATAAAGGGTAAATGCCCTATATCTCATAATGAGTTGTATATGCCATGCTCATAACTCAAGATGGTGGGTGTACAGTCTTGTAAACACCGTAGTAGGGAATGTGGTGTATAATAGACACCGTCCAAATAGAGTCAATTGTGCTACCCAATGTAAGGGAGTGTGGATCATCATTCTCAATAGTACACTTACCATTGTTCCACATCTTATATCAATGGTGTAATCATATTTAATATAGATACGAGGAATTACTTCTCATGCATTATTCATTTCAAGCCAAATCATAACCAAGGGAATTATAATTCAATAGTTACATTTAAGAAAACAAGAAATGATCATTGTTTCCTTGCAACCCTTTATAAGTATTTTCACTAAAACTATTTAATTCATTTGAGGAAGGAAACCCGTCATGAATAGACGATTTTTTTAAAACATTCCATTTAATCTATAAATACATGGGAATTGATTTTACAAGGCTTTAATAGTCATTTATAAGGTTTCATGGTCAGTGGGGAAATTACCTACATGTTAAATTCTATTTATAAGTTGGTCCAAGAACTTCGAAGGTGCCTTGGGTTCTTTAAACACTTATATAGGAGTTAGTTACTCAATCAAAACCTAAGAGTAATTATTTAGAGATGTTCTGGTTGATTAAACAATTAAATATATAGGGAAATTCAAGCTGGCACACTCAAGGGTTGTCTATGATTGAGGTTAGCATTCTCAATTTACTAAAAAATATTAATGGGTGTATATCAAGGTACGTAATATGAAGGAATCAATTAAATGGTGGTGCATGGAAAAGACCAGTATGTGAAAAACAATGTGACTATGAAAACATCAAAAGTTTTATAAAAAATAATGAGACCACATACATTAGTTCCATTGATGAATCCTCATCGAATGATTACCACATATTCAAATTATGTTGAGAAAAATTAAATAAATTATCCAACACACCAAAAATAGGGAAAGAAATCTTACACATAAATTGCGCAACAAATATGAAGATAAAATAAAATAGGCAGAGAGAGGAAGGTTGGACACACCTCTAGCTATCCAACACCTTCAATATATCTTTATTACGAATTTATACGTAGGAGATAAAGAAGAACCTTGGTTAAAGGAGATGAGAGATCACTAAAGGAGCATGACATCTTCATCTGTTGGAATGAGTATAAGAGAAAAGAAAAACATGTTTAAAAATTCAGTATGGGAAATTCAGACTTTTCACCCTCAAAATAGGGGGTGCATGGTTCGGTTGCATGGTATGGATAAACCATGTGAAAACCATGCTCAATATACTACTAAAGGAGTGATCCCACATGGTTAAGGCACATAGTTTCCATCATCATGTTCAAACCATGTGAAATGAAAATATTCAAACTCTGTAGTTTTTTCACACAAGCATGCACCTAAGGCCACACAGTTGTAGACATGCCATGTGGACCCTAAATCTCCTATTTCATTCCCCTCACATTTAGTAGAGACCATGCATTATGGGTGAAATGATTTATATAAATATACAACCCAGTCCATTTTCCAAAACACTTGGGGTTCCGGGCTTTGAACAAGTCACAAACAGCCTGATAACCTCTGTGATGCCTTTGGGTAACATTTTAAGGGCCATTTAAGGGAATTTAAACAAAAAAAAATGTGTTTTACCTCCATGAAAAGATAGGTCTTTACCACCTCACCTACATAAAGAAAGTCATTCCTGAGTTGTCCATCTAAGAGTAAAGAGGTATCACCATCAAAGAGTTCAGGCCACTGAGTTTTTATATCAGCTTCTTGTCCCTAGGTCTCATCTTATACTCAGTTTTGCTTCCATAACAACCTTTCCGAAGGAAATAACCTTCCTCAGAGTGTCTTCATGCTCCAATCAATAGTATAAACTAAATACTCCTTGAAGGAAGAATCTACATCTAATTCAACCTCATCAGGATGAAAGACATGTGATGGGTTTGGATAATACTGGAGAAGCTAAAATATGTAAAATACATCATGAATAGACCGATATCTCTGAGGAAGTGATATCTAGTAAGCCACTAGTCTAATCTGTTTTATTATCTCGAAGGGTCCAAAAAACCTATGTGAAAGATTACCCTTCCTTTGAATACGTCTATGTCCCAACATGGGCGAGACTCACAAGAACACGAGTCTCTGACCTCAAACATAGGAGGTAACTAGTATCAGTTGTCATATGACTTCTATTTGTGCTTATCTATCATCACATGATTTATGATTAACTAGACCATATCTATAGTATCATGAACAAAATTTAGACTAAGAAAATCTTCCCCCACTACCTCTAGCCAACACAAAGGTGAATGGAAGGGCCTATAATATAGGGATTCACAAGGCACTATCTCAATGATAGTTGAAATGTACTTATTATAAGGATACACAATGATGGGAATGTGTTTCTCAAAAGAAAACCTGAATTTGAGGACACATGCATAGAGTATGTAATTTAAAACATGAACAATACACTCTATCCATACATCGGTTTGTGGCTGATAGGCCATTCTCACAAGTAATTGTGTACCCAAAGATTTCTAAAAACCCTGCTAGAACCATGAAATAAACTGAGATTCTCTCTCAAAAACAATAGTACAAAGAGATCCATGAAGACGTACAAACTACCTTACATACAAACTCCCTAAATGTTCTACCATGAAGGTCTCTTACATAAATAAGAATTATTCAACCTTATTCAATCCATCAATGACAACCCACACTGTATCGTTGCCACAAGGTGATCTCAGGAAACCAGTCATGAAATCCATTGACACATCATCCCATTTCCAATCAGAAATGGTAAATGACTTTAAAATCCCTACCAATCACTGATGTTCTATCTTCACCTATTGATAGGTTTAACACCTAGTGATAAAGCCAGAATTCTCCCATTTCATACCAGGCTACCAATACTAGTGTTATAGATCTCGATACATCTTAGTGACACTGGGATGAACATCCCACATTGAGGAATGAAATCCCCACATCATCTCCTCTCTAATACCTGCTAGGACCCATACAAGCCCATGGAATAGTAAAGTATCACTCCCATCCTTAGTCCAACCTGAAGATGATTCATCACCTGAGACATTATCCCTTAGGAAAAGGCCCTCAAAATTAGATAATTGCCTCATTATTACTCATTATAGAATAGTTGAGGTCACTACTAAGGATTTGAGGATCGTCTAACCTAGATCCTCCTAAACCTCATTGTTCATATCTGAAAACAATTCCATGAGAAACCATTCTCTATTATTCTTCTAAACTGCGTATGTATGAGTCTTATGGCTCAGAGAATCGACTACAAAATTACCCTTACCAGGTGTATAAGTAAGATCAAAGTCAAACTATTGATGATACTAAACCCACCTACACTATTTGAGATTCATATCCCACAATGTAAAGATATAAATAAGGCTTTATGATCAGTGTATACAAAAAAACTCTCTCCAAGTAGACAATGTCTCCAACAATGTAGTGCATGAACTACAATAGCTAACTCGAGGTCATATGTTGGGTAATTATTCTCATGAGACTTTAACTAATGAGACCAGTATGAAAAAAATTTCTCATCCTATATCAGAATAGCCTCAAAGTACAATATATAGTTCATTCCTAGCTTCATAAGAATTAGTATCAGCACTGAATTCAATATTCCCTTCAAAACCTGAAAGGTTTATTCACAATATTCTGAACATTCGAATTTAAAACATTTCTTTTTCAATCCCATAATAGGCATTGAAATATGTGATAAATCCTAGATGAAGCTCATGTAATATCCTTCTATCCCTAGGAAACTCCATATGTCAAAGGTATTGATGGGATTCCCCTAGAAAACTACATCTTTTAATTTCTTGGGGTCTACAAAAACTCTTGTATTTGAGATAACGTGACCAAGGTAGTGAAATTTGTTAATCCAAAAGTGGAATTTACTAATCTTAGCATAGTGATAACGTGGCCAAGGTAGTGAAGATGGTTGGAATGGTTGTTTCGAGAAAGAGAATATACTAATATATCATCACCAAATAATACCATTAATGAATGTAGATATAGGTGGAAAATATGATTCATGAGATACATGAAAACTACTGGTTCATTCTTGAGTCTGAACGGCATGACCAGGTAATCTTATTGAACATCCCTGCTCTCGAAATATTGGTGAGGTATGTTTGACGGCTTTACATGCAGCTGGTGACAGGGCAACCTCAAAGCTATCCTTTAAAACACTCTATCTTCTCAAAGAAGATCAAAGAGGTCCTTTATTCTATCTAGTAGATACTGATTCTTTACCATGAGATGGTTAGGAATAATTAATCCATGTAAAGACGATGTTTACCATCCACCTTCTTGGTGAAAATTACTAGTAAACCACAAGGATAAGTGTTGGGGGAATATGAACCCTTTATCCTTGAGATCCTCCAATTGATTCTTATGTTCCAGAATCTCTATAGGTTCCATCCGATAAGGAGGAATGGTTACTCACATGGATCCAACTTAAAAATAAAGGGTTAAATCTACCTCTTGCATTGGAGGTAGATTATAGAATCCATCAGGAAATATATCCATGAAACACACCACTATAGGAGGGAAAATTGCCAGTTGTAACCCTTAGAAATAAAGGAAGAAGCTGACTTTATGATCTGTCAAACATCTCAGCCTCTGCTTCTTGGGTATTGATCACATAGCATGAAAATCCCATTATCCCTTATTAACATCACTACCACCCTTTGGTGATGTAAACAATACCCTCAAATGATAGCATTTTATATGTCCTCAATATGGAAATAACCAGTCCATCCTGCTAATTAAATAAAATCCAATCATAGTGAGGATGGAAAGATCCCACACCAAGAGGAATCCACCTATATCACAGGGAAAATCCTTAAAATGGTGGATTCCCTATGACCGGATACCTAACAAGGTATCAAAAATAATAAAACTATGAAAGTATTCGATCTTGAGGCCCAAACTCTCCTTGATTTCCTTATATATAAATGATTGAGATATTACTATGTCAAATAAAGTAGAAAATAATGTTGATGATACTAGAATTGTACCGCGTACAGTAGAAGGTCTGGTGGTCTATTACTCTTGCATAGTCTGAACTTCATATAACTATCATGTCCCATGAGCTTGAGTCACTTCCTGACTTCACTAAGCTTTCCATTCTACTTGCACTATGAAATATGAGTCTGACTACCTTTTCCTCAACTACCACATTAGAATGACTAGATGATCCTATTCTAGCTACCTACCTAGTGTGATATTGTTTTCCCCACTCTGGAATGTGGGGTAGGAGTAGATATTTGTTCCCCAGGAACTGATGGAATGGTCCTGTAGAAGATCTGGATATTCCATAACCTTCCACAACCTCAACATTCCATTGGATCTCGTATGCACTGAGGTTCTGTTTTTCCGAACATCCCGCACTGGTGAAATATCAAGAAAGTATTATTATGTAGAACCTAACTGATGTTAACCCCATGAGTAGCCTCAAACCGTCTCATTCACCCAGAAGAATAAACACTAATAGACCTAAGTGATGAACTTCCTTGACTCTGACCATCTACTTCCCTCAAATTCTGATATATAATAATGGATTGGTTGAGTAGCTCTGATATGGTCATCAATCGAAAGACACTGTGCTATGATAGGATGGAATATACCATCCCATCCTTGATTTTCCAATAAGTGATAAGATCATTACCCACAAGTGTATGAGTGAACCACTACAACTCAATAAAGTGATTAGAGTATTCCATAACAAATGTACCTCCCTGCTACAAGTTCATGAATTATCTATCTCTGTTAGCCCTTGGAGTCTATGGAAATAAATAGGCATAAAAGATAGTATAGAAATCCACCAAAACAATATCTCTATTCCATTATTCTTGGGTAATAACATCGCACTATATCTTGGTAAAATCTCACAACATATAAGTAGACAGTTTGACTCTCTACTCTGGAGGCGTCTCTAGATGATCAAATATAGAGAGAATAATTTCATTCCAAGACTCGACAGTATTAAATACTCTATCCCTTGACAAGGTGGGAGGATGTTGCAGTTGGAACTCCCGAGTCAACTCTTCCATAATTAGGGTAGGTCATACAAAACCTTTCATATTCTGCAACATATGTAGAAATCCCCCTTGGAACTAGAAATCAGTTCCCATATTAGGAACAAGAATAGGTTCCATTAGTTTCACTACAGGAGGGATCACTGGTGGGTCAAGTCCCTCCACCTATGGTTCATGGTCTCCATCACCTTTAGGGAATATGACTTGAGGACTTCATGGAAGCATGATCATAAGTCCAAATTCACACCTCATAATAGATCATTACAATTGGAAAGAGCAAAAATAAGAAACATGGATATGTGTATAGCCTTCTAATAGATAGATCTTACCCCTATTCCTACTCCTAGAGCAAGTATAGGGTAATAGAAAAAGACCATAGTAGGCTATAAGAACATAAGAGATGCCCCACCACCCATTACTAAGGCCCAGTTTGGGTATAAGTCCCTATTTCACATTTCTAATATGTCTATTCTTAATTTAAAAGTTATTTTCATTTTAAATTTTTTCTCATTCAATTATTTAAATCTATTTAAATGGTTTAATTAGATGGATCACCATTTACAATTTATAAGGGTTCACATTCTTTATGAACCAATATATGGTGTCCACTTAACCCATACCACAACCCGTTCCAGCCCATGCGACCAATGGTCTAAGGCTCAACATTCCATAATTAACTAATTAAGTTGTCTGATTTAACCTATGTAAGAAAACACAATTATTTTAAGGTAGACACTTTGAGTGTCTATTATTTTTTCTCTTTAAGGAATTTCAGCACAACTCCTTAGATTTCAAGGCACTAAAAATATGTAACATAAAAATGCACACTAAAAATAAATACGGCATGTAAAAATTCATGGAATATTATTCCTATTGTGCCTATAATGATGCATGTAATGAAAAAACCAAATTTCATTGGCCCAAGGTAAAAGGAATCACAATTTCAATTATACCAGTATAATAACACCATAAAAAAGTTATGTCACCCAATGGTGAAGTTTTATCAACTATAAATGGAATAACCAACAACTAAAATTACCCATCCCAACTAATTTGGATTTCCCCTATACATGGGCTTGTGATGTCCAAGAATAGGGTCATTTCAAAATTCATTTAGCTCATAGTCTCTGGTCTAATATCCAAACAGTAAGAAAAAGGAAAATAAACTCCTCTAATACCAGTTTATAACATTCCAAACTAGGATCCACTTAACCCGTGCCTCGAGTCAGTGGGTTACATGGCCTCATGAACACCTCCCCATATGTTATAGGCTGCGGAATAACAGCAAGGGTGTATAAGTGGCAAGATGGGGAGACTATACACTCATACCAAAGTGGAACAATAAATATAAACACAAACATACAACAACATAAGAATATATATATATATATAAACAAACATAATAAATAAGTTGATAAAGAATAGATAACAGAACAATTGAATAACAATATCAGAATCCACTAGGTAGTGTATTATATTTGGATGCTTGACTTGTTGATATAAAAAATTGGACCAGGGGTAAATACATATACAATAATTCTATAAAAAATTTAGAAAAGGGAAAAAGATACTCCACAAGAACCTCATGCATATTTTCAGTCCTCTAATCATATACCCTAATTGTAAGTAAATTATATAAATAATCATTAGTAGGGAACTTTCCCCTATCCATACCAACTGACATGTAATCTACTTGGGTACCAAAGGTGTCCCTAGTAGGGAATGAGATAAAATCCCAATAAGACACCACCATGGGTGTCTAGAAGTAATCCAAGTAGTTCTCATAGATAAACTGTGAGCATGTATAAATTAGATAATAGATAATTCTAAATAAATAAATGGCCACCTATTCATATTATTAAAGGAAACTTGGAGACTCTACCTACTTCGGCTCAAGGGAAAAATAAATTTCAACCATTAAATATATATATATAGTAATAATATATAAATATATTTTAGTTATAGATTGAATCCACCTATATGAACCATGTAATTGCAGATGTAAGCATCCATATACTTCTAAATAAATAAATGACCACATATTCACATTCTTAAAGAAAACTTGGAGACTCTACCTACTTCGGATCAAGGGAAAAATAAATGTTTGACCATTAAATATATATATATATAGTAATAATATATAAATATATTTTAGTTATAGATTGAATCCACCTATATGAACCAACTAATTGCAGATGTAAGCATCCATATACTTGGAATACAAGGTGCGGGCTAGACTATGGCATAACTCAGACATCCATAACCAGCTTAAATGATCCTATAATCTCAAATAAAGGGTAAAATCCCAACATCTTTGAATGAGTGGAAGACATCATGATCTTCACTTAAGATAGTGAGTGTGTCATCTTGTCAACACCCTAATAGGGGATTCAATGTGTCATTTCCAACAATAAAATAGAGTAAATGGTGTGAGACACCATGATCAACACCTGATGTAAGGGAGCATGAATCGTTATGACCTACATAACCCTTAGCACCGTTCAAAAAACTATATGAAAGTAATAATCATATTTAATATATACATGATGGATTACCTCTCATGCATCATGCTTATCAAGCCCAATCATAACCGAGGGAATTACAAATCAATATTTAAATTTAATAAAATATGAAATGATTAGTATTGTCATGACCCGTCCTCCATGGCCCGTGACGTGACTACCCCAAGCCCACCTTCCATAGGTATGGGGCTGGTGACTAGCACTAAATAAGAATATACCAAAAAGGGAAGGAATTTGAATTTAAAACAGTATGCATACACACAACAAAAATTATGGAAAGGTAAACACTAAGTAAACCACAACTGTTACAAGACAAATATTATGAGTACAATACAAATTGAAAGTAAATGGGGTAGAATAGAAAACCTACAAAAGGAAAAATACAAAAAAGGGAGTAAAAGATCAATGATAATCCATCCTATGTAAACCCCACCTGATGGGTAAGTGTAGAGTAGCTTCCAAAAGCCATATAAGTATGCCCCACCTACTAGATCTCACTAGGACCTGCCTGGTCCTAGGCCACTAAGTACTCAGTCAAGGCAGTAGTCATCTATATAAGACACGACACGTGTGGGAGAAGCCCATATAGGGGTGAGTAACACAATAACCAATAAGGACCCCAATCCACAAATGAAAGACCACGAAGCATAACCACAAAGAAAACCCACAAAGCATGATCAAAAAGAGAAATAGATCAAACAAAGTATAACGTAAAGTATAGGAAGTATAATTATCAGTCGAAAAGATAAAAAATCTTACTGTAGAGGGATTCTTCATCTAGGAGAACTCATAACCTAGGCTAGCTAGATCACGAAGGCCTGCTCGTCTCTAGGGCCAGCTGGATCACTTAGACCCACTCAAATCTGGGCCAGCTGAATCACTAAGACCCGCTTGTCTCTGGGACGACTGGATCACTAAGACCCACTTGTCTCAATGCTGTCTGGATCACTAAGACCCCCTCATTTTTGGGCCAACTACATTACTAACACCCAATTTTCTCTTGTCCATTCGTAGGATTCATGCTCACAGTGTGCTTGATTTTGGGAGAATCTACTTCTCAAGCCCTTAGTTGCATCTCAACTACCACAAAAACTCACTTAGAGTATTCCAAAAGTACCATGTCATTGTAAGGGTCACAATTCCATAGATGACATGTCAATCTGATGCCCGATCTAAAAGAAATTAATGTTTTAGTAAATAGGGGTTGTTTGTGTCTGATCCCAGTGTCACCTGGTCAGACCGACTTGACCAACCCAGCCCAAGGGGTCCCATATGACCCGACCCAACCAGATTCAGTTGGGCATAGGCCAACCTGGTCTAGCCTAGCCACTGAGCCAGACCCATTAGGCCTTTCTGAACTTGGCCTGGTTCGGCTGTGAGTCCTGTCTTCCAGGTCGCCCTGCGACCTGGTTTCATCTGGCCAGGCCTGCAACTGGAATACCGGTTCTTTCCATGACCAGGCTGCCCAGCGGCCCTATTTGTCCCATAGGACAAGCCCGCATTGGCAGGCTGACTTTTCTCCTGGACGGGTCACCTAGTGACTCGGTTCGCGCCACTGCCCTGGCCCGCATGGCGGGCCAGTCCTCCCTCTGCCCAGACGCACACTGGGCGTTCGGTTTGAACCATATGTTGCTGGATGAGGCTGGTCGTATCCCCTCAGCATGCGGTCCCATTGGGACCATATGCCAACTACCTGTTGTGACCCACCAGCGTGGGCTGCTCCTTCAACGCTGTACCCAAGCAGCACCGCCCTTCTGCGCTAGTCAACTCACTCGGAACAGTTTCCCACTCATGGACTACGGCTTTTCCATGAATCCAGATATCCACCGTAGTCTGTGGACTGTATCTCTACAATGCAGTCTGCAGACCATGTCTCTACATCACATGCGCCTCTGACATGACTAGGTGGCTGCATCCGCCTGGCGTTGGTCGTTGGCCTCCATGCTGGCGGCTCCTATCATCGCCACCGCACACCGCATTCCAGCTACCACCGCGGCCTTGTGTCGTGGTCTCTCACCGGTGTTGTGGCCAGCATGGCCACAACCCTTTTTCTTGGTTCTTCTACACCCGATGCACCACCTTCTATTATGACACAAAGAATGAGGAGAGGGTGATTGAGGGGATCAAAAAGAATAACTAAATGAACAATTGTCCTTTTTTTTGTGTTGGTCTAGATTTGTTTGTGTTAACGGGATCACGACATATCAATTATAAATCAATAAGATTTAATCCTGATATCAACTCATACTTATAATTCCCAACCCCACAAGGAAAATCCATATGTGTATGAACTTGTTAGAGGGTTGATCCACATTATATTTTTAGAGGGGGAGAATGAGGAAAACCAATTCACTAAGAACAAAACCCCTACATGGTTAGAGTTTGATTACAGAAAGAATCCATTGCTGAAGGATATATGTCAGTGAAGGTCCTCGATCCGTCGTCGAGGAAGGGATATCTCTAAGAGGAGGGGGAGTTCTAAATTCATTGGTGATCATCTTTTGTCATTCATCAATGGAGATCCTTCTGATATTTAGAGTGTTTCTCCCAACTTTTCAATGAGGCACCCCCAGTTAAATCATTAAAGGAGGGAAAACATTTCCATTATCGTTTCATTGCAGTGCCATTATACTATTTCATTTATGATACAACATTTCAGTTTAGTTTTGTTACAATGCTGTTTCGCTGAAACAATTTTGAATGTTCAAAATAAAACTAAAACTATCAATTTTATTTTATTTTTTCTTAAAATGTAAGAAAACTATCTATCACCCTCAACCCGCACCAATTGGGTTTAAGCTCTATCTAAGGGAAATACACCCCCATGAGATCAACTATACGCTCACATTTCTAATCTGAACTACTGTTTAAGAGTTATTAGGATTTGGAAAATAAAATAATTTTTACTAATTATTTTATTTACGCCCAAAAACTAACTTCCACCATTGGACCACACCGGCCAATGTTAGGACCTTTATAAGAAAATCCCGACACTCTGAGTTTAATAGTTCCATCATATTTTAGATCCAGAAACTAATTTAAATGTTTGAAAAACCCGCTCACATATTTATTTAATGAACATAAAAAATAGTTAAAAAATACATTCTGGACACTTCGGGCCTTGGAATTACATGCAGTCTCAGAGCCTTGTCTCAAACTAATCACATTTAATGTTTAAAAAATTTACATGGAATTAAAGGGTATTACATTACTCTCCCTTTAGGGATTTACATCCTAATAAGCCAAAAAAAGGTAAATCAAACAAATGGGGGTACTGAGTATGAATCCGAGCATTCTGCTCCCACATGCTCTATTGGAGATTCTCTTGCTACTAATGAACATGCACCCGAGGAATAGAACATCAATGAAGGATCCTCTCCTGTTGATCCTCTATCTCTATAGGGTACTCTGCGAATTTCTCCCCGTCGTCAATCTATAGATCACCATGGCAGATGATGTGAGAAGGGTTGTGCACATATCTCCTCATCTACGATACATGAAAGACATCATGCACCTTATCTAACTACGGAGGTAGAGCCAAGTGGTATTCCACTTCTCCCACTCTACACAGTATCAGGAAAGGTCTAAAAAATCTCATAGATAACTTACCTCTTCGGCCAAATCTCTATATCCCTTGTTGAGGAGAGACTCATAGGAATACATGGTCCCACTTCTAAAACTCCAAGGGTATCCATCACCTATCAATATATGACTTCTCTGGGCTCTTTGTAGTCTTCATCCACTCCCAGATGACCTGCACCTTCTTAGTGGTATCTTGTACCATCTCTGGACCCATGAGTGCTGCCTCCCTTGGGTCTGTCCAGCATAACGATGACCTACATGGTCTTTTGTACAATACCTCGAATGGTGCCATACCGATGGTGGAGTGATAACTGTTGTTCTATGAAAACTCCACTAGTGGTAGGTGGTCCTCCCAACTATAACCAAAATCAAGGATGCAAACATGAATCATGACCTCTATGGTTTGTATGACATGCTTCGTCTGACCATCAATATGTGGGTGAAAGGATGTGCTCAAGCACAGCTGAGTTCCAAAAGACCCCTTTAATACTTTTCAAAACTAGGATGTAAAGTGTGCATCATGATCAGAGACTATCATAGATGGGACTCCATGGAGTTGATGTATCTCCTGCACATAGAGGCATCCTAAGATATCTACTAAAACCTTCTCTTGAATGGGTAGGAAGTGGGTAAACTTGGTGAGTTGGTCTATGATCACCCAAATGGTATCATGCCCCTAGATGTACGTGGTAATCCCATCATTAAGTCCATTGATATTCCATCCCACTTCCACTCTGGTACCTCAAGGGGTTGTGTTAAACCTTCTAGAACCTGGTTCTTAGCCTTTACTTTTTAACAAGTGAGGCATCTAGAGACAAACTCTGCTACTGCCTCCTTTATCTCTAGCCACCAGTAATGATGTCAGAGGTCCTGGTATATATTCACCACACCTAGATGTACAGCCAAAGGGGATGTATGGAAATCCATCAACACCTCCTCCAGCAACACCATTGGTACTGCTATTCATTCTACAAAAAGGATGACATGCTCCCCACCTTTCGAATATCCAATAGGGGCATGCCTTGTGGACATCTAGGTATGTGTAGTCTTGTAGTAGACATCTCCGAGTTGTGCCTCCCTGACTCATTATACGAGTAGAAGGGAAAATACCATCGATTGAAGATAAGCTTCACCAACTCTAACCTTAATGGATATCAAAAGTGAGACCAACTACTCTGAGGCCTCATTTAGTAGTTGTGGACCCGATCTTCTACTGAGAGAATTTTCCACCATGTCCCCTTCCCAGAAGTATAGAATATCTTGATGTTTAGTCCTAGAGGAACTCTATATAAAGTCAATGTCTCATATTTAGATCCTTATAAGAAAAGATATACTTTAGACTCTTGTGGTTAGAGTAGATTATTAATCGTTCACACATAAGGTAGTGTCACCACATCTTCATTGTGAAGACTACCATAGCCAAATCAAGGTCATGAGTGACATAGTTCTCCTAATGAGGTCTCAACTGTCGTGATCCATATGCAATCACTACTTGCCCCATCATCAGGACACAACCAAAATCTATTCTTGATGCATCACAGTACACCACGTAGTCAACACCCTCTTTTATGAACCTCAAGATAGGAGCACTCATCAAGATCTTCCTTAGCTGCTCAAAGATCTACTAGCATCCTTCTATCCACACGAAGGGTTTTACCTTCTCCGTTAATGCCTTCATAGGTGATACCACCATATAAAATTCAGGTACAAACCTATGATAGTACCCAACCAACCTAAGGAAACTCCGCACCTTAGTAACTCTCTTGGGTGGCTCCCAAGAAAGCACTGCCTCGATCTTCATTGGATACACCACAATTCGATCCTTTGAGATAACATGTCCTATGAAGTGGATTTTTTGTATCCAGAACTAACACTTTGAGAGATTACCATAAATCTGGTTATCCCTGAGTGTGTCCAGAACCATCCTCAGGTGTATCACATTCTCCTCCTATGATGCTGAATACACTAAGATGTCATCAATGAAGAATACTACAGACTGGTATAGGTACCACTAGAAGATCCTATTTATGAGTCCCATGAACACAACTGGGGTATTCCTGATGCCAAACAACATCACTATGTACTCATACTGGCAGTAGATACATATGAAAGATGTATTGAAGACGTCTTCATATTACAATCCAATATGGTGATAGCTTGATCAGAGGTCTATCTTTTGGAACCATATCATTCCCTTCAGCTGATCGTAGAGGTCAGAAATCCTTGGTAGGGGATACTTTTTATTAACAATAACCAAGTTTAGGTGGCGGAAGTCTAGACATACCCTCAAGCTTCTGTCTACCTTCTTGTCAAATAACACTAGGGTTTCCCATGCTGAAACTCTATCCCTTACAAAACCCTTCCTCTACAAGTCATCCAGCTATACCCTCAGCTCTTGGAGCTCTATGGGTGCCATCCAATATGTAGGTGTAGATATCGGTGTTGTTTCAGTGTAAAAATCAATATAGAAGTCTACCTCTCTACGAGGAGGTAGTTGTGGAACATCCTTTAGAAAGACGTCCCCATACTCATCCACCACTGCAGAAAACTATGGAATCAACTCATACACTACACAGAGGGTCATGCTTTCCAATTGCTGAGTGATTGGATGCACCCTCCTATGTGCGATTCTATCCAACACTGCTCCATTTTCCTTCTCACTAACAAAGGAAAACCTATTCTCACCTCTCCGGACACACCACACAATGGGCCTTAAATAGTCGATCTGGGTATGGACTATTGATAACCATTCCATACCCAATACGATGTTGTAAGGCCTCAACGATTCTACTTAGAGATCCTAGCCAAATATCTCTCTACTAAATGTATGCTTACACCATTGGAACCAGTGTGTAATCATAGAGTCCCTTCTTGTAAGAGTATCTAATCGTAAGGATCGAGCCAATGGCTTGATAGGAATCTCTGATCTCCAAAAAAGATCCATAGAAAGGAAAGAGTCACTGGGAACTATGTCTATAATAATAATATGTAAGGTGG
This sequence comes from Viscum album, assembly GCA_963277665.1. Classification (NCBI taxonomy): domain Eukaryota; kingdom Viridiplantae; phylum Streptophyta; class Magnoliopsida; order Santalales; family Viscaceae; genus Viscum; species Viscum album. The sequence goes on from OY728121.1 coordinate 327,398,852, forward strand.
ACAAGTCACATATAGTACCTCTATTCATCTCAAGAGTGCCACGAACATAGACCTCCATCGCCTGAAGCTGGCCTAGCCCCTTCCCACAAGATCTCGGAGCCTATGGAAGACCACTTGGGGGTGGTGGTGGTAGCACCTCAAACCTCCATACATTGTATACTTCTCTTACCGCTCCTCTTCCACATCCACCACCCTACGGACCACCTTGCTTGAACCTCTTCTACTACCTCAACGACCCTTCGACCATCCGCTGATCATCTGTATGGTCGTTCGAGAAGTCACCATCCATGTGTCCCTCTTAGTCGCATGAGTAGCACGCCCTGTTCCCCTGCCAACTCTAACTACCTCAGTGGCCTCATACCACAGACCCTATGTCCTGGGGTCGTCCTTTAGATGGTCTGGTCTGGTTGGACCTCTGCATCATCTATCTGTTTCCCTCCACGGATGACTCAACCACCTGTTGCCTAGTGGTGGCTCCTACTGTTGGTTCCTGCTTTGCGAAGAAGCTCTCCACTATTAGATCTGGATCCATCACTAAAACCCATTTAGGTATGATGATGGACGTAATTGATGCCCTGGTTTTCCATATAAGTCCCTGATCAAATGTTCATGACTTGAAGAAAGGGTCCTGCACCATATCCATACAGTAATGGGAGAGGTTTGTGAACCTCGTAGAGTACTTAGCCACTATAAGGATAACCTATAGTAAGTGAAGTAGCTCTTATATTCACACTGAGCACAATGTTTCATAGAAGAACTCCCCATTGAAAAGTTTCTCAATGTCAGAACAGGGGAGGGTTGCCTCCTCATGAGTCTGGATAGTCAAACTCCACCTTCTCCCCACCGAGCCTTACAGAAGGCTCTCTATGAGAACCACCATCTGGTCAAGTGGAATCCTCACTAAGTGAAAGACTCACATCACCACCTCCATCCAATCCTTAGTGAACTAAGGATCTATCTCTCCCCTGAACCTATGAGGTCTCTATCACTGGAACTCATGTAAGGCACTAAGCCTACGTGCTTCCTCTACCTATAGCGCCGGTAGTAACTACTGAACAATGGGTGGTGGTATCGTTGGGACACCGCCCGAAGGTTCCATCATAGGAAATGGTCTTTATACCGAAGCCTCATCCCTATGTGGACCATCCTCATGGCCACACACCAGAATCATGGCTAGCTATCTACATGGGGGAATCCTGAAAGAGATCCAAGATGGACCACGATCAATAGATTATAACTAGTGAGCTGACTCTGACTAAAAAATATCAGGATAAAACACTCAAAGATGCAGGCAACCAATGTTTTCATGTAACGAGTCAGAAAATAGAATTCAGGGTCCTATTGTATGGATACGTCGGTTGCTGCACCAACACTAGACTCCGTGGCCTGAATGACGATCCCGAAACACTTAACATTGTTTCCCCAAAAAAAATTATATACTCTTACTTATTCTGGTAGAACCAACCTCCCTCTGATACCACTTTGTCACAACACATCCCCCAGGGCCCATGTCGTGACTACCCCAATCCCTCCTTCCATAGGCCAAGGGCTGGAAACTAGCACTGAATAGGAATATCCAAAAAAGGGAAGGAATTTTCCATTAAACCTATACTCATGCACACAACAAAAACTGCAGAAAGGTAAATACTAAGTAAACCCCAAATACCACAAGATAACTACAATGGGTACAATAAAAACTGAAAGTAAACAAGCCAGAATACAAATCCAATAGAAGAAAAACTACAAAAAGGGAGTACAAGATCTCTGATAAGCCTTCCGATGTAAACCCCACCTAATGGGTAAGTGTAGAGTATCTATCAGAAGCCGTAGAAGTATGCCCGACCTTCTTGATCTCACTGGGCACCGCCTGGTCCTAGGCCACTGAGTCCTCCACCAAGGTGGCGATCATACACACAAGACTCGACACATGTGGGTGAAGCCTGTACAGGGGTGAGTAACACAATACTCAGTAGGGACCCAAATCCAAAAATGAAAGGCCATGAAGAATAAGCACAAAGAAAAACCACAAAGATTGATCAAAAAGCAAAACTGCTCACACTGGTTATAACTCAAGGTATAGAAAGGTGAATTATCAATCCTAAAGAGAAACATTCATACTGCGGAGGGATTCATCAATTGGCCCCGCTCATCACCTGGGCCAGGTATATTATTGAGACCTACTCATCTCTAGGGCCAGATGGATAACATAGACCCACTCATCTCTAGGCCGACTGAATCACTAAGACCCACTCATCTCTAGGGGAGCTAGATCACTAAGACCCACTTGTCTCTGGACTATATGGATCACTAAGACCTTCTCGTCTCTTGGCTAGCTATATCACTAAGACCCACTCATCACTAGGCTAGCTGGATCACTATGATCTGCTTGTCTCTAGGCCAACTAGATCACTAAGACCCCCTCATCTCTCGTCCAACTAGATCACTAAGACCCGCTCGTCTCTCAGCTAGCTGGATCACTAAGACTCACTCGTCTCTAGGCTATCTGGATCACTAAACCCACTCGTCTCTAGGCCAGCTGGATCATTAAGATGGGCTCTTCTCTTGGACAGCTGTAAGATTCCTTCTCGTAGCGCACTTGATTAAAAGAGAATGTACACCTCAAATACATAGTCACATCTCAACTTCCAAAAAAACACACTTAGAGTATGCCCGAAGGACTACCTCGTCATAAGGGTCCCATTTCTGTAGATGGAAAATCAATCGAACGCTCGGTCTGAAAGATATTGGTGTTTCCGTAAACAAGACCTGGTTGTGTCCGGGCCTAGTCTGACCTAGACAGGCTGACCCGAACACCCTAGCACGAGGGTCTCACATGAAACGACTCGGTTAGGATGATATGACCTGATGTGTTTGGGTATGGGTTGACCCAGTTCATCCTGGCCATTAGGACAGGCCCATTGGGCCTTACTGGACCCAGCCCAATTCAGCCATGAGTGCAGCCCGTCGGGTCGCCTGGCGACCTGGTTTCATCTTTCCCGACCAAAAAATGACGAGCCAGTTCTTTCCTAGCCCATGCCACAAAATGAAATAGTTTGTACCATCAGCCCGACCTGTATTGGCGGGCTTAATTTTCTCCATCCCGGGCCGCCCAACCGCCCAGTTTTTGCACCAACTGGGCCTGCATGGCGGGCTGGTCTTCCTTGTACCTGAATGAACACTAGGCATCTAGTTTTCACCATACATGGTCCCATGTGGACCACATGCCATATGCCATCCATGAATTTCTAGCGCGGGCCACTCCTCCAACGTGGGGCTCGAGTGGTTCCACCCTTTTGCACTGGTCCACTCATGTGGACCCGTTTCCCCCATGGCTTGTGGACTTTCCATGGGTCTAGCTCTCTACCACGACCTACAGACCACAGATCTATGCCACGTGCACCTCCAACGTAGCCGGGTGGCCGTGTCCGCCAGCCGATAGCCGCCTAACTCCATGCCTGTGAATCTTGTCGCCACCACGACCTAGTGATACTTCCGTGACTGGGTGTCAGGGCTCGGTGCTGGTGTCACAACCTTCTGTCGTGGTCTCTTGCCAGTGCCATGGTCCTCCTGGTCATGACCCTTCCACCTGGTGCTTCTACAACCAATGTGGCGCTATCCATTATTCCCCAATGAATAGGGGGAGAGAGATAGAGGGGGATCACAAATAACACCCAAATGAACAACTGACCTTTATTCATGTTGGTCTAGATTTTTTCATGTTAACGAGATCACGACGTATAAATTATAAATCATTGAGATTTAATCCTGATATCATCCTATAATTATAAATCCCAATCCCATAAGAAAAATCCATCCACATATCAACTCGTTAGAGAGTTGATCCACATTCTTTATTTATAGGGGGATAATTGGGAAAATAAATTTACTATAAATAAAACCCCCTACCTGATTAGAGTTCAATTGTAGGATGAATCCAACACTGAAGGTTATCCATCCAGAAAGGTTATTTATCCATCGTCAAGGAAGGGATATCTTGAAGAGGAGGGTGAGTACTCAAGTCATTGGCGATAATCGTTCGTCATTTGTCAATGAAGATCCTTCATATATTCAGAGTGTTTCTCCCAATGTGTCAAAGACACACCCCCGGTTAAATCATTAAAAGAGGAAACAATTTTCTATTACCATTGCATTGTAGGGCCATTACACAATTTCATTTATGAAACAAAGCTTTTGTTTCATTACGTTACAACACTGTTTCTATGAAAAAATTTATAACGTTCAAAATAAAAATAAAATAATAATGTTTTTTTATTTTATTTTAATTTTTCTTAAAAAACATGAAAACTAAATTTCACCCATGACCCACGCCGGTCGAGTTTAAGCTCTACCAAAGAGAAAGAATCCCTCAAGAGCTCAAAGATACTCTCATATTTTCAATTCATGTTACCATTTACAAGTTAGAAGGATTTAAAAAATAAAATAATTGTTACTCAATTATTTTATTTAAAGCCAAAAACTAACATCCACTATTATTCCACCTCAACCAATATTAGGACCTTTTTCGGTAAATCCTGATGCTCTGAGTTCAGTGGTGCCCTTAGATTTTTGATCTGGATAACAGTTTAAATTTTTTAAAATCCATCTTGCTTAATTAACTAATGAACCTAAAAAATAGTTCAAAAATATGTTCCAACCACTACTGGACTTGGAATTACTTGTCGTCTTAGATTCTGGTCTTGAAACAATCCAATTAAATTTATAAAACGTTTACATGAAATATCAGCATATTACAAGTGTGGAATTGGAAATATTTATAATTCATTTCATTAAAACCATTTAATTCATTTAAAGAGGTTATACCATCATGAACAAGAAATTATTTTTAAAATATTCCATTGAATTTATGAAAAATAGAAAATTGATTTTATAAGTCTCCAAGAGTCATTTAGAAGGTTTCATGGTCAATGGGGTGATTACCGATATGGGAAATTATAATTATAAGTTGGTTAAAGCACTTTGTAGGCATCTAGTGTCTTTTAAACATTTATATGGGAGTGAGAAACTCAATCACAACACCAAAAAAACGTAGGAGGTGTTCTAGTAAATTAAAGAATCTACTATAAAGGGTAATTCAAGATGGGAAACCAAAGTGCTATATGTGAATGAGGTAGAAATCCTTAGTTCACTAAAAAATGATAAATAATTGTATATGAAGGTGCATAGATCAATTTAAGATTAATTAATCAATTAAATGGAAATGCGTGGAAAAGGATGAAATGAGGAACAATGATGTGGGAATGAAAAAAAAACTTTTGGGGAAAATGATGAGACCACCTACCTTAGTTTTGTTGATGACTCCTCATCCAAAGATGTCCTCATATTTGAAGTATCCTAAGATAAATTGAATAAATTGTCCAACACTATTACAATAGGGAAAATATATTTCACCTAAATAGAATAATAGATCCAAAGATAAACTGAAATATGAATGGACTGAAAGGTAAAGTATACCTATAGTTACCCAATTCCTTTTTATATCATGATTCAAACTTTAAACATGAGTGAACGGTTTGGATGCATGGTTTGGCCAAATCGTGTGAAAAACATTCTCAAGACACTACGTAAGGAGTAACCCCACATGGTTTCCTTAACTATGTCCAAACTATGTGAAATACCTCTATCCAAACACTAATGTTTTTTGTATTGGTGTGCGCTAAGGGCCACATGGTTGAAAACAAGACATGTGTCCCTTTTTACTCCTCTATATTTCCCTGCATGGTGGGTATAGAATATACATGCTGGGCATCATGGTTTCTACTTACCATGTGACCGAGCCTATTTTCTACTCTCCTAGGGTTTCAAGCTTCGAACATTCCCTTAACACCTTTATAACCTCTACGACCCCATTAGGTAACATTATAAGGGGTTTTAAGGGACAATAAACAAAAAAATGATTCGTAAATCTGTGAAAAGATGATTTGTTACTCTAATGAACCTAACCATCCTATCCCACATAACACCCAAATAATTCCATTCTTACCCCTTATCTAACACTTGTTTCCAAGGAAAAGATCAATTTTTTCACCTATGAAAGGAGTCACTCCCTCCAATTCTCTCATTCCAAACCACCTAAAAGGCGTTGATCACGAAGTTTCATCATTATCCCTATCTAAAGAACTCCTAAAGAGTAACTGAGGTTCTAAGGAGTCCTAACCAGCATTAAGAAGAAACATTGCGTGGTATGGTTTTCCAATAATTTTATTTATTTTTTAATTGAAATTATTTTGATATAATACAATTTCCAAATATTTTATTGATTTTAATGTCATGATATTATCCTATATTATATATATTATTAATGATAGACTATATATACACTTTAATTATAGCATTTTTTCTTATTACAAAGTTATTCCAACATAAGGGCTCTCATTTCCCCTCCATTATAAATTATATATATTTATTATAATGTACTCATTCTTGTAATTATATAGAATAATAACTCATCTAACATATTGAAAATGAGATTTTCTATCATTAAAATATTTTCGTAATCCTTTACGTTTCCCAAAAATGAAAAGTATTGGAAAAGTAAAATTTGTGTGGTTTTATTTGAAATGAAATCCCTATATGGACACTAGGAAGTAGTTATTTATACAGAATAGATGCACATAGTGGCAATCACCATGAAAAAGTTTTGATGAAGGATTAACAAAACCATTAACCTGATACACAATGGTGGGCCTAAGACTGTAATCCTATATTTTCTTTAGAATATTCACACACTCCTTAAGATCCACGATTAAGGATTTTTGTACCTTTTCTATGGGTTCCCACCTATACAATCTATAAAACTCAATTACTATTAATAACCCAACTATTTGAAAGTATCCTTTAAAACATACATATGTTAATTTATTTTATAAGGGTTCTTCCTTTTACATTGATAACACCACATAGTTTCTATGTTGATTATATATTGTTTAATTATCCACTTTATTTCTTCAGGTGAGTTATAATCATGTTATCCATTTTATTGACATGGGAAAATGTATTATTGTTCAGTATGTCACTATTCCAATATAGATGATTATTTGAATGTTGAGTATGTATTTTTTAACAATCCACCTTCTTTCTTTGGATGGGTTATGATCATGTTTTCCCTTTTATTAATGTGGAAAAAAATATAAGTGTTGGTCGGAGTGGATACTCAAGAGGGGGGTGAATTTAGTTCCAATTAAAATTTCTGTTAAAAACTTTTAGGATTAAAATCCCCCAAATTAAAAAGGCCCAGTCAATTAAGGCAGTAGAGATATAAGTGACTTATTGTTCAATAGGTTTATCAAAGGTTAATTACTCCTTAGTTGAATCAGTATGAGAACTAATTCTACTTTTGAAACAGGTTTACTAAACGAATCACATATACAGACTAACCAGAACTAACTATTAGAGTGAATGTATAAATAGATTTTTGTCTTTGAAAATATAAGCACAACAGATAAATGTAAATCAGAGTAATGGAAATATGAACACAACAATTTAAACAAGAGGTTCAGTCTTAAGTCAAGACCTAGTCCTCTCTACTTGGTGATCACCTGCCACCAAGCAATTATATTAAAGAGTGATACAAAGCCTATATCAGGCTTTACAGTAGTTCTCACAAACTATCCAGGTTTTGCAACCTCTACCACAGTTATACGTGGGAAAAAATAGACTTCCAATCCACACTATGCTTCTTCCACAGTTACACGTAGGAAACAAATGTAAAGAGAGTTTGGTATGGGGATTTTCAGTATCCCTCAATTCAAACACAAGAGTCAGTGTGCGTAACACATAAAAACTACTCACAAATGTAATGTATTTAAACACAGAAGAGATAAAGATCGTAGGGAAGATGTTAGAAGGCTCTGTTGTGTTGGAAGATCAGCTTTGCACTCGTTGGAATGAAGGAAATGACATTTTGGTCCTTCTCTATAAGTTGCCTCCAAAACAGAGTGTCGCAACTTCCAAGTTTGGACTTCCAGATTTAGAGATGACCAACTTCTTGGGTTTGAATCTCTTTGCAGCACACCACTACAGCTTAAAAAAGGTTCTTTCAATAGATCTTCATGAAGCTCTCTATTCTTCAGAATACGTGATTGAGTGTTCTTATTCTTTCTTGTATTTTTGGTGCTGTATGTGCCTCAGTTATGTTCATTAGATATATTATATGTCTTCTCTGTATATATTTGTCTTCATGTCTGTATCTATTCATATATATATATATATACTTTTCCAGGTGAGCTTTTTTTCATTTGGTTCGGCAGTGGCCGACAAGATAAATGTTTCAACCACGTGTGGTCTTCCTCATACATCGTAATGTCTCCTGATATTCCTGCAAATAACATTAAACAATGTCAGATGCATTAATTTGTCCAGACATGACCGTTATGATAGTATAAAGAAAATTGGTAAAGAAAAGAATAGAATATCATTAGACTGGTAGCAGATGCATGTCACACGATAGACTTCAACAGTAGTCTCTTCAACTGTGAACTTCATTGGTATGCTATTCAACTGTGAGATTCATTGGTAGTCTATTCAACTTTGGGCTTGTAATGGTGGACTTTGTGTCAGTGGATGTCTTGTAACAGTCGCTGTTACTCTATGTAACAGGTTCTCCTCATCAGTGGACTTCATCGGTAGGCTATTCAACTGTGGGCTTCATCAGTAGGCTTGATCAGCAGTAGAATCCAACAGTAAGCTTCTATCTGTAGCACTGTAACATCAGACTACTTCAACAGTGTCCTTTCCAACTGTAGACTTATCTCAATAGGTAAATTCATTAACGGTGGAGCATGTCCATCAGTATACTTTGAACAATAGTCAACTATCTCGACAGTAGGGGTTGTCTAGCAGTAGCCTTCTACTAACGGTATACAAGTCCATCTGTAGACATGAACAATGAGGTTCTCAATAGAAGACTTGAGAAAGAGTCTGACAGTGAACTTCTAATAGAAGCCTTGTCACAGTAGTGACCTTGTGACGATGACTCTTTGTCTGTGAGCCTTGATAAACAGATCCATGGTAGACTTGTGACTGTAACCTTGTACCGGTAGCTTATATCAATGACAATAGATCTACAATAGTAACCTTCTAGGATCAGTGAACTAGAGTAATAGTGAGCTATAATGGTGACCTTGAATAGAAGGCTCTTACTAGTAGCCTTTAACAGAGAACTTATATTTAGATAAATGTAAACTGTAAGTTGGTGCACCAAAGTCATGAGACTAAGAATATAAACTGTTCAGGATAAAATAATTATAAATACAGATTAAAAAGAGTTGGAAAATGACTTAATATATCATGATGAAGATTTAAACATGATTTGGGATTATCAAAACAGGTGAGTCCAACAATCTCCCCCTTTTTGATAATCAAAAATTATTCCGGTATTTATTAAAGATAAATATCATATATAATATAGTTACTAAACATAGATCAAAAAATGTCTCAAGTATCAGAGATTAATAAGAGTGTAACACTAGAAAATATTGGCACATGGTATCATATATTAAGGCAGAAAATATTCAACATAGGATCAAATTATAATATTATCACATTTCTCCACAATCACATGATTAATCTAGAATTATCACAGTATTACATTTCTCCCTCTTTGTGATTAGAAAAAAGAATTTGCACAGGAATAAATAGTCCCTATAAAAAGACATAAACAGACTCAATCCACATCAGCCTCAGGCAAGTGATCTTTCCCTTTTGAAGAAGAATATGGAAGATGAGCTGGTGGATCAGCAGGTTTAGGAGTTGCTGCAGGAATGACTGGAGGGGCAGCAGCAGAGGCGCATGTTGGTCTGTAGTGGGTAGCTCGCTGAGGTATTAGTGGGGTAAGGCTTCTGATAGCTTCAATAGGAGATATTGTGGAAGAACCACTGGTTTGAGATGCAGGTAAGGTAGGAGGTATGATGACAGTGGTGTAGTCCACATGAAGAAAGGGTATAATAAGGTTTTTGAAATCCATAAAATGTTTCCTCCTCTTTCCATAGCAGATAAAAAATCATCTTTAATCTCCAAAAATTTATCCAAAGAAGGAGTCAATTCTATTAGTTTGCTGAACTAATCCCTAAATGCCTGATTCAATAGAGGAAGCTTCATATTCTCTATCACAATCTTGAAATGGTTGGCCATTTGGTTCTTGGTATAGATCTTCTCGAAGTAAGAATCTACCTTATTCTTAATGGCTTCCTATGTAGCAGTAGCTGCTTGCAAGTGGTCATGAACATAACTGTTGACTTCCCGAATGGTAGAAAGTACCTAAGAGTCAGAGGTGCTACTGGTACTAGCCTTAGAAAGCTCTTCCTGGATCACATTTCTGATCAGGTCAATGTTCACAGAGGTGCTAGTTGATGGAAGGGGTTTGACTGAGAAAGCTACTATCTCTTTGAAGGACTCAGTCAAATTACTAATCACCTTTTGAAAAAGTGCATCCTGAATGTTGATGTGTTCTTTTACTGATATATTAAAAGCCTCAAAAACTTCCACAAACTACTTTACTACATCTTTGATATATCGAATATCAACATTCACTTGGTTTTGAGAACTACTCATGGCAGTTAATGAAGAAACGGATTGTCTCAGAGAAACCAAAACTCCTGTCCAACTTTCAATTTGAGTAAGGAACACTTTAATCTCATTTAGCATTACTTTCACTAGACTAGACACATCACATCCCAGAGATAACTCCAAGGATTGCTCCACACTCCTTATCTCTTCAATAAGGCTATTCTTCAAATCATCCACTGATTCTCTTAGGGCCTCTTTCATTTCAAACATTAAAGACTCAAGGTCCTCCTTGGTTGCCAAATTTTCAGCCACAACTACTGGAATACTTTCAGGTAAGATAACAGAATCCCTTTGAGGCTGGTCTTCCTCATCAGAATCTCTATAATTGAGTCCAAGTACCGTGTATCCTTGATCTGATGACCAACCCTCTATGTCATAGTGCACAGAAACTGAACCAAGAGGCTCCCCCTCACTTAATTCTCTCTCATGAGTATTCTCCTCTACTTGTTCTGCTCTAGGTAACCTCATAGCCTCCACTGCAACACCATTAGATTCAACAACAGTTTGGTTTGTTGGTTCCCCAGTAGGGTGAGTCAAAGCCTCCACTGAGTCATCAGTGACTTCCATATAAATGGCAGTAGATTCCACTCCTGATTCCTACCCAAAAACTATCTTGTATGTATTATCTATCCGAGGGCTCAAACTGAGCTCTTCTTCTTCGATGTACTCATCATCAGCTTCAGAAACAGCTTTTTTTCCTTCATCCTTATCACAATAATCCTCTATCTCATGAGTAGAATGATATGACTCGATAGTCTCATCCTCTTCAGAGGTGTCCTTGACAATATTATGAGACGCCTCTTCTTATTCAGTGGTATCAGTATCACTGTCCTTTAAAACTGTCTCTCTTCTTGGCAGTTATTTTGGAGGGCTAGTTGCTCCGAAAGCTACTGTCCTTATAAGACTGTTAGGAAAATCAAGATCACTCCCATCGTCAATGGGGGTGTTCTCTATTTCAGGGTCTAAAACACCTTCAACTTCCTCCTCTTCATCTGAATAAGCCGGTTCTGGATCCTCAGGCTACAGACCTGGATCTATATTTTCTTTTGGCCTAGATGGATGTGTTGTAGGGTCAAACCTGTCATATACCTTTCCTTAATCATTCACCCATTCCTTTTTCTAAGGATTCCAGCTAATTTTCAGGAATTTTCGAATAACCTTGGTGATACAAACACTGTTCTTGGCCAATATCATCTCTTCTTGATTTCCAGCCACACCCTTTACCTTTAGCATTACTAAAATAATCTTAGCATTGAATAGGGCATTGAATTTTGAGCTTGTCTTAGTCATATCCTCCAATTGTGCCATCAGTAACCTATATAGGTTAATCTTCTTTCCATGCTTCAGTAAGTACATCAGGAATATGTCATGGTACTTCTGTATTGAAAAATCTCCTCACTTGTGACAAACTACATGCAGAATAAATTTGAATAAAAGTCAGTCTTCTCCATTCATCTCAGCTTCAATAATCGTCCTTGATTTTCCATTTCCTGTCAGTTCTTCCAGACCTTTTTCATACTCAAAAACATTATTTTATGGAGGAGCCACTCCAGATTAGTAATCATATAATCCTTCACGAGGAACTCTCAAATTGGAAGCCCACTCAGCAGACGAGAAACCGACTTAACTGCCATTGACTCTGGATATTAGCTTATGCATATCATCTTCCTCTTCAAACTTCAGATATTCATAGAATTATTTCACAAGATTCGGGTAGTACGGTCCATTGTTGGTGAAAAAACATTCGGTCCATCCTTTGTCATCTAGTGCTTTCAGCACTAATGACTTGCTTGATAGCAGCCATCTTCACTTAACTCTTTCTTAGCAAAGATTTCTCTTTTGGTCAGATGTGGGTTGACAGGTCCTGTCGGGGTATTGCTGGTGCCACTGAATTCGGCTCACGTTCTATTTGGCCTTGGAACATCCTCATTGACAGTCGAGGTTGCTTGGTTCTGGCCATGAAGATTGAAGGAGGTTCGAGAGTTCAGATGATGAGTTAGGGTTTAGAGATTTCGAGAGTAAGGTTCGAGATTGAGAGAGAAAGGTGGATTGAGATATTTTCGTTTCCTTCAGTTTAATTATTTAAGGATTAAAACAAAATTAAATAGAAATAATAAATAGGAATAAAAACGGTTTTAATTCCTGCAAAAATAAAGTCAAACAGCGAGATATCCAACAGTGAGATGTACCAGTGAGGAACACCAGTGAGGTGCAATAGTGAGGTGTAATATTTAGGTTTATTAGTGAGATCCAACTATGAGGTCTAATAGTGAGGTTTAACTATGAGGTTCGACTGTGAGGTTTAACTGTGAGGTCCGACTGTGAGGTTTAACTATGGGGTCCGACTGTGAGGTTTAACTGTGAGGTCCGATTGTGAGGTTTAACTGTGAGGTTCGACTGTGAGGTTTCCTTTTAGGAAATTAATCATTCCTAACTCAAGTTTGATGTAATTTAACCTCTAATAATTCCAAGGTTTTGTTAATATATCAGCCAATTGATGTTCAGTGCCAATGACTTCAAGAGTGATATAACCCTTTTGATAATGATCCCTCAAAAAGTGATGTCTCACATCAATATGCTTTGTCCTAGCATGAGATACTGGATTTTTGGAAATGTTTATAGCACTTGTATTGTCACACTTTATAGAGATATGTTTGAATTGATATCTATAGTACAGTAAAGTGTGTTTAATCCACATAATTGGAGCACAACAACTACCAGTAGCTATGTACTCATCTTTGGAAGTGGATAATGCATCAGAATTCGGCTTCTTACTACACCAAGATACTAGTGACTTGATTAAAATGTGACATGTCCCAGAGGTTCTTTTTCTATCTAACTTGGAACCGAAAATATCATCATCAAAATAACTCAACAGATCAAATGATTGTCCTTTTGGATAAAATAATCCTAAGTTGGGAGTATGTTTGAGATATTTAAAAATCCTTTTAACAACAGTTAAATGAGACTCTTTTGGATTGGCTTGAAAGCGATCATGCATGCATACACTAAACATGATGTCAGGTCTACTAGATGTAAGATAGAGTAGACTCCCTATCATACCTCTATAGTTGGTTTGATCCACTGGTTCTCTGACTTCATCAGTATCCAACTTACAGGTGGTACTCATTGGTGTGTTACCATCCAAAGAAAAACGTTTTAAAAGATCCTTAATATATTTACTTTGATTCAAAACAATGCCATTTTTATTTTGAAATATCTGAAATCCAAGGAAAATTTTGAGTTCTCCCATTAAAATCATTTCAAACTCATTTTACATCATTTTTGAAAATTCAATACATAATGAATTTTTAGAAGATCCAAAAATAATATCATCCACATAAATTTGTACTATCAAAAAATCTTTAGAAATCCATTTAATGAAAATAGTAGGATCAACAATCCCTTGGGTAAAACCTCTTTAAATAAGAAAAGAGTTGAGTCTATCATACCATGCTCTTGGAGCTTGTTTTAAGCCATATAATGCTTTAGATAGTTTAAAAACATGATTGGAAAAATGGGGATTTGTAAAACCAGGAGGTTGTTCCACAAATACATCCTCAAATATATACCCATTTAGAAAAGCACTTTTGACATCCATGTGATAAAGTTTGAAATTCAGATGAGCTGCATAGGAAATTAGTATCCTAATGGCTTCTAGTATAGCTATAGGTGCAAAGGTCTCCTCATAGTCTATTCCTTCTTCTTGACTATATCCTTGTGAAACTAGCCTAGTTTTATTTCTAACTATATTCCCAGACTCATCAACCTTGTTCCTAAACACCCATTTAGTGCCTATGGTCAAAGTATCCTTAGGTATTTCCACTAATTCCCAAACTTTTTTTCTTTCGAACTGATTTAGTTCTTCTTGCATAGACATTACCCAATATTCATCATTGATAGCATCATTAATATTTTTGGGTTCAAGCTGTGAAAGAAAAGCTTGATGTTCAACCTGGTTTCTTAGAGAAGCTCTAGTTTGTGTTCCTCTATTTAAATTACCTACAACAGCATCTAGAGAATGATTCTTGAGAGTCCTAATACCTCTATGAATGTTTGAACTAGATTCCTCATTGTTGTATGTTTGTTCAGAATTAGCAAAAGGATTCTGGAAAATTTCCAGAACTGTTTACTTTTACAGGGGATTCACTATCCTTATCATTAAGGTTCAGAATTGACAAATCTTCCTCATGATTTTCAAGAGAGGTTTTAGGATCATGTGGACCAGTCTCATCGAATTTGACATGAACTAATTCTTCCACACATTTTTTTTTCTTATTGAACACTCTATAGGATTTACTTGAGATAGAATAACACAGGAAAATTCCTTTATCACTTTTGGAAGGAAATTTTTCAAGATTATCTTTATTATTAAGAATAAATACTTTGCAAAAAAAATCTAAAGTAATTAACCATAGGATTCCTATTATTCCAAAGTCCATAAGGGGTCCTTTTTAGAACATGTCTAATTAAAACTCTATTGATAACATAACAAGCTGTATTTACAACTTCAGCCGAAAAATAAACTGGTAAGTCATACTCATTAAGAATAGTCCTTGCAATTTCTTGAAGGGTCTTATTTCTTCTTTTTACAACTCCATTTTTGAGCTGTCTTAGGGGCAGAGAAATTGTGACTATATCCATTATGTGAGTAGTAAGATTCAAACTCATTATTCTCATACTCACGGCCATGATCCCTTCCCAGGGTCTTAATCTTAAGTCCACTAAGGTGTTCTACAGACTTGGAATATTTGAAAAAATAGGAACAAGCTTCACTTTTATGAGCAAGAAAGTATACCCAAGTATATCTATAGAAGTCATCTATAAGAACATAAACATAGTGCTTCCAATTTATAATTGAAACTCTTGATGGTCCAAAAAAATCCATGTAAACCAACTTAAGTGGTTGAAAATTTGAAACTTCTTTCTTTGGTTTGAAATAAAATTTGTGTTGTTTTCCCTTTTGATAGGGATTTCACACTTTATCAAGTGGGAATTGTAATTTAGGTAATTCTCTAACTAAATATTTCTTAGATAGCTTCCTAAGTGAGTGCACATTACAATGTCCTTACCTTCTGTGCCACACCCAAGAATATTTATGAAAAGAATTTAAGCAGGAAACATTTTGTTTGGATATGGAATTTAAATCAATAGCATATACATTCTCATTTCTACATGTATTGAAAACTAAATCATTTTTTGAATTAAAAACATGGAATGAATCATTTTCAAACTTAACATTAAATCCATTATCACATAACTAAGATATTCTAAGTAAATTTTTCTTTAATCCATCAACAAAAAGTACTTTAGAAATTAATATTGTATCAGGGTTACCAATCTGGACTAAGTCGATGATTTTTCCTTTTTCACTGTCACCAAAGGTGACATGCCCACCATCAACTTTAATTAGACTCTTGAAGTAAGAATAGTCTCCTATCATATGTCTTGAACACCCACTTTCCAAGTACAATAGGGTATTACATGAACTCTTTAAACAGATTCCCTGTAAAATAGATTAAACATGGGATAATTTTGGTACCGAGATCTTCTTGGGTTTGGAGAGGTTAGCTAGTAAAACATTGGGAACCCATATTTTCTTTATAGGATTTCTAAAATAAAAAAACATATTTTGAGACATAAATACATTGTTAGGTCCTTTAGAAAATTGCTTCTCAAAATATGGTCTAGAATTATTAGGGAACTGTCCATATTATAGAACAAATTTGGTTTTGCTAATTTGTCTCTGTCTAGGATGATATCCTAGACCAGTTATATATTTAGGAGCATATATGTTTTCCTAGAAACTATGTCAAGGTATCCCTACCAGCAGTGAAACTCTCAATATCCTTTCTTAATTTTTCATTAGATAATTTGAGATGAGTGTTCTCTTTCAATAGTTGAGGATTCTTTTCTTTTTCTACACATAGATCTGTTTTAACATTACTAGTCAAGGAATGATGTTTCTTCAAAGATTTATATTTATCTTTTAGTTTATTGCAGGAATCTTCCATCATATTGCAATATTCAAGCAATTTAGCCTTAGACATATTTTCATCATTATCTGAATCACTGTTATTTCCAGAATAATAATTATTTAGAACAGGGTAAACATGTACCTCAGATATGTTAGTCATGAAGAAAAAATTGGCATGATTCTTTTCAGAATCAGTATCTTCTGATTCACTTGTGATGTCTTCCAAAGCACTCCAGGTAGCTTTCATGGATTTCTTGTATTTCCTGCCCTTAAAATCATATTTATTTTTGAATTTTAACTTCTGACAGTCAGCCTTGATGTGTCCTTTACTCTTACATTCATAGTAGACTATATCATCTTCCTTATCATATTTGTTCCAATCCTTCTTCCACTTACCTTATTGATCATACATACCCTTGTAGTTTTGTTTTCTGAAAAACTTATTCTTCCTATAGAACTTCTTAAATCTCATGGGTATTTGAGCCATTGCTTCATCACTATCTGAATCTGAATCTTCACTGGTTGAACTTTTAGTATGTACATGTATTTTCTCCATGTCTTTGTTCTTTGAAGCAGTAGACTTGAATGCCACATATTTTCTCTTAGGTTCATAATATTCTTCTTTGTTCACCTTCAATTATTCTTCATACATAATTAGTTTACCAATAAACGTTTTAATAGGTAGCTTGCTGATGTCACATGACTCTCGGATAGACCCAGAAGTGCCTCTCCATCTGTCTAGAAAACATCTCTATATTCTCATGATCTGCTCCCTCTCTGGAACAGATTTTCCCAGTGAACTCATGGTGTTGACAATCTTATTAAACCTAAGGTACATTTCAGAAATGGGTTCCTCAGGTCTCATATTAAAATTATCATATTTAATAGTATAAGTATTTAATGTCATTTCCTTCACATTGGTTGTTACTTCATGAGAAACAACCAAGGTGTCCGAGATTTCATGAGCTATTTTACATGCAAAAATTCGGTTAAATTCCTCATCTCCTAAAGAGCAGTAAAGGGAATTCATAGCTTTACAGTTATTGTCATAGTCATACTTTGTAGCATCATCCCTTGTAAATCTAGCAGTTTTGGGGATCTCATATTATGATTCTATAGAAGACCAAATATCAAAACCAATACTTTACAAATGAATTTTCGTTTTAATTTTACATTGAGAATAATTCACACCATTAAAGAAAGGTGGCCTATTAGTAGCATCACCTTATAGTATATTTTCCATTACTAGATTTTAGAAAATATATTAAAGGGATAAAATTTAGAACTAATAAAAATTTAAGATCTTTAAGATAAAACTAAAATCACAGTTTGAAAAACAGAGGGTTTGAAGACTTTTTATAAATACCAATGTAACCTATGATACCAAATGTTGGTCGGAGTAGATACTCAAGAGGGGGGTGAATTGACTTCCAATTAAAATTTCTGTTAAAAAAAATCCCCCAAATTAAAATGGCCTAGTCCATTAAGGTAGTAGAGATATAAGTGACTTATTGTTCAACAGGTTTCTAAAAGGTTGATTACTCCTCAGTTGAATCAGTATGAGAACTAATTCTACTTTTGAAACAGGTTTACTAAATGAATCACTTATACACACTAACCAGAACTAACTATCAGAGTGAATGTAAAAATAGATTTATTTCTTTGAAAATATAAGCACAGCGGATAAATGTAAATCAGAGTAATGGAAATATGAACACAACAATTTAAACAAGAGGTTCAGTCTTAACTCAAGACCCAGTCCTCACCACTTGGTGATCACCTACCACAATGCAATTATATTAAAGAGTGATACACAAACTGTATCGGGCTTTACAAAAGTTTTCAACAACTGTCTAGGTTTTTCAACCTCTACCACAGTTATATGTGGTAAAAAATAGACTGCCAATCCACACTAGGCTTATTCCACAGTTATGCGTGGGAAGGAAATGTAAAGAGAGTTTGGTATGGGGATTTTCAGTATCCCTCAGTTCAAGCACAAGAGTCAGTGTGTGTAACACATACACACTGCTCACAAATGTAAAGTATTTAATCACAGTAGAGATAAAGATATTAGGGATGAGTTTATAAGGCTCTGTTGTGTTGGAAGATCAGCTCTGGACTCATTGGAATGAAGGAAATGATGTTTTGGTCTTTCTCTGTAAGTTGCCTCCAAAACAGAGTGTCACAACTTCCAGGTTCTGACTTCCAGATGTAGAGATGATCAGATTCTTGGGTTTGAAACTCTTTGCAGCACACCACTATAGCTTGAAAAAGGTTCTTTCAATTGATCTTCATGATTCCCTCTGTTCTTCAGAATACGTTCTTGAGTGTTCTTCTTCTTTATTTTATTTTTGGGGCTGTATGTGTCTCTCTTATGGGAATTTGATATATTCTATATATTTTATGTATATATCTTTCTTCATGTCTATCTCTACTCATATATATATATACTTTTCCAGCTGAGCTTTTTTGCATTTGGTTCAGCAGGGGCCGACAAGAGAAATGTTTCAACCACATGCGGTCTTCCTCATAAATCGTACTGTCTCTTGATATGACTGGAAATAACATAAAATAATGTCAGATGCATTAATTTTTCCAGACATGACCATTATGATAGTATAAAGAAAATTGGTAAAGAAAAGAAAAGAATATCATTATACTGGTAGCAGATGCATGTCACACGGTATACTTCAACGAAAGTCTCTTCAACTGTGAACTTCATCGGTAGGCTATTAAACTGTGAGCTTCATCGGTAGGATATTCAATTGTGGGCTTGTAACGGTGGACTTTGTGTCAGTGGATGTCTTGTAATGGTAGATTTTAATCTATGTAACAGTAGCTCCTCATCAGTGGACTTCATCGGTAGGCTATTCAACTGTGGGCTTCATCAGTAGGCTTGATCAGCAGTACACTCCAACAGTAAGCTTCTATCTGTAGCACTGTAACATCTGACCACTTCAACAGTGACCTTTCCAACTATAGACTTATCTCAACAGGTAACTTCAATAACGGTGGAGCATGTCCATCAGTAGACTTTGAACAACAGTCAACTATCTCGACAGTAGGGGTTGTCTTGCAGTATCCTTCTACTAATGGTTGACATGTCCAACTGTAGACTTGAATAGTGAGGTTCTCAACAAAAAACTTGAGAAAGAGTCTGACAGTGAACTTCTAACAGAAGACTTGTCACAGCAGTGACCTTGTGACGGTGACTCTTTGTCTTTGAGCCTTGATATGTAGATCAACGGTAGACTTGTGATAGTAACCTTGTACCGGTAGCTTATATCAGTGACAGTAGATCTTCAACAGTAACCTTCTAGGATCAGTAACCTAGAGTAACAGTGAAATATAATGGTGACCTTGAATAGAAGGCTCTTACTAGTAGTCTTTAATAGTGAACTTATATTTAGATAAATGTAAACTGTATACTGGTGCACCAAAGTCATTAGACTAAGAATATAAACTGTTCATGAGAAAATAATTATAAATACAGATTAAAAAGAGTTGGCAAATGACTTAATATATCATGATCAATATTTAAACATGATTTGGGAATATCAAAATAGGTGAGTCCAACAATAAGAATCCTATTTGTCTTTTTTACAATATGGATGATTATTGGAAAGTTTAATATATATTTTTTAACCATCCAATTTCTTTATTTGTGTGGGTTATGATCATGTTATCCCATTTATTTAGATGAGGAAATGTTTTTGTATTTTGTATATTATTTTTCCAATATGAGTGATAATTTAAAAATTGGATTATGAATTATTTATTTATTTTCCCATATAATGAATGAATTGGATTTAGACAAGTGATGGGTGGTACCTCACATTATATATTTTCATGATGCATCTGTAGGTCTGATGAGACAATATTTTTTTGGGTATTGTACATATGCCTTCCTAGAATAAGTTATTGACTCGATGGTAAAATAATGATTTCTACGATAGTTATGACATTGGATGTGGTATTGAATTATATTTATGACAATATTTATTTCACCACTATAGAACCAATTATTGTTACCCATGTGCTAGATTTACTTTCATTTTTATCCATGATTATTTTATGATCTCATTTTCTGTTGATTATTATTTCAGGTTTTTTATTTATTATTTCCATAAAACTTTTTCAATGTATAGGTTTTTATATCTTTCATTGATTAAAATTCATTGTTGATCATTTGATCCTAATGATATTTTTTCTCACTTACCCAGGAAATTGAGAGAAGAACTATGTGTAATTTTTAGGGATATTATTATGGATAATAATGTTCTCACAATTTATTTCAGGAAAATTTTTATGTGTTCAAATGTAATTTATATATGTATCTATTCACCCAAGACATCTATGTTGTTCGATCATTGAGGAACTCATTCATTTTGTACCAATAAGGTAATATAACTACCTACTATGGGTCTCTAGAGTCTGGGTTGTCTCTATTTTTATGCAATAATGTTTATTAAGAACCATGTTGAAGATATTTAAAGGATATTATTTTTATATAATACGTTCTTTGAAAAACCCTACAGATTTCATTGGAACACTCTAGAAAAATTAATAGGAATTATATTTTACAACTCAATTTCATGATATAATTATGTGTATAGATACTAAGACTAATGAGATGAATGAGAACTATATCAATACCCATAGTCAATGTAGGGATGTTACCCTTAATAATGTCCATGAATTTATAGTTGAGTCTAGTCAGATAATGACAAAATTAGGGAAGTTGACATGGGTTATAATAAATAATCCTTCCAATAAATAGAGACCTACTGATCCAGAACACAATATAACTATGATGGGATACTACATGTAATAAAAACATCCCACATTCAATGTAACCAATGAACCTTCTATAGATGAATAATAGATGATGTCCCTAGATATGAATATTCTCTCTTTGTAAAATAGTAAAAAGGAAAAAGTCATCATGATGTTCTATTATTCAAGGGGATAGATTCACTTCTTGAATATTTTCTAGATCCACCCATATTATCTATCAATTATGAAATTATATGAAGAGATGTAGATCTAGAATGATCTATTGATAAGGTAGATATCTATAAAATAGAGGATGTGCTAATTGTATAAAAACATTGATTTTTTCAAAAATAATTACCTCACCATCCACTTGAGTGTGAAGATGAGTTCTCTATTGAACTCATCCATGAAAAATTCCCTAGATCCAAAACACTCTATAAAATAGAATAAGTAGAATTTGTGGAATCAGACAACTCGGTAGGTAAAAATCTTTTGTAGAAATTACAAACTAGTAGAGAAAACATAGGATTTGGAACAACAATAAGGAAGGAATATCCACATTTGTTCAATAAATAATATACACCCCAACTTATAGGATGAAACTATTTATGATAGGGATAATGTAATAACCAAGACCCTACCATAGTAAGAAAACACCATATCAGGAACTATTACATAATGCACACTCAAAGGAACCATTATTCATGAGTATAATTAAAATTTTAACAAATGAATGTTATAATATATTTTTTTTAAAAATAATCTTCATATTGGATATATTTATAAATATATTAGCTTAAAATAAAATTTTGGGTTTTTTATGAAACAAATGATTTTAATTAAAAAGTGTAAAATAAAGTTTCTACCAAAAATGGTACTTTTATTTATATAAGAAAAACAATGAATTTTATAAAGCATTTTAAATAGACAAATATGTGTTTAAGGAGTAATTTTTTTAAATAATAATATTAAATTATAAAAACAATGTTTTATATTTTATGAACACATGTGATATTTTCCAATAATAGAAAATGTTTTTGGTTTTTTTATTAATTTAATATTATTTTGGTAAAAATATTTTTTTTCTAGTTTTTGAATCCACATAAAATTATGTTTTTTATATTAAACAAATTTAAGTACTAAAAATCCAATGAATTTATAATTTTACCCTAAACATAATTTGTTTTCTTAAAAATACACATTTTCTAAAAAATGAGATTTACACATGAAAATGTTAAAATTAATTTTCCATAGACATAGTAATTTTATTTTTTAAAATGAAATTTATATTTTGAATAAATCAGTCCAAATTATTGAACTATACTATTATTATATTTAGTAAATAAAACTAAATTACATAGCATAAATATAATTACCATAGTAAAATCTAAATGGTTGTTTTTAATGAATAAATTTTATTATAGATATATAATTATATATAAATAAATTGTATTAATATAAATTAAAATATGACTCTAATATGTTTTTTAAACCTACAAAAAAGATATATAACATCTAATTAAATTAATAATTAATATGAAATAAAAATTATAGATTCTTATAATATACAAAGTCATTTTTTCTACAAAAATATTTTTTCCTATATCATATGTTTTAATTTAAAAGTTATTTTTCTCACATTTAGAAATATAATTAGGTTAAATGTATCCAAAAAATTTATTTAGAACATATAAATATGGTATGAAGGTTGATCTTATATTTTTACAAATAATATAATTTCCATGGTTAATTTTTTAGATTAATAAGGGTAAAACGAGTAAAAGAGGCATCTCGAATTTTTATAATTAAAAGTTTACATAAAACTTCTAGAAAGAAATGTTAGGTATTAAATTAATACCAAAATTTATCACCTACAATTTCTTTATCTAAATCACAAAACCTTCTTAATAACCTCTTAATTCGATTCTTACCCCATACCTGACTTTAGTTTCCCTGAAAAGCCCCCCATTGTCACCTATAAAAGAAGATCACTCCCACCCAATCCATTATCACGCTCCACTAAAAAGGAATTAATTATGAATTTTCCTTCCATATCCCTATATAAGTCCCTCCCAATGAGATTATAGATTTCAATGGAGTCATCCCATGCTTTTATAAGATAGTTAGAAAGGTAAGGGTTTACAATCATTCCCTTTCCTTTTTAATAGAAATTATTTTTTTATAAAAAAATTTCAAAAAATTTCATTTATTGTAATTTCAGGGTCTTATCACCCATTTTATAACTTTTAAATGATATTAAACTTATCACCTTTCATTGTAGCATTTTTCTTACATCGTTATTATTCCTCCGTAAGGGATCTCATTCCTCCTTCCATTATAAAATATATAACTTTTCTATAATGTCATCATGCTTGTAATTTTATGCCATTATCAGGGATTCAATATATTTATAATTTCATTTCCTCCCATTAAATACTATAACAAAACTATCATAATGTCCAAATTTCCAAAAAATCTGGAATGTAAAGAGGGTATGGTTTTCCAAACAAAGAGATCCTTGTACAGATAGTAGCCAGTAGATGTGGTTCTAGAATAGATTCACCAAGGGGCAATCATCCCAAAAAGGGTTGGTTGAATAATTGACTCAACTATCACCCAGATTCATGATGTGTGGCTCTAAAACTGTAATGACCTGAATCTAGAGCCACTCAACTGGTAGCCCGTACTCGGTTCCCCAAATGACCTCAAGCGCATTTCCCCAAATGCCAGAGGCTACCGACTAGAAGTGAGGGTCTTTGTGAGACATTGGAGAAAATATGCCCACATTTGGTAAGGTATACAAGGAAAAGGAAATAAATGTCAATAGCCGAAGTAGTAAAAAACATACAATAACTAAACTAAAAAGCGGAAGCAATGAATATATATTAATAATTATAATGATGATGCAGGTACAAGTGTCTAAGGAATGAAACCAACACAACAACGTGCTAAAATACAATTGAGAAACAAAGCACGAAAAGTAAGTAGTAACTCCAGCATCATCACAAGCCTAAGCTTGGTCCTATTCTCTCCAGATCCAACTAGAAATCATGTACCTGAAGTAGATGGTCCACAATCTCTATCCACATCTGTAACCATATTACCTATTTGGGCCAAAAAGTAGGACCCAAAAAGGGTGTGAGATGAATCCTAGTAGGCAACCACCACAAGATCTGTGC
The DNA here is from genome assembly GCA_963277665.1 of Viscum album. Lineage (NCBI taxonomy): Eukaryota > Viridiplantae > Streptophyta > Magnoliopsida > Santalales > Viscaceae > Viscum > Viscum album. The sequence continues at coordinate 327,423,368 of OY728121.1, forward strand.
CCTACTGTTAGTGAGCAATATAGAAAAAGTAAAGGAAATAAATGCAGCAGAGAAACAGAAGTACCATAAAGTAAACAATCCTACAAATATCCATTCACATTTATTTATTAATTTAATTCAATCATTTAGTTATCAACCAAGGAATCTAGCAAACAGCTTTATACTCCCAAAGCAAAGCAAGTAAAACAAAAGGTATCCCAATAGACTACCTAAACTAAAAGAAGTACAAAAACCAAGCTTGTTCTTTGGCTTGGTGGACTCTTCACAACAACCAAACATTATTCACATTGATTCTATGGGTGGCTCATATTGGCAGACCCCTCTAGTTAGATAATTATACAAAGGCACAGACACTTGGGGAAGATCTCACCATTAATTCCCCTATGGTCTTGAAACGATAGCTATAGACTCTCTTAGGAATAACTTACGTCTAATTCCCCCTGTAGTCTCGATACATAACTAAGGACCCTATGAGGAAGCACAAAGTCCAATTCCCGTAGGTCCTGCGAATGATACTAATTGTAACAGACTCTCTAGGGAATCCCTTAATCATCAATTCCCCCTTTAGCATACCGCACCAGGTTCACATAGCCCTAAGGAGTGCCGTCATGCCTACACGACTGTCAACAACCCTAAGTAAGTTTAGAAAACAACTTGGATAATAGCTATAATGCATCAAAACCATATAAACATTGGGAAATACGTGAAATCAATTATATCAAGGCAGGCAATCAAAGAAACAAGGTCTGACTCATAGGCAGCCTAAGCCAACCGACTATAAATATCTAAAACAAGGGAAACGCCCATGGGGTGATCCTTAAACACGCTAACATGAAATCATTATTCATCTAACAACCTCAAGCATAAAATCAATCTAAGGAAGATACTAATGCAGGATCAAAACCCTAACCTGAGATACCTGATACATGGGTATCCGTCACTATTGCACAAAAACTCAAAGACATTCAACGTAAGGCAACAAAACACCTAACTCAATCCTAGGAGATCGATATACTTGAACCTCATCCCGTGAATCATCCTAGAACAGAGTAGATAAATGTGATTCTATTGCAACTGACGACGTTCGATTTGGATAACTGGTGACGGATCGGCGGCTCGGAGAATATCTGCGGCCGTACCCTCACTTGCGGTAAAAGAAGCTTTAGAAGAAGATGTTTTGGGGTTAAGACATGACCCCTGTCCATTTAATGAAAAAAAGAAAGTACACGGCATGCACTTTTGGTGTACACGGCGTGTACTAGGCTTTTCCGTACTCCGCATTAAGCGGCCTCCACATCACCCATACATGGCCGTGTGTGTGGTCATGACACAACCATCACATGACCATGAGTGGAATCCATGTACATGGCATGTACTTAGAAAATTTCTAGATTCTCCACTTTTTTCCAGAAACTACCAGAAAAGGAAAAACATACCTGAAAAGAAGGTATTAATTCTTAAAAACATCCCCCGTTAAAGAAATTAATCCCAGAATTTCCCTAACAAGGTGGAAAAGAAGAATCCTCGAACAACTTTGGCCACTGTGATCGCATATCAACCTCCCTCTCCCAAGTCTCGTCCTGTACACGGCCGTGATGCCATTGCACCAGTACCAGAGGAACATACCGGCCAAAGAGTACCTTTTTACTACGATCAAAAATACTGATAGGATGCTCCTTGAATGATGCATCCTGCTCCAGTTCAAAATCCTTAGGTTGAAAAACATGAGACGGGTCTGTGAAATAGCGTCGAAGCTGAGAAACATGGAAGATGTCATGCATATCCTGGTACCTCTGTGGTAACTGCAACCTATAAGCAACCAGTCCAACTCTCTCCAGAACCTCAAACGGCCCGATGTATCTTGGTGAATGATTACTCGGTCTCCTGATTCTCTTGTGTCCCAACCTCAGGGTAACATGTAGAAAAACCTGATCTCCAACCTTGAATCTAAAGGTCGCCTCTGCTGATCAGCATAAGATTTCTGCCAAGATTGTGCAATAGGCATCCTTTTCTGAATCAAATACACCTGTTCAGTGGTATTTTGAACAAGACGAGGACCCAGCATAACTGCCTCTCCTGCATCCATCCAGCATAAGGGTGATCGGGACGACCTACCGTACAAAGCCTCGTAAGGTGCCATCTGAATAGTTTCTTGAAAACTATTATTGTAGGAAAACTCTAATAGAGGTATATGTTTCTCCCAAGAACCTACAAAATCAAGGACGCATTCTTGTAGAAAGTCCTCTAGCACCTAAATCGTGCACTCTGATTGGCCATCTATCTGGGGATGGTAAGCTGTACTCAGAAGTACCTGTGTACCCAAAGCCCTCTGTAGCCCTTTCCTGAAATGCGACGTAAAGCGGGCATCCCTATCTGAAATGATAGTACCTAGAACCCCATGAAAGCGTACAATCACACAGATGTACAACCGTCCAAGCTCATCAACATCCAAGGTATCCTTAATTGGCATGAATTGAGCAGCCTTCGTGAGCCTGTCAATAACAACCCACACCGCGTCATTCCCTCGAGGCGATCTTGGTAACCTTGTCACAAATTCCATCCTGACATCATTACACTTCCAATCGGGAATGGGTAGCTACTGTAAAAGCCCTTCTGGTCACCGGTGCTCCACATTCACCTACTGACAGGTGGAACACCTCATGATAGAACCAGAAACATTCCTCTTCATACTTGGACACCAATACTGGCGGTGTAGATCACGATACATCTTGGTGATTCCAGGATGAACTGACCAAGTTGAGGAATGAAAGTCTCACATCAGCTCCTCGCGTGTATCTGCTGGCACCCATACATGTCCCTAGAATGGAAAGATCTCACCCTCTCCTATGGTCTATCTGGGAAGAGGGTCCTCTCCTGACATGATTTCCCATAGGACAATGCCTTAAGAATCTGATAGTTTCCTCATTCGATCTAGGTCAAGAAGGGTAGAGGTAACAACTACAGAAGAAAGAAAAGTCTGACCCTGTATGTCAAGTGCCTCGAAATGCATTTTAGAGAATAGAGCCATAAGTTTCCACTCACTTCTAGCCTCCTGAACTGCCTGTATCTAAGTCCTCCTGCTCAGTACGTCTTCCACAACGTTGTCTTTCGCAGGAGTATAAGTAAGCTTGAAATTGAAAGACTGTATGTACACAACCCACCACCGTTGTCTCAGATTCATGTCACGCTGTGTGAAGATGTACTTGAGGCTCTTGTGGTCAGTATATACCATAAAATGATCTCCTAGAATATAATGTATCCAACAATGCAAGGCATGAACAACTGCATCCAACTCCAAGTCATGCGTAGGATAGTTCCTCTCATGCAGCCTCAACTGCCGAGATCCATATGAAACAACACGATCCTCCTGCATAAGCACTGCTCCAAGCCTAATGCCAGAAGCATCACAGAAAACTATATAACTCTTTCCTAGCTCTGACCAAACTAGAATCGGTGCTGAAGTCAATCTCCCCTTCTACTCCTGAAAGGCTGAATCATAGGCTTCTGACCAAACATACTTCACCCCCTTCTTAGTCAGGCCCATCAATGGCGCTGCTAAGAATGAGAAGTCCTGAATAAACCACTTTTAGTAACCATCCATCCTTAAGAAACTTCGTACCTCGAAGACATTCCTTGGATGCTCCTAGGTAACTACTACACTCACCTTCTCTGGGTCTACTGATACTCTTGTCTCTGAGATGACATGACCCAGGAAGTGAATCTCATCCATCCAAAAGTGGCACTTCGAGAGCTTAACATATAACTGATTCTCCCTCAGGGTACTCAATACAATCTCAAGAAGGGTAGAATGGTCATGTCGAGTGTGAGAGTATACCAAGATATCGTCCACAAAAATCACCATGAAAGAATCCATGTAATGATGGAAAACTTTGTTCATCAGCACCATGAAAACTGCTGGCGCATTCATGAGACCGAACAGCATAACCAAATACTCATACAGACCATACCTGCTTCAGAAGGCTTTAAGAGGTATATCAGATGGTCTGACATGCAACTGATGATATACAGATCTCAAGTCTATCTTCAAGAACACTCTGGCTCCTTGAAGCTGATCAAAGATATCATCTATCCATGGAAATGGATATCAATTCTTGACCATCAACTGGTTTAGCATTTAATAATACACACAAAGTCATAAAGTACCATCTTCCTTATTTGAAAACAGAACGTGCGAACCCCAAGGAGACGTACTGGGTCGGATGAAACCCTTTGCCCGTAACTCCTCCAATTGCTTCTTGAGCTCTTGTAACTCAGGTTTAGCCATCCTATAAGGAGGTATGGATACTGGTGATTCTCTTGGAACAAGCTCAATAGAGAAGTATACCTCTCGCTCCATAGGAAAACCTGAAAAGTATTTTGGAAAGACATCTGGAAAGAGATCAACCACTGGGGGGAAATCTATCTGAGAATTCCCCTGGTCATCCAGATATAAGCTAGAAATCTGGGCCGTAACACCTCCCAACCCATGATGCTCTGGTCCAGCTCTCCTCACTTGGGAATCCCATTTTCCCTTGTGAAGAAAACATCCGCCCTTTCAGTGATGTAAAACTCACCCTACGATGATAGAAATCGAAAAAGGCATGGAAGGGAACTAACCAGTCCATCCAAAGAATTAAATCATAACCTGTCATCTCCAAAACATATAGATTCCACGAGAAACGACACCCACCAACCTCAAGGGGGAAGTCTAAGAACTGATGCACGCTAGCAGTTCTAATTACCAAGGGAGTGTCTAGCATTATCATATCCTCAGAAATATAAACAGTAAGTCTAAGTATTTCTACAGTATGTACAGAAATAAATCTATGAGAATCTCATGTTTCGAAAAGTGCAGAGGAAAAAACTGAGGCTACTAAAATCTTACCTCGAACTGTAGAAGGTCCAGGATCTGGCTCCTGATGAATTTTCTCTACCGCAAAAGTCTAGCCTGCACCGCGACCATGTGTAGAAGCCTGAGATCCCTGAGCTGACCATCCCTGAACCTGACCACTGCTTCCATAGCGTCTACCCTACCCTGAATGACCTGAAGAACTCCAGCCCCTAGTCTACTGCAGAACTGGTAATCCTGCTCCTATAAGAGGAGTAAAAACTGATCCTCCTTTACAAACCGCTGGAATGAGAACCTTGCCGAATCGCTGCAGATGACCTATCTTGCCGCAATATCGGCACTCCACTAGGTCTCTTAGGAACTAAGGCTTATTATTAACACTTCTTACACACTAATAGCACACAAGTTGGTTTCCAGAAGGATGATTCCGTCTACCAGAAGAAATACCTCTCTTCCTCGAGTCACATCGTGTAGACTCTCGGTGGCGCTTCCGGCTGTCTCTCTGAAAATAATCAGCCCTGGATGCTGAACTGCCCTGGTCTATAGCTCCATCCTCCCTAAGATTTCTCTCTATGATAAGTGCCTATTTGAATATAAGATTAATAGAAGTCAACTAAAATACGTTCACCAATGACCTGCTGTCCGGTCTGAGGCCTTCCTTAAACTCCCTCCCTAAAAACATCTCGTTGTTCCCCAGAATGGGAGTGAAACGCTATAACTCTATGAAGCGGGAGTAATACTCCATAACTGTAAGAGTATCCTTCTTCAGGTTTATGAACTCTCTAGCTCTGTCATCCCTCAGCTTCACCGGGTAGAAGTAGTCGTATAACGTATGATGGAACTCGTCCTAAGCCATATCCTGTGGGCGCCCTGCCCGCGAAACCACATCCCACCATCTTTTGGCAGAATCTCGTAGAATATAAGTCGCTAGCATCACTATCCTCTCCGGAGGCATCTCCAGATGCTCAAATATGGACAACATGGCTTCTATCCAGAACTTCACAGCCTGTGGTCCTCTATCCCATGTGAACGTGGGAGGATGCTGCAGCTGAAAACCCCACGTCAGCTCTTCCATAGACGGGGTAGGATGCTAAGCTCCCTGAAAGGTCTGCATGAATCTCATTAAACCCTATCTGAACTATGATTCGACACTAGTGTATAGAATCACTATAGGTTCCATGTCCGGAATGATAGGCGAAACTACAGGTAGTCCCTGATCTTCCGTATCAGGCGTACGGTCACTACCTGGTTCCTGACGGACAACCGTAGGACATCTCAGTGCCATAACTATGAAAGGTCAAAATCACACCTCAAATTTAGTATTAACAATGATATAAAAACTAAAGGCACAAGATGGAAAATGGAAAAGAAGGCATTCAAGTTATGCCAAACATGATTACACGACATGTTCTTTCCCAACACGGTGTGTTCTCTTAGGTCATTCACATGGGTGTGTACTTTTACCTAGACTGGTCATGTAACACACCAAATACACGGCATGTCATCCTAACACATGACTTGTACTTTAATTCTCTTCCCTGCCTGAGTCCTTCTACACATATAAGAAACACGGCTCTCCTAAGACAAAACTACACGGCGTGTTCAAGGTATACACGACGTGTAATTAACAAACTTCACCTAGACCGTGTTATTTGTGGCACGACCTGTCTTCCCAGGTCACACTACACGACATGTTCCAGAAAGACATGGTGTGTATGAAGAAGTCCTAATAGACCGTGTTGGATAGCCACACAGCCGGATACACGGCTGACACTACCTGATATGTTTCAAAAGAACACGACGTGTAAGAGAAAGGATAACACTGACCCGTGTTGTTCGTGACACGGTCAGGCACCTAGGTCAAATTACACAGCAAGTATAATTCAGAAACGACGTGTATGTGAAAAGAAAACCCGACCCGTGTTGTTCGTGGCATAGTCGGGGTACCTATTTCATACTACAGAGTAGGCTAAACTAGTACACGCTGTGTTCCTACAAGATTTTTCACAACCCTGTGTCCTTGATCGCATGGTCAGTGACACGGATATAGACTACACGGCGTGTAACCATAAAGTACATGCCTTGTATTCTGGGTTTTTTCGGACAGTAGCCTCAGAAACTGCTCTGGAGCCCAGAAAACATAGAAAACCTGTGTTAAGGTGCTAAATTCCAATCCTTGGGGGCCCATACTCCCCACGAATCAAATCATTACATTATAACAAAACATATAACAAGTAAAAAGGTCAATGATCCAAAAAATTCCATTCAATAATGGCCCATAACACCTCTGAGACCAAAGTTTTTCATCCATGATAAATAAGATCTAAACAAACGATACCCTATCAACATAGTAGATATTTTATCATAGCAGCTATAATAACAGCATGCATAGTCTATCACCAATTCTAGCACAACTCCATGAAAATTCTAATGCAATTTAGATGGCATGAAAAAATGCATGACTTGTGATTTTCTAACAAGTGCCTATATGATGGATGAGATGGAATACCCTCATCTCATCGGGTTGCAACAAAAATAGAACCAAAATCATATAAACAGTAACAGAACAACACAAATGCACCACCTAATGGTGAAATCAATTAAACTATAACATTTGCAAAACTCAAAAATTGCAATATTCGAGGTAACCTGGATTTTTCCCTATACACGGGTTCTAGAACACCTAGGCATAGCTATTTACCATTTACCTATTTAGACTATCCTTGTCTAATGTCTCTAAATAGTAAGTCAACAGAAAAGAAAAGAAACCTCGCTCTAATAACACTTTGTAATGACCCGAATCCGGAGCCACTCAACTGGTTCCCCGTACCCTGTTCTCCACATGACCTCAAGAAAATTTTCCCATACACCAGAGGCTGCCGACTAGTAGCGAGGGACTTTTTGAGACATTGGGGAAACTATGCCCTCATTTGGTAAGGTATACAAGGAAAAGGAAATAAAATTCAATAGCAGAAGCAGTAAACAACATACAATAACTGAACTAAATAGAGGAAGAAATTAAGATATAGTAATGATGATAATGATGCATTAGGTAAAAGTGTCTAAGGAAAGAAACAAACACAACAACGTGCTGAAATACAACTGAGAAACAAAGCACGAAAAGTAACCAATAACTCTAGCAGCATCGTAAGCCTAAGCTCGGTCCTATGCTCTCCAGTTCCAACCGGAAATCATCTACCTGAAGTAGAGGGGCCACAGTCTCTATCCACACCTACAACCATATAACCTATTTGGGCCGAAAAGTAGGACCCAAACATGGTGTGAGACTAATCCCAGTAGGCCACCATCACAAGATCTATGCCCTACTGTCATTGAGAAATATAGAAAAATTAAAGGAAATAAATACAGTAGAGAAACATGAGTACCCTAAAGTAAACAATCCTAAAAATCTCCATTCACATTTATTTATTAATTTAATTCAATCAATTTGTTATCAACCAAGGAATATAGAAAACAACTCTATACTCCCAAATCATAGCAAGTAACACAACATGTATCCCAACAGACTACCTAAACAACAAGAAGTACAAAACCCAAGCATGTTCTTTGGCTTGGTGGACTCGTCACAACCAACCAAATATTACTCACACTGACTCTCTGGGTGGATCATACTGGCAGACCCCTCTAGTCAGATAATCATAAAAAGGCATAAACACTATGGAAAGTTCTCACCGTCAATTCCCCAAAGGTCTTGAGACGATAGCTATTGACTCTATCAGGAAGAACTTATGTCTAATTCCACCTATAGTCTTGATACGTATCTAAGGACACTCTGAAGAAGCACAAATTCCAATTCCTGTAGGTCCTGCGAATGATACTAATTATAACGGACTCTTTAGGGAATCCGTTAATCATCAATTCCCCCTTTAATCAACCGTACCAGGTTCACACAGCCCTGAGCTATCCCATCATGCGTAAAAGACTATCAGTAGCCCTAAGTAAGTTCTAAAAACTACTTGGATAATAAATACAATTCATAAAGAGCATATAAACAGTTGGCAATACATGCAATCAATTATATCAAGGAAGGCAATCAAAGCAACAGGGTCTGCCTCACAGGCAGCCTAAGACAACCGATGATAAATAGCCAAATCAAGGGAAACACCCATGGGGTGATCCTTAAACATACTAACAAGAAATCATTATTCATCTAAAAACCTCAAGAATACATGAAATCTAAGGAAGATACTAATGCAGGATCAAAACCCTACCTCGAGATACCTGATACATGGGTATCCGGAACTTTTGTACAAAAACTCAAAGACATTTAATGTAAGGAAACAAACCACATAACTTTATCCTAGGAGATCGATATACTAGAACCTCGGCCCGTGAATCGGCCCAGAACGAAGTAGATCATTGTGATTCTATTGCAACTGACGTCGTTCGATTCAGATAACCGGTGACGGATTGGCGGCTCGTAGAAGATCTGTGGTCGTACCGTTGCTCTCGGTTGAATAAGATAGAGAAGAAGATGTTTTTGGGGTTAAGATGTGACCCTAGTCCGTTTAAAGGAAAAAAAGAAAGTACACGACGTGCACTTTTGGAGTACATGGCGTGTACTAGACTTTTCCGTACTCCACATTAAGCGGCCTCTACATCACCCCTACATGGCCGTGTGTGTGGTCATGACACAGCCAACACATGGCCCTGAGCATCATCAAAGTACACGGTGTGTACTTATAAAGTACACAACATGTACTTAGAAAATTTCCAGATTCTCCTCTTTTTTCCAAAAATGACTAGAAAAAGAAAAACATACCTGAAAAGAAGGTCTGGGTCCTTACAAAAACTATAAACCCTTCTAGAAACTCCTGGGGGTCATTATTTTGAATATTCTCACTCTTTTTGTGAACAATGATAAATGTTTTTTATAACCATTACAATTTTCTCCTACCTGTGAAAACTAAAAAACTAAATAACTACACCTTAGTAATAATATAATATATTGAAATTATCATTCACCACTAACTTATCTCTATTTCATTTATATGGTAACTTCCTTTCACATTGAGAATACGAAATTATTTATATGTTCATTATGTATTATTTAATTATCCATTTTCTTTATCTGATAGGGTTTTGATCATGTTCTCAATTTTACTATAATGGTGAAAATTATTTGAATTATGTATGTTTTTATTACAATATGGATGATTATAGTAATTATTATTGTGTATTGATTAATAACCAACCTTCTTTATCTATATATATTATGATATTGTTTCCTCTTTTATTGATATAAGGGAAATTATTGGTGTCTGATTTTTCATTATTACAATTTGAATGATTATTCGAAAGTTGAATATATTTTAACTATCCACTTTATTTCTCAAGATAGGTTATGATAATTTTGTTCCATTTTTTAACAACAGGAAAGGTATTAGTTTTCCATATATTTTTATTCTAAATATGGATGATTATTGTAGAATTTGATTAGGATTTCTTACGAATTTTCACATAAGATGAATTCATTTTACTTAAAAGGTTACGGGTGGGGATCAACATTATATTGCCCCATGATTCATTATGAGGTCTCCTGATACAAATATGTTATTCTATTTTGGTGTATGCTATCTAAGAATAATTTGTTTGATGGATGGTAATTTCATGATGTCTAATATCATATTGTCTTGGATTATGGTATAGAATTATTTATATTGAATTAGTAATTTCATATCTAAGGAACAAGTTATTGTAATCCATGTGATCAATTTATATTCATTGTTTTCCATGGATATATAATGCTCCATTTTTTATTTTATTAAGACTTTATGTTGTTTATTTATTTCTATTATATCACTTGTTCAATGTTTATGATATGATAGATTCAATTGTATTCTACCCCTTTCTTAGCATAAAAGATCCCCTTATTTTTCAAATTTCACCTAGAAACCTAGAGGATAACTATTTATAATTTCAAAGGATATGATGGATGGGATAATAATGTCATTACAAAGTGCACATGTTGTATCCTATATATTGAATTGTAATGTATGTATGCATCTATTCTTCCAAGACTACAAAATTGTTAGATCCTTAAATAGATCTTATATTATGTACTAATAATTTAATATAACTACCAGATTTTGGTTCCCTAAGCATGGTTTGTAAAATTTTTAAAGGTTATAAATAACCTGGAAAAAAATATTTGATATGTGAATGAAAATAATAATTTATTTTTAATAGAAGTAGTTAAAAAATATGACCATTGAAGTAGTAACATGATTGTTATAATAACATGATAATTATTAAAATTGTGACATGACTATTATAATTTTAAAATAGATAGCATATAAGATTCATTTTGAATAAACAATGTTAATATAAAATTTATAATTTCATAAAATTAATATTCAAAATTCATAAATAAAAAATTGTAATTTTAAATAAGGTATGCTTGCAGTTAATGTTTAAAACCTTCATTTTATTTTTAATATTTAAATGTAAAAAATTATTTCCATACGAAATTAGTTTTATGAAAATAATTTTACCATGGAATTAACAATTTTGTAATTATCCAATAATATTTTTTTTGTAATTTTTGGGTGACATGAATTTTAAGTAAATATTAAAAATATAATTTCACAAATATACTATTTTGTACAACCAATTATTTATGTAATGTTGAACTTATAAGTTCTAAAATGGTTTTATTGAACTAAAATTTGATTAATAAAATAATTAATGAATTAATTTTTTTTTAAATTTCCAATCTAAAAAATTTAATTTTAAAAATATTTAAATATAATGTATTCCATTACCATTTTTCCATGTTTTTATTTGTTTCATTTATATAAACCTATAAATGTTTTGGTTTAAATCCTTAATTATTTTTTAAAAATATTTTTAATTGGGTACAATTCCTAGTTATAACTAATAAAAATATTTTTAGTATAGCCATTCAAGATTATTTTATACACTATTTTAACTAAAAAAACTCTCCTTTAAGTATAAATATCTTCTCTCACTCATAGAAAATAATTTCCCAAATCCATTATCATAACATTCTTTTTTCAACTACCTTTTATAATCCTTCATATAGGCTTATGTATACCCTAGCCTCAACTGACTCCATTCCATCATAACATTATACCAATAATAAATAAATTCTAATAAAGAAATATGTAACATATCTTACTTTTTTTCCTTTCACTTTTCCTCTTTCATTCTTCTATTCTAAAATTACACTATGAAATGAAATTTATAAAATTAATTAAATACTATATTAAAATGATATTAACAATTTCATAATACTATAATTTTTTTCACTTTAAATATGTCTATTTGTGTGTGTTTTCTCACTCCTCTCCCCTCTTTTGGTAATGTCAATTTAATGATTGGTTCTATCCACCTTTGAGGATGTATTCAATTCATTATGTATCCCTGACTTTATGGATGGTAATTGAAAATTTTCAATATATATACATAGATGATATTATGATATTGTGTAATTATTATAAAACGATTATTATATATAAAACTATCTGTCCTTATTCTGGGCAGTGTCCCCTTAATTTTCAGTATAGTTATTTATAATGATATTTCCATTTCATTAATTATAACTACCGTCACACATAATTAGCCCAGCCTATATATAATATATAAATATATAATTTTAATTATTTATAATAATTTAGAGGTAATTGGAATAATAGATAATTAATAATTAATTAGAATATTGAAATCAAAATGGAAATTGTATTACACAAACAAATATACTTCCAAACCAATTTATCATTAATGAAAATTTAATAAAAAAATTTAATGATTATAATTGATTCGAAATTTCATAAATGAATTTATTAAAATTACATATTAATGATTTGGATAAAATATTTATACTATACATTAGGTGAAGATATGGAAAAACAAAATGGGACCAAAGTTAAGGGGACTCAAAATAAATAACTTTATTTGGTTCTATCAACTATTTTTATCAATTTTAACCATGATTTATCTAAATAATTACTAAATCTATATTAAATTCCATTTATTTAATTTAAATTTTATTGAATATTGTATATTGTTTTTTATTTAATTAGGATGAAAATTTAGTCTACACCCATGATATAGGTATCATTTAAATTTTCTGATACTCTCATGGATTCTTATTATGTTGTTTCTTATTCTCATCATGAACTGGGGTATTTTTTCTGTGGTACACATGAATGTATAAAATAATTATTTCCTTCCTTATTTTTTATCCTTGAAACTTATTTATAGAATTTTTATTATGATAATATTTTGAAAAATATTCTTTTCTGATGTGATATTTATTATTTATGATTGATGTTTATTTTATTTCTATATAGAATGTATGAATATAAGTATATTATGGAAATTTTGGTTGGAAAAAAATTATACCACCATTCCAGACATTAGAAAAAGAAATATTTCACATGATATCATTATCTGTGCACATAAAAGAGTTATGTTTTTATAATGTTATCCATGTAAATGATGTAAATATAATTTTATATAGTCTTATGATGTCACGTAATTATGCCTTATCTTAGGTTTACATTGTTTAATTATTATTCATGAGCCATATTCAATGTATTATTCAAATGAATACATAATTAATTTGTTTATTGACATATGATTATTATTATTTTCATCCATGTACTCAAGATGATTTAGGGATGAGGTTTTACCCAATTATTCATCCACTTACTAGTACTTTTCTCTCAACCTTACAAAAATTTATGTAGCCATGTAATCACATGATAATAATATATTATCAATGACTATAGAGTCTCATTTCATAGAGATTTAAATAATGTTTAATTTTTTACATGTATTTATATTTTATGAGAATAATTTTCCCAATACACTAAACTTGTTGATTTTTTGAGTTGTAATATTATGTACAAAATTATTAAAAATGATTTTATAATCTTATTGATAATATAGGGATAACTTTTATGATATATCATATATTTAATAACCTTAATTCATGATTTTTTATATAAATATATACTTATTACATTACAAAAGATTCATGAGGCCCTGTGTATTTGGGTAATTTGATACATATCATAATAACATAAATCATGGTTACCAAAAAATTATTTTGAAATTATTAATATTCTCTTAAAATTCTATCACTCTTATAAAAGCATAATGGATAAACTAGGGATGTACATAATAAAGGAATGATATATAAATCCCAGTAAAGGAATAATCAGAAAATATAATGTTGAAAGTAATACATGTGTGTCAAGAGGTACATCAAGGTAACATAAAATGGATGAGAATCATAAACCTGAACATCCAATCATGATATGATATGATAACATCCAAACAGAAAAGGAATGTGGTAATAAAAGAAAACATGAATTCATAATAATAATTTAAAGATAAACCCCAAGAAATAATAACATAGTATGGTTAGGATAACCTCTCACACACTATACATTTTAACTCATGAGACAAAAACATTATCCAATGTATTGGATGGATTTAAAATTTCGGTCCCACCTATCCCATTTATATAAAGTAAATGAACTTGTGTTCCATATGGAACATACAAAATATATATTCAATTCATCAATTTTAATCACATGATGATGACTTTTGGATTAAATAAATGCAATTAAACTTTTAATGAAGGATAAATATGTCTAGTTGAGGACCCCCGAGTGGAAATGGGTATCGGTTTTCACTACAAATATGATCGGCATGGAAAACAACATGATAATTTTGGCAGCATAATGGGTTTACATAAGGATTCATGTAAGGGTTTAATGAGAGTTAAAGGTGGTCTCCAATTTCATGGAAATCATTAGTATATTATAATGCATGTTTAAAAACATATTACAATATGAATAAATGTAAATCAAATGACATAATACAAAGAAAGTTCTTGAATAAAGGGGATACTGAGAGTGTCCCCTTACTTCGACATAGTAACAACTTAGGTGATGGTTACAATGAGAGGGGATAAATGATTACTTAATCTTAGTATATAAATTATAAAATATAGGGATATTTATAAAAATACTAAAACTTAATAATTTGATATTGAGAAAGATAAATACAAATAATGTATGTGAATAGATACAAAGATATGGATAGATCCCTTACCTTGAGAGGATTATTTAAAAAGATTGGGCGATGTTTCCTAAACTATTTATAACACCTTGGGAGGCATTTATAGATGTATTGGGTGAGTAAAATCATGATCAATGGGTTTTAATGAATATGAGTGGGAGTTTGGGTGGGTATTTTTTGAAACATAGAGGGGTATTCTTTATTAATTTCTAAAAAAGGGATTTGGTCTCTATTTGATAAAATACTAAACTCCAAATTCTGTAAAATCATTTTTTCACAAGGTTTCTTCTAAATAAGAGTTGTTTTAAATATTTTAGATGTCCAAAAACAAATAATATAAAAATATTAACATTGGTGATGTGGAAGTGAGTCCTTTATAAAAATAATTGATATTAAAACATGAAAATATAATATGAGTTTTTGAAGATTCATTAATGGTTTATAAAATTCATAAAATAGCCTAATTATTTAAAATTGGAAATAACTATTTTCTCAGTGATTCACTTTATATTATTTATTATGTCACTTTTGTGCTATTATGGATGTCATAATAAATACTATATATCTATACCATATTTTTTTACAGAAAATTTGAACTATCTTCATAATTATAAAAAATTCCCCATTGGATATTTTTATCATGATAATTTAAAAAATAACTATAATTTTTATCAAACTAATTTTATAAATATGATTATTTACACTTCTAATTCGAAATCATCATTTATTGCAAAATAATAGTTTTTTACAACAATAACATCTTTTTGATCCTTATAAATATTATATTTTACCAAATTAAATTATATTATCATTTGTATATAATTAAATAATATTTAATTAGAATATTATATGAAAAGAATATTTCACATTTCTTGTACTTATCAGAATTTTTTTTAATTAAAACTCTATATTTTCCTAAAATAATATTTTGGATTATACATATCAAAATATAATTTTCATCAAATCATATATAATTGTATATAAAAATAATAGTAATAAGGGATAAATATAATCCTTACTTTATTTAATATGGAAACACATGAATTCAAAAAACTATGTTTGAGATACATAACCCCTTATTATATTAGCATACACTATAAGGGTAAGGTTTGTGATGGTTGCACTTTCTTGTGGTGGTTTGATGAACATGGTTTGGTTCGTGATCTCTATAATCTTGAACTTCCCCAATAAATGGTTTTTATCATACTTCAGATGTTGAATTTCATCTTTTCCTTGGTCAAGGGAGAATCCTAGTGTTTCCATCTCCCTTGGAAGCTCCAATAAACGGGATTCATATGGTATAATCCTACGATTTTATGACATTTCTACTTCTGTCTACGTCAATTATACTTTATCCTAAACCTTAATATATTTTTATATATATATTAATACAAATAGTAATTATATAATTAATATATCATCAATAGTTATGATTATTAAATCTAAATTAAATAATATATTCTATATTTTATAACAGTCCAATATAAATTAAGTAGTGCATGTGATTTATATTACTACTATAGATGATAATGAATTTATTCTTCAAAATGAAATTTAATTAATAAATTTTATGGTCTTTACATTCTTCCCCACCTTAGAAAATTCTCCATAAAATATCATTTCTAACCCTTAATCAAATGAAGGTGCTTTTATTTCATCACCTCTTTTGGTTCCCATGTTGCATCCTCAAACTTTTGGTTCTTCCACATTACGTTAACCAGGTGAGTTGTCTTGATTCACTGAAATTTTTCTCTATAATATAATATCTTCGCTAGTTTCTCCTTATATAAAATATTACTTTTTAAGGGTACCACCATTTTAATCAGTACATTAAAGGGCTATGGTATATACTACCTCAAGATGGATACATGGAACAAATCATATACTTGAGATCATTTGAGTGGGAGTTTTAGTCGATATACCACCACTATGATGATATTCTAGATCTGTAAGGTGATAATGGATCTAGGTATAAGATTTACCATCTTACCAAACCTCATTACTCATTACCATGTCTATATATGAAGGATCACCTTGTCTCTAACCTCAAACTCTAAGTACTGTCGATGATTGTTGGAAAATAATTTCTGTCAACTTTTTGGGAATTTTATATGATGTTGAATGATCTAAATATTTTATTTCATATATTGGATAATGGAAGTTCCCATAAGCTACTACTATCTAACATTATCTTGGAATATTAAATTTTGACACTTCTTCGCATACATATCCTCATAAGCTTCCATTTGAATTCTATAATGAAAAATATTGTTATATGAGAAACACACTAGATTAAGGTGTTGTTCCCAATATCCTTGGAAATCCATTATATATGTTCTCAACGTATCTTAGAGAGTTTTTATGGTTATCTTAGAATTACCAACCATCTGAAGGAGACAAGAATTACTGAAACTCAAACCTCTATCAAATTATTTCTAAAGACTTCTCCAGAACATCACGATAAACCTCACACCTCAATCAGATACAATAGATAGTATAACTACATGAAGTTTTACTACATCCCATATGTATATAATGGTAATTTTGGAAAGAGATAAATTTTACTTAATATCAATGAAATGTTGAATTAGTAAGGTGATCGGCTATAACCCAGAAGAAGTTATTTCCTTTAGATATCTTGGGTAGTCATATGATAAAATACATAGTTATGTTTTCCCATTTCCATATTAGTTTAGGAAATGGTTGCATCATACCCTTATAAATCTAATTTATATCCTTGATTTTTATGTAAACAAATCTTAAAGATAATAATTCTATAATACACCTTTTCATGTTACCCCATAATTGTTTTTATTCTGATCTCTATACATCTTAGTTTTTACTAGATTAATAGAGAAGGTTGAGCTATGAAAATCATCCAAAAATACTCTCTTAAAATAGGTTTTTATGGGACATGTATCGGGAATCAAACCCATATAAAACCCTTTTTATCAAAGTAGTACATTTAAATATTCATTACCCTTTTTTTAGATCCTAATCATCTTTTTGGGCCTCCTTGATCATCTCAAGAATGGATGGTTGAAAATTTATTTGAGAAATGTTGAATGAATAACCTTATATTATTCCCATTTCAATCCTTTCAATATATAATATGATGGGTTCCCTTTAAATCCCCATCATGAAATTTTTTTTTGGATAATTTCTAGTTGGATAATATTACACTTTGTTCACATTCATAGAATTGTAATGGAATGAACAAACATAATCCTTGATAAATTTTTCCACTTTCAATGGAACATATTGAGCTCCTTTTTTGTGAATATATACTTGAGTATTATATGATCTGTATACATGGTCCACCTCTCCCCATAGAGATAATGTATCCAAATTATCACTGTTAGTATCAATTAATCCAATACTATATCAAGAATATGGTAGTTATTCTTAATGATATTTAATTAGTTGTAGGATTAGTCTATCACATTTTCATATTTAATGAGTACACAAGTCATGACCTTTTTTTTGATATATCACGGTAGGTCACTAATAATTCCCCAATTGTGGGTAATGTTATCACTAAAATAGTGATTTGAATCTTCTATAACAATTTGAATATCTCATTTCATTCATCAATTCAGACAATATTCACCCACTTTAAAGTTATCATAGTTAGTGGGAATGAAAATCAAGAGGGGTTTCTCAAAAACTGATGATAACACTGAGTTAATCCCAGGAAAATACATATCTATATTATATATATTAGTCTGGGACTTCATTCAATTGCCTATATTTTCAAAGGATTCACATATATTCCTTTTCTTGTGATAACATTCCCCAAGAATGTTATGTTCTCAATACAAAAATCACATTTACTATAATTCACATATAACGTTTCCTTTTGTAATTTATTCCAAACAAAATTGAAATTCTCCTCATATAACTACATTATTTTGTTGTAGATAAGAACATTATCTATAAAGGGTTCTGAAAATTTGTTAAGGTAATCCTTAAATACTCTATTAGTTACGTCTATGATGATTGATGGAGCATTACTGAGTCCAAACTAAATAACTAAAAACTCATAGTTCCCATACCTTGTATGAAAAGATGTATTTGGGAAATCCTCCTTCTTCATCACTACATGATAATACCATAAGGAAGATCCATCATAGAGAATTACTAAGATCCATATAGATTCTCTAATATGACATCAACCCATGGATTATGAATCATAATCTTTTTGAGCTCATGATAACCTATGAAAAGGATCATTGACCCATCATTCTTATTGAATAGTAATACTAACACATACCATAGTGAATCACTTTAGCATATAAACCCTTTACCCAAATTTTCCTGTAGTTTATTCTTTAACTCATCAAGATTGACATTGGCCATTATATATAGAGTCTAGGGTATTGGAAAATCTCCACGTATATTTTTTACTGAGTACTCAACCTCTCATCTATAAGGAATGAAATAAAATTATTTCATAAAAACTTCATCATATTCCTTTAAAATGGGAAAATCATCAAGGATGATATTTTCCATAGTCACATTCATTTGAGATAGATAATTTTTCCCATAAGGAAATAATACCAATGCTTAAGAAGATGATTCCAAATGAGACTCATCCTCCACTTTATACATGAAGATAATTAGAGGGCGATTCATGTTACAGATGTTGATTTTGTCCTCTTAGTAATTTTAATAGGATCTTTATAAGGAAATCCAATCTATACTGAAAATTACATAAAATTCTAAAAAATAGTGTTACACAAGGTTCAATGGGGATTTTATCCCACAAATATGGACAAGGGATATGTTATATACTTGGGATGCATTGATTACCAAATTTACCATTGTCACTGATAGCTCTACTTATTTTTTTTTCAGGGGGTGTTTGAATAGTTCTACTAAACATGAATGATATTAATGAATTCAAAGAACTAGAATCAAATAAAAAATTCATTATCAATGAATGAATAACTAGTATACCCATCGCAAGATCATTATGAGGATCTATCTCACCAGTTGGGGTGGGATATGTTCTCTTTATATCTCTAGTTAATGGATTTTTTGTATTTTGTTATAATGAAGAACCCATATCATAGTGAAATTATTCACATATTATCCTTCTTCCATGACTTTGAACTATTAGAGAATAAGTATACAGTTGACTAGAACATTAATTTCTTCCATCACTTTGGTTGGTTTCCCTTGCAAGCATTCACTGGTTATGTTCCCATCCTTCCTACACATAGAGAAGTTCCATTTACCCTTTATGGAATTTATGGGATGCTTATTACCAAACTTTTGGTATGTGGTGTGTTGGAAATTATATACACTATGAGATTTAACCATCACTAACTTATAATTAAACTACATTCACCTGTTCTTATATATAGATCTGTGAGACCCTTTATATTCATTAGTCTCTATTTCTACTTTGATATAACATTGGAAAATTTCCCCATAGTTTTCAAGGTCTTGAATCATAATTGTTTTTATATATTTTCCTATATCACTGTAAATAAGTGGTAGAATTTAATTTTAGGGTCACTGAATAATTAATATGGGTTTTTTAATATTATTGGGAAGTTTTCTTCATACACCTTGATGAATTCAACATCAATTTTTTAAGGCCAAAGAAATCCCTCTCCATTCTTTGTTAGAGTGTATTATGAAAATATTTCCTAAAATAAAATTTATGTAATCCTTTCCACACAATTATTTTTATTTTCTATTCATGCCTAGTATTTTTTATCAATGTCCAACATTAATCAGCTTCTCCCTCCATATGATAAACAAATAACATGACCTTTACATGCACAAAGCATTGATGAATGCATATGTGACATCCCTAGATTTTAATAAATATATTATTTTAAATTAATTTAAATTATTTTATATATAATGTTATACAATATGAATAGATTATATTTCATTATTAACAATACACTTTTATCTTGGTTTTCATACAAAATCATGTTCCTTTGATGTCTTGTGTTACATGTAAGTTCGAGTCGTATAAAACAATAATATACTGTTGATATTATAATTTTATATGGAAGTTATCATTGTCTATTATATTGGTGGATATGAATAAGAATAAATATATTATAATTTTTTTTGACATTCATTTAACATGTTTTATCGGCTTATGATAAGAATAAATCCAATTTTAAGCATAAAAACTTTATATTTTTTAAAAGCCTTTTTATGGCCTTTTAATAGAGAACCCATTTTTAATATAATTTTTGACACATTCATAATATTTCAATGAAAAAAATAAATTTCTTTTTTGAAATTGGAATATAAAAATTTACTTTTGATAATTTTTGTTATTTTTTTTTGCCAAGTTTCATTTTTTGATGAATAGTGAAAAATACTCTATTTTAGTTGAAAAATGCCTTTTTGTTTAAAAAATTATTATTGTTAAATTATATTTTGAATTGGTTTTGAAGTCAAAATAGATCAATTATACATCTATTAATTCAATTTAGGTCATTTGAATCATTTTTATGTTAAATTTTTATATAAAAACTTATTGAACTTTTGAACATATCCACTTTAAAACCCCGCTTGCTCGCCACACCTACAAGAATAAATTTAAATATAATTTTAATACTTATATGAATTGAATTTGAAAAATATAAATAAAAATTTTTATTCAGTATAATATTTATAGTCTAATAATATCAATATAGTTTTTTACCAAAATGTTTAGTGAAAGTAATTAAAATTAATTACAGCGTTAAAGGTAATTAATTTTAACAATGGACTAAACCTTAAAATTAAAGGCCAAAATTACCTAAGAACTATTTCAAAAGAAATTATATTCCAATAGTTATACCATATCCCATGTTGGTACTAATTTTATTGGGATATTATCCCATGAATATGACATATATAATATGTTATGAAAAACAACAAAAAAGAACCTTCCTTACCTTCTACATTTATAATGATTTAGAGTATGGAATAAGCTACATATATTTGGTTATAAAAAATATTTTGAAAGATA
Organism: Viscum album; assembly: GCA_963277665.1. NCBI lineage: Eukaryota > Viridiplantae > Streptophyta > Magnoliopsida > Santalales > Viscaceae > Viscum > Viscum album. The sequence goes on from OY728121.1 coordinate 327,445,282, forward strand.
AATAAGTTTTTATCATGTTAATTAATCTTTATTTTTGATATAGGATATAATTATATTAAAATCTTAATAAATGCTAACATATAGATTATTGTTTTAATAATAAAATAAAATAAATAATGCTAAAAACATTAAATGTAAAGTAAATTTAATGAACTATTGTGTTCCATTATTTTTAATTTGAATATTTAATGTATCATATATTATAATTTAATATATATTAATTATAATTTGTTTATATTTTTAGATTAAAATTAAGTAAATAATTTAAAATCTCTATTAATGTTATTTTACAATAAATGATATTTTTTTTATAAAAATTAATGTTACTAAAAATACAATATTATACTAATAAATTTGTAAAATTTAATAAATATGAAAAATGGTTCAATAATGTACCAATAAATCGTTTATAATTAAGATATTGACCCATAGATAACAAAAATATTATTATCATGGTTCTTGTTGAAGTAGTGGTTTTGAAAGTCCCATGTGCTTGTTTTAAAAGAAACATATGATTTTTATTTTGTAAATTATATAATTTATTTATAATTAAATTGGTATATAATTTCTAACAAATATCAACTTAATTTAGTCTTAATTTATGAATTACATATCATAGAAAACTAGTAACATAAAAGAAAAATATAAGGAAACTTAAAGACTAAAGAACAAAATTATAAAAATGAACTTATTTTTGTTTGGGGGACGTTTTTATCAATCATAAATCCTCATTAATAAATTATCTTTTAATTTTGTAATCTCATTAGGTAAGGGATACCTCCCAATAGTGGTTACCTTTTTTTATTTACCAGAATGCCACTCCTACTCCACTATAAAAAGGCATTCACTCTACCCCTTCCTCACACATCTCAAGAAACATTAAATCTTCCAACCCCTACCCAAATAATCTCCCAAAATCCATACCCTCAACCTTGAGTCCTCACTATTATCATAAATACAAATAAGGAAACTATTTGTTAGATTCCAAAAGGAGTTTCTTAAAAAAGAGGTAACATTATTCAACATGAATTTATGTTTTATTTCTTTATCCATCCATTTAATTATTATTATTACAATATTATATAATCACATCTGTATAATAAATATATTGATATTTTTTTGTTTTAAGGGTTTTACCTACACCTATATACACATCCACCAAATGGGTAACATAATTAAAATTCGTGTACAGTGAACTACTGCCTCCAGAAATGAATTCATTCGTTTTTCATTTACCACCTCTCATGGTGGGTAATTATTATGGAAACATTATTTTTATATTATATATATGATATTTATTTTGCCTTAATTATTTGGGAAATTTTATATATCACATAACTTTATGTGTTCCATTTTTTGTAAATATGATAACTTTATTTTTCGATGTGTGGACTACCACCTACTCAAAGCAATGTGATACATCCACACATAACATGTAATGTATTAAGGGTTAGTGTAATTAAAAAAATGTTACAAAAATGAAATATATATGATATTAATGAAATAATTAAAATTTTAAATATAATATATCATTTTATTAATTACCCTTTAAAACATGTTATTTATGATATAATTATCATTATGTAAAGATAAAAGGTCAATTACCTATTTTCCATAATGACTGTTGAAAAATAGGAATGTTACTCATGCTTATGTATGACCTACCATCTCCAAGACTGTAACATTGGTTCATTTTTCATAACAATATTTTATTATTTGTTTTAAACTTCTAATTTATGTATAAATATTATAAATATTTCATGATTATTATTCTGTATATATTTTAATAATGAGCCCTTTGACCATAGTTAACATAAAAAACTCAATTTTGACATATAAACTGATTATGGTTAAAACATTAAACATAAAAATTATTGATTTAGTAATTGGATATAACTTATTTATATGTGAAATAAAATTAATAATAAACCTGGAAAAGGTTTTGAAGAAATTATATAATTAACATAAGTTTATTATTAATGAAAAATAGAGGACAAGAATGAAAAATCGTACTTGAGTTAAGGGATTCTTGTCTGACTTTTACATTCATGAGGGTTACATGATAATCACCACGTATTTCTTTGGTATGTTGTATCTAGTTACATTTTTGATATATTATATCATGAATTATTTTATCTTCATTGAATTTATATGTTTAATTTTATTATTATTTTTTGGGGTTTTTAATTTATATGTTACCACAGTTGTAAGAGGATTTCTAGTACCACTTTTATTTCCTCGAGTCTTATTCCACGTTCAACAAATATTTTTATTACATGGTTTATATACTGACCATGAATGTATCTAATGATTCTTATACTTAAATATATGTGGTTTTATGAATCATTTTGATGATCTCAATTTCATGGGATTTACATTTTCAAATTTACCGAAGCGGTAGTGGTATTTTTTTTCACAATTTTCCTTCTATGAGACATTTGTTATGTTATAAACCAATATTTTTTTATGAGGTGAATATAATTTTTATTTTAAATTTTATATCATTAATATCCTTATTCTAATGATATTATTAGTTTCACTTTTTTTTATTCCATTAATGGGGTTAATGGTTCAAATGTTTCAAAGTTGTATGGGGAGGTTTGGAATGTTTATGGATTATTTTATTTAAGAATGTTTTAATGTTCCTTAAATAGTATTTCCATTAATAAAAATCAGAATCCTTTGTTGTTACTTATCATCCACTAGGGAATTTTTTTACTGATATCATCCTCCTTCATTATTTGGATGGATTTTATTTCTTTTACAGAGATTTTTATTTAAAACATTTATTTTCCAGGGGTTAATCTTGTTTCAATGAGATTATTAATTAACCCATTTCTTTTCCATGGGTTAACCATGTTTCAATGAGATGTATTTGGAAACTATTTCCTTTCCATGGGTTATTCATGTTTCCAAGAGACTATTATAGAACCCATTTTATTTCCATGGGTTATTTTTATTTCAAAGAGATTGAAATTTATCATATTTATTTTATACGGGTTAATCATGTTTCAAAGAGATTGTTTTGGAAAATATTTTCTTTTAAATTGGTTATACAATTTTCCAAGAGATTTTTATGGAACCAATTTCATTTACATGAGTTATTCATGTTTCAAAGAGATTGTTATTGAACCCATTTATTTTATATGGTTAATCAGGATTCAATGATATTTTCCTTAAAAACATTTCATTTCAATAGGTTAATTAGGTGTGATGATTTTCAGGGGTACTTAGAAATTTTATGTGTGGTTACATTATAAGCCAATTATGGGTGGTTCTGTGGTAGACCAAGGACGAGTGGGTCCATGATAGCCCTCCAATGAATTGTGTATGGAAGTCTGTCATAAGTCTATTCATTTTGTAATAGTGACAGGTATGGTAGTCAATGACACTGTTATTCCATTTATAAGAGTGAGAAGTATAATAATTTCCCAAGATAATTTTTTTTCTTATGCTTTCTATGAGATTATAATTTTTTTAATGATCGATATTGATATCACATGGTTTTTCACTACAGATTATAATGACTCTTTCCTTTTCCATGTTTTTATATTTTATATTCCAGGTACTGATGTGTATAAGTTCTTTTATGATTCACTCATGCACTTGATTGTGCCATCATACTCTTATAAAATATTATGCTCACTGATTACATTTAATTATAAATACTTATACTTAAACTTACTGAGTGTTTGAGATCACCCTTATTTGTTTATTTTTTCCTAGGTTCTAAATAATTATGTTGAATGATTTATGTATTTAAAGGATTTCACAAGGATGATGTTTATGACCTATTATGAAATAAGAAAATATTTATTTTGATGACTTATGAGTCTAAGTTGATATGAGTTATTTATGTAAGAGTTTTATTAATTAAATAATACTCTAAACCTAAATGGTCTTCTAGTATAAAAGTGATCTAAATTTATCTTTTTTGTGGTTTGGATGGAAAAATTTGGGTCACATTTATCGATATCATAGACAGAAATAGAAAGTTAAGGATTTTAGCACTGGATCTATGAGTGAGGGTTCTAGGCTGTTATAGTTGGTATAAAAGGACAGTTTAGATAACATTAGAGATTAGGATTCCTTATTTTGAGTATATATTAAGTTTTATGGATACAATTATAGGTCTACAAGCTCAAGGATTATCATAGTTTTAAAGTATTAGTTCCCCCATTGAGGTCTTAAGTGATTAGATACTAAAGTAATTTTTGGAGAAGATTTTTGAGGATGAGGTATTTTTAACCCCTTGGATCCAAATCAAGTGTTTTTATAGAGGAATTAGTATTCATGTTTGAAGTAAATAAATAAAAACCCATATTCCTAGTGATAACCCATCAGATTGAGTAAGGTGGTGAGTCTTGAATCCATGACCAAAGGACGATAAGTGTTTTAGGAACTACCACTGGGCTATATGATTTATGGGTTAGTATGACATTTTTTAGGTAAAGATTTTGTTTATTTGGAAAACATATGGTATTTTTTTGAGGAATAATGGTTTATTTATTTTTGGAGAATATATGATCAAATGCTTCTAATATCTGTGTTTCAAACTTAGTCGAGAAATGTTTGAAGTAATTTATGGATATTTTTTATGAAATAATTTAGTTTGAACCTTGGATCTTACTATTGAATTTTTAATATTTTTCTATCATTTTATTGTTTAATAATTTTTTGAATTATCTTACCATGTGAAAAAATGTTGTGTTTGGTTAATGTTTAAAGATAGTAAGAATAACTTGTTTTTACTTTTTTGATTATATGTTCTTTAAATTTTTAATTTAGTGCATCAGGTGTGAAATGTAATTCCTCTATAATAATACTTGTATGGAGAAAAATATGAGATTATGGTAAAGGATAGAATTATTCTCATAAACTAAGTATATTGAATTTTTTTCACTTAGTCTAGATGGTAAGATAATTGTTTAACTCTAGGAAATAGATCTTGAAATAAAACATTATACTCTTACCATATTTTCTGATGACATCAATGAAATTTTACAAACCAATTTGGATTGTGGATTTTTCATTATTTACTTACTCTTGACCATATTCTCTATCACTCTTTATTAGTTAATGGGAATTATTTTTTACTTACAAATAAATCTTTTAATTTCCCACTAAATTTCTTCGTAAGTTTTATATTAGATATGCATAACCTTCGATGACTTCTATGCTTCCCACATTCCATTTTTAAGATAATTCTTTATTAACCCTATGTATGATATGGGTGTAATTTTATAAATGTTAATCATTTTATAACCATGATGAATTTCGAGGGAGAAATTCATTTTAAGGGGCTAGGATGTAATATCCTGAGATATTAAGAAATATCTTCTTTTAAATTAATTTACATTCATTAATATATTTTTTTACATGTAATGCATATTTTATCTTGAATTTTATTGAACAAAAAATTTATATTACTTTGCACAAAACATTGAGTTACTTTAATGAATTTTGTTACATGGAAGACTGAGTCTTACCAAACCATAATATACTATTGATATTATAATTTAATATGGATGTTATCACCTGACCATTATATTAGTGGGTGTGAATAAGAATAACTATATTATACAAGTTTATAAAAAATTCACATTCATTAAATATATTTGATAATCTTAAGATAAGAATAAATCCAATTTTAAGAAGAAAAGATGTATATATTTTAAATTGAATTTTTACAGCCTTATAATGAAGAACCAATTTTAAATATGATTTTTGACACTTTTATAATTTTTTTAAGAAAAAATAAAATTAATTTTTGAAATAATAAAATAAAAATTTACTTTGGGTGAATTTTTCATATTTTTTTGAGAAGATTTATTTTTGATTAATAGTAAGTAAAAAGTACTACATTTTAGTTGAAAACTGCCTTTTTGTTTAAATAATTATTAAAATTAAATTATATTTTTAATTGGGTTTTAAGTAAAAACAGATCAATTATAAATATTTTAATCCATTTTTGTACATTTGAATCATTTTTATATTGAATTTAGATATAAAAAAAGAATTACACTTTTCAACATTTTCACTTTAAAACCCGCTTTCTTGCTGCGTAAGCAGGATTAAATTTAAAATTAATTTTCTCAATTTTTTGAATTAAATTTTAAAAAATTGATATAAAAGGTTTTAATATGTAGAATATTTTTATTTTAATAATATAAACTTAGTTTCTGACCAAAAATATTAGTAAAAGTAATGAAAGTTAATTGTAGTATTTAAGGTAAAATTAAGCTTAACAATGGACAAAACCTTAAACTTAAGGGACCAAATGACCTAGAAAATTGTAAAAAAGAAATTTCAATGAAATATTTAGACTTTATCCCCTATTTTTATAATTTTATGAGTTATTGGTATACTATTCCATGAATGTGACATATTATATAATTTAAGTAAGGAAAAAGACAAAAAAATGAACCTTCCATTGCATTAAAATTTATAATGCTTTAGAGTATGAAATAAGCTACATAGTATCAATTATAAAAATTATTTTGAATGTTGAATGATTTTTATCATTTTAATTTAATTTTCATTTTTATATATGATACAATTACATTAAATTCTTAACAAATTCTAACACATATATTATTTAGTTAATAACTAAATAAAATAAATGATGCTAAAAACATTAAAAGTAAAGTAATTTTAATGAAATATTGGTTTACATTATTTTTGTATATGAATATTTCATGTTAAATAGATTTAAACTTAATATATTTTAATTATAATTTTTTTTGATATTATTAAATGAAAATTAAATAAATAATGTCAAAATTTCCATCAATGTTATTTTACAAGAAATGATATTTTTTTAAAAGATTTGAAATTAATAAAAATAAAATATTCGTAAAATTTATTTTTAAATTTTAATAAATATAAAATATGGTCTAATAGTGGACCAATTGATCTTTTATAATTAACTTATTTCCCCATAGATAGTAAAAATATTATTAGCACAATTTGGCTTAAAGTAGTGTTTTTGAACATTACATGCACTTATTTTAAAATTAATTTCCAAAAAACATGATATTTATACTTTTTCAATTAGTTAAAATATTTATAATTTATTGGGTCTATATTTTATATTAAATATAAATTTAATTTATTCCTAATGGATGAATTACATAGGTTAGAAAACTAGTTACCGAAATGAAAAACCAAATGGAAAACATAAGGAAAATTAACGATTACGGAACAAAATTTTAACAATTAACTTATTTTTGTGTGGTGAAGGTTTTTATATAACATAATTCTCATTTAATAATTTAGTGGTCCATTTTGGAAGGACCTGAGGTAAGGAAGACCTCACAATAGGGTTTACCTTTTGGTATTTACAAGAATGCCTCTCTTCCTCCACTATAAAAATCCATTCACTCATCCTATTCCTCACACATCTCAAGAAACTTTTTATAATCCAAAACCTGAAAATATACGATCCCAAAATCCATTTCATAAAAATATAGTCATAAATTTGGGTATAAATTCAACCAAGTAATCCCATTAGTACAAAAAAGGAGTTACTCGAAAAAGAGGTAACATTCCTCAGCCTGCATTTATGTTTTTTTTTCTCCACCCATTAAATTATCATATTTCAATGACTTTAAAATAAATTCAGTATCCTAAGTATACTGAGAGGTTTTTATGTGTTTTTACATACAAAAAAATACACTTCCACCAAATGGGTTGCAAAATTACTATTTGTGTACGGTGAACTACTCTCTCATGAAACAATGTCATTTTTCCCTCTTCCACCTCTCATGGTTGTGAATTATGATGGGTAAACTATTTTTATATAATATATATGACATATATGATATTTATGTTGAATTAATACTTAATTAATTTTTATATAACACATACCATTATGTGTTCCATTTGGTCTAAATATGATAACATCATTTGTGGATGTGTGGACTACCGCCTCCTCAAAGCGATGTGATACGTTCCCACAATATATGGAATATATTAAAGATGAGTTTAATTAAAAAATGTTACATAAATGAAATATATATGATATCAATTACATAATTATATTTCTATAACAACAATATATCATTTTCATTATAACCCTTTTCACATGCAGAAAAATATACAATGTCATTCATGGATGTGTGGACTACCACCTCCTTACCGTGATGTGATTCATTTTAAATCACAATAATTATATATATAAGTATATATTATTAAATAACATTGTATTTATGATATAATTATAATTATTTAAAGATAAAATGTTACTTAATTTCTTTTCATAACTAATATTGAAAAATGGGAACATTACTCATGTGTACGTACGACCTACCGTCTCCATGATTATAACATCAGTTAATTTTTCATAACCATATTTATTGATTGGTTTTAAAAGTATAATTGATGTAAAAATATGATAATTATTTCATGAAAATTATTATTTATATGATTTATTAATGATACCTTTGACCATAGTTGACCTACCAAAGTCCTTTTGATATATAAACTGAATATTTTTAAAACAACCGGAAAAATATTGTTGATTAATTAATTATATATATATTTTTTATGTGAGTAAAAAGTAATAATAATTTTGGAAAATGTTATTATGAAATTATACTATTAACAAAAGTTTATTATTCAGGAATATATAGGAAAATCATGATAAATTGGACTTGAGGTAACTGATTCTTAACTCACTTTTACATTCGTGGGGCATACGTCAAAATCACCACTTATTTATTTTATGTGGTGTATCTAATACCCAATTTGATATGTTATATAATGAATTATTTTATATTTTTTTTATTTAAACGTTTCATTTTACTATTAATATTTTTTGGGGTTTCAATTTAGATGTTACCACAGTTGTAGGGGGATTTCTACTGTAACTTTTATTTCTTCGAGACTTATTCCATGTTCGCTACTTATTTTTTGTGCGTGGTGTATATATTAACCATGAATTTACTTTATTATTCATATCCATAAATTTATAAGGTTTAAAATATCATTTTAATGATCTCTCATTCATAGGGTTTATAGTTTTGATGTTACCAAAGTGGTAATGGACATTTGTCACAATTTTCCATCTTTGAGACATTTGTTATATTGTACACCTATATTCTTTTTCAAGGAGCATATAATTATTATTTGACATATTATATCATGAAATTTTTAAAATGATATTATATGTTTTATTTATTTTTATTCCATGCAATGGGTTAATTTTTCAACAGTTACAAAGTGGTATGGGATGCATTGTAATGTTTAAATATTATCTTTCTCAATAATGTTTCAATGTTAATTTAATGGTATTAACATTCATCAACATTAATAAAACTTGTTGTTACTTATCCAACATTGGGGATATTTTGTGTTGATAAAACCCTCATTCATTATTTGGATGAATTATATCTTTTTCAAAGTGATTGTTATTTAACCCATTTCTTTTCCATGGGTTACCCATGTTACAAAGAGATTGTTATTTAACCAATTTTTTATGTGGATTAATCATGCTTCAAATATATTTTTTGGAAAAACATTTCATTTCCATGGGTTATTCTGGTTTTCAAGAGACTATTATGGAACCAATTTACTTTTTATGGGTTATTCATGTTTCAATGAGATTATTATTTAACACATTTCTTTTCCATGGGATAATAGTGTTTCAAAGATATTGTTTTTGAACATATTTATTTCCATGGGTTATTCATGTTTCCAAGAGATTGTTATAGAACCCATTTAATTCCCATGAGTTATTCATGTTTCAAATATTTTGTTATTAAAACCATTTATTTTCCACGGGTCATCAGGTTTTGAAGATATTGTTATTAAACCCATTTCATTTCTATGAGTAAATTATGTGTGGACATTTTATAATGGTACTTATAAATTTGATGGGTGGTTATGTTATAAACCTATGATGTGTGGTTCTATAATAGAATGTATACGGGTGGGTTCGTGATAGCCCTCCAATGTATTGGGTATAAAAGTCTTCTATATGGGTATTCTATTTGTAAGAGTGACATGAATAGAAGTAGACCGCATGGTTATCCCATTTTTAAGAGCCAACATTACAATGTTGTCCCAATATACCTTTATGTTTTTTCAATTCTTGATATGAGTTTATATTGTTTCTAATGATTGATATTAATATCACATGGATTTTGACTATTTATTCTGATGACTCTTTCTATTTCCACATTTTCATATTTGATATTCCATGTATTGATGGGTATGAGTTATTTTATAATTCACTCATGCACTTTATAATGTCATAATAACCTTGTGAATTATTATTATCATTAATGAAATTTAATTGTTAATGCTTATTATTAACCTTACTGAGGGTTTGAGGTCACCCTTATTATGTTTTATTTTCCCCAGGTTCTAAAGAATAATGTTGAATGATTTATTTCTATAAAGGATTTCACAAGGATAATGTGGTTGAACTATTGTGAAATACGAAAAGTTGGTTTAAATGGGATAAATGGTCTTCTACGAATTTTGAGTCCAAGTTGATATGAGTTGTTTATGTAAGAGTTTATCCTAATTCTCTAAAACTATAAACCTAAAGGGTCATACAGTATATAAGTGATCCATGTTTTCCTTTTTATGTTTTAAGGTATTGATGTAAAATTTTGGCTAATAATTATCAGTATAATGAAAATAAATATAACGCTATGAATTTCCACACAAGATCCAAGAGTGTGGGTTCTTTTCTGTTACAGAGTAAGAAATTTTCAATGAATATGAAGAAACACCCTAAAATTTAAAAAGAATAAAATTTTATTTAATAGCGTATGTGACATGCAACAACAAGTGTAGAAGAGAATATAACATCCCATGAATTTATGATATATTTACTATTTTAAATAAATTAAATCTTATAAATAGATTTAATTACATGAAATAATGAGTCATATTTCATTACATGAAACAATTATTTTATTCGATAGCTTTTGTTACATGTAATATCGAGTTTTACCGAACAACAATATACTACTAATATTATTATTTAATATGAAAATTATCACCAAGCTGTTGGAATGATGGGAATGAATAGGATTGATTAAATTATTAAAATATAGTCTTCACATGTCAATTAGTTATCTATTGACTATAAATAAAATATGAATAGTTTTAATGAAAAAGAAATGTTTTTTGGAAAATAATATTTTCTTTTCTAAAATAATGTTTAATAGTTCTTGGAAGAAATAATTTAAAATTATGTTTCACCAATTTTAGAAAATTTATTTTTTTTAAAAAAATCATTTTTTAAAGAGTAACAACAAAATTATCTTACATTGAATCTTTGGTATTTTTCTAAAAAGTTTTATTTTTTGAAGAATAGTGGAAAATATGGAATTTTAATTAGAATCTAACTTTTTATTTAAAATATTTAAAATGTTAAATTATATTATTAATTGGTTTCATAAAAAAAGTTCAATTTAAATAAATTTATAGAATTTAGTTCATCATAATAAATTTTTATACTAAATTTAGATATAAAAACATTTTATACTTTTGAATATTCTCACTTTAAAAACTCACTTTTTCGTCACGTCTACGGGACAAATTTTAAATTAAATTATGTAACATATATGAATTGAATTTGGATAAATGGATTTAATATTTTGAATAATAAAAATTTATATTATATGATAAGTTAAAATTAATTTTTGATAATAATAATTAGTGAAAATTGTTAAAATTAATTATAGTGATTAAAGAAAAAAACATGTTTATTTAGTGGTTAAACATAGAATATACAGTGCAAAATGACCATCCAACATGTATAAGAACCATTTTATGGAAATAAATTTACCTTTAGAACCTATGTTTTTATTTTTATGAGTTATTGGGATAATACTATTTGAATGTGACCAATATAATAATTTAAGTAAGGAAAAAGAAAAAAGTAACCTTCCTTGCATTTAATATTTATAAAGATCTGGGATAGTAAAAAAATCATATTTTGGGTTATTAATATAATTTTGGAAGATAAATGAGTATTTTTATAAGGATAATTTATTTAAATTAGAGATTAAATAATCACTTCAAATGCTTAAGAAACACCAACACATGAATTATTTAATTAATAATTAACTAAAATAAATGATACTAAATTTTTTAAAAGTGAACTAAATTGCATGAATTATTATCAAACATTAATTTTTTAGATGTATATACCATTTTTAATAGTTTTGAACTTAATATATTCCAATTAAAAAAATTTATTAAAATTTTCAAATTCAAATTAAATAATTAATGTCAAAATTGAAATTAATGTTATTTCATAATAAATGAAACTTTGTTAAATGATTTAAAATTAATAAAAACCATATCTTATAAAATTTATTAATAAATATTAATAAATATAATCTATGGCCCATTCATAGACCAATTTATCTTTTATAATGAATATTTTCCCCCTTAAATAGTAAAACAATTGTACGGTTACAGTTATAATAGTGTTTTTGCGCATTACATGCCCATCTGTTAAAATTAATTTCCAAGACACATGGGTGTTATTATTTTATAAATTAGATATTATATGTAGAATTGGTGGGTCTAAATTTTTTAATTAGTATAATTTTAATTTATTCTTTAGGAATAAATTACATAGGTTAGAAAACTAGTTACTATAGTAAATAACAAAAATGGTAAAAGTATGGAAACATTTATATTAAGGAAGAAAATTATAAAAATGAATTAATTTTTATGTGGTGGAGGTGTTTATAGAAATAATATACACTTACCTAAATTATAATTCAGTTTTGGATCCAAATGAGGTAAGGGATACCTCCCAATAGTGAATAATTATGAGTATTTACAAGAATGCCAATCCTTCCCAACTATAAAAGGGAACTCACTCCCACCCCTTATTCACACTATTAAACCACTTTTGATAAAAAAAAGTCCTAAAGAATAACCCCCAAAATTCACTAACCTAGTCATATAATCCATAACTCGGGTACAAGTCCATCCTATTATGTTATTAGTGAAAACCAAATAAGATACCCATAGGAGAGGAAATGTTCTTCAACAAGAATCTTTATATTATTTCCTTCTTTACCTATTTTAACATATATTATACAACGATTATATAATAATTTCAGTATCATATTTATAATTATATATTGGTATGTAATTTGGATGACCTAAATTGCACAAACTTCCACCAAATGGGTTATGAAATCATCATTCGTGTGTACGGAGGAAAACCGCCTCTCGAACCGATGTAGTTCATTTTTCTATTACCACCTTTAAAGGATAGAAATAATGATTAATTTATGGTATATATGTTATATATATGATATTAACAATATTATTATACCTATGGAGCCATTATATCATATATAACTTATTATCATACATTCCATAGGAGATATGATAATGTCGCTCATGTGTACGTTGGGAAACCACCTCACGAAGCGATGCGATTTGTCTTTTACTAACACTTCATATGGAAGGTGATAAAGGAAAAGTTAATAATTATATTTGATATTAATGAAATAGTTATGATATTAAATAAATATTCATCTTTATATAAGTATAATATATCTTTTTAATTTTTTTATACTTAATGATGATAACATCCTTTGTGGATGTGTGGACTACCTACTTCATGAATCGATGTGACTCTATTTTCATCACCACACCACATGAATGTTATATATAAGCACACTTAAAGAAATAATATGTTATATTTGATATCATGATCATTATTTAATCTTAATATATTACATACCTCCTTTCCATAATGAGCATTGAAAAATGGAAACGTTACTCATGCGTACGTATGACATACCATCTCCACGATCATAATATACTTCATTTCTCACAACCATTGTAAATACTCGGAAATTCCATGGGAATTTTTTGCTTAAATTTTCAGTAATTTTACAAGTCCACAATTTCTGACGGAGCCTGATTCCGAGGTACGGTGTGCCCAGAATCAAATTTTGAATTTTTGTTCGGGTATGTTTAGTAAATGTACGAGAAATATTTTATATCTTTTGAACCGGTGCTCGGAATTGAAATCTGAGGGCACCGTTGAACTCACAGTACTGGTAATCACTTACGGAGTCCTTTACTGTAGTTGTGTTCTGACGTGAGTATAAAATGGTTTTTGATGTTTGTATTTAAATTGAATAAAAATAAAGTGTTAACTTTATTTTTATGTGTGGTAGTTAAAACCTCCAAGGAGAGGTTAGTGGTGGGGCCACCCACACATAACCTACCTTGGGAGGATGTTATAAGGTGGGGCCCACATTATTATCAAACCCCCTTAATCCCCCTTTAACCCTTGAAACTCCCAATTTATTGCGGAGCCTCTTCACCTTACTTCATAAGTGTTCCAAACCACAAATTAATTAATGGAATAATTAATTAATTTGAAGTGATTTTAAATATTTTGAATTCATTATGCCAACATTAAAATAAGAGATCATATTATTTTAATTTTGGGGGTTGGCATAATCTTTGGTGGAGATTTGGAGAATCTTTGGTAGAATTTCATCCTACCAACGAAGAATGCTCCTCATCAGCAAAGAACGATGAACACTGTCCTCAATCTTCGACAAAGCTAAAAGAGAAGGAGTCTCCCATGAAGAACGCCACCGACGCTTCTTCTTCGGACGGTCCCCGACGTCAAAAAAAATGATGTCGTTGTCAATAATCAATCGTCGAATCAAGGTAGGGGATTTGTGTTGTTTTTATACCCATCCTTCATCGTTGAATTTATAGTTTGGAAACCAACTAATAGCACCATAACAAGGAGGGTTAGGACTACACGAACATGTTCTGAACCTCCCCTTTGTTTTTTCTAGTTTGATGAGGACAGAGGTGGACCATAAAAAGGAGCCAGTCGCGCAAGGACACCGGGTCGCTACAAGGGCACGACACCGCCATGCCACGCAGAGAAACCGAGTCGCGGCCAGGAGGGCCGCGGAGGTGTCGAAGGGGCATGGTGACGTTGCACCATTCCGGAGAGGAACCACGGATGGGAGGGCCGCGACGCATGAAGAAGCACGACAGCATCTCACCACGTGTTGAAGTCGAAGGCCACAGCCATGTCAGGCCACGGGGGTGGGGGCGCAGTGTTGTCGTGTCGTGCGGAGGACATCAGGACCGCGACGCCATCACACCGCGGTGGAGGAACGATGGCGGTTGGCTGGGCCGGCCGCTTTGCAGCCAGATAAGTGGGACCACCTGGGTCCCACGGCTCCTGAACCGACGCAGTGTTTCAGTTCCATTCGACAAACCTGGGGGGAGGGGGCAGCACCCCCTCCCACGTGTGGCAGGTCGGGCCGCCACGGGCCGGGCCCCCACGGGACGGTCTGCCCTTTTTCCGGGCCACCACGGGCCGGGCCGGGCCACCACGAGCCTGGACTCCCTTCATTCGGGCTGCCACGGGCTGGGCCGACCTTCAGCCGAGCCACACCTTCGGGCCGGGCTGCGCCTTTGGGCTGGGCCGCGCCTTCGGGCCGGGCCTCTCCCTTTGGTTCGGGATACCCACTAGGGCCGGGCCGACCACTCGGGTCAAGCTTCTCCCGTAGACCGGGTCAGACCCCGGTTCGGATCGGGTTGGGCTGGGTCGATCTGACTGGGTCGGACCAGACTCGGACCCGCTGTGGCCATTTACACCTTTTAGCCCGCATCTTGGGCTATAGGTGTCTGATTGATGAACCGTCTACGATGATGGAATTCATGGAGGGAGAAGATTCTTTTGGAATAATCCACTTGAGGTTCGAATGCAGTTGGGGTACGTTCGGGTTGGTTTGAGCCAAAAAACAAACCAGAACCCTGGAACGGAAATGCCAATTACTCACAGACAGGGCATCCGATAGACACGCCGTCAATCGTGTAGGGTTCCTTATGATGAGAGGGAACTCTGAGATACATCACCTCGAGAATTCATGGTAGTTGATGTATCATAACTTTTCTCGAGGAGTGGACCCTCCCAGAATCGAGCGTGCTGTGTGCGGGAATCCTATAGCTGGCTGCGACTGAGATGACATGATGCTCCGTGGGTTCGACAACGAAGATACTGTACCAGGATCCTCGATGGGTTCGACAGCGATGACTTATGTATCGGGATCCTTTGTGTGTTTGACAGCGGGGAATTCTATACTGGGATCCTCCATGGGTTCGACAGTGTTGAATTCTATACCAGGATCCTCTGTGGGTTCGACAGCGCTGATATTTTTCCCGGATCCTACGTGGGTCTGATAGAGGAGATGATTCAGAGGCTACATATAATCATCAATACCTCTATTCATGTGTTTTATACCTGTGTGAGACGAGTCTTGTCATTCAATCATTATCATAGAGGTGATTGACTTTACTTCCTTTGTGGACAGGGTTGTGCTTGGGCTCAAGAGTTAGAGCTAGACTCTGATTGGTAACTTAGTTATATGTATGGGAATATAACTAAGTAATGTTGGATGATACTCCGTGATTGTATATTACTTCTGTGGTTTATCCTTAGTGGATTCTAGGAGACCTTCGGGGGTATCGAGGTCCCCTACTGAGTATTGTTATACACACCCCTGCACAGCCTTCCCTCGCATCTTGTTGTGTTTTGTGCAGACGACGGTCAGCAGGGATCGAGGCTGAGGGTGACAGATGGGAGGCTGCTCAGAGCTGGACTAGACGGGACATACCTTAGGGATTAGTTGTTCAATATCATTACCTACCCATTAGGTAGGATTCCCCGGTAGATGATCCAGGTGTTTTTTACCCTTTTTACTAGTACATGTTGTTCAGTTGGGTTTGTATACTAGCCCACTTACATTCAACACACCTTTCTTTTCTATATTAGTACTTGTCGCTTCTACTGCTTGTGTTTAATCTATGTGTGATATAGGTTTAAAGTAAATGCATTCCCTTTCTTATTAGGGACTCGCCTTTGGTGCTAGTCGCCAGCCCCTGGCCTATGGAAGGCAGGCTTGGGGTAGTCACGACACGAGCCCCGAGGACGGGTCGTGACAAATTGGTATCAGAGGAGTCGGTTATACCGTAGAACATGGACTCTAATTCTTTTAACAACAATATTGTTATGTTTTTTGGGTGTGTTTATCAGTTTAGGAAAACCAGTGTTGGTGTGGCGGCTGATATATCCATACACTAGGACTCTGACTTCTGACTTTCGACTCAGTGCATGAAAACACTGATGGCGTGTGTGTTTCCATTGGAAAGTTCTCTTCGTGATTACATTGTGTTAGATCACCAGATATATTGTTTTGACCATGGTGCACCTGTTCTTTTTTTGGATGGTCCCACGAAGGTAGCCATCTAGGGTTCTGATCTTCATACAAGATGGTAGCCCACCGAGCGACGAGGCCTCGGTGCAGGGACCCATCACAGCGGAGGTACCAGCGGTACCACTACCCACCTGGCCACCGATTCCACCAGCTCTAGCAGAAGAGAGTTCACGCTTTCTGAGTGAGTTGCACGAGTTCCAGAACCAGAGACCGCCCAGGTTCAGGGGAGAGATGGACCCACAGGAAGCAAAGGATTGGCTGGAGGCTATTGTGTGGGTTTTTAGATTGGAATGGACACCAGCCGGCCTCATGGCGATCCTTTCCATGAGTCTCTTGCATGCAGCAGCAGGAAGATGGTGGAGCCTGATACTCCAGGTGCATGACAAGACATCACTACTCTTGGTAGAGTTCAAGAGTCTCTTACGATCATAGTTTGTTCTAGTAACCCTTCATGCGGTGCAGATTCAGGATTTACTTCATCTGCAGGAGGGCAGCATGACAGTAGCTCAGTACTCAGCGAGGTTCACCGACCTATCATGCTACTCTAGAGATATGGTTCGGTACCCATTATTTAATGTACAAACCTTTTATCAGGGACTCATGCATGAGATCAGGGATTCAATGATCTCCCTCAACATCCCGACGCATGGGGGGGTGTTGGAGAGAGCCCTTATAGTGGAGATTTTTCTCGCTGAGTAGTCACAAGAAGCGAGACCCACTACAGGGCGACACATCGCTGAGTCTTCTACAACCAGCAGTAGAAAAATGTTGCAGAGGTCCAAGAGGACCTGACCGTCAGGTGGGAGACCCTAGGATACAGGTTCGGTTGTACGAGTCACACGAGATAGAGCCAACCATATGATGAGCAGGTAGTGTTATGCATGTGGCAGGCAGGGTCACAAGGCCCGTGACTGCCCGACCCGCCATGAAGATGAGCAGCAGAAAGTTGAGGGAACTACCAAGTAGAGGCAGAGGATTGACCATGGTGGACAACCAAGAGGATGTAGACGTGGCAGAGGAGATGGCCAAGGAGCAGGTGGTGGATGACATTTCGAGGCCCTACCACCACCACCACCAGGAGGTCCCCCCCCGACCACAGGGAGCTGGAAGACAAAGGTGGGCTTAGCTCCAGGCAGTCGAGGCCGACGACCACAACACACCTGAGATGATTCGAGGTACTATCTGTGTCTACTCCACCCTTGATGTAGTAATTATAGACATAGGTTCGAGTCATTATTTTATTTTTGCTGCCCTCATTCGGAGCTTGGAGTTTCCGATGGAACCGTTGGCTCGATCCTCATGACTAGAGACTCCTACGAGAGCAGACTCGAAGATTACGCACTGGTGCCGGAACTGTGAGCTTACTCTAGGAGGCGAGATCTTCGGCTAGGATCTCCTCATAGTGGCATCGAGGCCTTACGACGTCATCATGGGTATGTACTGGTTATCCACATTTCATGCTCAGATTGAAAGAATTAGGTGAAAAGTGCGGTGTGTCTGCGAGGATGGGATGAGGTTTACCTTCACCAGCGAGAAGGGATTCTTTTCAGCACAGGATGGACTTACCTAGAGAAGGGGGAAACCAATCACACATCAGTTGGCTAGTCTCATCCTTAGAGCGGTTGATGTGCGAAGTCCGAGTTTTCCTGTTGTGGTGGATCAGTACACAGATGTTTTCCCTGATAATGTTCTAGGAGACCCTCAACGTAGAGAGGTGGATTTATAAATTGAACTATACCCCGAGACGACACCAATATCTACTATAGCATATCGGATGGCTCCCGCCGAGCATCGTGAGCTGCGGGTACAGCTGGAGGACTTGCAGGGGAAGGGATTTATCCGACCCTGTGTTTCACCCTGGGCATCACCGATTTTGTTCACCCAGAAGGCGGATGGGAGATTGCGACAGTGTGTTGACTATCTTAACCTGAACAAGGTGACCATGAAGAACAAGAACCCACTCCTAGGGATTTAAGACCTCTTTAGTATTCTCAAGGGAGCACGATGGTTATCGAAGATAGACCTTATTTCATTCTAGCACCCGCTCAAAGTTCGAGATGAGGATGTGCAGAAGACGGCCTTCAGGTGTCGGTCTGGCAACTATAAGTTCTTGGTTAAGCCCTTCGGTGTAACCAACACTCCAATAGTGTTCATGAGTCTCATGAATAGAATATTCCAACCTTACCTTGATCAATTTTTCATAGTATTCATTGATGACATATTGATATACTTGACTATTGAGGAGGACTATGCCTAGAATTTGCGGGTAGTACTGGACACACTCCGAGAGCACCGGCTTTATTGTAAGCTCTCGAAGTGCCAGTTCTGGATCCAAGAGGTACACATTTTGGGACACATCATCTCAAAGGCTAGAGTTAGAGTGGATCCAGAAAATATTGAGGCAGTTCTTGCTTGAGAGCCACCCGGGAGTGTGATAGTGGTGTGGAGTTTTCTAGGGATGGATGGGTATTATCGGAGATTTGTTCCAGACTTCTCCAGAGTTGCAGCACCACTTTCATCATTGACAAAGAAGGGTCAACCCTTCGTGTGGTAAGAGAGATGCTAGAAGAGCTTTCAAGAGTAGAGGTAAAGGATGACTAGTGCCCCCATCTTGAGGCTACTAGAGGAGGGTGTTTGGTACGTAGTTTACTATGACGAATCAGGGACTGGACTCGGGTGTGTCCTGATGTAGAATCGAGTAGTGATCGCATATGGTTATTGGAAGTTGAGAAAACATGAGCAGAACTACGCTACCCATGACTGGAGTTAGAAGCAGTGGTCTTCGCCTTGAAGATGTGGTGGCACTATCTGATGGGCGAGCATTTTACAGTCTACTCTGACCACTAGAGTCTCAGGTACATCTTCTCACCGAAGGACCTAAACCATAGACAACAAAAATGGATTGACTTCCTCGAGGACTATGACCTCGAGATAGTCTACACTCCTGGTAAGGGGAAAATTGTATCAGATGCTCTCAGTAGGAGATTAGGCATTCATCTTCTAGGAGAGCCAACAGAGAAGCTAGCTGAATTGTAGATATCCTTTGTGGATAGAGATGGAGAATCCTTTCTACAGTCACTCACAGTCTCTCCTCCACTTCTTCAGCGAGTCAGGGAGGAACAATGTGGAGGCATTGACTGTGAGACGCAAAGAGCTCATATATTCACAGGGCAGGCACCTGATGTATTTTCTGAAGGTGGGGAGCATGTCATTCTCTTCCGAGGATGTACCATGGTACCAATTTCACTTTCGTAGGAAGTGTTGAGGGAGTTCCACACATCTCCATTAGCGGTACATCCAAGAGTAGCGAAGATGTATCAAGACCTTCGATGACATCACTTGTGTCCAGGTATGAAAAAGGTTGTAGCAGAGTTTGTCTCACAATGACTCACTTGTCAGCAAGTGAAGGCAGAGAGCACTAGGTTCCAGCAGGATTAGTTCATCCCTTTGAGGTCCCAAAGTGGAAGTGGGACGGGATATCCATTGATTTTTTGATGAGAATTCCATGTACACCCAGGGGACATGACTCTATCTGGCTGATTGGTGACCAACTCACCATGTCGGCACACTTCCTACCGATCAAAGAGTGGGGTTCATTAGAGAGTCTCAGATGCCTCTATGTACGAGAGATCGTACAGGTTCATGGTGTGCCATCGATGATCGTCTCCGATCGATATGCTCATTTCACTTTCTGGATATAGAAGGGGTTGCAGGAGAATTTCGGGATAAAAATTCACTTGAGCACCGCCTTCCATCCTCAGACAGGTGGTCAGACTGAGAGGACCATTTAGACTCTCGAGGACATGCCCTATGCATGTTTCCCCAACTTTGGTCATAGCTGGGAGGATCACATACCCTTGGTAGAGTTTTCGTATAACAACAGCTACCACTCCACCATCGGGATGGCACCTTACGAGGAACTGTACGACCGACGTTGCAGATCGCCTCTGTGCTGGACTGACCCAGGGGAGTCAGCACTTGTAAGACCATAGATGGTACAAGCTATGACGGAGAAGGTGGAGATCATCCAGGAGGAGATGAAGACTTCACATAGAAGGAAAAAGTCATATGTAGATAGAAGATAGAGACCATTGGAGTTTGAGGATGGTGACCACGTCTTTCTACGGGTCTCACCTCGACGAGGTCTATGGAGATTTGGACGAGGTGGAAAGTTATCATCATGATTCATCAGACCTTTCTAGGTCCTCAGCAGGTTAGGCGAGGTGGCTTACCGCTTGGATCTTCTACCTCAGTTGCACCAGGTGCACGATGTCTTCCACATATCTCAGCTGAGAAGATAAGTGAACGACCCGTCCCAAATCATTGACTATGGGGAGCTGTAAATCGATGACAGGGCAAATTTCACATAGGTTCTAGTGGATATTGAGGATCGACAGGAGCGGGTCCTACATGGACGGTTGATACCTCTGGTGCGCATTCACTGGCATCACGAGAACCTCCAGGAGAGCACATAGGAGTTGGAGGCTCAGATGGATGCTCAGTACCCCCTTTTGTTTCCTTAGTGTGAGTTATATCTTACAAGGATGTAACTCCCTAAGGTGGGGAGAATTTAAAGACCCAAAAATTATTTGGAATTTTTTTTCATAAATTCTCGGGAATTTTAAAAGTCTACAGTTTCTGACAGCGCCTGATTCCGAGGCCCTGTGTGCCCGAAATAAATTTCGGAAGTTTTTCTCGGGTACCTTCAGTAAATGTATGAGTAGCATTTTATATTTTTTGAACCAGTGCTCAGAATTGAAATCCAAGGGAATCATTGAACTTGCAGCATCAGTATTCGCTTAAGGAGACCTTTACCATAGTTGCGTTCTGACATGAGTGGAAGGTGGTTTTGAGGTTTTTATTTAAATTGATTAAAAATAAAGTGTTAACATTATTTTTATGTGTGTTAGTTAAAACCTCTAAGAGGAGGATAGTGGTGGGGCCACCCACACATAAACTCCCTTGGGATGATGTAATACAGTGGGTACCACCCGCACATCAAACCCCCTTAACCCCCCCTTAACCCTTGGAACTCTCAATTTATTGCGGAGCCTCTTCACCTTTCTTCACAAGTGTGCCAAACCAAAAATTAATTAATGGAATAAATAATTAATCTGAAGTGATTTCAATTCTTTTGAATTCATTTTTCCAACATTAAAATAAGAGATCATATTAATTTATTTTTGGGGGTTGGCATAATCCTTGGTGGAGCTTTGGAGAATCTTTGGGAGAATTTCATCCTCCCAAGAAAGTATGCTCCCCATCTTCGAAGAACGATGAACACTGTCCTCGATCTTCGAGCAAGCTAAAAGAGAAGAAGTCGCCCGTGAAGAACGCCGACGATACTTCTTCCTCGGATGCTCCCCAACATCAATGAAATGATGACATCGTCATAAATGAGAAATCATCGAATCAAGGTAGATGATTTATTTTGTTTTTATACCCATCCTTCAACGTTGAATTTATAGTTTGGATACCAAATGATAGCATCGTAAAAAGGAGGGTTCGGACCGTGCGAACACGGTCTGACCCACCCCTTTGTTTGTTACCATTTGATGATGATGGAGGTGGACCGAAAAAAGGAGCCGGTAGTGCAAGGATACCAGCTCGCCACAAGGGCGCGACAACGCCATGCCACGCAGAGAAACCGAGCTGCGACCAGGCGTGCCACAGTGGTGCCGAAGGGGAACGGTGCCGTCGCACGGCTCCAGAGAGGAACCGTAGTGAGGAGGGACGCAGCTGATGAAGATGTGTGGCACCATCACGCAATGCGGTGGAGTCAAAGACCGCGACCCGGTCGGGCCCCAACGGTGGGGGCGCGGTGCCGTCACACCGTGGTGGAGGAGCGGTGGCGTTCAGGCGGGCCGTCCGCCATTTAGCTGGACAAGAGGGACCACCTGGGTCCCGCGACTCCTGAACCGGCGCAGTGACCCGGTTTCATATGAAAAATTGGTGGGGGGGAACCCCTCCAATGCGTGCCCGGCCGGGCCAACCTTTGTTCGGTCCGCCACGGGCCGGGCCGCCCTTCGACCGGGCCACGCCTTCGGGCCGGGCCGCTCCCTTTGGTTCGGTCCGCCCACTCAGGTCAGGACACACCCGCGGACTGGGTTAGACCATGGTTTAGACTAGGTCAGTCTGACTAGGTCAGACCAATCCCAGACCCGCTATGGCCATTTACACCTTTTAGCTTGCATCTTTGGCTACGGGTGTCCGATTGACGAACCGTCTGCAGCGATGTAATTCTTGGAGTGAGATGATTCTTTTGGAATACTCTACATGAGGTTTGGATGAAGTTGGGGTACAGTCGGGTTGGTTTGAGCCTAAAAACATACCGGGCCCCTGGAACGGAAATGCCAATAACTCACAGACCGGGCGTCTGATAGCCGGGCTGTCAATCGTGTTGGGTTACTTATGATGAGAAGGAACTCCGGGATACATCAACTCAAGACTTAATGGTAGTTGATGTATCGAAACTTGTCTTGAGGAGCAGGCCCTCCTGGAATCGAGAGTGCTGTGTGCGGGAATCCTATGGCTGGCTGGGACTGAGATGAAAGGATCCTCCGTGGGTTCAACTGCAATGATGTTGTACCGGGATCCTCTTTGGGTTCGACAGTGATGAATTCTGTACCAGGATCCTTTGTGGGATCAACTGTGGTGACTTCTGTACTGGGATCCTCTGTGGGTTTTACAATGTTGACTTCTATACCAGGATCCTCCGTGGGTTCGACAGTGCTGATATTGTTCCAGGATCCCACGTGGGTTCAACAGAGGAGATGATTTAGAGGCTACATCTAATCATCACTACCCCTATTCATGTGTTGTATACCTATGTAAGTTGAGTTTTGTCTTTCAATCATTATCATCAAGGTGATTGACTTTACTTCCTTTGTGGACTGGGTTGTGCTTGGGCTCGAGAGTTGGAGCCAGACTGTTATTGGTAACTTAGGTATATGTATGGGAATATACCTTCATAAGGTTGGTTGATAATTCATGAGGGTATCTTAATTCAATGATTTATCCTTAGTGGATTCTGGGAGACCTTCGGGGGTCTCAGGGTCCCCTACTGAGTATTGTTATACTAATACCTGTACGGGCTTCACCCGCACCATGTTGTGTTCTGTACAGATGACGGTCAGTAGTGATCGAGGCTGAGGGTGATGGACGGGAGGCTGCTCGAAGCTGGACTAGATGTGACATACCTACATGATGAGTTGTTTGAGATCTGTATCTACCCTTCCGGTAGGATTCCCCGGTGGATGATCCAGGAGATTTTTTTCCCTTTTTACTTGTACTTGTTGTTCAGTTGGGTTTGTATATTGGCCCACTTACTTTCATCACATCATTCTTTTATATATTTGTACTATTTGATTCTACTTCTTGAGTTTAGTCTATGTGTGATACAGGTTTAATGGAAATTACTTCCCTTTCTTATATGGATTCTCCTTTGGTGCTAGTCGCCAGCCCCTAACCTATATAAGGAGGGCTTGGGGTAGTCACGTCACGGGCCCAGAGGATTGGTCGTGACAACCATAATAAATTATTTGTCATAAAAGTATAATTTATTTATAAATATTATTATTATTTAATTATTATAAATATACATATTATGGAAATATGTAATATTTTCATGAACTAGATATTTAATAGAAAAACATGCATGTGGAAATAAGGCAATTAACACCAGAAACAATAGAAATAATGAAATATTATTAAAATACTAGTGATGAGATATTATAAATAGATAATATACGATATTATAAATATTATTATAGTTATCTTATAAGTTATTAAAAGTTTTAAATCCAATATACAAGAGGTTAACGTGTCTTCAAACAAAAGGAAGCGAGTGATGTAATGGATTTCATCTCAAATTAAATTCCATTGAGAATTATTTGATTTTATGCACCAATTCACATTTATATGGTGTATATACTACCAATTTTACATGTAATATAATTATTAATTCATAATTCATAGTATTTTATGTTTCACTTTGAATTGCCTCATCTAAGGTGATTATAATTGAAAATTACCAAGTGGTTAATGTCATCATACAATCTCAATTCCTTTTGTGATTGTTAAGTTTCTCTTGAAACAATCACTTTCTTATAAAAAAATTTCATTGATTTTTTATTTTATTTTAAATATACATATCATAATATTATTGACATGATTATTTCCAAAACCACATACCACTTTTACATATGATGATTACTTTTAATGTTATATGATTTATTGGAGAAATATTGATAAATATGTATCCTTTACACAATATGGATATTGGACAAGGAACATTTTTTATGAATTAAATATATATATGCGGAATGTTTTAGAAATTCAGTATATGGGTGGGGTACTAGTTAATGTAATCCCATCTATACATCGGTAATATCATGTGATGAATTTTTTGGCCAAATAAAATTTGTTTCTAGCCACATACTTAAATTTTCTTAGGGATAGATCTTGATAGTAACTATCATGATGACAGATCTTGATAATTTAGGAATCCTAAATTATGCATTCTTTCATTATTAGCATAGCATGTTGTTATTCAATTAGTTTGAGTATCCATGGTCATTTTTTCGAGCTCATGTGATTGTTTATATCGTATTATTTGATAATAATTTATTCCAACCATATTATTCTCATGTTATTGATTAATAAAAACATGTTTAATTCCTTTAACATTCCATGATTATTGTTATTTATTGATTTATGATATCTTTCATTATATTTATCCCATAATTTGAAATTTATCTCCCATTTATTTTTTTTCTTTATCTAGGATATGAAGATGAATTCTTGGAAAGTGTTTTAAGGATGTTGAGTGTTTACTTTTGTTATGATTTATTTTCTCTTTCTGTTGTACATGTTTTATAATGTATATAATTTTGTTTTTCAAAATAGAGAAATTGTTTATTACTTTGGGATTTTAATCTTGTATCTATTCCAATTTAATAAAGTAGGACACTAGCTCCTAGCTACTATGATTAGGGTCACTATAGTAGGTATTATAGAATGTTTAGTAAAAACATTGGGAACTAGAATTATGAAAACATAGATTATGTTACATAAAACTAAGATAGACATTTAGTATATATATAAGAACATCAAAATGTTTTTTAAGGTAGATATTATATGGTTTTTTCAAGAAATACATTATTTTTTGGTTACTATAAGTGGACATAGTACTGGAACAGAGGTGCGTAGGGGAAATAACTCAAAAAATCTATATTGTGCTTGACTAAAGTGTTACCTGGAACTCAAGAATATGGATTACATCAAATATTTCTTGAAACTCCTAGGGATATTTTTAGGATAATTAAAATTTTATTTACACACAATTTTGAAGGATTTTAAAAATGATATCCCCAAAGAACCCATGTGCATGATTATGAGATTATATATGCCTAAAATTTTTAATTTATGTTAATTACTTCACATAATTGGCGATTATACATTATGATTCATAATTATATGATCTCATCTAGTGTCTTACATCATATATAAATGGATCCTATCAGAATGAATGAGAATCGAATCAATTCACCTAATCTAAAGAGTAAGAAGGATCATTTTTTTTGAGTTTATGAAAATACACAAAAGGGAAATAATATTCCAATAATTATAATCATATGAGGAAATAGTATGATGTGATAATAGGAAAGAAAATGAATCCTAAAAATTTTATGGCTTCTAAGGTAAGAATTATAAGAAGAGGATGAAAGAAAAAAAGATAGAAAAAAGAATAAGATAATGAAATATTTTCCAACATGTGATACATGTGGGAGGAAACACCTTGGTACATGCTCAAAATGAAAATTTTTTTTCTTCAAGTTTGGAAAAAAATACCACCATTATCTTGATTTTAAGTGAAATAAAAAGGTTCCTAATTTTCAATTCATTAACATTAACACCCAAATATTTTATGGTATGTATCTTTTTGAATAAATTTAAATTCTTCAATAGTTTACATTTTACACAACACCAATCATAAATGAACTAAAACATACTATTAACAAGACCATTATTAACTATTTTTTAAATTGATGGATGTGAATAACATTAAATATATTATTAAATAATATATGAATTTCATGTTCAATACAATTATATCTATTCCTATAAAATAAAAACATAATTTTATAGTAAAGTCATCTGGTTCTTTAAATATATGTTTTCTTCAAAATGTGATTTTTAATTCCTTCTTGGAGAATATAAAAATAAATAACTACTGAAACTTTTAGAAAATTTGATTTGAACAAATAAACATAATTTTTTTATTCATCTTTTCAAAATTATCTTAGGATAAATTTTTGATAAGTTCTGAAAAGTTTAATTTCTTAGTGAATCGTAACAAATACCAATGTTATAAAACTCTCATTTTATTTATAATTAAAAGTAAATTTATTATTTTAAATTGATATCAATGTAAATCAATTACTTTTTATTTTTATATAATCTAATTAATGAAAATTTAAAGTTATTTATAATTTATTTTGGTATATGTACATTTTTGGGATTAAAAACACATTTTTCCAAAAAACTATTTTTTGTTGTGTTTTGACGGTATAATATTAATTGTAATTTTTAAAATAATATGTTTTTTAATATTAAAATTTGATTCTAAATTTTTAATCCATAGATCCAAATTATGTTATATGTTCATTTTCAATTTTAGGCATAAGAATTTAACGTGGTAAAAAAAGATTTACCATAGAATATGTAAAATAATGCAGTGAGTTAATGTTAAAAGGTAATATATATTATACCTAATATCTAAAACAATAAATGGGGGGTTGATGGTTTTTTCAACTATAAACAGACTTTAAAACATTAATTATCATCCACTTTTTTTTGGAATTAATTCCACCAAAATTTGGTTGGCTTTAAATATAAAATAATCATTATTTAATCACTAAAACAACCCCTCCTCATGTATAAATATCACCCCTCACCACCCCCTTTCTCGAAAAAAAGAATTGAATATTTTAAATCTCTACCAAAACCTATCCTCTCTACTAACCCACAAAACAAATTATACTTTTCTCCCCCATATACAAATTCTATGTTCCTTAAGGGGTCCTTTAAGGAGGTGATATCCATAGTAACTTTCTCAAAAACCATTTCTTAATTTCCTTTCTTTTTCTACCTTTTCTTCTCCTACTTCACCAATAAAAGCATAATAAAAAAATATATTTTATATATTGTAATTTTATATTTAAAATGAAATATATTATATCCACCCATTTTCCCATGTCATCTTATTCAATGAAATAAAACCACTCTCCAAATTATGGTGGTTAACCATCTCTGTGGATAAAGATTTTTCATTTTCCATTATCTTCTTCAAGGTTGTTCATAAAAGAATTATTCTAGTTAAATAAGATTTTAAAGATTATATTATATCCTATTTAATGTTCTATAAATAATATATAGATATAATATTATATAAAAAGAAACTAGTTTTTGATGGTTGAAAAAATCACAAAAATAAACTAAACAACTAACATTAATGTTTTATCAAATGAATAATCCTCATGTTAGAAAGAAAAATGATATAACAGAACATTTAAAATTAATTAATAGAATTAATACCATTTTATTTCACTTATAAATTTTTATTTACATTTGATAAAGAAATCTATAATTATAAAAAATTGAATCTATCATGAAACTATGGAATAAATGCACCTGAAATTGTGAAAACAATGAAATATTATTTATTAATAGGTGGTAAGATATTATAAAAGTATCATATAATGATTTATAAATATTAATATAGCTATTTAATAAATTAATAACATTATTTATGCCATTATACATGAGGTTAAATTATTCAAAAATAAATGGAAGTATTAGGTAAGGGTTTCTCATCTAACTTTTACTTCTATGAGATAAATTTATTATTCACCACTTATTTATTTTGTGTGGTGTATATTAAAAACAGTGATATATCCTATAATGAATATAATTATAATATTCTAATTCAATTTTTCCATTAATAATTATAAATTTTATGGGGCATATTATTTGATTGACTGTAACGTGGTAAGAGATTTTTTAACTCAATTTCCATTCAATGAGTAAAAACATATACAACATTGATTATTCCATATTATTATTACATGTGTGTTGACCTTTTTTATTATCTTATGTGTATTTCCACTTGTTTTATCTGTATTTACTACTAATACACATTATTTATTCATTTGATTAATTCTTACTTCAATGATATGATATTTATATGGGACTTTCTTTTAAAAACTATCTTTTTAAAATTTACCATAAAAATTTAATTTCATTAATTTATGTGTTTTATAAAATTGTTTATGAAATTATATTTACTATTATATTATGGTTTTTAAATCCAATTTTAGTCATGTTTTAATTTTTACAGAATGATTTTAAAGGATTATTTTTATCATTTTCTAAACGATGTTCTTTTTAGATTATTCGAAAAAAGTACAAAAGTAATATATTTTTAACATATAAGACATGAATGTATTTTTACTCCATCAGGACACCATAATGATTTTATGTTTCATTTTCAATATTATAAGTTTATTTTAAAAGAAAATATTTTCCTTTATAATTGTGTGGCTCTTAAAAAATAAATTATTTGAAAATAAAAATGTTATTTTTTAAAGAATTATTTCATGTGATCTCTCAAAATTATTTTCTATATAAGATAACATTTTTAATGTCATTTATGATTTAATTGAGATAATATTGAATGATACTATCCTTATTATTTTAATGATTGGTTTATTTTTATGAAGGAATGATATTTATCAAACCCATTTCTTTTTCATGGGGGTCTCTATGATGAAATGTTTATGAGACCCATATATTTTAATGGGTTATGATCTGATGATTGATTCAAGTTCTTGTGAAACACATATGTATGGTTTTTATTATGTGATTGGTGGTACCTATATCTCTCTCTAATGAATTGGGAAAAGATTTATATCTCATTACATAATAATATGAAATAATTTTATGGGATTGGTCCACTATGGGATACATGTGTGCTGATCTACTCGGAAATAGGTGTGTCTTGATCCACTATATTGATGGTCTTGGTAGTTAACCATGAAATATGAATTGGTTTTCTATATTTTTGACACTTCCATAGTTATATGGAATGATAATATTGATCAATATTTATTTACAATTACTTCTAACTATTATGGTCTCTGTTATCTAAAATTATAATGTTTATGCCATAAATCATGTTTATATTCTAAGATATGTTAGGAATGAAATTTGTATGTTTTGGTCATGATCACATAACCTTAGATTTATTTTACTCTTTTATAGGATCCTAGATTGATATCTCTAATTTTTATCCTTACCGAGTATCTGATCTCATCCTTTCTTATGTTTTCTTTTCCTTAGGTAATGAAGAATGGTTTTAAGTATGATATATCTAATAAGGGTGTTATACATGAATAAATATGGGGAGATGATATATAATTTTATAGTCTAGTTCTTTATTTTTCTAAGATATGAAAAATTATAACCACATTCTATAAAACTCTATACATACAAGTTAAATGGTTATATAAGTGACCCAATATTTCATTTTTACATTTTACTTTTTGATGGGAAAAAATTGGGTCAAAATTCTCAGTATCAAAGCTAAAAAATGATTTTTTAATCACCAAATTCAGAAGACTAGATTCAAGGTAATTACATTTGGTATTATAGAATGGTATAGAGAAATTTTTATATTAGGATGATTTCATGAGATGTTATTTTAAGAGTTATAGAAAAAAATCAAGGGTATACAGTAACATAACTTC
Source organism: Viscum album (assembly GCA_963277665.1). NCBI lineage: Eukaryota > Viridiplantae > Streptophyta > Magnoliopsida > Santalales > Viscaceae > Viscum > Viscum album. The sequence continues at coordinate 327,476,339 of OY728121.1, forward strand.
ACATCCTTAGACACCCCTTTTGAGGTTTTAAGTTATGAAATTTTAAGGTGACTATTTTTTGAGGTAATTATAGGGTATTACATCTTGATATGTAGAAGAATAGGTAAGTGATAATCTTGCAGGATAAAAAAATTATTTATTTTTGAATATGTTATAGTTATTTTTATTATGTTTCACAAATTTATAGGAATGATATAAGAATTATTATTTTAGAAAAAGGAAAACCCACAGGTCAGGTGATAACTAATCACGTAATGTACCCAACTAGAAAGCCACTAAACTAGTGATTCTATCCATGTTAACACATGAACTCTGGAATGACTTCCCATATGCTAGAGGCTGCCGACCAATAGTTAGGGTATAATATGTCACATGGGGAGAATATACTCACATTATAAGAGAAAACCACAAAAGATATGATACAAAACAAAGAAAAAAAAATAAATCATAACTAACAAGAATTCATTACCAACTATTTCCCAAAATAGGTTACAAAACAACCATCAAACGGTCAAAATGATATTTCATTTCATAACATGAGAAATGTAAAGAAGACCCCAAAATAATGAAAAACTAAAGAATCATAAAAATGAGTTCTGACACAATGTCTAGTTCTCTCATCTGAGCACCTCCTATACCCATGTCAACCATATAGCATAGGTACTTTACACAATTTTTGAATAGGAACCATGGAATCAGTTCGGGTACCCAGTAGATGCATGATTAGGGTGTGAGAAAAAATCAGTAGACAACCACCAATGGTTTTTTCAAAATATATAGTCTAAACAGATAGTGTATGCAAGTGCCAAAAGTGTAATGAGATAAACAAAAGATAAAATAGGTTCTATTAGTTAACAATATTTACTTAATTCATTTACATTGTTTAATCTATGGGTTAAAAAAATCATTTATCACACAACAAACTAAGACAATCAACTAATATGCATAAGGTGGAAAAGTCATGTTCCTTATATCACTAGAGAAAACATTTAACATTTAATCACATCATAATTACCTTGGATTCTCTATCTATTTAGTTTTATCCAATGCTACCATTAGGGGTATAGAGCCTCATTCTGACTTCCTAACCCTTGAATTATACATGTATACTTTAGAGCCTCAGTTAAACCTGACCCGTGGTCATAGAACCTCAAGTCAATAACCCACATTCCACCAAGCCATGTGCACATGCTTTATTAACCCTTCATCACATAAACCATTTCAATAAACCATAGTAAATAAATACACATAACATTCACAATTACTAATTTGTTCAATATAGTAATAATCTTTATGACTTAATCCATTTTCAGATTCTTATTTAGATTCCTTACTCTTTTACTTATTTCCATTACCACACCTAAGTAATTTGATATATTTGTATTGATTCATTTATCCCTTTTACAATGTTAAAACATCCCCATATTCCATGATAACATCTAAACGCAACTAATATGGGTTATAGGTCATAACAATTTAATTTGATACTTAACATTCCAATTTCCACGTTCAAGAAGTGGAACACCCCTAGGGTAGCCCTTAATAAGGCCAAATCAACCTCAACTCTTCCCATGAGGATCATTAGGGGACCAATGAAACATTTACCCATTCAATTTATCATTTCTACAAAGTAGAATCAAGTGGGAAACAAGAAAACCCCAAACCAAAAGCACATAAACTTAGATAACTAACAATACTAAGGGATATAACTTGTGTACCACCAACCTCAATTCTAATGAAAACAACAAACCCAACCTTAGAATTTGAGTCGGTTCCGCCCCCCTTCAAATCCCCAACCTAAGATCTGGTAGAAAATGAGGGTTATAGGGCTTAAGTATGAGATGAGTAATAATATAATACCTAATCTAAAAAAAGAATTAAGCGGAGTGTTATACTCACCCAAATCATTGATTCGCACCCAACGACACTCCAAATGACCTAGAGATGAAGTATATTGATACTTAGGAAGACTTAGGCGTTTTAGTCCATCACTGGGGTTGCTGGAGAAGAGATGAGGAGGAAAAATCAAGTATAACACATAAATACTAAAAGAGTTAAATGGTTAAAATACATCATTTATTGAGGAATACATTTTGAACACACAGTTTTCCAAAAAATACAACAAAAATGTTCCGAACTTTTTCCATGTGGGACTATGTCACAGGTTTACCTTGAGAGTCTAAACAGTTTAACAAACCATGAACCAATTGTGTAGAATAGTTCTGTCTAAACTCAAACAATTTGGATTCCACCATTTCACATTTTACATAACTGTGAACTCCTCCAACAGGATAACATGGTTTGGGAGAATACTTATTACTAATAGTACATCAACAATGTAATATGCATAGAAAATATAGATTCCCCTTTCTTTCACATCCCGAACCATGAGAACACCCTAAGCCTCCTCATGCACCTGATAAATATTTCAATAACATCATTTGGTTAATTAATATATAATTTAAATAAGGAATTACCTCTTAAGAAGACCAGGATCTTATAACCTCACCAGTTTATAATGGCTTGTCCTCAATCCTCTCTTCCCAAGAATCACCGAGCTTCCATGGTAAAAATATTGGGCCACTAAGCCCATATATCTATCTCTCTATCTCTCTCTCTCTCAATTCTGTTCCTTTAGATTAGCATGCTACCAAAAAACTTGAACCAAAGGTATACTATTTTTCTGCAATACCTTCTCAATGTGATCTAAAAAATGAACGAGAATCTCCTCAAAGGAAGCATTATCCTCAAGCCCAACATCATCAATATCAATAATGTGAGAAGGGTCTGGGTGGTACTTCTGAAGCTATGACACACTAAAAACATCACACATGAATCCAAACCACTATATATGATCTAATCGGTGTTCCACATGTTTGATCTTCTCTACCATCGCAAGCAACCCCTTGTACCTGGGTGCCAACTTTCCCTAATTTTGAACCTGATGATGACCTAACCTGTAACACCCAAGAATTTTATAAGAAATATTTTGTTTTTATTTTATATAAATCATCAAAGGAATATTTCACTACACACAACACTATCTTGGCTTTCTTTACACGCAATCGCGACCTTCCTTGATAGCTTGCGTCGTACGCAATACCGAGTTTAACTAAACAACGATATGCAATTAAAATATTATTAAAACTAGCCGTTATGAATATTAATAACCACTTTTTGAAATTTTGTAAATTTTATTTTTAAAAATGGACTTCGTTTTTGGATTCGGAATATCAAAATTAGCTTAGGGTGAAATTTTGGTATTTTTCTGGAAACTTTCAATTTTTGATGAATAGTGAAAACACTCGGTTACTATTTAAAAACCGACTTTTTATTTAAATAATTATGTATTTTATTGAAATTTATTTTAGTTAAAAATTGATACATAATACCTATATAAGTTCAATGTAATTCATTGGAGTAATTTTATAATAATTTTAGATATATATAAATTTTATTGAACTTTTCACCGTCTTTTACACACCTCCTAGGAGAATTTGAAAATTTACATAAAACATAATTTTACCGCTTCTGTGAGTGGAATTTCAAAAATCCGAGAGCCATGGTTGATGTCAGTATGTCAAATGTGGTTCAATGAGATGAAAATAATTTGTGGTGAATAGTAACTTTTTACTTTTTTTTTACCACGGTTAAAAGTAAATAGGGTAATTAAGGGTACAAATGATATTATTATTACCCTAAAACATGTCTTAATTCTATTGGATAAGTTTAATTCGACCAAAAACAACCTTAGGAATAAAATATGACCATTTAGGCCCACTTGGATTAGATTTGGACATTTATTATTAATTTATGTAAAGAAGGGTTAAAATAGTTAAAATCAATGTTTAATAAGTAAATAATATTTAATATAGGGTTATACATAAGATAAATTAGACTATAAATATTAATTAGAAAGATAAAAATATTTCCTACATAATGGTAATTTATTTGTAATTTTTAGTCATTACATAATTTAATTTATTTATGACACAAAGATGATGCCGTAATTATCTTATTAATGAAATATTGACATAAGTTATGTTATAAATACCCAAATAAATGTAATTTGATACTTTTTATGAATTACACTAATTTTCTAGGTCAATATGACATGTTAGTATTGATTTAATTAACTTTGTTCGAGCTAATAACTCTGTTATGATATCTACAAAAATCAATTACTAAATAGTGTCAAAATTTACATAAAATAGTTTTGAAAACAAATATTATATTATTAATTGTTATTTTATTCCTAAAAATCTAAGGTTAGGCCAAATGACTTATATAAGGTTATATATATTAATAATAAACCACTTTGGGTTCGTTTGGCTTGTTATAGTAAGTTTATTAACCTTATAGTGTAAGAACACAAAAAGACACGGTAAAAGTAAAATTATCTAACTTAAAGTTAAATCTAAATGATAAGGTTAAAATAGTAAACTAAACTTGTCCAAATTCTATTGGATGAGAGGATTTCGACCCATCCCCACCTTATCTTCGAAATAAATCAATTTGGAGCTATTTAAAACCGAATATGGCTTTATAATAAAATAATATTTTTAGTTTTTCCAAAGGTGCCGCTCTCCTCCCTTATAAAAGGGCACCTCCTCCCTATCTTCCTCACACCACATTGAGCCTTCAAGATCGGAAAAACCCTGCCAATGTATCCTCTACACTTCCCTAGAAACATCCTAGAGGTCCTGGTCTTCTTCAAAGTCCAATTTCACTGCCCTAAAAGGAGGTCTCAAATAAGCGCTTCAAAGAAGAGGTAATGTCCGTTACCGATTCATTCAACTTTATTTCTTCTTCCACTTATTCTTATTTAGTTGTTTCATTATTAATTAATAGCATAATTATCACTCATATAATTATATTTTATTATAAGTATTAAACAACCCTATTTCACCATCTATCCATCCTACGGAAAACTAAATCACCGCGCGTGCGTACGTACAGAATACCGTCTCCACGCCGTGGTGTAATCTATTTCCCACCACCACCTTACTTGGATGGGTATAATGGTGTAAATAATGAATATATATAATTATTGTAAATTGATATTGATTCTAAAATAGTATACATATACTCCAATACAATTCCACAATCATTGGAACGAAATCATCGCTCGTGCGTGCGTACAGAATACCATCTCCACGATGTGATGTGACTCGTTCTAAATGATTTTCATTGCATAATGATTACATAAATGAATTAAGTGAATAAATATGATATATATTACACTAATACAATTCTGGAAATGAGTTATCTATAAGCTAAAAATAATAATAAGAATTTATTCGACAAAACACGCATAAGAACAAAAAGTAATAAACACCCGAATAACAAGTAGCAATGAAATATTACTAATAATAAGCTAAGAATATGACCATATTATATCGTAACAATGATTATGATTCTGGAATAAGTCAATGACATTATTTAAATCATTATACAGGAGGTTCGGACACTTACGAAGAAAATCAGACCTAAGGTAAGGGAAATATCACAATCTCATTTTTATCTGAGATTGTTTATACTTTGGAATTTACTGGGGTGTATTTTATCATCCACATCCATGTTTCCTCAATATTTAAAATTAATTCCATCCAACTACAATTTTTTAAATCCAATTTTACCCTTTGGTGTGTTTTTAGTAAAAGATATGAAAGGAATCTTTTGTCGTTTTTCGAACGAGGTACGTTTTGTCTTTTCCAACAAAAGTATGAGAAGAATGTTTTTAACTTATATGACATGAATGTATTTTTAAAACATTATTTCCAAGAAGATTCCTTTACAAGTTTTCAAGTTTATTTTTAATCAACTTCTTTTAGTTTAGAATTGTATGACATGTTAAGAAAGGAAAAGTGTTTTTGAAGTAGAAAGGATATTTTCATCAAGAATGGAGTTCAAGTGTTTTATCAAAATTATTTTCCATCTAAGATAATATAGGGTTCTGTTTCTATCCATATTATTACATTGATTTTGTTATGTTGTGATGGAATTATTTTTATGAATTCCTTTATCTTATATGAATTGTTTTATGATGTCAATATTTTTAAGAATCCCATTTTTATTACATGGGTTATGCTATGATGTATGGTTTATGATTTTGTGGCACACAAAAGAATGGTATAATTATGAGATGGGTGGGACCAATATCTATCTACAATTCATTGGGTAAAGATTTTATATCTCATGAGATAGACATGGATGGAACGACAGGTTAAACCGGTTCAGTGAAACAGGACTGAAACGAGGAATGAACTCGGTTCAGAAATGGATTTTGTCCACTACGATAGTCTTGGCAATAAGTCTTGACTAATAAGAAATGATTCTCTATGATTATGTGTGTATTCCACAAAGCTTCATGTTTTAAGTTATGATTATTGTGATTACATTTCACTACCATGATTTATCCCATGTTATGAAATTATGATCTCTTTTGCAGGGTAAGATTTCCAAAATGTTATGTTCTTATGAATATAATGTGATTGATATTTCTTTTGTTTGCCCTTACTAAGCATTTTAGCTTACCCTTTTGAATGTTTTCATTCCCTAGGTCAGGAAGACGGTTATTAAGTAAGATATGCTAAAAGGGACTATAGATATGATGAAATAAATGGGAGACAGTGTAGACGCTTTATGAACCAGTTGTTTATGTTTCCCAGTTTCTAAAGACACTATACCTATACTTTCCTTTCCTGGTTTTGTTATATGTTGTAATAAGTGTGCATTAATTTTGATGTACTAACAATGTATGTAAAGTATGGGTCGTTATAGTTGGTATTAGAGGAAAGGTATAGTCAACCTTTGGAAACTAGGATGTGAAAGCCTTAGTAAGAATCCTAAGGATAAGTCTAAGCATAGAACACAATCTTAGTGTTTTAGAAATGGCCATGAACAACCTATGATAAGACCTTAAGTTTGAAATTTTATTCTTGATTATGTTGTTTTCCTATAATAATTAGTGTTTCTCACACTATTCTTCTTGGTTTTAGTCAATGGCTGGAACCCGAAGGAACCGTGTTAATGCGGAATGCGATGGGAAATGCAATTATTGTCCCCCTGAGAAACCAAACGTTATGGGAGATGGAATGAAAAATATTGTAGCCATGCTCACACAACTTTCTCAAGCTGTGAATCATGCAGGACTTCCCAACGATTAAAGGACGGAGCAACATTCTGTTGAATCCTTCATGAGACAATGTCCACCTTCATTCAACGGGTCTACTCATCCATTAGTTGCTGAACAATGGATCTGTACTACTAAAAAGATATTTTCAGTTCTTCAATGTTCTGAACATGATAAAGTCATCTTAGCAGTGTATCGTTTGGAAGGTGATTCTAATCAATGGTGTAATCTTATCAAGAATACGAGGCCAAGATATGAAATTGAGTCCATGGAATGGGATGAGGTCAAGAAATTATTTTTCAATAAGTACTTCCCTCATATTCTCCGAACAAAGATGGAGAAGGAGTTTTTCGAACTAAAGCAAAGGGATGGTGAATCTGTTGGTACCTATGAAGCAAATTTTACAAGACTTTCAAGGTACACTTCTGGTATTATTATCCAACCTGAGAGTAAGATCGATTGATTCTTTAGTGGCTTAAAACCAAGTCTTTGAAGGACGTTATCCATAAGGGACTTCAATAGCTACGAGGAAATCATTCGATGTGCTCTCAAAGTTGAGATGGAGATTGGAGTAACCCATCAGTCATATGGGTTTTATAAGAAGAGGAAAATGGAATTCAAAGGAAAATCTAAAGAGAAAACTGAAAAGAAGATGAGTTTTCCCCTATGCTCAATGTGTGGAAAGAAACATGGAGGGAGTTGTCTTAAAGGGAAAAGTAAATTTTTCAAATGTGTAAAGGAAGGTCATCGGGCATTTGAATGCCGCAATGATGGGAAGAAGATGTCTAGTGATGTGAACAATGAAAAGGCTACACAGAGTGCACCTCTTACACTTCAATGTTACAAGTGCAAGGAAATAGGGCATTATGCCAATCAATGCCCTAATCCAAGGGTTGTTGATGATGATCGACGTCAAAAAACTCTTAAGCCTAAAGAAAAAGGAAAGTCACATGCAATTTTTATCAGCAATGTGGAGTACGATAACGAAGTGGTGAAAGGTACACTTACCATACACTCTAAAGTAGCAAATGTTTTATTTGATTCTAGATCCACCCACTCCTTTATTTCTGAAGAATTTTCTAAGGGTATCACCATATTACCTCAACAATTAGATGTTGAGTTAGCTATGACAACCCCTAATGGCACAACAGTCGCATCAAAGGTTTATAATTCTTCTCTGATTGAAGTTTGTGGGAAAGTGCTTCCGGAAAATATTGTGATCCTCCCTATAGTGGAATTTGATGTGATTCTTGGCATGGATTGGATTTCTCTATATGGAGCTCATATCAATTTCCAAAGAAGGGAAGTCACATTTCATATTCCAGGTCAATCTTTGATCGTCTATCGATGCAAGGATGAACATAACCTTACAGTGTAAATTTATTCCATCTTATGGGTCTTGATTCCACTAAATGAAGGTTATTTATCTCAAATGGTTGGTGAGAAACTCACGATTAATAATATTCCCATTGTACGAGAGTTTGATGATGTCTTTCCGAAGGAATTTCCGGGTCTTCCACCAAATCGTGAAGTTGAGTTTTCAATAGAACTTGTACCGGGTGCTTTACCTATTTCAAAGACACCTTATAGAATGGCCCCAATTGAGTTGCAGGAATTAAAGAATCAACTCCAAGAGAATCTTGATAAGGGGTTCATACGCCCTAGTGCGTCACCTTGGGGAGCACCTGTTCTGTTTGTTAAAAAGAAATATGGATCAATGAGACTCTCCATTGATTATCGAGAACTTAACAAGATCACTATCAAGAACAAATATCCTCTCCCATGAATTGATGATTTATTTGACTAACTACATGGAGCTCAATACTTTTCCAAGATTGATCTTAGTTCTGGGTATCATCAATTAAGGTTCAAAAGGTAGGATATACCAAAGATGGATTTCCGTACAAGGTATGGACACTATGACTTTATAGTGATGCCATTTGGTCTTACTAATGCACCTGCTATCTTCATGGATCTGATGAATAGAGTCTTTAGAGACTATCTTGATCAGTTTGTGGTAGTATTTATAGACGATGTTCTTGTATATTCAAAGATCAAGGAAGAACATGAAGATCACTTAAGAATTATATTGAAGACCCTGATAAAGGAGAAGCTTTATGCCAAATTTACCAAGTGTGAATTTTGGCTTCAAAAAGTTTCATTTTTGGGTCACATAATCTCAAAAGAGGGGACATATGTGGATCCAAAAAAAATAGAGGTTATCGAAAGATGGTCGAGACCAACAAAAGTAACTGAGATCCGAAGTTTTCTTGGTTTGGATGGATATTATCGACCTTTTGTGAAATCTTTTTCAAGATTATCTAATCCACTCACCAGGTTGACTCGGAAAGGAGTTAAGTTTGTTTGGAAGGAGGAATGTGAAGAGAATTTCAAGGAGTTGAAAAGAAGGTTATCCAGTGCACCTGTGCTCACACTGCCTTGTAGTGGAGAAAGGTTTGTGATCTACAGTGATGCATCTAAGAAGGGTTTGGGGTGTGTTCTTATGCAAAATGACATGGTGATAGCTTATGCCTCACGACAGTTGAAAATCCATGAGCAAAATTACCCAACTCATGATTTGGAGTTAGCTACGGTAATCTTTGAATTAAATATTTGGAGGCATTGTCTTTATGGGGAAAGGTGTGAAATTTATACTGATCATAAAAGTTTAAAGTATATTTTCACACCAAAGGAGCTGAATATGCGTCAAAGAACATTTTTGGAGTTGACTAAGGATTATGATTGCTCAATTCATTACCACCCTGGGAAAGCAAACAAGGTGGAAGATGCATTAATTCGACAAGACCATGCCAGTTTATCCATGATGAGGATCACAAAAGATCCAATATTTATGGATTTACAAAGAATGGATCTTGAAATTATAATGAAAGGGGGAAAATTGTATCTTTATTAAATGAATGTTCAACCATCTATACATGTTAAGATTAAAGAGGCACAGAAAGAAGATGTAGAGTTACAAAAGAAGGTGAGAAATGTTCCTGAATTAAACCTTGATTGTGATGGGATAATAATGTTCAGGAATCAGGTTTGTGTTCCTCCCATCCCCTAATTAAAGATGGAGCTTCTAGACGAGGCTCATAGTTCTTCATTCTCTATTCATCATGGAAGCACGAAGATGTATATGGACCTGAAAGAGTACTTCTGGTGGGATGGCATGAAAAGAGATGTTGCTGAATATGTCTCTCGATGCTTGGTTTATTAGCAAGTTAAATCTGAGAGACAGAAGTCTAAGGGGATGTTACAACCATTACCCATACCCGAATGGAAATGGGAAAAATCACTATGGACTTTGTCACAGGGCTTCCTAAAACATCCAAAGGCAATAATTCTTTATGGTTCATAGTTGATCGTCTTACAAAGTCTGCACACTTCATTGCTATTAGAGAGGATTTCTCTCTGGATCAGCTTTCCAGGATATATGTAATGGAAGTGGTAAAATTGCATGGAGTACCACTTTCTATTATATCTGATCGGGATCCGAGGTTTAACTCAAAGTTCTGGCGAAGTCTTCCGCATACTCTGGATACAGAGTTGAGTTTCAGCACTGCTTATCATCCTCAGACAGACGGTCAGTCTGAGAGGACAATTCAAACTCTAGAAGATATGTTGAGAGCTTTCTCTATGGATTTCAAAGGTGGTTGGGATCAACACCTACATTTGGTGGAATTTTCTTATAATAATAGCTTTCACTCCAGTATTCAGATGGCTCCTTATGAAGCTCTCTATGGAATGAAATGCAGGACTCCAACTTGCTGGGATGAAGTTGGGGAAAGAAATCTATTAGGACCTGATCTTGTTGATGAGATGGAAAAAAAGGTCCGATCTATTCAACAACACATAAGAGCATATCAGAGTAGACAAAAAAGTTATTCCGACAACCGAAGAAAAGACTTAGAGTTTAAAGTGGGTGATAAAGTGTTCTTACGAATATCTCTTTGGAAGAGAGTAATGAGATTTGGAAAGAAGGGAAAGATGAGCCCTAGGTATATCGGTCCTTTCGAAATAATGGATCGTGTTGGGAAGGTAGCTTACCGATTGGCGCTTCCACTGAATATCTCTCAAGTTCACGATGTGTTCCATGTATCTCTCCTAAGAAAGTACATACCTGATCCTTCACATGTAATCTTCTCATAAGTTGCACCACTGGAAAAAGATCTTTCTTATGAAGAACAACTGATAGAGATTCTCGATCGTAGTGAAAAAGTCCTACGAAGCAAGACCACTCTCTTGGTGAAAGTTTTATTGAGGAACCACCAATTAGAAGAAGCTACGTGGGAGCTTGAGGATATTATGAGGGAGAGGTATCCTCATCTGTTTGTTACAAGTGACGAATTTCGAGGGCGAAATTCATTTTAAGGGGGGTAGAATGTAACACCCGAGAATTTTATAAGAAATATATTTATTTTTATATAAATCATCAAATGAATCTTTCACTACACAGAACACTAGCTTGACTTTCTTTACACGCAATCACGACCTTCCTTGATAGCTTTCGTCGTACGCAATACCGAGTTTCACTAAACAACGATATGCTATTAAAATATTATTAAAACTAGCCATTATAAATAGTAATTGCCACTTTTTGAAATTTTGTAAATTTTATTTTTAAAAATGGACTTCGTTTTTGGATTCGGAATATCGAAATTAGCCTAGGGTGAAATTTTGGTATTTTTCTGGAAACTTTCAATTTTTGATGAATAGTGAAAACACTGGGTTACTATTTAAAAACCGACTTTTTATTTAAATAATTATTTATTTTATTTAAATTTATTTTAGTTCAAAATTGATACATAATACCTATATATGTTCAATGTAATTCATTGGAGTAATTTTATAATAATTTTAGATATATAAAAATTTTATTGAACTTTTCACCGTCTTTTACTCACCTCCTAGGAGAATTTGCAAATTTACATAAAACATAATATTACCGCTTCTGTGAGTGGAATTTTAAAAATCCAAGAGACATGGTTGATGTCAGTAAGTAAAATGTGGTTCAATGAGATGAAAATAAATTTTGGTGAATAGTAACTTTTTACTTTTTTTTACCGCGGTTAAAAGTAAATAGGATAATTAAGGTTAAAAATGATATTATTATTACCCTAACACATGTTATAATTCTATTGGATAAGTGTAATTCGACCACAAACAACCTTAGGAATAAAATATGACCATTTAGGCCCACATGGATTAGATTAGTACATTTATTATTAGTTTATTTTAAGAAGGGTTAAAATAGTTAAAATCAATGTTTAATAAGTAAATAATTTTTAATATAGGGTTATACATAAGATAAATTAGACTATAAATATTAATTAGAAATAAAAAAGGATTTAATACATAATGGTATTTTATTTTTAATTTTTATACATTAAATAATTTAATTTATTTTTGACACAAAGATGATGGAGTAATTATCTTATTAATGAAATATTGACATAATTGATGTTATAAATACCCAAATAAATATAATTTGAGTCTTTTAATGAATTCCAATAATTTTATAGGTTAATATGACATGTTATTAGTGATTTAATTAACGTTTTTCTAACTAATAATTCTGTTATGATTTTGAAAAAAATCAATTACTAAATAGTGTCAAAATTGACATAAAATAGTTTTTAAAACAAATATTATATTATTAATTGTTCTTTTATTCCTAAAAATATAAGGTTTGGAAAAATGACTTATAAAAGGTTATATATATTAATAATAAACATCTTGGGGTTCGTTTGGCTTGTTATAGTAACTTTATTAACCTTATAGTGTAAGAACACAAAAAGACACGGTAAAAGTAAAATTATCTAACTTAAAGTTAAATCTAAATGATAAGGTTAAAATAGTAAACTAAACTTGTCCAAAATCTATTTTATGAGATTATTTCGACCCATCCCCACCTTAGCTTCGAAATAAATCAATTTGGAGCTATTTAAAACCGAATATGGCTTTAGAATAAAATAATATTTTTAGTTTTTCCAAAGGTGCCCCTCTCCTCCCTTATAAAAGGGAACCTCCTCCCTATATTCCTCACACCACATTGAGCCTTCAAGCTCGAACAAACCCTAAAAATGTCTCCTCTACACTTCCCTAGAAACATCCTAGAGGTTCTGGTCTTCTTCAAAGACCAATTGTAGTTCCCTAAAAGGAGATCTCAAAGAAGCACTTCAAAGAAGAGGTAATGTCCGTTACCGATTCTTTCAACTTTATTTCTTCTTCCACTTCTTCTTCTTTAGTTTTTTCATTCTGAATTAATAACTTCAGTGTCACTCATATACTGATATGTTATTATAAGTATGAAAAAACCCTATTTCACCATCTATCCATCCTACGGAAAATGAAATCACCACGCGTGCGTACGTACGGAATACCATCTCCACGCCGTGGTGTAATCTATTTTCCACCACCACCTTACTTAGATGGGTATAATGGTGTAAATAATGAATATATATGATTATTGTAAATTTATATTGATTATAAAATAGTATACATACACACCAATACAATTCCACGATCATGGGAACGATATCATCGCTCGTGCGTACGTACGGAATACCGTCTCCACGATGTGATGTGACTCGTTCTACATGATTTTCATTGCATAATGATTACATAAATGAATTGAGTGAATAAATATGATATATATTACATTAATAATATTCTGTAAATTAGGTATCTATAACCTAAAAAGAATAATAATAATTTATTCGACAAAACACGCATAAGAACAAAAGGTAATAAACACTCGAATAACAAGTAGGAATGAAATATTACTAATAATAAGATAAGAATATGACCATATATGATATCTTAACAATGAGTATGATTCTGGAATAAGTCAATGACCTTATTTAAATCATTATACAGGAGGTTCGGACACTTACGAAACAAATCAGACCTAAGGTAAGGGAAATATCACAATCTCATTTTTATCCGAGATTGTTTATACTTTGGAATTTACTGGGGTGTATTTTATCATCCACATCCATGTTTCCACAATATGTAATATTATTTCCATCCACCTAAATTTTTTTAAATCCAATTTTACCCTTCAGTTTGTTTTTAGTAAAAGATATGAAAGGAATCTTTTGTCGTTTTTCTTTTGAGGTACTTTTTGACTTTTCCGACAAAAGTACGAGAAGAATGTTTTTTAACTTATACGACATGAATGGATTTTTAAAACATTATTTCCAAGAAGATTCCTTTAAATTTTTTCAGGTTTATTTTTAATCAACTTATTTTAGTTTAGAATTGTATGACATGTTAAGAAAGGAAAAGTGTTTTTGAAGTAGAAAGGATATTTTCCTCAAGAATGGAGTTCAAGTGTTTTATCAAAATTATTTTCCATCTAAGATAATATAGGATTTTGTTTCTATCCCTATTATTACATTGAATTGATTATGTTGTGATGGAATTATTTTTATGAATTAATTTATCTTATATGAATTTTTTTATGATGTCACGATGTTTATGAATCCCATTTTTATTACATGGGTTATGCTATGGTGTATGGTTTATGATTTTGTGGCACACATAAGAATGGTATCATTATGAGATGGGTGGGAACTATATCTACCTCCAATGAATTGGGTAAATATTTTATATCTCATGAGATAGACATGGCTAGAATAGCAGGTTAAACCAGTTTAGTGAAACAGGATTGAAACGAGGAATGAACTCGGTTCAGAAATGGACTTTGTCCACTAAGATAGTCTTGGAAATAAGTCTTGACTAATAAGAAATGATTCTCTATGATTATGTGTGTATGCCACAAAGCTTCATGTTTTAAGTTATTATTATTGTGATTATATTTCACTAGCATGATTTATCCCATGTTAGGAAATTATGATCTCTTTTACAGGGTAAGATTTCCAAAATGTTATGTTCTTATGAATATGATGTGATTGATATTTCTTTTGTTTACCCTTACTGAGCATTTGAGCTCACCCTTTTGAATATTTTATTTCCCCAGGTCAGGAAGAAGGTTATTAAGTAAGATATTCCAAAAGAGACTATTGATATGATGAAATAAATGGGAGATAGTGTAGACGCTTTATGAACCAGTTGTTTATGTTTCATAGTTTCAAAAGACACTATACCTATATAGTGCTTTCTTGGTTTTTTATATGTTGTAATAACAGTGCTTTAATTTTGAAGTACAATCAATGTATGTAACGTATGGTTCGTTATATAACCTTAGTGACACTAAAAGAAACACATGATCACCCACCATAAACTCAAAAGGTCTATGACACCATTCCATATATTAATTCTTCCAAAAATGTTTCTTATCAATTCACTGATGAATTAACCAAACCTGCACTTATGTCTCCTGTATGAGAGTCGGCCCAAATGAATCTGACTCTCCAGCCTCCATCCAGCACTACATTTGTCTACATAATCTACTATATAGAACCTCATATGGTGCCATCTAAATCCTTATCTGGTAACTGTTGTTATAGGAAAACTCAATAAGATCCAAGTTATTCTCCCATGATCCACCCAAATCTAAGACACAAGACCTTAACATGTTCTCTAGCATCTGAATAGTACACTCTGACTGCCCATCCTTCTGCGGTTGTAAATCCATACTAAAAAATACATGGGTAACAAGAGACTTATATAACCCTTTTAAGAATCATGAAGTAAAACTTAGATCACGATCTAAAATGATGGTTTATAGAACCCCATACAACCATACTATTTCCTAGACGTATAACTCACCCTACTGATCAATGATAAAAGTCTATTGAATTGGTAATAATGTGCCACCTTAGTCAACCGATCTACAACCACCATAATTGCATCATTATTTTGAGGCATCCTTAGTAGAACCACCAAAAAATCCATCATCAAGTCATCTCATTACCCTTATGGAATGGGAAAAGGATGTAACAAACCACCCAATCTTTGATGCTCAAAACTAACCTACTGGTGGATGTAGCATCACGCCATGAAACCTATAAATTCTTTGTTCATTCCTAGACACAAATACTACCTAAAAATATCATCATACATTTTGGTTAAACCAGGATGATCCACCCACTTAGATGAATGAAACTCACACATCAAATCTTCCCCCATAAATATAGGCACAAAAACATGACCACATACATAATTAATTTCATCTTCACCAGTAGTATAATCGAAAGGTGTCTCCCCACCTTCATGAGTTTCCCTTGAAGCCAAATGCTTTGGATCCTCATACTTCCTCTCCTTGATCTAGCTCATAAGAGTGGAATCGACTACCAGTGTTGCGAGGTTCACCTTCCCTTGATTATTATACACCTCTAGATTTATCCCAGAAAACAATGCCATCATTCTCCACTCATAATTGGATTCATGAATCAACTAGTTTTTAGTTTTTTCACTTAAATCATATGCAACACTTTCTCCATGTCCGGGCATGAATTCCAGTTCAAAAGCGATGGAATTCTTATACTCAACCCATACTCACTATCGAATATTAAAATAACACTAAGAGAATACATACTTACATATATTATTATCAGTATAAAAAATAAAACTCTCTCCCAATAATTAATTCCATCAATAGTTTAAGGCATAAACCACTACAGCCAATTCAATATCATGTGTAGGTTAATTTCATTCATGAGGCCTCAACTTCCAAGACCTGTACTCTATAACCTAATTTTTTTCATCAACACTTCCCCAATCCCAATGCCGTATTCATAAAAATAATAAGGTTTACTCTTTACCCAACTCATGTAAGATCAAAATCGGTGCAGAATTAGGTAGCTTCTATAACTCATGGAAGGCATTATCACATACCCAAACCACTCAAACATGGTGCTCTTCATGGTAAATCCTAAATGTGGTGCTGAAAAATGGGAAAATTATTTGATGAATATTTAATAATAACCTTCCAAACCCAAAAAATTCCAGATATCAAAAACATTCTGGATCTTCTCCCAAGATACAACGACTTGAATTTTTTCGAGGTCCACTTACACACATTCCTAAGAGATTATGTGGCCCAAGAAAAATAACTTATATTTCCCGAAATGACACATGGATAAAATTAAATTTAGCCTATTATCTCTTTATATACAAAGGACTATGTCAAGATGTTTATAATGATCATCATGATACTCGGAGTGAACCAAGATGTCATCAATAAAGACCAATACAAACTAATCAAGGTACGAGTGAAATATTTGTTTCATTAGAGCCATAAAATTTTTAAGTGGATTAGTCAACCTGAAATACATCACCAATAACTCATATAAACCATTCATGATCATGAAGTTAGTCTATGGTATATCATAAATTATCACCCTTAGTTAATGATTCCTTGATCTCAAATCAATCTTAAAGAACACAGAAGCACCCCTTAGCTGGTCAAAAGGGTCATCGATTCACACAATAGAGTATTAGTTCATAACTGTCATCTGATTAAACATCATATAATAGATAAAAACCATAAGGATATGTAATACATCTTGGAAAACAAAATTGGAGACACCCATGGTGATGAACCTCGACGAATAATCCCCTTCTTCTCCAGTTCCTCCAACTGAGTTTTTAGTTCCGAGAGTTCTGTCGGGGCCATTCTATATGGTGGAATTGAAATCAATTTTTTCCCTGTAGTACCTATATTGTGAACTCAACCTACCTTTAGGGTAGAAACCTCAAGAAGTCTTCAAGAAATACATCCTGAACCAGATCCACCAAAAAAGAATATACAAGGCACTCCACTCGTCTATCATTGGGAACAAGAAAAGCCACTTAGGTTGTGATCTTACCAAACTGTTGATAGTCTATCCCTACAGAGACTGATCAAACATCCCACTCCCCAAAGTGATCATTAATGTCACACTTAGGAGAGGTAAACATCACCCTACACCCTTAACAATCAATATGGTCTTATTACACCACTAACCAATCCATTCCCAAAATCAGATCAAAACCCGACATATCTAGCACAAAAAGGTACCAAAGAAAATGGGACCCGCCAATCTCATGGGAGAACCCTTTAAATTACTAGATATCTCGTGCTCACACACCAACGATGTATGAATAGACATACACCTATATGAGTTTTCACTTGATATTCCTGACATATCTAGCACAAAAAAGTACCAATGAAAATAGTACCCACCAATCTCAAGGGTGCACCCTTTATATTACTGGATATCTCTTTCAGTCACAACAAAGATGTATCAATAGACATATCCCCACATATATGTTCACCCGCTAGTATGAAAACACTCCAAAACCAATTTGAGATTCGATAATGTGATGCACTTATATCAAATAAAGCACAATAAATCATAGATGATAAAATAATCATACCATGAATTATCTATGGTTCTGCCTCTCCACTCTAGGTGTAGGATGAGCTGCATGAATCTAAAATGTCCCTCTACCTTGTGATCTAGCCTATGTTTTTGGAGAGACACTGCTCTAGGGATAAGAACGCCCCTATCTTGGAGCACCACATCCACCACCTGACCAGTTCAGTCGGTAAAGCTATAACTACATACCTGATATGGGGTAACTGACCCCTTTATGACACTCTATACTAGAATTGTTCCTCCATTATCACCAATAATTTGAGGGTTCTTATATATCCTTTTAACATTCTCCAGTATACTTCATGATCGACACTCAACTGGTGGTTGGGGACACTTACCACACATATTTCCCAACCTACTGCACTGATAGAAGAAATCTCAATCACTAAACCAAGAGGCCATTTCCCTTTTCTAACCACCATGTCCACCACTACCTTGGTGTAAACTCTCAAAGTGTAACTTTGTACTATCAGAATTCACACCGCCAAGTTTCCCATCTGGAACTTCTTGTCCACCACCGGAAGCCTCTTTGAGATTCCCTTCTAAAATAAGGGCTTAATCCACCAACATAGAAATCCTATTTATGAAGATGATATTGAATTGGGATTTCATGTCCAGTCTTAGTCCACACATAATAATCTCCACTTAACTAGCTCATCCTCTACCAATGTTGGGATAATGAGTTGTAGTCCAGTGAAGTATCCAACATAATCCATCACTTTCCTATTTCCCTAATTCAAACTTATAATCTCTGCCACCTTTATATTTTTTAAGGTATCTAGATTGAAATATTAGAAAAACTTCTCCTGGAAACCCTTCCACATAAAACCATAAACCCAATGGGTCTGATCCAAAACATCCCACCAATGGTTTTCCTGACCCCGTAACATGCAATATTCCATCTTGAAACTCTTCTCAGGAGGATTCTTTATGTGATCCCATATCATCTGTATGGACTCTTTCTAGAACTCAAATTCCTCAAGTACACCCTCTCCAACATAAGTTGGGGGTGGGGGTGATACAATTAAAAATCTCTAGTTATCTCAAAAATGCTCAGCACAACCCACCCTAGGTCTCATTCCATCATTTCCATAAAACAAGCAAAGTTATCATAAAACTGATCCTCTCCCATATTACACTAGAACACTAGGTTTTCCTGCTCCACTCCTAAAGGATCATTCTTGGTGATATCTTCTTGTCTCCCAACTATCACACAATGTTATGGTGGAATCCTCCTACAATTCTAAACACACATATCATAACAACCCAAAACATACATATTTTTCCTAAAAGAAGGCTCTCTACTAGCCATAAGTAACCAATTCCTCACACACCATACCAATAGACATCACCACACATCTATCATTACACTTAACCTTATGTAAAACATTTCGTGGTTGACATAGGGTAAAAAAAGTCACACATCCTCAAAACCCTTTTATCAAATTATTTTTAATAATTCTTACCTTTAAAATAAAAATATGTATCTTTTAGACACCTTTCCATCTAAAAAACTTATTGCTACTAAAGTTTTAACACATTTATCACTTTTCAATAAAAACTATTCATTATCCAATAATTCACATTTTTTCCATTTACACATTGGAATCATATTTATTAGACACCAATTATTTTAAATTTTCATGAAAATTAAAGTGCATTCTATCCATGATATCCCACACACCCTCCCCATGGGTTCCTACCATGTTGCATGTCATCTAAATCCCTAGGTGCCTAAAATGATGCATTAATTTACAACCTATTTACATTTTATCCAGGAGAAAAATATCATAAAATAGTCACATCACACAACAAGTGCATCAACAAATGGTTAAATATCATTCAACTGTGAAAACACATATCAAGAACAATAATCCCACTCTAGTTTCTTGGGTTTTTCGTCGCACACAGGGTAGCTACTCCCTAGAATAAGCTTATTTCTAATACCTAAGACATCCTAATATGCCATATACCATCCCTAAATAGTAATACCACGAATATTATCCTCTCTAATACCACTTTGAAATGTAACCAACACTGAATCTACAAAACTAGTGATTTGAGATGGGTCACCACATGACCTCAGGTGCACCTCCCCATACGCCAGAGGATTCCAATAAGTATCGAGGGTCAAATAAGTCATGTGGGGAGACTATACCCTCTTTATCAGAGTAATCGATAACAGATAAGATATATAATGAAAAAATGTTAAATTATAGTCAATATGCATTCATTACCAACCATTTTAAAAAAATGGGTACAAAATCACCACCCAATGGTAAATATTAGATATTATTTCATAATGTGCGAATTGTAAGGAAAACCCCAAAATAAAGAAAAACTAAAGAATCAAAAAATGGCTTCCCAAACCAAGTCTTGTTATCTCATTTATGCATATCCTATACCCATGTTAACCCTCTAGCATAGGTGTCACACCCCACCCACAGACGCCCATGTATTTTTTTTATTCTTTTCTCGGTCCCGCGACATTGGGCAGAGTTGTGTTGGGTCCATGTTTGAACTTTCTTTGAAGCGTTGATGTTTTCGGTGGGTTTTAGGCTAGTGCGCAGGCACTCCACTGCTAGAGGTCACTGTGCATTTAGTCCGGATGGGTGCACGGTCACCGCACCGCTAGTGGCGGTCGTGCGTTCGGAACCGGTGAGTGCGCGGTTGCCCAACTGTTTAGATAAATAATAAAATTAAAAGAATAAATTAAATTGAAAAGAATTTTATAAAAGGTTTAATAATAATAACAATAATTTATAATATTGTTATTATTATTATTATTATTATTGTTGTTATTATTATTATTATTATTGTTATTATTATTATTATTGGATGATGATGATGATGATGATGATGATTATTATTATTATTATTATGTATTAATAATAATATTAGTATTATTGTTGTTTTTATTTATCTACATTATTTTATTTTATTTTATTTCATTTTTTTCTTCTTATTTATTCTTTTCTTTTCCCTCTTTCTTCTTTTTTTTCTCTCCACGCGTTGTCCCCTTATCTCCCAGTCTTGCGCGCGACCCGCTCCCCTGCACCCTCTTTTCTTTGTGCAACATCTTCCAAAAGCCCCGTTGCTCTTCCACTACAGTACCCCCATCGCCCGTCGGTCACCCTCCTTGGTCCCTGCTACCCAATGCCTCAGCCCGGCTCCTCTCCTCCAGCCAGCACAGCCAGCCCGATCTCCTACTACCGCTCCCCTTTCTGCCTCCCTATATCCATCTGCCCCTCCCACTGTACAGCGATCCGGTGCAATCTGACCGCCCAGATCCCCTCTTCCCAGCATCCTAGCCAGCCCGATCTCCTACTACCACTCCCCTATCCGCCTCACTATCTGCATCCACCCTCCCACTGTGCAGCAATCTGGTGCACTCTGACTGCCCAGATCCCCTCTTCCCAGCAACCCAGCCAACCCACAACCATCCTCCGCCCAGCAGCCCTGCACCGCGCCCTGCTCCGGCACGCCCCCTGCTAAGCCTCACCCCAGCCACCTTCTCCCAACGCCCCGTTAGCGCCACGCCACCCTCCTTCTCCTCGCATGACTTCCTGCATAGGTCCCTGCTCCCTCCCTATCCAACTCCCGTCGCCGCTTCATTCTCCCCAACAGCCACCATCCCCACTGCATCCCGGCCTGCCGACCTCGCCCCAGCCGTGTGCTAGCCTCCCATGCAGACCTCCTTTAACAGCACCCACATATGCCCCTGTGAGTCCTGCGTGCAGCCGACCGCCAGCCTTCACTAGGCCTCCACCATCTCTAGCTCACCCTCGACGGTGCGCCTGTGTCCCGACCTCGCACCGCCCTCTTGCTACCCTGGTCCGGCCTCTTTCCAGAAGCCCCCTCCTTCATGTTGGATGCCTCTGTCGTGCGCCCCGCTCAGCCGCCCCATCGTGCGCCCTTCACAGCCCCTGCCGCGATCCAGCCCTAGCGGCGCTGCCTCACCTGAGCTCGAGCATCCCACCGATGACCTACCCTTCTTGTACCTCCCTGTTCTAGCCGATCGTCCCTCGGACTTCCCCCTTGTAGCACCGCCTTACCCCGAAAATGACCGACACCCCGGCTTCCATCCACCTCACCTGCATGCTGCCCGCTGCTACCTGGATTACTCGCACCCTTCCCCTCGGCCGCCTCGCAATGATGCTGTCCGGCAGCCCTTGTCGCACCCCCTGGTCGGACTGCGTCCAGCTGCGTGCCTTTCGTTGGTCCGGTGCGACGCCCTCTAGCGGTCTGTTTCTTGTTTCAGCCCCCGATGGGAATACCCTTTTATTTGATGCCCGTTTGATATTTATATTTGATATATATATATATATATATATATTCACCTTGGGATGATTAGAGTTTTCTTAATTAAATGTTTTTTTTGGGTTGGTTTGACTTTTTAGGACCCATGCGGGGTGTTTTCGAGTGAGCGCCGTCATCACGCCTATTTCCAAGTGAGCGCCATCATCGTGCCTGTTTTCGAGTGAGTTCCATCATCACGCCTGTTTCCGAGGGAGCACCGTCGTCCCACCTGTTTCCGAGTGATCATCGTCATCGCGCCTAGTTTCGGATCTTGCGTCGTCGTCATGCTTTTGTCTTGAGGTAGGTTATCCTTTTCACTTCATTTTAAAATTTAAGTTACATTATTTCCTACTGTCTTCGCACATTAATTGTTCAAATTAAATATTTTATTAATTTTAATAAATGTGAGATAATATAAGATAATTAAATTTTAAATGATTATTTGGTGTAAAAAGAGCCATTTATTTTATACCGAACACTTGAAACATTTTCTTGATGAATGGACACCCAGTTTTGAAAGAATGCCAGTTTGTCTTTTAAACATAATTCCCAGAATTTGAAATTTGGTTTTGGTTTTAATGATAAAGGATTTCATCTAATGCATGAACAAGCATTTTGGTTCTTTTTAAAATGGTGATTTTGAAATGTGTTTAATGCCCGTTTGGCACTTTAAGGAAAGTGATAAAAATGTTTTGATGAAATTTCAATAAATGAATGAGATTTTGGATCATAGACAAGGCATTCTAGACCGATTTAAAAGATGGGTTTGGACATGGCGTTCCTCCCCAATGGTTATCCAAGATTGTGATATAGGGTGTTAGACATGACGATCTACACCAAATAATTATCTAGGTGTTAGACATGGTGATCTACCCCAAATGTGATTCGGAGTGTTAGACATGGTGATCTACACCAAATGAGAATTGGGGTGCTTGACATGGCGTTCAACACCAAACGAATGATAAGAATGATTTATAAAAAGGATGAGAGATGTGATTAAAACACAAGTGAAATGTGATCAAATAAATAAAGGTAAGAATGAATGTATTTCCAACCTTAGTTGAAATGATGAGTGAATAAGTAGAGTAAGTGAGACAAATGATTAAAATTATTTTTATTCTTGAATCAAATGTACTTGTATGTATTTCTACATTTCCCTTGCTGTGTGCTTACTTCAAGCATTGTTTTTCTTGGAAAGTGGTAAACTGTTTTTGACTTGGTTTCAAAATAAAAATGGTTTTCAAATGAAAGTATTTAATCCTATTTATACGAATTTGAAAATGTAAAAACCACTTTCCCTTTGAAAATGCTAATCTCTCACTAAAGTATTTGACTTGGGTTTTTGATGAATGAATAAGGGCAATGACCCGTTCTTTGTTTTTGAGTAACATGTAGAAAACCTTATTTTATAAATTGTTGTTCAAACTTGAAATGGTGTTTCTTTTATTTTAAGGGTATTGCATTGGGAATAGATATCGGGCTAGCCTACTGAGTTATTATACTCACGCCTATAGTTCTTTTCTATTATTAGTGTCTATGAAGGATACAACTTAGGTGCATTCTCCTTGGGCGACATTTGGTCATGAGTTGGGGAGTGACCTCGGGAGGTCACACAGAGATAGTGGTTGTCACTTTTGGTTAGTCTTATTTTCTTTTGTTTCTTGTTAGTCTTTTTTACTTAGTTTTTTTATTCTGCACTGCTCTGTTTTATTTCTGCTGCTTTATTTATTTATCGGGGAAAATCATTCCCACAACCTATGTTGATGCCCTGGTGCTTTTCGCCAGCCCGGGAGGATTGTGAATGCCTCACGGGTCTTGTCGCGGACCGGCTCGGGTGACCAGTTGAGGGTCGACCCGGGTTGGTTCGTGAAAGAATGTAATCAGAGCAGGTCAGCTCTTAGTGGAACTCGCTTTTCAGAGTGCCCTTTATTATTTGGTATGTCTAGTAGATAGAGATTAGGACTGTCAGAGCTCAGTAGGTAGGTTACGGGTCGGTTCCTGATCACCACCGCTCGTGACGAGACCCGAGTTACCAGGGTTAGTCTGGGATTTGAGTCTATTATCTTTGGTTTCTTTGAATTGAGGGATGATAATGGAGGCGAATCAGTTCACTTTGCAGACTCACATGGCGTGGTGGCCCATGTGGAGTCCATGTGTCCAGCTCAAGGTCCTCTTAGTGTTATGCTTTACCTGGGGCATGGCTCACCACCATGTTGCTGGGTCAGACATATGCACTAGTTACTCATTTAGTGGGTTATTAGTACTTGTGTTTTGTTTTAGTCTTAGTTGATTTGACTATGCGTTAAAAGTGAAATTGGTTTTTAAATGGAAAAGTGTTTCTTCCAATTTTTTTTCGAAATTACTAAAGTGGTTTTCAAAAGATATGTTGTATTGGTTTGGAAAAATAAATTTTGTGTGTGTTTGGATTTGGTAAGGAAAAGAAGTGTTTGAACCTTGGCACTCCTTATGGAGGGTCAAATGTGCGTGGGTATGTACGGAGAGTGCGCGGGTGGCACTTGTTCGCAGATGATGTGAACAGGATTGAATAAACGCACATGTGATGGTTCATATGGTTCCATAGGTGAGTTTTTTTTTTAAAATTGAAAAGAAATAATTGTTTTGGAAAAGTGATTTCTCCTTCTGTTTTATATGTTTGGATTATGGGACTATTGTCCTTGGATTGTGTTGTTTCTTAGATTGAGTTTTGGCTTGATGCCAGTTTCGATGGTGTTTTTCGTGTTGTCATAAGTATGCCTCCAAAAAGCCTCCAAAAGTTGTTAATGAGTTATGTTTAGTTCTCAGTTCATTTTTTGTGTTGCTCGCTTTTCGAGGTAATCGAATTCTGTTAGAGGTAGTGGTATAGTTATGAAGGATAGTGTGTCTTTGGGTTGTTGGGAACTCCCACGGTAGTTAATGTTCATACCGCCCAAGAGTCATTTGAGGGTTCAGTTCTGGACTAGTAATGATAAAATGTCTCATCATCGTTAGAGTTTTGTGTGTGATTAACGGTGGTCGACTTCCGCGAAGGTTCCCCACCCGGAAAGGAGTGAGGGCCGGTGGAACCTGTCTCCACGAAATCATCCTCGTCAGTACCGGCTCCTAGTTCGTCGGACCTCTGTCTTATGCGCCACCAGTATGGAATGTCCAGACATTCTACGTCATCATTTTGTATCCATTTGAAAATGTACAACCATAGTGGTTGTTGGAATCATTGAACGGAAGAAGGAGTTAGAAACCAGGATATGAAAGTGCCTGACTGTGAGGCAGGAGACGCTTCAGCCATCAGGGCCCTAGCCACAGGTCTCGGGGCGAATCTCGCACATAGTTAGGAGTTTCCGAGGGTGTGTGGAACTTTGGTCCAGATAATGTCTTCAGCTTTGGAATGGAAATATACAAAATTTCCCTTGTTCTATTCTCTTCGTTTTCGTATGCTCATATTTTTTTGTGGTGGCGTGATGAGCTCATTCCCCCACAGTCCGGGCCGTCTTATCCGCTCTCAGTGTGGTTTTTTAGTTGTTTGGTCTCTTTTAATGGTGTGGGCCCATTAATAAAGGGACCTGTTCTAATTTTGATTTGGTCTCAGGTGTATTCGTTAGGGAGGTGTTCGTTTTGTGATGTTGGTGGGAGGTGTTGAGTTAATTTCTCATCCACAAGTTGTTGGATTGTTCTGTAACAAGCTTTTCGTCAAGTCTCAGGTGTTTTGTTCGGAACATGTGGGGAAAATGAATGAGTTTGGTATGGGAGTTCCCACGTTGCCCCCCCGGGGGGGGGGGGTGTGGTTTGTTCGGGTTTCAATGGTTTTTGTATTATTGAATTCCTGTAGTGGGGATAACCCCCTCACGCTCTCCCCTCAATCTCGGGCGGTGGTTTTTCTTGATTTGGTCAGGTGTGAAGTTTGTTGGGAATGGTTACCCCGAAGCTCTGGGTCTATATGATTTTGTTTGGGAATGAACTCATGTTGTGTCAACTGTTAGCTTGGTGACTTTCTGGGGGCAGAAAGTTTCTGTAGTGGGGAGAATTGTCACACCACACCCACAGACGCCCATGTATTTTTTTATTCTTTTCTCGGTCCCACGACGTTGGGCAGAGTTGTGTTGGGTCCAAGTTTGATCTTTCTTTAAAACATTTTCCTTCCCCAAAAAGGCACAAAATTTTAGAAGAAATAATTTTATGTTAAAATAACCTTGTAATATTATAGGGGAACCTTCAAGGAAACAAGGTATTATAAAAGCATAAAAATCTGTTCATCCCATACAAGATAAAAATACATTATTCTCATACTTTTGATGGAAATGTCAATATGTACCTTGTAACGAAAATGACCAAAGATTCTATACATACTGTTTCATAAAAATTTACCAATTGGTAAAATTGACTTTATAAAATTATAGAAAGATATATAGAATATTTTTAAGTACATGTTTAGGAAACATGGGTGTGAATGATAAATATACCCCAGTAAATACTTACGCATAATCAATCCTAGTTAAAAATGCGATTGTAAAATTATCCCTTACCGTAGGTCTGATATCCTATGTATGTATCAAAAAATCCTATATAATGATTTAAATAATGTTATTAACTTATTATAGATTCATAATCATTTTTATCATATATTATTATATTATCATCCATTTTTAGTAATATTTCATTGTCACCCATTATTCGGATACTAACTGCTTTATGTTCTTATGCAAGATTTGTCGGATAAATTCCTATTCCACTTCTTAGTTTATGGTTAAATAATTAAAATAATGATATTATTATAATATATATCATATTTATTTATTCAATTCATGTATATAATCATGGTTTAATTAAGATCATGTATAATGAATCACATTTCATTGTGGAGACGGTAGGCCGTACGTACGTACGAGCGATGATATCATTTCCCAAATTATTGAATGGTATTGAAGTAGATAGTGTATAATATTTAATAATTTGTAAAATGTTATAATAATCATATATTGTTATTATTTCCATAATTATACCCACCCATGTATGGTGGTGGTGAAAAACAAATTACACCACGGTGCGGAGACGGTAAGTCGTATGTACGCATGCATGGTAATTTCATTTTTCATAGGATGGATAAAAGGTAAAATATGGTTGTTTTGTAATTACTATAACATATTAATATATTAGTTATAGTGATTTTATTACTTTATAATGAAACCAATAATTAATAGGAAGTAGAACAAGAAAAAGGTTTGAAAAAATCGATAGAAGAGATTACATCTTCCTCGACGTGCTTCCTCTAAATCTCTTTTTAGAGCACTAGAGTTTGTATTTAAAGATGAAAAGAACCTCTAGAATGAATATAAGGAAGTTTATAAGTAAACATAGTAGGATATGGATGATATTGAAGGTTCAAAATGTAGTGAAGATTTGAGGGAGGAGGTGCGCTTTTATAATTGAGGTGAGTGGCATTTTTGGAAACTCAATGTTAATAATTTACAATAAAATCAAACCCTACAAAAAACATCCAAAATTTCCCAATTCAGAATATTAGAAGAGATATGGTTATAATATAATCATAAAATAAATTTTGGATAAGCCTTTTTATCAATTTAAACCATATCTTTTTAATTGGAACTTAGTTATTATATTTAATTTTAATTATGAAAATAACATTCTAAATATTTCATGGTTACAAATATTTTCTTATATGTTGTTAATTGATTATAAATGGATATTATATAAAATTTTAGACCTTATAATTATCACTTTTTAATTTATAAATACTTTTAGTATTTTTAAATAATTTAGTAAAATGTTATTTTTATAAAATATGAATAGTGTCAATTTTAACACTATTCATTTATTTGACTTTAAATAAAATCCAAATAGAAGATAAATTAAAACAAATATTTAATACACTTTTAAAATGTCATAGTAAACTATAAAAGTTTTTTAGAACTTTAATTAGTTCATATGATATTTATTTTAATATTTTTAATACCGTATTTCTTGATATTTTTATTAATAAAATAATTTCTAAATCACTATTGTGTCATCATTAATGGTAATTATCTAATATCTAAATATTATAAACAAACTTATAAAATGAAGTTAATTCTTTTATATTTCCATATACTATCTATATCTGATATTATCTCCTAGTTATCTATATATGAAAAATAATATACTTATATAAAATGAGATTGTGACATTTTTTCAAATTCATTAGTTTTTATTATATTCATGTGATATTTACAGGTAAGTGGTCATTAAGTTATTCCATTTAGAAAAATAGATGATAAGGTCTAGTTTAGTCATCCAATAGGTTCTTTACATGTATTATGGTAATTTTATAATATTATTTTTACCTTTAATTACCCAATTTACCATTAACCATGGTAGTAAAAATAATTACCAAAGTTACAATTCCAAAGGCTCAAAAATAGAAGTAGAAAATTAAAATAATTTAGACCTACAGATTCCAAATATTGATTCCATTTTTCAAAATTCCAAACAAAGAACTTGTAGTAATTAATTTAAAATTATTCCAATTTTTGAAATTAGAAAATGGGGTTTAAAAGTTAAAATATTGCTAAAGATTGAAATGGTTTTACATATGAATTTAATGTAAAATTAATTTCAATAACCTAAATTATATTAAATGGTAAAAACATTTTATATTTATACTTCGAAACCATTAAATAATATAATTTAATCATATAAATTATTTCAATGAAAAATGTAATTTTTAATTAAAATTTAGCGTATTTTTATTATTTGTAAAAAGATGAAAGTTATCAGAAAAATATTAAATTCATCCAAAGTAATTTTTTATATCCCAATTAAAAATAAAATGTTTATGTTTCCATATAAAAATTATTAATGTGTCAAAATATTAATTTAAAATGGGTTATCCATTCAAAGGTGTAAAAATAAACTTAAAAAAATTGGTTTTATACATCGAATAGGGTTTTATTCATAACCTTTGACTAAAATATCCATTGAATGAGTATCAATAATATTTTATTTAGTATATAAAACACATATATCACATTAATTTTATTATGAAAATTAATTCACTTAAAGATACAAATATCTAATTGATTGATATTTTTTATAAATAATTGATAGCTAATGAATTCACAATAAATTTTCATAAGTTAGTTATAATTATTCTCGCTAAATTATCAAGTAGGATATAACCGTAATTTTATAATAAGGGTGTACCATGGTTCATTTAAACTCATGACGGTGTGTAAAGAATGATACTAAAGAATAATTATTATTTAAAGAAAATATTTCATAAAAACATCAATGTGTTTCAAGGAGGTTCCATCATAAACCAAGGATGTCTGGTTACATTAAAATAAAAGGATGTGTGGGTTCATTACATTCCTATAATGAATTGGGTAAAGATATAGAGTTTACTGATTATATTTCTATCCTAAGATATTTTTGGGATTTATTAGGTATATTCTATTTGTAAGAGTGATTATATGAGTGATAGGATAATAATGTTCTAGGATACAAACATGATTTCTCTATGCTTATTATAAGTTTCTAATAGATCCTTTGATGAACGATTATTTTCACAGGAATCACAATTGTTTAATTTTATGACTATTATCATATTTAAAAGATTTATTACGTGTCTCATGGTTTCTGACCCATGTTTTAATGGTTCATAATTTTATTATGTTAAATAATGCAGTTTTATTATTTAGTCATACCCTTATGCACATCTTGTTCTCATTGATGAAATTAAATTGTTAATTTCTATTTTTAACCTCAATGAGCGTTTATCTTGACCCTTCTTAGGTTTCCTTTTCTCGAGATTCTAATGAATAATTTTAAATTACATTTTTCTATAAATTCTACAAGTGTGATGAATTTTATAGGAGTTGTTAAAAACCTATTATAGAATAAGAAGAGTAAGGTATAATAGGAAGAATGATCACTTGAATACATGGGTATTATCATGTAAGAGTTTTTCTTATTTCTCTAAGACTCAAAAACCAAATTTTTATTTGGTGTTTAAGTGATCCAATATATTAGTTTGATGTTAATTTTTTTCATGTCTAAAATTAGGTCATTTTTATCAATATAAAATCTAGAAATGTAAAGATTGTGTTCTTATCACTAGATCCAGGAGTACATGTTTTGGGATTTTATACTATATGGGAACTTGATTAGAGGATATTTTTATTCACATCATTCTATGAAATCCATCAAGAATTATTGCTTCATATCTTACAATTTTTTAAAATAATTTTTTTATTGAACATATATTTATGAATGATAATTAATTATAATATTTACATAGATATTCAATACTTTTCAATGACTAATCTAGAATACTTTTGTGAACCATAGATTAAATATAGATATAAATAAAAGTGGAACAACATAAATACTTTCCACATCATCATTATATATCATTTCAAGTTATGATACAGAAAAATTCTATCAAATATAATTAAAGTGTTCATTAATTTTAAGGTGATCAACTACAACCAAAATGGAATATATTTATTTAGAGATATGGGGAATATCAATGATGAAATACATTTGGATGTTCTAAAATTATTTTTCTCATATGAATAATGGATATGTTATCCCATTAAACCTCATGTTCTTTTCTATAACTTATTTAAAGTACATTATTTGAGATTTCTAATCTACAATCGACATATTTTTATTTTCACAGTAAAATTTTTCCTTGATACCTTAATAAATTATTATTATTTCTTGGTGAGTATATAATTATGGGAAATCTGAATAATCCAAAACATTATAATTTTTTTTCTATTATAAATGGGAAAAATATACAATTTCCAAATATTATGACTTAACATTATCAATATTTATCTTTAAAATATTTCTCACCTTCTTCTATAAAGTTTTATCACGTTTTAGGTTCATTGAAATTTATATATATTGATAATTGAGAAATATTTTGTGATAAATAGGAAATCAACCATCTACATGGGACATAAATTACCATACTTTGCATATACATGGGGATCATGTCTCTTTAAATCCTTTTCAAATCTAATGTAACATAAAAGTTTCTCCTTAGAGCATCAATCAAAATGTTTAACAACCTAGGACAGAAATTTATTTTGTAATCATAGTCCTCGATAAACTCTAACCACTATATTAGCACATAGTCAACACCATATTTGAGAAAATTTATTTTAAGCTCACATAATCAATATATATATCAAACTTATAACTATAAACATATTTACATAAAATAATTAATGGAATCATTACCATTTATAACTATAGATTGTTTTTAGTAATTTTTATGATGAACATTATATTAAATTGATGCCAAGATATCAACTCATAATTTTGAAAGATATCAGAATCAATGACCCTAATTAAAGGATCACTAGATTTCAATATTCTTTTTCTAATATAGGTTAATGTGTGTACATATTTAGTGACCAACCACTACTTATTAAATATGAATTTTTCCTTATGTCATGAAAACTTTAAACCCTCCAATGTTAACATGGATAATAAATTAAACAATCTAAATAATTTATCATAAATCATTGACAGTGTCTTTACAATCCAAGATAACTATATACATATTTTATAAATTTTAATATTATAAATTTTTCAATAACCTTTTTCTTTGAGGGATCTATTTGTAGAATATAGTTTTTTTGATTACAAGACCAAGTATGATACTTTTTTCATCATATAATCATAGTGGTTGAATTATTTATAGAGTCTCTCCTATCATAAGGTATCATGCACAAGTAATAATTAATATTAATGTTATTACATACCCATGTAATATATTATAATAATATAAATAAAAAATTCCTAAATTTTATCAATGTAATCTTAAATACTATATTCATCAAATCTAAAAAAGGAGGTAGATAAGTTTTAACTCAAAAATGAAAAAAATATAGACTCATAGTGTTCATAACTAATACCCAACGTCTTTTTTGGTATATCAACCCCTTTCCCATTACTTTCTGATATACAGATCAATTACCCACTATTTATAACTATTGTACCCAAATATATTGATTAAAAAATGTTATCAATGCGGTGTATAACATAATTTTTTTTAATTTGATTATGTTAAAACAAGGCTAATAAATGAGAAGACTTATTGACCAATACTTTTTCATAAAAAATTGATGTGGATAATCCCATAGTAATTTATGTTATCATATAAAAACCATTTCCAAATTCTCTTGATATTTCTTATTCATATCATTGAATTCAATGGTGGACGTTCTATAACAACTCTTTGATATTGGAATATCACAATATATGAGGTTTATTGATAACATAACCCCATGATCTAGGATAATAATGAAAAATATTTTGTAAATACATTAATATATTCCCATTAAACTAGCATGTATTCAATGCTGAGTTTCTTAAATACAATTTGATTACTGTATTATCCATTATTATGTATTAAGAAATATATTGAATAATTAGTTCCTAAATGAAGATAAAAATCATCCTTTAATTGATATATACTCTTAATATGATTTGGCATATGAAATAATAATTACCTATCAGTAAAAATGATATGGAATCTATGCAGAGAGATCCAATCCATTCAAAATATCGTATGAAATTATACAAAATGAAGAATAACTAGATTTACAAAATGAATCATTCCATAAACTATAATTGGAGAAGATTTATACACTTATGATTAAATCATGACACCACTAGGTATAATTATAGATAACTAAATATATAATAATTTTGGTGGTGCATCATTAATTGTAGGAAAATTTCAATTTATAAAGGAATGTGAAGGAAAAAATCAAATTATACATCCATAGTTACTTAGTGGATAATACGTATACCTTTAACAATGTCATATTAATTATACACTTTGGTGATTTTTATTATATATATTATTCATTTATACCATAGTTTGGGAATTTATAGGAATCTATTTCCCTCATTAACAAATGGATTGGTGTTTTTACTTACATAATTACAAATCTCCATAATTTTTATATAGTGATGTTTCAATGGTTAATTTGGTAGAATATTATTGTTACTCACTGTGTAAATTTTACTCTTTATATTTCTTAAAATATTATCTTGTTTATGGTCACATTTTACATATATAAAATATCTTAACATTCCATTAAGTAAATTTTCAAGTGGTGTCCTTGACATTTGTGAGATTTAAGAATTTATATTTTAATTCCTCTATGATATTTATCATATAGACAACAAGGAATCCTAGTTTATCATTTTTTATACCCATATAAATGATAATAATTGGAATATATAATTTCATTTTTCTATCTATGATATCATTAAATAATTTATTCTGAATTTCAAATTTCATGTACAATTAATTCTTTTTGGAGATATCACACCTATTTTTTAAACTCTATCTTATGTTCTTGTTCATTGGGAATCTTATTATTTCTCTCGTGTTCTGGGTGTGATGGGGGTTACATTTTGAAGTGTTTCTTTTTCTAGTTTTTCCCATGGATGATCCTTAATTTTTATGGGAGTTCTTAGAGAAAACATGGATTTTTGGACTGGTAGTGGCCCATGCATGGTTGGTGCAAGGATTGGATGACCGTGTGACTGAAGCCAGGTAACAGTGTGGAAGGGGTTGGTTTTGAATAGAACCTACCAGACGATCTATTCTCGGTTTGGAAAATTAGGAAGCCAAACCTAGGTAACCATGCAGAAGGTGGTGGTTTTAGAAAAAATATAACACATAGTCTATGCATATTAGGTGAAATCGTGTGGGTTGGTTGTGCGGTCGATCTTCTCTTAGGAAATGGATACCGCACAGTTGCTGCATGAATTCGTAAATTGTGAAGCCAAACTACGCGAGTTTCCTAGATCTAAAAATTCTTGAAATTTTATGTTTTCAAATTTTAGTATTTTAACCCAAAACACACCCTCCCCCTCTTTACAAGTTTGTGAAACCCTAATGGGATTCACTTTTCTCTCCAAACCTCCACACCTCCTCCTATAGTGTAAATGTAAGGATTATTCAAGTTGGGGTTAGATTTCTCAAGGTATTTTTCCTCCTCTCTTATCCGTCTTTCTATTCCATACCTTTTCTCTTGGATTATTATTATTACTAGGTTATGTGGATCTCGGGTTTAATTTTTCCGTGATTTATGTTGGGGTTACTGTGTGTTTGGTGTTCCTCTTCATATATTTAGGCTTTTATAACCCTCATGGTGTGATTCCAGGTGTTCCTTATTGAAGCGCCATTGATTCAGGGTTGGTTACCCGTTCACTTGTCTTTTTTAATTTAAGATTCATTGGATTCATTCCTTTCACATCTTATTTTTTTGTTAATTAGTGATATGTGATCCTTTAAATATTTTTTTTTGAGAAGTGTAGATTTGAAACTTATTTAATTTTAAATACAATTGTTTTGTTTAATGTGGCACACCAAGTGTTCAGTTAATTGTATGGTTGGATTTTTCATGTGTTTTTGTGACATCCAAAGCATGTTTAGGCCATGAAAATATATATATTTTTATGAGAAATGATGATTTGGGTTCTTTTAAGGGGTTTTAAAATGTACTTTTCATTTTAAAAGAAATGTTTATTTGGGTTTCAATGTGTTTTGGCATGTGGTGATGAATAATGGCTTGTTTGTAATTTTTATGAAAACCATCTTAGCATGAAAGTGGGTGGTGGATAGTTTTAAAATAGTTTTATAAATTATTTTGAAGTATAAAATGGTGTGTTTAAAACCTTTTTTAAAGGTGGACTTTGTTTCTTTAAAGTGATGATTTTCTTGTAAAATGTTTAATGAACTATTTTGAAACTTTGTGACAATGGTAAAAGTGTTTAATATGAAAGCCTCTATTGGGTGATTCTCATGCCTTTTTTATGTTTAATTGAATGGATATCCTCACTCTGGAATCCTTGGGATCAATTATGTTAATTAGAGTTCCTCGGTATGGACTCTATGAGTCTATATATTTTATGGCATGAGATTGATCCTTGAGGTGACACATGGTGAAACATATTGTTGAATAAATATTCTATATATTTGTGATTGGTTTCTTAGTTGGAATCAGTTGGTCCACCCCCTTTATTCATGATACATGGGAACCTAACATAGTGAGAAATTTCTTAAAATTGATTGCTACATTGGATAGATTATGCACTAGATGGTGGCCCATAATTGGTGGGTATATTGGATTTATTTCTATGGGATTTTCCCCTTGGTCTATCCGAAATTATGGTGTTTAGGAGTATTTAAGGAACTTTGATTTCATCATGTGAGGCATGATTTTGGGGATGGGTCTCATGTGTTTGAATGTTTTGGATTATTCATGATATCACAGTTTCAAACATATCTATTGGAACTTAGCTACTTGGAGTGATTATTGAGATACTTGGTTACACTTTCGTGTTTATTTTGATTTCCCTCATTATGTGGTTATTATAGTGCTGTCATGTGTGGAGACCTTCTTGGAAAGTGACGAGTTTGTAACCAATGGGGTATGAAAAATGTTTTTAATGTAAACGTGTTTTATACTATCTCTCTTATTCCATTTTGAAATGAAAGAAAAACTTTTCCCTTGAAAATGAAAATGTCTCACTATTGGAAATGAAACTGGTTTTGAAATGATGAACGACAATGGACTATAGTTTTTTTTCAAGTAAACTGCGTATAAAAGTTTACTTTTATATATAGTATTTCAAACTTGAAGTTAATTTTTCTTTTATTTTAATGTAAGCAAGTTGGGATTAGATTTATCAGGGATTACCTTCTGAGTTTTAATACTCATGCCAATAGTTTATTTTTGTTTTTATCCTTTGGTGTATGTTGCAGCTAGAGTTTGATCGTCTTGGGAAATGGTTGATCTTTGTGTTGGAGAGTGACCCATGTGGTTACATGGAGAATATGTAGTCATCTGGCTTAGTGGATTTTTTTTGTATATTTTTGGGTAACCTTTAGCCTTGTGTAGAAGTTATTCAGTTTGGTATTGTTCTATGTATTAGATTGTTGTGTTTCATTTCCACTATTCAGATGTTTATTTTTTATTGGGAGAAATTGTTACCTCTATTTAATCTATTGATTCCTAACACTAGTTTCCAACCCATGGTTATCCGATATGCTCTTTGGACCATTCCACATATCGTCTCAGCTGACCAGTTTGGGGTCAACCGAGGTTGGTTCCTGACAAAATGCTATCAGAGTAGGTCTGATCTTAAAGGAACTTTATTTTCAGATCTCCCTTTATTTCTTGGGAATTTCAAGGTAAATATAGTAGGATTTTTGGGATTTGGGAGGTGGAACTAGGAAGGATGTCATGAACCCTTGATCATTCTGATTGTCAGGTTTCCATGGGAAGTCCAGTTTTTTTGTTTTCTTTGATTCTTATGGAATTTTTGGTGTTTGGGATATGAAAAGGGAGTTGGTCTAGTTGTATAAATGATATCATA
This sequence comes from Viscum album, assembly GCA_963277665.1. Taxonomy (NCBI): domain Eukaryota; kingdom Viridiplantae; phylum Streptophyta; class Magnoliopsida; order Santalales; family Viscaceae; genus Viscum; species Viscum album. Next base: position 327,513,515 of record OY728121.1, read on the forward strand.
GGGCCTCAAAATCCATGTGGAGCTAGGGGAATGGTATTAGAAGGATCTCTATGATGGTAGTGTGTTTGGCATATAGCCGCCAACCATATGTCCAAGTCACCCATTGATAGTAGTTTCACCCTTGTGACTTTATTTTAGTCCTTGATTTTGAAAATAGTTTTGAAAACCATTGTATTGGTATTGTGAAAAAGGGTTCTTAGTGTTAATGGTTGGATTTTGGAATGTGGAAAAAATGATTCTTAGAATCAACCTTATGGAAGAGTTTAGAAAAATGAATTTTTATAAAATGAACTCATGGGGTAAAATGGAAATGATTTAATGATATTGGACGTTTATAATTAAAAATTTGTTGTTATGGAAAACAACTGCTTTAAAGAGGACGTATGTTTTTGAATTTTTTTTAATTGAAAAGGAGTGAGTTATTAATCAAATGGTTTTGTTGGAATGATATTTTATGGGATGATGGAAAATGTTTTAAATGAAATGAATTGATTTTTTCGATAGAAATTCATGGGAATTTGTTTTTGAGCATGGAGGAATGGATTAAAACATGGAATCTGGAAATGGTTTTTGGAATTTTTGGTTAGTGAACCTTTTTAAGGTACATGATTTTTGAATTGGGTTGAATGTTTTTTTTGTAAAATAAGGATGTTTTGTTTTAGCATTTGGTGGTTTCATTGGTTCTCACATACAAGGTTGTATATGGAAATGTTGATTGGTTCTATGAATAGAATGGTTGATGGGTTCCTAGGATGGCACAAAAACATGCATGTTAGGGATACTCTAAGGAATAACAATGTAATGTATTCAACTCACTAAGTTTTTTTCAAATAAAAAATGGTATCAAAATGAACATATGGATGTTAATAGTGGCTTGTTTTCCTATATTCGATGTTTTTCACCTAAGTGGTGTTTATGATTGAGGATTTTTGTTGTTGAGGTGGCTTTGATTTAGTTCTTGGCTTTTTAAAGTGTTTTTCCCCATATAACATCGATGGGTGATCATGGAATGTCTATATGTGACTTACCATTTGCAGGATTTCTAGTTGATCAACATAGGGACTTCATTCTTGAGTTTGGAAAGCTAAATCCACCTATATATTATGGTCAAAAATATCCTCACCAATAGGAATAGTGTATGTGAAATATCAAAAGTGATTTTAGCCTCACTGAGTTACTCGAGTTGTTGAAGGTTATGTTTGAAACATTCATGCTTGATGGTTTTCCGTGGAAGTGGTGGAAGTGGGCTCCTCAGAACACGCCTTGAATGGATCTTACTTGGGAGTTCTTTAGGGCTTCGTTCATCCGTCATAATTTTTCTAAGAAATGAAGGGTGAGAAAGGGGATGGAAATGTGTGGTTTTTAGCAGAGTGATTGGTTTGTGTTGGAGTTTTTCTATCTTTTTGTGGACCTAGTTCCTTACCTTTCAGAGTATACTGCAGATGATCCCATGAAGGCTTGATGTTTTGAGTTTGGGACTCATTATGATCTGTAGTCGAAGGTGTCATAGTTTAATCTAACATATTTTTCCAACGTGGTGAGTCATGATTTTCATGTTCATGCTACGATGACAGGAGTTATTGAGGTTGTCCTCCCACGTAAATTCTCAAGAAGCAGTGGGGGAAAATCTTGTAATGAGGTAGGAAAGTGGATAAAAGCTGTTGGAGAAGCTCATGGAATCAAAAGGACTTGAGAATTCTCATGAAACTCCTTTGCGAAAGAGGTATTAGTGTGGTATTAGTGTGGAAAGTTAGGTCACAAAAAGTTATCGTGACCTAGTACTCCAAATCCCTACCATGATTGTGGAATCTTGAGTCACTTGTGAATATTTTTATCAAGGCATTACAAAAAAGCATAATGGGGATAATTATAAGGAGTTATACGTGTATAGGGATTAAATTGATGTTACTTATTTTTAAGTGTCCTTTATAAGGGTCTTTTGTTGTCGTGGTTGTGCTAGTGGTGTATTATTTTGTCCAATATATAAGGGAATTTTGTGAGCCTTTTAATGAACTCTTATTTTCAATATAAGTATGATTTTCATTTTCAGAACTCTATTTTTCCTTTTTATCTAATGGTTCAATGCATGTTCCTTTTTGGTAATATCAATTCATGACTACGGCGTAGAAAATGCTTCAAACATCACAACTCTAGCCATATGCCTCAGAGTGAAGCTATTTCGTGCTTATGAGACCCCCGAGGGTGTGAGGAGTGTTTCTTAGTTCTTATCCCATATGTTTGGGAGTGGGTGGTTTAATTGATTTTGTTGTGTCCTTCTTAGCTTTGGTTGGTAGGATGATGTAGATGAGTTTGGTTGGAATGTGTGAGAAATCCTTGTTTTGGCTTCTGTTGAATTTTTGTTTGGTCAGTGCTGGTCATCACTAATGGTGGGGAGACCCACAGTGGGTCTCATTGAGTTATATTTTAAAAAGATGTTTGGTGATTGTTGTTTCCAAAATATGGGGTGTCCATTCCAAAATCCTTTAGAGTTGTTGGTTCTTGTGCGATCTTCAGTTTTGGTGAGCATTGGGATTCTTGGGAGAGGTCCCAACAGTCTTATTTTCGACATGTGTGGATGATGTGGCTTGGTCTTTCATGATAATATTCAACAAATCATTGCATTTTTTTCTATTTCAAGATATAGTAATAAGTTCCCTTGCAAGTGGATGAGATGTTCATGGTTCAAGAGGTTGGTTCTTATAGTTATGTAATCCTTAGTCATTGATTGATCGACTGGAAAGTGTTGTGGATATCTGGAGGTGGAAAGAATTAATGGTGGGGAGAATTGTTACACATAGTTTTTCATCTCTATATTATTTTTCAATTCATGGGGAACTCAGTATTTATCTTGGTCTTAAGGTGTTACCGGTTAAATTTTTAATTGCTTCTTTGTTTAGTTTTTTCGAGTGGATAATCCCCATTTCGTTTGGGAGTTTTTGGAGTAAACATGGGATTTTTGTCTTGGATGTGGCCTATTCATCGTTAGTGCACCATTTGGTATACTGTGTGACTAAACCCATGTAGTTGTGCGATGGTTATTGGTTTCGAACAAAACCTACCACATGGTCAATGAATGGTTTGGTAAACTGTTCAGCCAAACCTAGGTAACCGTGTGACATGTGGTGGTTTTAGGAAGAACATACAACCTGATCTACACATGGTAGGTGAAACTATGCCCGTTGGATGTGTGGTCAACCTTATATTAATTAGTCTCTAATTCACGGTTATTTTACGGTTTAGTAAACCGTGCATGAAAACCGTGCGTCCAAACCAAGCGAGTTTCCCTGATCAAAAATTCATGAAATTCGAAGTTTTCCTCTTTTTTTATTTAAACCCAAAATGAAACCTCCTCCCCTCTCCTAGTGTGTGCGACCCTAAGGGGACTTCCCCTATTATGTCAAATCATTTACTCTTCCTCCCTTAGTGTAGATCTAAATATTCTTCTAGTTGGGTCTAGATTTCTCAAGGTATTTCTCCTCCTCTCTTCTCCCTCTTTTTCTTCCTTCCCTTTTCTATTGGAATCTTATTTATACTAGGTCATATAGATCTAGTGTTTGGTTTTACCTTGATTTATGTTGGGGGATATTTGTGGTTATGGTTCCTCTTCTTATATCAGGGCTTTTAGAACCCTCCAGGGGTGACTCTAGGTGTGCGTTATTGAAGCGCCATGGATTAGAGGTAGTTTTCCCATGTACTTGTCATTTTTAATTTATGATTCATTGGTTTCATGACTTTTACACCTTATTTGATTATTAATAAGTGTTATGAGATCCTGGAAATATTTTTTTTGTGTTCAAAGTAGAGATTTATCCCTTATTTAATGTTAAATAGAATTGTTTTTTAAAATGTGGCACACCAAGTGTTCGGTTAAATACATTGTAGGATTTTGAAAGTGTTTTTGTGACATCAAAAGCATGGTTGGGCCATTAAAAATATTATTGGTCTAAGAAATGATGATTTCTATTCCTTTAAGGGGTGTTTAGAGTTTGTATTTGTTTTAAAATAAATGTGTATTTGGTTTTCAATGTGGTTTGACATGTGATGATGGATAATGACCCATTTTTTATTTTCATAAAAGGGTCTTGGTTTGAAAGTTCATGGAGGATAGTTTTGATACAGTTTTATAAATTATTTTTAAGTTTCAAATGGTGTTTTTACACCATTTTTGAAATGAGGACTTGGTTCCTTTAAAGTGATGGTTTTTGTGGAAAATACTTAAAGGCTAGTTTAGAAATTTTGTGACAACGGTAAAAGTGTTTAATATGAAAAACTCCATTGAGTTATTATCTTTCCTTTTTTTTGTTTAATAAATGTTATTTCCTCACCATGGAATCCTTGTCATCTATTATGTTAATTATAGTTCCTCAATATACACACCTTGAGATCTATTTATTTTATGGTATGAAATCATTCCTTGGGGTGACATGGGGTGAGACCTGTTGTTGAATTATTATTCTATATATGTTTGATTGGATGCTTGGTTGTCATCAGTTGGGTCACCCCCTTTATACATGATAAATTGGAACATGGCATAATGGGTGATTTTTCTTAGAACAATTACTACACTGGATAAATTATGTAGTAGCTGGTTGCCTATAATAGGTGGATATATTGGGTTTATTATTATGGGATTTTCCACTAAGTCTTTCCTGAGTTAGGGCAACCAGACGTATTTAAGGTTCTTTGATTTCATCATGTGAGGAATTCTTCCAGGGATGGGTCTCATTTATTGGTAAGTTCTTGATTATTAATGATCTTCTAGGTTTACCCATGTCTATAGGCACTTAGCTGCTTACAGTTTTGATTGAGATACTTGGTTACACTTGTGTGTTTATTTCCATTTCCCTCATTATGCGATTATTATTGTTCTCTAATGTGTGATTCCATTATTGGGAAGTGATGAGTTTTCTTCCAACTGTTTAATTTTTTTTAAAGTAAAATTTTGTTATGCTCTCTCTCTCATGCCATTTTGAAATGAAATTATCACTTTTCCCATGAAAATGATAATGTATAAATACTGGAAATGAACCTGGTTTTGAAATGAAGCAGGCCAATGGATGATAGATTGTTTTCAATTATAATATTAATAAAAGAATACTTTTATATATTATATTTAAAACATAATGTTGTTGTTTATTTTATTTTAATGGAATTGAATTGGTAGTAGATTTATCAAATCTCACTGGTTTAGTTTTAATACTCACACATATAGTTCCTTTTTGTTTTTAGCCTTTGGTGAATGATTTGGCTTGAGTTCAATCACTATGGGTGATGGTTGATCTTTATGTTAGAGAGTGACCAAGGGGGTCACATAGAGATAGTGTAGTCATCTTACTTAGTTGGTTATTTTTATAGTTATTTTACCTTCTACCTTTGTGTATAAGATGTTCAGTTTGTTATTGTTCTATGTATTGGGATATTGTGTTTCATTTCCATAGTTCAGATGTTTATTTATTATTGAGAAAAATCATTCTCTCATTTGATTCCAGAGAGTAGTTTCGAACCCATGGGGATTAATAATTCCCTTTGGTCCTTTTTATAGATTATCTCCGGTGACCGGTTTGGGGTCGACAAGGGTTGGTTTGTGAAACGAGACTCAATTTTCAGAAACTAAAGAATATATATCTATTTTTTTTTGTTTTCACATCAATGATAAAAATATAGGTATATATTATATATCTCACATAGTTTATATCATAGTAAATACTAAGAATAATCATGATTTTTAATCTATATGAATAGTTACAATAATTCGATAAAATAATATAAAGGAATAAATTCTTTGAAAAATATTTTCTTAATATTATTGCATTTGGTGAAGTAGAATTTCTTGTTTTACCCCATTATATTGTTCATTTTACACCATTGGTTCATTTAAAATTTTAAAAAAAATATAGTCATCCTTCAAACATATTGAGAACTAATTAATAAAAAATATATTTTCTACTGTGTCAAACCATTTAAAAATATTTATTATAATGGGATACCCATTAAATGATTGAAATCATTTTCATAACAAATCCTTCATTTTGAGTTATTTTCTCATTAGAGTATTTTCGATGTCAATAATGTTTGTTTTATAGCATATAAATTTTCATTGAATATAATGATCTTTTATACACCTTCTATCATCCCATTTAGTAGTTTATTGGGATTATTATAACATCATGAAACACATTGGTCGATCCCTCAATTCCTCAATGTTATATATTTTTACAAAAAATAAATTGGATGGTTTGACTAAAAATAATAAACCCTTATGAAAAATCAATACAAAGAATCATTTGAATATGAAAAATATATAATATAATATATTATCATATGAATTCTTCATTTTAGAATGTGATATATAAGGATTAACCTAGGTTTCATTAAGTATTATTATCTTATAGTCCACATACTAATCCCTGAGATTTAATAAAACATGTTATAATACCAATTTAGATGATAAAAACACGATATACATATATTTTTATCATTTTAAATGTACATAGAAAAGAACTAAAAAATAAAACACACTCAAAAAAAAGAAAGGATTGGTCATTTGAGAGATTAGTTAGAAAACTGTCAAATTTTAGAATACAATATACATTTCATACATAAAACTTATTCTCTATTAATTCCATTTTTCACATATTATAGAACATATTCTTATTCATTACCATTACAGAAGGGAAACATTTTAAAAGGGAAAAATTAAACACTTTGTAATGGAAAAGGAGGATTTTATGGTCATATTCACCATATAATAATATCATAAACATGAGTGGGAAAAAATAATTGTGGAAATTGAATTATTAATGGAATAAGATTATGGAAATAGAATAATTAACCAATGTTAATTACATAATTATCATAGATGATGGTATATAAACATAGAAATATAAATGATTCATCCTAAAAACATAACATATAAAATGATAAAATAACTTGGAATGAAAAAATAGACCATTATTACATAATTAAGAAGTGTAGTATAATCATAATAATAGAGAATTAATATATATTTCAGGTCCCCATACAAAGAACACAACAATATTGTCAATTGGGGCTTATAATATAGTGGATTTTTCATCATTATGGACATCCCATATAATACTAAAATGTCTATCATTAGCTATATATCAATGTAATCTCATTTGATGCATAGTTTTACCCAATGATGCGAGGGGAATATAATTATGGGACCACACATCATATAATGATTAAATTATTCATATGTGTACCATATGAAATAAAACATACATAATAGCTTCATTAAACTTGTAAAAATTAGTTTATTACCAATAACTTTCATATGTTATCATATAATTAGTAATAATGAATTTTATCAAATGATACCCCAAATAAAATCAACCATATGAAAAAAAATTAATTAAATGTCTATTAAATTAGATATATTATGTATTAATAGATGATGTGTCATATAATTTTAAAAAAAATAAAATTGTGGATATATAATTGAATTTTGTTTCTTAATGTTTGGGTAAAATTATCAAAATATTAATGATGAAAGCCACTCTAAAAATCATTTCAATGGGTTTCAAAAAGTTTTTAAAAAATTAATTTAATAACAAAATTGAAAATAGTGTAACTCTAAAAATATGTAATATTATAATTGAAGAAAAATTGCAGAAATGTTAGTAAAGGGTATGGAAGTCCCAAGTTGTGATTTTTAATTATATTTAACGATTTTATGCATCCCACAATGATAATAACGATAAAAAATTAGATATTAAATATAATGAATGAGAAATATCAATTTTATGTTAGAGATTAGATATCTAATATTAAAAATAATCAAAATAGATATTATTAATAGGAATGAAAAATGACAATGAAGAGAAATACTAGTTGAAAACTATAAAAATTGTCTTTTACTGAATTTTATATTCATGAAGTATGAATCAGTTAAAAAAAATTGATAAGAAAAATTAAATTTCAAATAATGAATGAGATTATAAAATACGAGTTAGACATTTGGATGAATATAACTGAACATTTAATAACATGTCAAAGAAGAAATATCATGATGCAATAAAAGGATATTGAGTGAGGAAATGCCTTACATATGGTTCCTCAATTATCAGACATTCTCAAACATCCCATATAATTAAATTTATGTTATTATTAATTTTTTTCATAAAATAATTTGAATTTATTTTTTATAAAACAATACATTTATATTTTTTATAATTATTATTTTTTCCATTTGTTTTATGTTTTTTTATTTGATAGTTTTTCTTCATACTCCATGATATTTTTTTATTACCTCTATAATAGTATGTGGGATTATATAGAAGTTATTTTTAGAGTTTTGAAGTCTAATGATTATTTCTGGAAGTTATTGTTATGCTTTCTAAAGAACTATTCAAAATTCACCCATTTGGGGATATTAAACCAATTAAACGATTTGATTTCATTAAATAATATATTTATACATATTTCCACTACATGATAATAAAAATAACCAAAATTAATATTTAATTCTTTATATTGTAAGAATTTCTGTTTTATTAATCCCCGATGATTGAAATGTTAAAGCATCAATCAAGTAGATGGTTAAACCCACCTAAATTGAAATATTTTTTAATAAATGAATGTGACCTAATATATTTTATTATAATTATAATATCACTTTTATTCATAAATATTGTTGTAAATTACATGTTATTAAAATGTTAATTATTATCCAGTTATAGGATCATGTATATGATAAATAAATTCACTATGGAATATATAATACATACATTGACATATAGAATTTTCTAATAAGAATATCCTTTGAAATGATGGATTGGGGAAATATTCTTCTCATTAGATGTTACCAAATGTGAGATAGGATTATTAGGGATTTAAGATTGGTTGATTTAGAGGGAAACTAATGATGATTTTTGGTTTATATTATATTAAAGAGGGTTATTTTATAGTTTAGTTTTTTTGTTATATATTCAAAAATATACATTTATAAATTTGTATAAAATTAATTTTACATGGTAAGGGGATGAAAACAGAGAAAACTATAAGGATATTTCATGCACTCCATCACTTATATACATTTTTAAATATTATTTATAGATATATTTAGCACATTATTACTTATTTTACAACTTTTAAATCATTTGAAACATTATTATGGATACTAATGTTTTAACTTAGTAAATTATTTTGTTACTTAAAAATAAAATTGAACATATTACTAGAAATTTTATTTTTTATTATGAAACTTATTTTAATAAACATAATTTCTAAATGTGGTTAAAAGTATTTGAAAAATAATATTAACATAGATCATAATTTTTAAAATTTAAATTTAAAATAGAAAACAAAATTACTATTTTTTACAGGTTTAAAGTAACTTTATAAATGACCATTTATTTTTTACATTAAAATAATTAAATAAAGTAATTATATGTTATAAATAAAAAAACAATGTATTAAATTTACATTATAATTAAAATAAAAAATATTTTTGAGTACAAATTTCCATTTAAAAAAATAATTTTATATTGATAACATCTAGATATTTATATAAAATTCACATCATGACTATTAAATAATTCATAAGTGTGACATAATAAATGGTGTCATTTATGGTCATTGATTCAACTAGCATGAATATCATACTGATTTCCATAGGCCATAACTTCTCTTATATTCCATTTATCTCAGGATAAAATTCTTTATATTTAACTTGGGATTGGTGATGGGAAAACCTTAAAGATTCTACCTCCTTTCCAAGGTATAAAAATTTAGCCGGATATGTAAGAATTCTACTACCATTTTTCATTCCCTCTCCCTATCAATATAATTTTCACAATGTGATTAAATCTATTTATTTTGAACATATCAATGACTATGTATTAATGGACCCAAGATTAATTTATTATGAGTATCTAATACTTTATTCAATTTATCGGATTTATATAATGGTTATATATATAAATAATGATTATTTATACAAAATGAAACAACATTTATTCTAAGAATATATTCTCAATAGGGATATATTCCTAATTTCCAAATAAAATCCACATTAACATTTTCCATTCATTTAAAAAACCATACATAGATAAATAAATTTTTTTATAGACATACCAAATTTATTTATTCATAATTTTTATCATATTTCTAATTTTTTTCACCCTTATTTAGTTATCATTTCTTGTATGATATTTATTAGAGAATATAGTGATTAATATTTTATTCTTGTAGAAATTTTATTTTCTTATGTTTATATTACACTTGTAATATTACAAAATATTTATTTATTTATATTTAATTTAAAGAATTATTATATATTTATTTTTCATTTTGCGATATTTATGTATAATTGAACAAGGAATTGTATATTTTATATTAGAGATTCATGTAAGAAAAGTTAACTAATAAATGTTACTTTTTAAAAGTATTTTACAATAGAAAACATGGGGTGTTTCAAAATCATGGAAAACTAAGGATCTCAATTTTAGTAGTTTTTCGTGATTATTCATAAATCAATTTCTTATTGGAGAATTAAATTATATAACATATCATATGATAAAATTACACAATAATGATACATCTTTCATCAAAAATTTTCCCTTTTTAAATTAGGACTAAAATATATCAATTTTTATGCATTTTATCACAATCTATAAATTCTCCTCATGGTTTTATTATCTTATGAAATATATATTAATATAATACATATAAGATCCCTTAAATTAGTCAAGTTAATAAATAAAGAACATATTTAATGACCAAAACCTCCCCAGTCCATTAGATTGTGAAAATATGGTTTTTGAGGTGTTTTGAAGGCAATAATGACTCATTTCAAGAGTTTGTCAAAAATAGAGTTTTCCAATGGTAGATAATCTAATGGTGAATAATATGGGTGAGTCAAAATGGTGACATGAACCAGTAGGTGGTGATGGTAGGTTATGATAGTGAGTTGTGATGGTGACCCCAAATAGCGAGTCATCTACTGGTTTCTCAGAAAGGTGAGTTTCACGGTGAGTCACTGATGGTAGGTCACCAATAGTGACTCATCAAATGGTGACTCCCAATGGAGTGTCATACTAAAATATCTTGTAAAGGTGATTTGGGATGGTGATTTGCTGATGTTAGGTCTCCAATAGTGACTCATCCAATGATGACTCGCAACAGTTACTCGGCCAATGGTGACTCATAATGGTGACTCACGATGGTGAATCATCCAATAGTGGGTCATCCAATAGTGACATGTCCAACTGTAGGTCACATAATGGTGAGACATATAATAGTAGTTCATCCAACGGTGAGTCATTTTTAATAGTTTATCAAAATTCTAAAATTTATCAAGTTTTCTATTTTTTTATAGTTTCACCCATGTAACATTTTATTTGATATAAAAAAAATTTAATGATATATTTAAGTAGTTTTGAGGCCATTTAAAATTTCCTATATAATATATTTAACTCCTATAAAATCTTGAGTCTTTTAAATGACCAAACCATGTGGTTTTAGTCAAGATCTGACATTAATGGTTTTTATAACTCTTCTACCCATTTATATAAGATTTGGACTTTTTAAAGATGATATCTTCTATTCTATATGTGTTTCCCTTTTCTCTTTATATGAGATGTCCCTTAGAACCATTCATCCATTGAAGTCATGTGCCTTTGTTGTGGGATTGGATTACATTTTTCCTGGAGTTTTTATCCTTCATGCGCACCCCTATCTTGGAGCAATAAAGAGGTGTTGATCATCTATTCTTCAAGGTAGGGATCCCTTCATCTCTCATTGTTTGAGTATCATGAAGGGTGAGTGTATGAATGTCTCTCTTGTGAATATAGAATTTTTTTTTAATAAATAAATATAATTTAATCTATTTAATATCAATATACAAGGGATGGGAAAAAGTGTCACATGCTCCTATTTTGTGATTTTGTTGTTGATATTATGTTTTTTGGTCTAATCAACCACTTTAAATCATGGCCATTACTGGCCTTTGTGTGTGTGCCAATTATGGATTGTGATTGATTGTTATTGATGATGCATTGAAATGATATTATATTTAATTGATTAACCATATATATTCTGTTAAATAAATTAATTCCCCAGGATTGAACATGTTCTATGATCACCCCTAAATTTAAAAAGTTGAATTAATGAATGATATCCTTGTTAAATATATATGTTTTTCCTTTTAAGGTTGTGTGGTGTCACTTTTGAGTGTAAGACTATTTTTTAGATAGTTTAGGTGGTGTAATGGGATCTCAGGATGAGAGATTGATTGATTTTGGAATGGATGAACAATGTTGTTTAGTGGGACTACAACTGGGTTGTGTTATATTTGTGTGTTGGGTGTGGTGTGTTTGTGTAGTAGAGATACCAATCATTTTGATAAGGGGAGTTAATGTGAGTGGTTGTGAGTTGGCGGTTGTTTTGTGTGTGGTTGATATGGTGGATTAGGTGGAATACATTTTAAGAATGATGATGGAAGTGGTTTTCATGGGTGTAATGTGGAGAGGAAACATGGTGTGGGCTGTTGTAACTTGTTCTTCTTCCTCTTTGTGGTTTAAGATGTGTGGATTGTGATGTTTTGTGCTTGGATTATTCCTAGGGTAGGGATGAAATAAATAAATTGGTTTCTTAATAAAGAATGATAATCAGATAAATGAGTTGTCTGGGATTTTGAATTGAATTTCATCTTATTGTGTAGTTATGTATTTAGAGGTTGAAGAAAAGTTGGTAGTAATGTGGGGTGGTTTATTTCAGAGAACCCATAGGTTGGATGGAGTGTTTGGTATCTATATGTATTACCTGTATCTCCATTGTGATTTATTTGGTCACCCCACCCTAGTTGATCACTACGTGCCGAACACCCCCATTTTAATGGGGGAGGGTGTCCTTTCCCAACATTCTGGTGGGAGGATGGATGTCTAGTTGTTCGGTCTTCCCTGCTCCCCCTTCTAGGTATTGGTATCCCAAGACTATTAAGTCAGGTTGTGGTGTGGTTGTGAGGCCTCGGTGTTTGTGGGTGAGGTGTTCTTTCACAGGTGTCTACATGATGAGATATTGAATGGTTTTGGCCTAGATGTATACTGATGGGATGGGGTATGGTTGTGACCTAGGTGTATGCAGGTGATATGTAATGAGCTTCATTTCCTCAGGTTAAAAGATTAGATCTGAGGCCCAGGTGTGTGGGGCAGGTTGTGAGATTGGGATAATGGATGAGTGTGTAAGCTCCAGGACGTTTTTTGTTAGGGATTTAGAATTTAACAAGTGGAAAGGGGTGTAGGGTACCCGATCTTTGATATGATTATTATTTTATATTACATGACTTATGATATTTAGTGAGTGTGACTTGGTGATGTTGGGATGGATAGTATTATTTTTTAGGTTCTGTTGGGTGCTACTTTTTTCTCATAGGGGAATTTCTATGCTTCTCACACTTATGCATGGGAGACCTTCGTTTTTCCTACCGAGTATACTTGTATTCTCACCCTATATATATAAAACTGTTATTAGGTTTCTAGGAGGAATTTTTGGATTGTGCTGAGCATTACTAGCTCAAACATTGGGCAATTTTTCGTGTCACTTCTTAACCTTGTTTTGGGTATTTACTTTTTGTTTTTCAGTAGTTTTGTTTTAAACATCCATGTTGGATGGTTTTGTATTTATAATATATATATATATATATAATTATATGTTTGTATTGGATTTTTTTAGGTTGATACATCTTATCTCCCGATCAGGGTTGCAATAAAAGGGTATTTCCTTCCATTTTAGGATTTTTTATACCCTTGGTGCTGGTTACCACCCAGGGGCCTACTGGCGGTGGGAGTTAGTGGTCATTATCTTCCTTTCTTCATTTCTTGTCCAGGAGGGACATCTATGGAGGGAGGTGGTCCTGAAAAAAATGGTATCATAGGTAATGGTTGAGAGATATGATAGAGTTTGTAGTAAGGCACAGTGATAATTATGTTGGTTGGTAGGGAAACAATGTTATGAGATCATGGTGTGTGACATAGGCTTGGGGAAACTAGATGGGAAATGATATTTTAGGGACCTCTATGTTCAGATTCAAGGACTCTGAGCCTACCGAACTAATAATTAAGTCTACACCATTAGTAGGGTAAAGACCCTAGGAAATGTACATGCATCATAATGACTTTTTTCTCATTTGAATTTGTAATTTTTAGGAATTTGAATAAATAATGTGTTAAATTGAATCTTAAATAAAATTCCATACTACTCAAGATTGGGTGTTCCTTATTTAACTTTTTCAGCCATGGAACCTGGTCATCATCCTCATGTGGCTCATGAAGTTGAGGATCAGCAGTGTGATCTGGTTGATTGGTAGAGAGTTGATCCAGTGGGGGATGATGACCAGTGGAATCAGATAGTATGCTCTTTCCAACGGTAGACTCAGGAAAAGTATGAGGGAACATTTCTTACATGGAGAAAGACAGTTGGCTCAAGGGTCTTGTGTCCACCTTCATCTTCATCCAGGCTCCGATGGAGTTCTGAGTTCTATTGGTAGTGTGCCAGATGTGGGGAGCTATGCGTCACTAGTGTACGTTGTACAGAGAGGAGTGGAAGGAGGATGAAGTTCTATGGGTCAATTTTGAGAATGAGTTCCAAATAGAATTCATTTCTTGAAACATAAAGGTTGAGAAGAGGCAAAAGTTACTCTCCATCTAGTAGATAAGTATGTCTATAAAAGAGTTGGATATCAAGTTCAAGTATCTCTGTCATTTTGATCCAAATATCTTTCCAGATGAGGAGTCTCATGCCAGACATCTAGAAGATGCACTTATTTATTCTATCAAGCACACAGTTTCTCCCTTCACCTTGCCAACATACTTGGAGGTACAAAAGAAGGTGGAGGTGGTTGAGTGGATGTAATTATGAGATGGTCAACCATGGTAGGGGATATGAAATTGTTATTCTAAGGGAAATGATACGAGAAGCTAGTCTAGGGTGATAGGGCCTTATAGGTTTCGTCTTGTAGGGATTAAACCTTAGCAGTCCCCATTTCAGACTTTAGGTCATAATGCGTTTCCTGTGAACTTGAGAGAGATGTGATTATCTTGTGGAGTTCATGGGAATTTTCATAGTTAGTTCTCGACAGTTTTTCAAGCTCAGTATGGTGAAGGTGGGCAGGTTCAGTGCCCTTCATAGCAGCGGTTTCTAGCATGGATGTTCCAGTAGCAGGGACAACACGCTCATGATCCACCAAGGGGAGACATAGAAGGTAGAGGAATAACTCAGGTTGTTCATTAGGGACCTTGACATGGGTGTGGTTGAGGAGGAGGTCGTTAGAAAAGGGGCAGAAGATCTAGGCATGGTCAGTTGCATGTCGCAGAGAAGGTCCAAAGATCATTCAAGGTACGATTAGTTTGTTCAGTACTCTTGTTTGTGCTTTGTTTGATTCAGGAGCTTCTCCATCCTTTTTTTCACTTGTTTTATCTCATGCTATTGGACTAGATTTAGAGAGGATTCCCATACCCCTTTTTTTGAGTACGTTATTCAGAGACAGACCAATGTTTTTATTGTATTTCAGGGATATAGATAGTTGATGGGGACACATCAGTGTCATGGGGACCTCTTCTTTCTACAAATGAAACTATGTAATGTTATTATCGATAATGATTGGTTGTTTTCAATGAATTATTTTATCAAATTCTTCTAGAGGAGATCATTGTTTTCAGATGTGGACTACCAGTTTGTGGATTTGGTTGGTGAGAGGAGTTTCCAGGTGGGTAGCCAGCAATAGAGCCTCTTCTTTCCATGTTGGCCGAGCTGCTAGTGGAATTAGTGAATGATGAGTTGGAGGAGGTTCCTTGTGTTGTTGGGAGATCTTGGATGTCCTCCCTGAGGAGGTAGTGACTCTACCCTCTCGACATTATGTCGAGTGTGGGATAGACTTATAGCTTAGTGCTTGTCTTATTTCAATGGATCCTTTTTGAATGGAACCTTCTGAGTTGTGGGAGATGAGGCTTCAGATAGATGATATGATGCAGAAGGGTTTTATCTGACCCAGTGTGTCTCCATGGGATGCACTAGTATTGATTTCGAAAATGGAAGATGGTGGTTAGAGGTTGTGAATAGACTACTAGAGGTTGAATCAGGTTATAGTCAAGAACTTTTACCCCCTCCAGAGGATAGATGATCTTTTTTACCCACTGAGAGGAGTCTATTGGTTTTATAAGACCGATCTGTGGTCTGGATATCACTAGTTGATGGTAAAGGAAGATGATATCCTGAAGACTACTTTCAGATGTAGGTATGGGCACTTAGAATTTATTGTCATTACATTTCGTATTACGAACACACTATCCATGTTCATGTACTTTATGAACTCCATATTTAGGGAGTTCCTAGACCTATTCATCATCATATTCATTAATGACATATTGATCTAATTGATGTTAGAGGAGGAGCATAACGAGTATCTCAGAACTATCTTAAAGTTTTTTTGACATCACTATCTCTATGGGATGTTTTCCAAGTGTATGTTATGGACATGAGAGGTACACATACTTGGACAAGTGGTGTCTTATCATGATATAGTATCGTGCCCATCGAATGTTGAGGAATTTTATTCTTTGCCTTCACCCAAAAATGTTGTCGAGGTTCATAATTTTCTTAGTCCAGTAGGCTATTACTAAAGATTAGTACCAGATTTATCTCGAATTTCAGCTTTATTGACAGCCTTGACAAGGAAGAACTAATATTTTGTGTGGAGCGAGTAGTTCCGAGCAAAGTCCGACTATCTAAAGGGGAATTTGATCAGTACTCTAGTGCTTCAGTTTCCAAAGGATGCAGGGATGTTTGTGGAGTTTTGTGATGCTTCCCAACTAGGTGTGGGATTTGTGCTCATGCAACAATGGGGAGTGATCTCTTAGAGGTCTAGATAGTTACATCCCAATGAATGTAACAATTCCACCCATGATTTGGATCTTGTAATAGTCATGTTTGTGTTGAAGTTGTGGCGACATTACCTCATTAGGGGGTACTTTTTGGTCTTCAAGTATCAAAATATCTTGATGTATATCTTATCTCTATACGGTTTGAACATGTGATAGTGGAGGTGGATGAGGTTTCTTCCAGAATATGGTTTTTAGATCTCCTACACCAAAGGAAATGGGAATTTCATAGTTGACGTCTTGAGTAGGAAGTCATAGATGGTTGATGTTTAGGAATCCATGGATGATTGGAAGGAGATAAAGGAGTTGGAGGCCTTTCACCTGGATGTAAGGGAGGGAAATAGTAGAGGTTGTTTATTTCATATAATGATGTAGTATTCAATGATGCAATAGGTGGAAGAGTCTTAGTGGGGAGACTCATAGGCAGAGGTGATTCCCAATAATGTTGACCATAGTGATGCTCCAGATGGATGGTTCAAGGATGATTAGAATAGATTTTGTTCTTTGGAAGACTATTTTTTCAATGGAAACGCATGTGGTATTCCTCTGCGAGAATCATATATTACGATTAGTGGTGCACCTAGAATTTTTTAAGATGTACTGTGGCCTAAGGATATAGTTTTTGTGGAATGAGATGAAATAGGTAGTAGCAGATTTTGTGGTGAGGTGCTTAGTGTTCCACCTAGTGAAGGCCAATCAACATGTTCCCAATGGTTTTTCATATACCTTATATGTAGATGAGTAGAAATGAGATGAAATATCAATGGATTTTGTCACAGGGTTACCAAGGGATTATGGAGGCTAAGATGATATCTGGTTGGTAGTGGGTCGACTAAGGAAATATTCTCACTTCTTAGCGATTAAGGAGTCAGTCTTAGTGAATGCCATGACCATGAGGTATGTGGATGAGGTGGTGTGGCTACTATAGTTCTGAGATCCATTTTATTGGATCGGGACACAAGTTTTACCACGCAATTCTAGAGGGGATTGCAATATGATTTTTCCACCCGACTACACCTAAGTATACCCTTCCATCCTCATAAAAATGGGTTGATAGAATTTAATATCTTGACACTGGATGATATTTTATGAGCATGAATCTTGGAATTTGGAAGATCACGTTTATGAAACCATGCCTTAGTAGAGTTTTCTTACAATAAAAAGTGTCACTCTTCTATTTACATTTCTTCAATTGAATCCTTGTATAGAATACTATGCCTTTCACCTATATACTAGAAAAAGGTTGGAGAGAAAACTATTCCGGGCCTTGAGGTTGTGATGAGCACAAATGAGAAGGTTAAAATTGATTTTGACATGATTAAAGTAGAATAGTACCAGCAGAAATCATATGTTGATCATAAGAATAGGCCCTTGGAGTTTAAGGGTGGGGGCCACATGTTCATGAAGGTTTCCCCTTGACGTGGGCGTCAAATGGTTGGTAGAGGGAGTGAATTTTTTTTTTCATGTCCATACAAAACATTCTAGGATCATTGTGATAATGTTATGTGTGGATGGTCAATTCTTATGGTACATGTCTTATGGAAGCATGGGGCCTAGATGAGAGTACTTGGGAGCGATAAATGTATATGTGTGCCAAGTTCTCGGAGTTGTTCTGGGTTTTTTCTTGATCTGTTTTGCCTTATGATGTAATGCTTGAACCTTGTTTATTATAAGATGAGTTGTTTCCTTATTCTGTGATGTGTGATAAATTCTTAACATGTGAAGATGGGAGGACCTAATTCATAATGAATACCCATTAATTTTGATGCGATGAAAATTTTGTGAGTGAGTCAGTGCCACCCAGAGTAGATAATATCTTGTTATGGAGGACAAAATTACCTAATTCCATTGTTCGAATAGTGTGGTTGTTGTGCATGTTTTTGGTGTCTTCTGGTCGGTTGGGTTAGCATATTTCATAGTAGGTGTCCTTGGATGAGGATGTTTTAAACTCCCACTTTTGATCAATGCATGGTGGTTGTCGTTGAAATTCAATGTGTTTTTTCAGTAGCAGTGTTTCAAGTGTGGAAGGATCCTTGAGAGGTATCTCGCGAGGTGGTTGTTCGGGAACATATTTCTTAAGGGATGGTTTTGGATTCTCAAGGACAAGAATAGTGTTAGAGTTAAAGTATGTAATGTTTTAGACCTACTCGATCCATTACTTTTTGAAAATCTAGTGTTTGAGGTGTTCTGTGTGGAAACTGTGACTCATTTCAAGAGTTTGTAAAAAATAATATTTTTCCAATGGTATATCATCTAATGGTGGGTTATACTGGTTTTTCTCAATGGTTAATCACACCAGTAAGTGGTGACGATAGGTTGTGACATCAAGTTGTGATGATGACTCCCAATGGTGAGTCATCCACTGATATCTCAGAACAGTGAGTTTCTAATGGTAGGATTCCAATGACGACACATCCAATAGTGACTCCCAATAGTGATTCATCCCCTGATAACTCAAAATGGTGATTCATGATATTGATTCATAGATGGTAGGACACCAATGGCGACTCGTCCAATAATTACTCATGATAGTGACTGATCCAATAGTGACACGTAATGGTGACTCATCCATCAGTGACTCATGATAGTGACTCATCCCATGGTGGGTCAACCAACGGTGACTCATCCAATGGTAGGTTAGTCGTATAGAGGTAGTTTATCCACCATTGAGTCATTTCCAACTATTTTTCAAAATTCCATAAGTTTTCTAATTTTCTAGTTTGCTGTAGTTTCACCCCTTTAACATTTTATTTGACATAAAAAGAATTTAATACTATTTTTAAGTTGGTTTTAATCCATATCAAAGTGCCCAAATAATATCACTAACTACTATAAAATACCAATTCCTTTAAATTAACAAACCATGTGGTCTTAGTCATCATCTGAATTTAATGGTTTTTGAAAATGTTCCTCTCGTTGATATAGGATCTGGGATTTCTAAAGACAAGATCCTCTCTTATCAGTGTGTTTACCTTTGATATTGATATAAGATGTTCCCTAGAACCTTTATTCTTTAGGTGTTGTGTGTTTTTTATGTGGGATTAGCACAAATTTTCCCTAGTGTTTTCTGGATACATGTGCATCCCCTGTATTGGCATAATAAGGAGGTGCTAATCATCAGTTCTTTGAGGTAGGGATCGCTTCGCCTCTCTTTATTTTTGTATCATTCATGGTGGGAATATGATTGTCTCTCTTATGAGGATAGAAAATTCTAAATAAATAAAGATTATTGAATCTTTTTAATATCAATATATAGGGGTTGGGAAAATGTGATGTATGTTTCTATTTTATTATGTTGTTATTGATATTGTGTTTTGTATGGGCTAATCACCCAGTGAAAATCATGTCCATTGGTTACCTTTTTGTGAAAACCTATGATGGATTGTTTTTTATCATTTGATTAAATATTGTTATATGTAATCTATTAACCACATATATTCGATTAAATAAATGGATTCCCTAGAATCAAACATAATCTATTATCACCACTGAATTTAAAAAGTGGTATTAAAGAATGAGAGCCTTGTTAAATAATGAATTTTCCACTTGTAAGGTTTTAGGGTGCTGATATTGAGGGTACGACTATGTGTGGGGTGGTTTAGGTGGTGTAATGTTATTTAGAATTGATAGGTTGATTAATTGTGGAATGGATGAATTTTTTTAGTGGGACTGCAACCAGGTTGTGTTTTTTTCTATTGCTGAGTGTAGTGTGTTTATGTAATGGGACTGCTGATGGTTGCGATAAGGGTAGTTTATGAGAGTGATTGTGATTTTTCGGTTTCTTTCTTATGGTTTAGATGGTGTATTGGGTGGAATTAATCTGAAGAATAAATATGGTAGTGGTTATGATGGATGTAAAGTGGAGAGTAAATATGGAGTGGACTATTTTAACTTGTTCTTCTTGATCTGTTTAATTTATTCTGATTATCTTGTGATGTGACATGCTCGATAACTACTTGGGTAGGGATGAAATGAATAAATGGATTTCTTAATAATGAAATATAATTGGTTAAAATTTTTGGATGGGGTTATGAAAAGGATTATGACTTGTTGTGTAGTTGTGAATTTAGAGGTTGCAGAAATGTTAGAAGTATTGTGGGGTGGTTTTTATTATAGAACCCATAGGTTGGGATGAGTTCTTGGTATCTTTATGTACTACTTGTATCTTCCTTGTGATTTCTATGTGCACCCCACCCTAGTTGAGCATTATGCACTGAGAACTCCCAATGTCATGAGGGAGAGTGTCTTCTCCCAACATCCTGATGGAAGGATGGATGACTGTTTATTGGCTCTTCCCTGATTCCTCATATAGGCATTGGTATCCTAGGACACTTTAGGCAAGTTGTGGTGTGGTTTTGAGGCCCAGGTGTTGGTGGACGATGTGTTCTTTCCCAGGTGTCTATGAGATGAGATGTGGTAGGGTATTGGACCATGTGTATGCTGGAAGGATGAGGTATGGTTGTGAACCATTTATCCACAGGTGGGTTGTGGTGGGCTTCATTTTCCCAGGTTATATGACAAGCTCTGAGGCCTATGTGTGTGCGGGAGGGCTATGACATGGGGCTTGTGGAATAGTTTGGAAGCACCAGATTGTTTTTCGTTAGGGTGTGAGCAGTTAACCAGTGGGAAGTGGTGAGGGGTACCCATACATCGATATTCTTAATATATTACTGTAATTGAATTTCATTATTTGGTGAGTGGGTATGGGTGTGGTTGGGATGAATATTATTCCTTGTTAGATGTTCTTGGTTCGTACTATTTTCTCATAGGGGCATTAATATGCTTCTACCACATGTGTATGGGAGACCTTGTTTTTTCATACGGAATATACTTTTTTTCTCCCCCTATATATATATATATGACTATTTTAAAGTTTCTAGGAGGACTATGTGAATCATTCTAGGCATTACAAGCTTGAACACTAGGACAACTACTGTGTCCCTACTTAGCCTTGTTTTTGATATTTACATTGGACAATATTCTTTTGTAGAAATTTTGTTTTAAACATGCACGTGGGATGGTTTTGGAATTCTTATATGTATATATATATATGTGTGTAATGGAGTTTTTTTTGGTTGATACATCTTATCTCTCGGTCTTGGTTACTATAAAAGGTTAATGCCTTCCATTTTGGGAGATTTGTATACCCGTGGTGATGGCCTCCACCCTGGGGCCTACTAAAGGTTGGACTCGGTGTTCATTATCTTCCTTTCTTCGTTACTAGTCGTGGATGAGCATACATGTAGGGAGGGGGTCATGACAACATATTCAATAAATATATTAAAATTTTCAGGTATTTTTTTAGTCTTAAAATCATCACTTTTAATTTATAGTGTCCATATGTTTAAATGAAGGTTGTATTAGGGATATCAACCCTTCTTAACCTTATTTGATGAAATCCATATTGAAGTTACACCATTGTGTAGTATTTTACACCATGATGATTATCATCATGTAAAAAATATGGGATAAATGTTACTTGTTATTAATCGTGATCCTGTTTAATTGATGATAATCAGCACAAAGATAGTTTACCCATACATTTTTTATTATTGAGAAATATTATACAATAATGTTGTGAGATTAATATATAAATCCTAAATCCATAATATATTTTACTTAAATTATTCAATATTACATCTCAATATGGTTCATATCTTGGGGAACATTAATATTGTAAAAAAATCTATTATGAATTCAATTAAAAACCCAACCTTATGATTTGGGTGAAAATGGAACACCATAAGAATTTATAATATATATTTACTTTAAATAAACACTATTTCAATAGCTTGTTTCACACACAACACCAATACAAAATTTACCGCAACATATTTGATTAATATCATTATAGAAAATGTAATAATAATAAATCTTCTAGTAAATAAAATGATATCAATGAATAATATTTTATTACATTTAGAGAATAAATAATTAATGTTATTTAAAATAGAAATTAATTTTTCTTTATCATATAATTATTTTTCTAAATTATTCTACATTTTATGCCAATTTTGTTTTTAACTTTTTAAATTCTATTTAATATGAACCATTACATTACATTTATTTAAAAATTTATATGAAATAATATTAGGAACCCTTTGAAAAGTCACTTTTCGGAATAAACAATTATTTCATTTTATTTTTTACCCTCTATAAAAAACTAAAATTTAAAATTTTTGAATATTAATTTAATAAAATGAAGTTTATTTCTGAATTCATCATATCAAAATTATGTTTGGGTGATTTTTTTACATTTTTTGGAAAAGGATGGATTTTGGTTGAATTGTGAAATAATCGATTTTAAAAATAAAACTAATTTTAGGACATGATTGAAATTTATGAATGATTTGATGGTTTATGAATCCTTTCAAATTCATAAAATATACTTTCATAAATTAGAATAAATAATATAAAATAAAATTATGAATTTATAAAACCCATGTTAAACATTTCGGAATCATATGTAATTGTTTTACCTACTGAAAAATCATTTTCTAGGTTTTTTAACTAAATATCAATCAAGTGAATTCAGTTTTGGATTATTTTTAGGGATATAAAACAAAAATTTGATTATTAATATACCAATTACTCTCATAAACATCAATAATATTTATAATTTTAACTTAATCATAATTTTAATGTATAAAAATAGTTTTTTATAATAATGGTTTCATGATGTTATATGCGCTAATATGAAAATTTATTTTTATAAATCATGTATTTTCTATTCAAAAAAAGTATTTAATATTTTATAAGATTATATATATGTTACATAATGATTTATATTTTATTTTTATGCATTATAAGTAACTTACTAAGGTAAAAATTAATTACCACGGTAAAAAAAAAGTTGTGAAAGTGAAGTATAAAAGAGTAAAATATATACCACCAAGTTAGAAACATGTGTTTTAATGTTTGTTTGAGGATTTAATGTCCATATCCCTTAACAAACATCAATATTTTCTATATGTGATTCCACCTTACCATAGAATAATGACTATACCTTTTTATTTATCACAAAAATTTCACTTCCCTCCCATATAAATCAATCCATTACTACCTCAGTTCTATTCACACACCAAGAATCATATATTCCACTAAAATATAACATCCAAAATTTTTTAGTATATTAATATGTTTCTTTTATTATTATATAAATATACTTGGTTTTGTAAACTTTTATGAAACTACGTGTTTTATTTTTAAAAATAAAAATTAGATTAAGCAGAATATTTAAAATTATAAGTAATATTTCTTTGTAATAAATTTTTTAAATCAAATACCATTATTATAAGAGGATATATATTATATTATTTCATTAATTATTCCTCTATAAAAATTTTATAGTTTTTAAATCTTATGTTATAAAATTTATATATAAATTATTATTCTCATGAAATAAGATTTTATAAAATTTTTAGTCAAAATTATAAACAATACTATTTTTAAAGAGATATTAAATAAAAACACTAATTATAAAATTATAAATTGAATTTTAAGAAATAGAATATATATGTATGTATATGTATATATTGCATAAATTAGAGAAGAATATATATATATATATGTATGTATATATAAATAAATGAATATATATAATGTGTCTACTATGAAATTAAAAGAATTGTTTCCAAAAATGAATGAATTAAAAATAATAATAATAATTAGTAAAGATTAGTCATATTATTATTATTATCATAAAATATTTTAAATAAATAAATTTTAATTTTCATACTTATGAATATTTTTGTTAATAATATTTTTATAAAATACATGAAATTTAGAATATATTAATAAATTAAATTATGAAAATATGTGTATTATATATAAAAATAAATATTGATATTACAAAAAAAAATTAATAAATAAAAGAGAAATAATAATGATCGAATTATAGGGGTAGAGGATCAAATGGGGTTAGGGGAAGATAGCTGATGATCAGGATTTGAAGGGACCAAGGGCTTAACTTTTACAGGCCAAGCGTAGAGGACAGTCTCAATGCATTCGACCAGAAATGGTTTAAGTGCAATTTGGAAAACTGAGAGAGATTCGAGTATAGATGAACCATTTAGAGCATAAATGAGATGGATCAAACACCAGTAAGGATATAACACCCTAATATGGAGAGATATTCATACAGAGATGGAGGAAATCGAGCACAGGATATTCATCATTGTCATCATCATCCTCCTACAAAACATTTTTTAGATAGGTAGGTTTTTTAATATATATTTTCACTATCTAAATATTCTCATTTTTGGGTAATTATTTACCTGTTTGGTCATTTTATCCAATTGTATTCATCAGTTGATGTCGAAATTCACTATTAGTATATTGTTCTTGTTTTTCTTCATCCCCCATTTTTTACATAGTTTTATTTTTAATTCTTGTTTTAAAATTGGAAAACGATTTGTATATCTTTTCTAATGATATCTAAAGGCTCTCTATCGATTCAATGAAGCATCATGAAGAATAATTGAATAAACTGTAACCTTTTTTTATTTTTTATTGAAACACTTGTGTGATGTTATCTCCAGATTTATTGTGTTTTTTTTCAGATCAACGGCGTCAATGACCAGTTATAGGTATAAAATAAATATATATTTTCCTTCATTCCAGATAAATTTAACCAATGAAAATTACAGTATCTTAAATTCTTACATAAACACTAAGAAAAACCCTTATTTCAAACTTATTTTGGAAATATTTCAATTCTTCTTTGGATATCCAAGTCACAGTGATGAATATATTAAATATATATATAACCTCTCTATTTTAGATTTCTCAAAAATCTATAAACCAAGACCAAATGTTTTTCCCCCATCCCTATATATAGGAAACCTTGCATCCCAAATACCTGTCATGGATGTGCTACACTTATCTTGTAAAAGAGGATGTGAGGAACTTTAAAGAAAGGGAGGTAGAGCGAGAGAGATTATTCTATGTAGTAGAAGAAAAAGGTTTCGATAAACAAAAAGGGTTTCATTTTAAAAATTTAGAATATTTCTTCAGAATTATAATATTTTAAGTGTGTTATTTTTGTTTTTCTAAAATAAAACTTTTAAAAACCCATTAGTGAGGGAATTAATTTTATAGAAAATCATTATATGGTTTTATATAGACAATTATATTACAATTTTTATCTCAAAAACAAATATTTTCATCTATGATATATAAAAATACCAAAATATTGTTTTGTTATTTAACATCAATTTAAAGAGATCTTGATTTTATATCTATGATAATAATTCCATAAATAAAAGTTATTATTTTATAAAAAATGATCTTGACCAATTATAAAATTTATCATTTAATATTATCTCATATATTTTATTTTATATCATATATATATGTCCACATATTATATTAATATTGAAACTAATGTTTTTTTAATACAACCATTTGTTAAAATTTCAAAGAAATGAATTTTAAAAAAGGATGATGGGATTCATGGGATCTCCAAACATATCCCAATGTAATTTCCATATTATATGATTTCATGTATTCTAATTCAATTTATTTTGTCACCTCTATTCTTCACTCAAAGAATGATGTAGAATGTGGTCTTTCATTCAAGGTGGTTTTGATCCATTCTTCCTTGAAAATAGCCGATTATGAAAATGATATTCTGGATGAAAAAAATTGGTTCTTGTGAGAAAATGTAAAATTTTAAAATGAAAATATTTTGGTTGGTGATGATCTAGTTTTAGATTAAGAAGACTTGGGATATGATCATTCTTCACTTTTTAGATTTCTTGGTGATGCTCGACTTTCATTGGCATCTGGTAGGGTTTCAAAAAATTGATCGCTCACCTTCAATGATAAAAACCATTCTTTAACTTCTTAGAGGATTGTGGAATGAAAAAATTTATTCATCAAATGGGTAGTTAATCAATAGGGGATAAATATATGGAATCTTGAGGATATTTGTGGCCATCTTCATCAATTTTGGTGTTTTGATGGATGGAAAATTGAACCTCTAGGTAAAGGATTTTTTCAAATTATCTTCCTTTATTTAGATTAGAATATAAAATATTGGGGTATTGGACTCATTCCTCTTAAGATATACATACTAAAAATTCCAGATTGGGATCACAACATTAATCCAGAAACTGTTGGAAACTCTACAATGTAGGTATGGATTCATATCTTTGGCCTTAGCTCATATCTTTGTCATTAAAAAATTTTATGGTATGTCACCTCTAATATTGTTACACCAGTTAAATTTAATAATGAAACCAAATGGGTAATTTTTGGTAATTATTCTCTTGTAATTATTGAGATATACCTACTTACAAATCTTATTGGTAACATTATTTTAGTAAATAATATTTTTTGATTTGAACTGCATGTTGATGCTGAAAATATACCTGTTTTTTTAATAAGTGTTGAATCATTGTACATACTCCTGATAGATGTTGAAAGTGTCTTTGTTGTTCAAATTGAAATATATTTTTCCATGGGTTATATATTTAAAAATATAATATTCCTTCTACTCTTTTGAATGATTCTGTCAACAACTCTTCTGGAGGAAGGTTCCCTAAATTGGTTCAATTTAGGAAAGTTGATCCTTCTATTGGTTATAGTACAATGCATTTATAAAATTAGGATCTTTCCCCTGAATCTTTATAGGATATAACAGATCCCTCTATGGATTATATTGATGTACAAAATGATGTATCAACCTCTCTCATTGGATACTTCAATGATATAACTATGTTTAAAGATGATATTTCAATTAAACTGAATGTTTTTAGGGAGAATTCAAACAATATGGGTAACTCTAAAAATATTGTGATTGATTCACACCAACAAGATGTTGTGAACACTTTTATTGATGATATTGATAAATATATTATTTCTCCTATGACTACTATAAAGACTGTGTCAAATGATATTGATAATGAATAGTATGTTGGTACTTTAGATAATTCCAATAAATATATGGCTGATATGAAGCATTACGATAAAGGATCTTTGTATATGGACATTTCTTTTAGTGGGAAATTTAATCTTCTATATGTGCTGTTGTTGAAGAAATAAATAATGTTGCAGTTCATTGTGTTGTGTAACATTCATGCAGCAGATCGACTACTTCCAGTGATGGGGTTTTAAAAACAATTAGTAGTTATGACCATATTGACAAGTTGAATAATCTTCAGCTCCTATCCATATTGATGTTTGATATGTGAGAAACATTTCTGATTAAAAAAAACTAGTAAGACTAGATATATATTTCATCACCAGTTCTCATAATGTAGCTAGCAGTGGAGGCTCTACATCTAGGAATTTGGAGCCTTATCAGATCGAGGAATCCAATTTGATTGATTCTTATGATGTTAATGACCCATGGAATCAAGAGACAGAGTCTTGGAAGCATGTTCGTTGTCTATGTGGGAGATCTTTTCATGGAAGCGGTAGAATATAGGCCAGTACCGAACTTCGGTTGTTTGTATGGAATCTTTGGATTCATTTATTTTGTTGTGGGATTTTATGTCTTTATTTTTGTATACCATTCTCCTTGAATTTTAATTAATGGGATTGGTATTTTGTTGTTCATTCCTTTTTTCGAAGGAAAAAAATATTTACATCTTTTGATTGGATGTATTACTTCAAACGAGGTGGATTTCCTTGAACTCCATTGAGTTTTATGAAAATTGAGTCTTTCTCATGCTGGGAATTTATATAATTATTTTATTCTATGAAAATAATTTATAAATATTTTTTATTTTTTAATGGGTTTTGAATAAGAAAGTAAAAACCTATAACATTTTTTTCATAAATTTCAATATATGGGTAATAAATGAGATGATATGGTATGAGGAGTGATCCTAGGACCATCAAAGGGGCACTATCAAGAAATTGATACCGCTAATAGACACATAGTATTGTTAAAGTCTTCCAAGTATCATAATTAATCCCTGAAATTTTATTACTTAAAAATGTTTTAAAAGGTTAAATCTAAGTATGATTTCAAAAGTTTAATTATTTTGGAAGTTAACTAGATTTAAAGATTATATGTATTTTTAAAAGATATTAGAAATAATTATTTCAATATCTTGAAAATCCTTTTGAATATGTCATTATTTTTACAATTTTTTTAATTGTAAAAATATTTTTAAATAAATTTATAATATTAAAAAATAATATTTTTCCATAGTTTTGAAACACCTTTTAGAAAGTATTATGCCCACCCCATGTTTTAAAATATTTCTCATAGGTTTAGTATAATTTCCAAAGGAGATTGTTTTATATAAAGAGGAAGAGCACGTGAAGATAATTAGTTAATTGTATAATTTTCTTTATAACTCTCATAAATTGTATGGTTTATCCTGTTTCTCTAGAACCTAGACTAGAAAAGGTCCTCTATTGTATAATTTATTGTATATTTTTTAGTTTTTCATAAAAAAAATACACAACACGTTTCTAGTGCTGAATCTAGAAGTACGAATTCAGGTTTTTTACTGTTGGTATTAAAGGAATGGTCTAGACAACTTTGAAGATTATCCATTTTCATTTGAGGAAAAATAAAAGTGATAGAATTTTCTTTTGAACTTCTTGGTATATAAGTACCCTTAATAACATATAAGTTCAACCATTCTTGTTTCTCTTAAATTTTAAGAACGAAATAAAAAACTTTTTTTTGTACCAGGAATGAATTGTGAGGGTAAAACTAATTTATGGGCGGGAATGTAACATCATAAAAATTATAGAATATTAATAAATGGATTGTTTTATAAATTTAATATAATATTATATGATTTTTATAATAAAAATAAGTGCATTATTTAATAAAAATAAGATTTTTATAAGTTGAATACTTAAAATTTTAAGTAATATTACTTGTTAATATTTTTTGGAAAAGTATAAAATTAATATATGTAATGATTTATTAAATTATTTCATTAATTATTCATTTATAAAAAATTTTATTTTTCAAATCTTACGTAATACAATTTTTAAATAAATTGTTATTTTCAAATAAAAAATATTATATTTCAAAATAGTTTTCAAAATTATAAACAAATAACAGTTTTTTAATGAGATATTAAATAAAAATAATAGATATAAAAAATATAAATTGAATTATAAAAAATGTGTAAATATATATATATATATGTATGTATATACTGTATAAATTAATGAAGGATATAAAATATATATATATATGAATATATATATGATGTGTAATTTCAAATTAAACTTATTATCTAAAAAATGAATGCGTTAAAAATAATAATGTTAATTAGTAAAGATGAGACATATTATTATTATTATTATTATTATTATAAAATATTTAAATTTAATAAAATTTAAATATTCATACTTAAAAATATTTAATTCAATATTTTTTTTATAAAATATACAATATCAAGAAAATATTTATTAATGGAATTATAAAAATTTGTATATTATATTAAAATTAAATAGTGATATTATTAAAAAATGAATAAATATATTAAAAATAAATGTGGGCGAATTAAAGGGGGGAAAGATGTAACAGGGCTAGGGAAAGAGGGGTGATGGTCAGGTTTTAGAGGAACTAAGTGATTCACTTCAGGAGGCCGAGCACATAAGAGGGAGTCGATTTGTTTGACCGGAAAAAGGATCAAGCACGATTCAAAAAGATGAGGGAGATCTGAGTGTAGATGAGGGGTTTTGAGCATGGATTAGAGGGATTAAAAATCAGTATAGATAAAACTCCAAAGACAGATAGAGATTCACATGCGGATAGAGGAAATTGATCCTAAGTTGTTAGTATTTATCTTCATCCTCTTGTTTAGTGTTTTTCATATAGGTACTTGTTTGCACATTCATTTTTTGTGTCTGAATGTTCTCATTTTTGGGTTATTATTTACATGTTTGGTCTTTTTTTCTCAATTTTCTTCATCAGTCAATGTATGTGGTCTTTATTGGTCAATTTTTATTGTTTTTCATCCCCTCTATTTGAAATAATTTGATTTTTAATTCTTGTTTTAAAAAAAATAATTTTTATATCACATGTTAATGATTTTTGTGGGCTCTATCTTGATTCCATGATGCTTCAGGAATAATATTTGAATAACCCATAACCTTGTTTTATTTTTATCAAGTATTGAGTGTCGGGTATTCTTCAACATTGTAGTCTTTTTTTGGATCACCAAGGGTGAAAAATAACTATAGGTATAAAATACATATACATTTCTCATAAATCTGATTATTCTTGACCTATATAATTTGGAGTATCTTAAATGATTACTTAAACACCGATGAATGCCCTTATTTCATCTTGATTTTCTAATGTGTTGAATCCTATTTAGATATATAAGTTACATTGATGAATATAATATATATATATAATCTATACATTTTTGTTCTCTCTGTAATCCATAAACCAAGACCACATATTTTTCAATCTCGATTATTCCCTCAGCACTGTAAATAAGAAACCTTTCATCCTGAATACTTCTCATGGATGTGATACAATTATCTTGTAAAATAGGTGGTGATAGAATTAGTAAAAATATTGTGTAAGAGAGAGTCTTAAACATAGAAGAAAAAGGATTCTGTAAATAAAGTAAGGGTCTTGTTTTCAATATTTTTAATATTTAATCAAAATTTCAACTTTTTAAGGGTGTTATATTTGATTTTTTCTAAAAATTTTCTCTTATAAAGCACTTAGTAGGGGAATTAAATTTATAGAATAATATCCTATGATTTTATATAAATAATTATATTTCCAATTTTATCTCAAAAACATCTATTTTGTTCTATTATTAAAAAAATATCAATTTTTATTATTATTATTTAACTATAATTTTAAATAGTTTTATATTTTATCTCTATTTTAATACTTCTATTGAGAAAATTTATTAGTTTTTGAAAAATGATTTTAAACATTTATGAAAACTATCATTTTATGTGATCTCGTATATATTAATGTCATTCATATAGATAGGGACATATATTATATTAATATTAACATTCATTTATTTTTTCATAAATTCAGTTTTTTTATAATTTCAATTAAATCATATTTATTCCCTTTGATTGGAAGTATTTCTTTTTTAAAGGTGGATTTCGCTAAACTCTCTTGAGTTTTATGAAAATTTAGTCTTTGTCAAGATGAGAAGAAATATAATTATTTTATTTTATGAAAATAATTTATCTTAAATTTTAAAATGTTTTTTAGTGGGTTATGAATTAGAAAAGTAGACCCCCTAAAATTTGGTTTTTAAAATTTGGAACTTGGGTATCAAATTAGATGATATAGTATTAGGTAGTAATGTGAAACAGGTGGGATGGGGCAGGGCGAGCTTAGCCTGCGTGAGTTTGAGCCCATGCAGGTTTGTCTGTAAAAGCCCGCATATAATGTGAACAAAAAAATCTAGGCGCTCCCCACCCTACATAAGCCCTCGGGTTTCCCGTAGGCAACCCAAATTTAAAAAAAATACTATTTATAATCATTTAAATATTGTATTTTTTTCTCATTATAAATTTTAGTTGTTGGTAGAAAAATGGATTTATAATATCTAGAGTCTTAAGAAATATGATGGAACATTTTTCTATTAGTTAATGGTGTCATGTGCCAATGATGATATGGTGGTGAACTGTTACAATGAAAGGTAGGAGAGTGATAAATGAAGGGCACAAAATGATGATGTTGATTGTGTGGAGATGAAAATGGCTAGTCCTACAAATGAATGATGATAATTCAAGCAATTACTAGTTTCATAGGAGGCTATTAGGGTCTCATGAGGTCCTTTAATGTTTTCTTAATAAAAAAATAATATTAAGTAATATAAAAATTTAATTGGATCAAAAAATATTATAATTATAATAACTCTGTTAGAATTGAAACCAAGTGCATGAGAGATGACTTCCATTTTTCAAGAGGAATGATGAAACACCATGTTAATATGGTTAATAATTACTATATAAATATTATAATATCATATTAAAAGAATAAATATTGACCTATTTAAAATTCACTTGTAAATTAATTGTGAATTTGCATGACCATTACGGTGAAAAATCATATGTCATGGTTTAATCATGTTTTTTTAAAAACTAAAATGCCATAGAAGCAAATATTTTTAAAAAAATAATTTAGGCCTACGGGTCAACCCACACCTGCATGAGATCAACCCGCTTTGGCCCGCACCCATGCGGGCTCAAGCTGTATTGGCCCGCACCCATGCGGGCTCAAGCTGCATTGGCCTGCTCTCTTAATGGTAAGAATTTTTAGGCTCACCCTGCCTCGTATCCGCCCCGTACCTGTAATGCTCACAGTCTCATTTTGCATTACTAGTATAGGGAGAGAACATATGACCATCAAATGAGACACTATCATGCAAGTGATACTGAAAGTTTCCACATGGTTCTTTTAAAGTCTTCCATGTATCATAATTAATCCATAAATTTTTATTAATTTCATGTGTTTTAAAATAATCAATACAAGGATTATTTCAAATGTTTATTTATTTTTGAAATTAAATTTTTTTCAAAATCATAAGTATTTTTAGATGATATTTGAGATAATGTTTTCAATATCTTGAAAATACTTATTGAAAAGTATTTATTTTATAAAATTTTTTATTTACTAATATATTTTTGAATTAAATTGATAATATTTAAAACAAAACTATCATTCATTGGTTTTAAAACCCCTTACAGGGAAACTTTATTTTCACCCCATGCGTTAAAATATTTTTCTATGGTTTATTAGAAATTTGAAAGGTGAATAATTTTTATATGAAGGTAGCATGTGAAAATATAATTTGTTAATTTTGTAAATTTCTTAAAACACTAATAAATAATATGGATTTTCTATAATTCATTGTAAATTAGATAAAAATTGTCTTTAGTTATATATTGTATTGTGTGTTTTTCAATTATGTTTTATAGAAAAAATACTAAGCATGTTTTTATTACTGAATTTGAATATGTGGATTTCAATTCCTTAAAAAACTACAGTATTAACTCTTAGAAACATTTATCCAAATAAAATAGATTATATTACTTTCATAATATTACTTCTACAATCGTTAATACAATTTTCAAGGGAATTCTTCCAAGGAGTAAGGTATAATTATCAATTATAAATTTTTCATTTCATTTAATTTCCTTCTTATTATAAATCTTCAGAATATATGATATCCATGATCATATAATTACATATGTATCATAATTTTACTGAATTTATTTTATGTATATTGTTCAAAAATTTTATACCTTCCTATTAACAATTTTAATAACAAAAGTGTCTCCTGTGTTACGTGGATACTACTTCCTCTATTTGAGATTTGATCAGTTTTTTATTACCACCATTCATGGATAGTTAAATGGGATATTTAATGATGAAATATTATATTTTAAACATGACTATGAATTATAAAAAATATTATAAATTCTTACATTCTTTTCATTCTATAGAAAATGAGACTGATTCTTATTTGTACGTACAGACTACCACCTTAATAAGGAAATATATTTTATTTTATTATAGATTTTTTTCTCTATATGACACTATAATAATATGATATAACACCTTCAAAACATTATCAATAATATCATTATAATTCTTTAATAATTATATTATGCTAATGGAATATATTTTTTAACCAGTCTCACCCATTGATTATGGTATGTTCTTATTTTCATTGATTTATATACCTATGTAGACAATGACATAAATTTATATCATAGATGAAATTGGAAATATAACTACTAGTAATATTAGAATAATATTCTAAAATAATATTTGTTTTAATGTTTTGGAAAATTTATTTAAAAATTTTCGTATTATTAATATACCATTCTTTGTTCACTAAAGATTATCAAAATAGCAGGCCAATAATTTTATCTCAATTAATCACAACCAAAAATCATGTGGAATGATATTATAACAATATATTTAATCAAAATAAATTCGTTTTATTACATTAATTAAAATATTGATGATTAATTTATTTATCAAATTACAGTGGTCATCATTTCTATTAGATACCATGGGCCAAATGATTGAAATTACAAACATTCAAGGATGAAAATAAAAAATAACTAAATTATAATTTCATAAATAATAATTATAATATAAGAGTATAAAATGAAATATATTTGAATCTGGATCTAAATTAGGTGATTTATAGCGTTATTTTTGGTACAACAAAATATAGAGTACAGTTTACAATGTAAGAATAAAAGTTAACATTTATCATCTCAAAATTTCCTCCTTTGATATATGTTTTTTATTTTAAACCTATATTATTTTATTTGGGGTATATACTGATTAATTTTAAAATTATATCATTATTATTTAATTTTTCATGGAATTTATTTTTTTATTTCAAGTTCACTCCTTTGAATTATTTTTATTGGAATGTTATTAAACATGTTTCTATTTTTCATTACTAAATATCATTTCAATGAGTTATTGTTATTATTATTAAACACCATTATTATATTTTGTTTTATTTTATCCAATGATTATATAAAATTATAATTCAAATTTTTTTCTATATATTTATAATTCATTCACAATAACTTCTTTCTGAATTGATATAATTTCAAGGATTATAATATTCATTGGGGGGATTTTCTTGACTATATTTATCTCCTTCAGTCACAATTACTCCTCTTTAACTTTAGTTTTACAATATGATTTTCTTATACTATATGATGATATTAAAATTATATTATTATTTATTTTATGTGGAATTATATTGATAGATTTATTCCTTCATAAAAGTACATTATGTTAAGAGTAATTCATATCTTCTCCGAAGGAGCAGTTTCTCTTCAATTTTAATGTTCACTCTTCCGGCCAATATTTTCCATTCAAATTTTGATAACCAAATATGTTTTATGGTTGGTTATCCATAAATTTACCTTTAAATATTTTAAAATATAATATTTATCAATCTTTTTTTGATATGGGTTTCAATAAGGGTAATTTTTTTAAAATGTTGAAATATTATTCCTTTCCTGATTAGACATTTTACCTTCCACTATAAATATCTCCTTGAAAAACGTTCTTCCTTTTTAAAGGATTCATTATTGATATTTAATTTTAAATATTGAAAAATATTATGCAACTTCAATTTGATAAAAATTATATTTTCCAAGGTGACATATTATGTCTCATAATTTCAAAAATCATAATATAGTATTTATAAATACTCTTTTATGTTTCACATTCATTTTTACACTTTTACACCAAAATATCCTTCTTCTATGCAGTTATGTTTTAATAATCACCCTCTAATTTTTTATGAAATAATATTTTGTTTTATTTAATTTTTGGTATTAATTAATCAATATTTTATATCATGTTAAGTGATAAATTTTTTAAATTATATGATACCCATTATATATCCATGTGTTTTAATGGCTGGATAAATGATTTATAATTTACAGCACACATATATATGGATATTTATATGTTAGGTCCAATATATCCCTCCAATGAATTTTTAAGGGTATTATATCTCATTAGATAATTATTTTGAGCAAGATTCTAATGTGGTTTATTAAACCATGACCCTAGTTTTCTATTATTTATTTTATTTTTTATTATTTATTAATGTTATATATATTTATTTGATATTCAAGTTGAGTTTCCAAATATAAAATTTTAATTTTGGAGGATTCCATTATTTTTTTCCCAGTGTGCAGTTAGTGTGGATGGTCTAATTAGAAAACTTGTGGTTATTAAAGGAAACTATTGTTTAAAATTAATTTTTATTTTTTATGGTTTAATTTTCTTGTCCCATACAAGTCGTGGCCCAAACAATTCAAGAAAAATGCAAAACTATGTGGAATGTTGGTGGTGTCAGGGATAAGGTGCAACAAATTTTAGATGGTTAGGAGGAACCATGAGACAAGTGTGTGAGAGGCTATATCATTTTTAAAGAACATATTTTCATAGTTGGTGTATGGTTTCCCAAACAATGGGGCTATCCCATGTGGGTGTCCCCTCCTTCTAATAGGGTGTGCACAGTTGGTGCACTTTTTGGGAAACCATGTGGTCAAACCATGAAACTAACCCAAATTCTTAAAATTTTAAATTATAAGTCCTCCCTCTAATGTTTTTACCCCATTCCCACCCCTCTCTTATTGGTCGATTTTAGCGCATGATGGGGCTCACAAATACCCATTCCTTTGGATCTCCTCCCACCATTAATGCTCCTCCGTGGATTATTCATAAGT
Organism: Viscum album; assembly: GCA_963277665.1. NCBI lineage: Eukaryota > Viridiplantae > Streptophyta > Magnoliopsida > Santalales > Viscaceae > Viscum > Viscum album. Next base: position 327,550,606 of record OY728121.1, read on the forward strand.
TTTTAAAGATTTTTGGATATTTAATTTCCACTCCTCTTCCCCCTCTTTTATTTTTTTGATATTAATTATCTTGGATCCCTTTTATGAGAACTCTAGTCATGGAAAGGGGATTTTGGATTGAGTTTCATTGATGATAGGGTGTTTGGTTTGTCTATTGGGAACAATTCCTCCTTCTCCTGGAGTATTGTGTCATCTAGACACCATTAAGGAATGATTTTCCACACATTTCCTTTATATAATAATAAAAAACCATATGATGATTTAACATTTATAATTAACTTTTAAATGTGTTTCTCATGTTTGTGATGTGTTTGTATAAATTAATAAGGTGTTTATATGTTGGTAATTTGGTGGAAATGGATTTTTTTGAAGGACATTCTAAATTACTACTATTTTTATATGTACAATAGGTGTTTGATAAAATGACATGTGGCCTTTTAAAATTAATCGAAGTTCTTTAAGAGTATGATTGGATCCGATTGGGTTTTTTTAATTTGGTTTAATTTTCAATTGAGATTCGTGTGTGGGTTTGGTGTTTTTCTATGGTTTTTTACCTACGTGTGAACTCTTGTGTTATGATGTGACATTTAATTTGTTCTTATTGATTGGACACATGGAACTCCCTATGGTTATTCATTTATATGATGCTGGATGTGGGCATATCTATATGTGGACAATGCACACATATAAATACAAACATACACATATATATAAATGGTGACTCTATAAATAAGTCCATTATAAAATCCCCAATTTTTAAAACACCCAAATTCCCTCTCTTATATCTCTCTTACACTCCATCCACCAATTGATTTTTCCTAAAAGATTCTAATGTATTATAGAAGGATACTTTATTTTCGAATAACTTCAAATGGGAGTTTTAAAATCCGTTTTCCAAATATTGTATTGTTTAGCACCTTGAGGTGTAGTTTGGAAAATCAATTAAATGAAATGACTATTGGGAATATTCTGATCATGAATGGGATTCCCCCATAGTTTTGTAAATGGTGTTAGAAATAATGGTGTTTTCATTGATAATGAATTTGGGTTTTGAAATTTTTAATTCCCAGTTGGTACTTTGAGAAGTTTTTGGAAGATGGGTTTAAACTCATATGAATCATATGACCCTTTGGAACTTCTGAGAGGTTTTATATATGATGATAAACCCCATGGTTGTACATTTGGTTAGAGGTAATTCACATTATTGTTTTTGGGGAATGGAAGAGGAATTCATGGAGCCATTGGCGAGTAATGTTTAATGCCTTTCATATGATGAAATACTCATTCTCCTTGATATTATTAGCATGGTATTCTTAGAATTCATCTAGAGGGTCAAATGAATATTACTTTATAGTCTTGGTTAGATAGATTAGAACCCTATGAAATGTTCATATACCAGGTGGGTATTTCTATTTGGGAGGCTAGTTTGGAGTAGCCATGTTGGTTATCAGCTATGGAGGTTCACCATATGCTAACATGTGGGTTCGAATTGGGTTCATCCAGGGATTTATTCTAGGGATATTTAAGAAACTCCCATCATTACATAACTGTATACTCATTTTGTTTTTATTTCATATAACTTTGATAATATGTTCCGTTAGTATTTTTCAGAATGCACTTGTTTTATTTCCTTTATTATTGGTTTTTGTTAATATACCCTTATGTTCATTATTTGTTAAAATTTATATATCTTTTATTAATTATTTGGATCTTCTTTCCTATTTATTATATAGTTTTAAAACTAGGTTTAAAAAGTGGATTGTTGTGTTCGGTGTTTTAAATGTTAAAAACTATATTTTTGTTTAAATTTATTTCAAACTTGTGTTTATGGAATATTTTAGAAAAGGAAATGTATGAATTTTTTGTGTCATACTTACATAGATATTTTATGATTAAACCATACTTGTGCCACTCAGCATGGATAGACATGAGCTATTTTTTATTTTCTTATTTTGTTCAGGTTTTCTTGGGGAGCGGGATAGTTTTATAGATGGTGGTGATGCTGAGGCCACATGGTGATCATGTCAGTTTCATTCTAGTTTCAGTTTAGTTTTTAGTTTTTAATTTTGATCCACTATTGTTATATTTTAGATTTTTTATGTATTTATTTCATTTAGTGATTTATGTATTCCACTTTTTATGTTTTTACTCTATATTATGTATTTTATATCTATTTATTATGGAATAAATCATTACCAATCATATTATTATTGATTTCTATCACTAGTTTCTAGATCAAAAGGATCAAGAATTCCTTCTGGTCTATGTTGCAGGCTTTGTTAAGTGTTTAGTTTGGGTTTAATCGTAGTTGGTTTGTAAAAAAATGGTATTAGAGAAGGTATTTGTTATTTGGGTCATAAAGTAGTTTTGATATAGGACTTTTGAGACCCAGGATGTAGGTATAGTAAGAGAATCAAAAACTATTACTCTTTTTGAGAGTCAAGTTAGTATGGATATATTGGTACAAGAGTATTTTGTTCTGGTTTTTGGGATTGTGTTTTTGGTTCTTGTTGTGTTTTTTTGGTGGATGACAAGGGAAGTGAACTAATCCTTCATGATGAGATTTCAAGGAGTAGAAACCAATATAGAGCCCGAGTGTGTGGTTCAAGGTAATTCTAGTGGATAATTCTTGCTGAAGGTATGGTCTTTTAAACAGTGTGATTGAGTTATGCCTAGCCAATAGTTTTTTATTTCATTTGTTTTAGTGCGAGTTAATTTTTGGTTTGATTTTAGTTAGTGTGAGTGGAATTTAAAATGAAAAATATTATTGGAAAAAGGTTTTTCTAAAGGGAAATGATTTTGATATGTATGTTTTTTTAATGTGGGATTGGGTGATTAATTTGGATTTGAAAGAGGGTTCTAATATTCATTACGTGGCCTTACAGATGGTGATTTTGAATTTTAGAATGGAAATGGTGGATTTTGAAAGGGGATATTTGGTTTTCATTTTTGGATTAATGGTTTATGTGTTTGGTGTTTTGGATTGGGATTCTCTTTCAGCTGAATTTTGGTTGGATGTTGATTTAGTTTTGTGTTTTGTGTTATAGTGATTATACGTCCTAGAAAGATATAAAAGGATCCTATTAAGTCTCTTTCGGTCACTTTCCCAAACCAAACTCTCAAGGGGGTGGTAGAGTCAGGATATTATTATTATTTATCCATTTTCCATGGTGATCGAGGTCTATTAGAACCTATGGAATGGAATGAGGAAGTTGAAAGTGTTTTCAGGTCCTTGACAACTCCTAAAGACGTGAGGGTACAAGCTGTTCTGTGTTTTTTGGGGGTCCATGTTTGGATCAGTGGAAGGTGATCTTCCCATCAGTACTGCATTTTGGGATGTCCAAGGATATATTTAAGACTACTTTCATCCCACGGTTTATACCTGAATAACCGAACGTGGAGAAAGTTGTATAGCTCTTAGATGTTCTGCATGGTTAAAAGATGGTGAAGTCCAATATTGATCACATCAAAGAGCCGGTTAATTTTTCTCAGGAGATAGAATCAATGGATCAGCTAAAATATCTCCTATTTGTATGAGGTTTTTTCTACAGATTAATGGTAGAGTCCCCTCATCCATAGAGGTTATGTTCAAAAATATTGTTGATGAGGCGTTTATTTCCATGTTGGTTCCCATAGGGTAGTTTTTAGTAGTTGGAAATATGGTTTCTCTTGGTTCTCATGAAGGATACCCATCTCTCTAGAACTGTGTTCTATAGGAACCCATAACAATAGAGTATCGTTTTTGGTTTCGGCTTCTCAATTTTTGGAACACAATCTCACATGCTTCAAGTTTGGTTAGTTTGTCCATTCGAATATATCTTGCTAAAGTCTTCATAAGTCTTACTGGTGATATTTCTATTTAGACCACTTGGAGAACTTCTACATGAATAATTTACAGAATGATATTTCTCAGTTATAGTATTCTATCTCTTAACTATGGGGAAATAGATCCATCAAGGCACTTGGGTTCTATATATAGTCCTCAAATTGAATCTCTTCATATAGTCCATAATTTTGTGTGTTTGGGGGTACTTTGGCCCTATTTTTATTTATAATGTTATAGTAGGGATGGTTTATGTTATACTTGTTGTATCATTCCTTATTTTTGAAAATAAATACCATTTATTGATATCAAAAGCCTTATATTTCTATAAATATCATTTTTGGTGATTTATAAATGTGAATATTTGGATGGATTTCCTTCCTGGTGATTGGTTTTTGATTTGAGTGGTCATCATTCAAAGATTCTCAAGTCTTGTGGAAATTATGAATCATGGTTTTTATTAATTCTTGTTTGAGATTATTTCGAAGGGTTTCCCTTGTGTTTGGAGTTCTAGCCTCTGAGCTATTGTGAATATCTATTTTAAATGGTGGGGAGACCCACCATGGATCTCCTTGTGGTTTTACCTAGTGTTGGTCATCTATGATTTCTGGAGTTGAATGGTCACACTAGAGACCATGTTTTCATTTGAAATAGTTTGGTTTAGAGTTTGAGTTTTATTACTCATTTGGATGGGTGACTTTCTATGGGTATAATTTTTTTTGGTGTGGCGAATTAGCACACCACGACCCCAATTTTCTTTTATATATTTTATTGTAATTTATTTCTTAGATCTTGATCTTGTTTGTTGAGATTTTTGTTGAGTTTCTAGATATAAATGTTGATTTTATGAGGTTTCAGGTGGGTTTGACCCTATCCATAGTTAGTGTGCATGATTTGAAAAGAAATCATGCTTTTAGAGAAGGAATCTGGTGTCTTAAATTAATATTGAACATGAATGATTTCTCTTACATAGCATGCACATGATTTGTCTTAGTCCATGAAAGGAAAATGAGTAATTGTGTGGAATATTGGTGGTGCTTAGGATAGGATCACAACTTGCACATAGTTAAATTGAATCATTTAAAAAAAACTAAAAGAGGCTATATCGTTTAAAAAAAAATTAATTTCATGGTTGTTTCATGGTTTCCCAAATCATCTGGCTATCCCATGCAGGTTTCCCCTCCTTCTAGTACGATACACATAGTTAGTGCATAGTTTGGTAAACCCAGTGAAAAAACCATGTGACATTCCCTATTTTTTAAAAATTGAATTTCTATGTTTTATATTTTAAGTGTTTACACAATTTCGACCCCCTATCTTCTTGGTTAGATTTTAGGACATGAATGGGCTCTCAAAACCCACTTTATTTGGCTATCCTCACAAAATTGATTCCCCTACAAGTTTTATAAGGTGAGTTTATCTTGATTTTTATGTAAATTTTCTCCTCTCCTCTTCACCCTCTATTGGTTTCTTAGTTTTCCATGTCTTAGATCTATTTTGGAAGGACCCCAGGAGTGGAGAGGTGATTCTGGATTATTTGTCTTTGATTTTGGGGTCTTTAGTTGGTCTTTGGGATTAGTTATTCCTCATCCCAGATTTTCATCCATTTACATTATGGAACATCCTATTTGATTCTTTGTCTTCTCTAATTAATTTATAATTCTATATCTCATATATTTTATGTGTTCCTATGAATTATTAAGGTGTCTCTATGTTATTAATTTGACAAAAAATGGATCTTTCAAAGGAAAATAATACTTTTTCCTGCATTTATATGTACAATATGAGTTTGATAAAATTAAAAGTGGTATTTTAAAAATAATTTGTGGACATTGGAATTGTGTTTTTACTTGGTTGGGTTTTTGGTAATTTTGTTTACTCGTGCGTTTATATTTGTGCATGGGTTTGGTGATTTTTTATGGTTTTTTGCATAAGTTTGAACTCCTGTGATGTGATGTGACACAATATTTATTCTTATTGATTATACCCATGGAGCACCATATTGTTATCCATTTATATTCTAGTGGATGTCGGTATATCTATATGGGCGTAGGGTGTACATATAGATATGCACACACATATAAATGGTGACTTCATAAGGAAGTCCATCATACAATCCCTAGTTTTCAATACACGTATCATCCCTCACCTCTATGTCTCATACACTCCACCACCTAAATGGTTTTCCTAAAGGATCCTAATGTTTTTTAAATGAACTCAAAAGTTATTTTTCAAATGTGTTTCCCAAATCACGGACCGTTTGACACCATGAGGTGTATTTTTGTTTTAATGACATAAAGGCCTATTTTGAATATTTTGATCATGAATGGTGTTTTCACCATAGTTATGGAAAATGTTTTCAGAAGAAAGGTGTTATCATTGGAAATGGATTTTGGTTTTAAATTATTCAGTCCCAGTTGGTACTTTGAAATGTTTTCGGATATTGGTTTTAAACTCAATGACAAGTAGGTATAGTTGGAACTCATGAAAGGTTATATGTATGATGGGAACCCCTATGTTCATCCTTCCAATGGGAGGGACTTCACATAGTTAGTGTCTAAAAATAGTGAATGAATATACAGGGGAATTTATGAGTTATGTTCAATGAAATTTCATGATGAACTCCTCATTATCCTTTATATTATTATCATGGAATTATAGATTGACAACTAGAGGGTTGAGTGAATATTGATTTCTAGACTTGATTTGACTAATTAGAACCCCTTTAAAGTGGATAAGTAATGTCATAATTTCCACCTGTGAGTCTAGTTTAGACCATGCAGGTTGGTTATTGACTATGGAGGTGCATCATATGATTTTAAGTGGGTCTGAATTGATCAATTTCAAGGAAATTTTCTAGGAATTTTTAGGAAAATCCCATGATTACATATGTTTTTGCACCTATTTTGTTTTTGTTCCCTTTGATTAATTATTCCATTAGTATTTTTCATCCTTTAATGATGTTATTTCCTTTATTCCTACTTTATGTTGATGTAACCTACTTCTCATTCATTGTTCATATTCTCCTTTCTTTTATAAATTATTTGTATTTGGGTTTCATGCTTGGTATTTTCTTTTCAAACTGCATTAAAAAAATAGAAATTTGTGGTTTGAACATTAAATTCTAAAAACCATATTTTTATCTCAACATAATTTGGAAAAGAATTTATGGACTTCTTTGGGAAAGAAGATGTATGGATTATTTTGTTATTATATATTGAGATTTTTTATTCTCACACCCTACTTGTTCCACAAAATGTTTGTAGACTCAAGATATTTTGCTGGTTCATATTTTTTTTAGGTGCCTCTATGGAGAAATATGGTTTTGTGAACAGTGGTGACCAAGATTTCACATGGAGATCATGTGGGTTCCAGTCTGGTTTTAGTTTTGTTTGTAGTGTTTACATTTTTTTCCATTACAGTTTTATTAAAAAAATTTATGTACTTAGTTTATTTAGTGATTTATGGATTCCATTTTTTATGCCATGTATTCTATATTACTTATTTTATATCAATTAATTATAAGATAAATATTTTTGAATCGAATTTTATTTGATACCTGATAGATGTTTCCATCCCAGGGGGAATGTTTATGACTCTCAGGCATTGTCATGGGCTAGATTGGATGGCCGATTTAGGGTTGACCTCGGTTGGTTCATGACATAGTCAACATTGTTTACAAGATAATGTATGATCCAGGTGTGGTTATCAGTGTTTACAAGATTTAGTGTGAAACTAATGTTGTTTTCAAGATTCAAAATATTTAATATGGACTCAATGTGCCTATCAAGGTTTAAAATATTGATCATGGACCTGTTGTGATTAGATATGTTCAAAATATTGATTGTGAACTTGATACAATTAGTTTGGTTCACTAGATTTTTTATGACCATGATATGGTTATCGAGGTCCAAAATGTTAGGTTCTTGATGCTTATGTATATTACATATTTCTATGATGTATTTCTATGATTTTTCTCTATTAATAAAATTTAATATCTCTTTATTCCATAGATTTTTTTCCATGGTATATTATTTTTTCATTTGAGACTAAATTTCCTGCATTCATGACATACAAACACCTCTTTTTGATGTATGGTATTTTTAATAAAAGATTTATCCCATGGTTATGTTTTTATATATTCATATAATCACACCGTATGATGGATTTTTGGTAACATTTTTCTTATTCAGTATTTGAGATCACCATTTTTTATTTTTCCATTCACTAGATTTTGAGAAGAAGTTATAATAAATACAATTTTAGGTTCTAGGAGCACATATGGAATGATAGATGTGAATTACCATTGAAAAAACAAAATAAAAAAATAATTCATAAAGGAAAAAAACCATTAAATAATAAATTGATTGGATAAAATATTACAATAATTTTATTAAATATAAAAATATAATTAAAGAAAAATATATTTAAGCATATAAAATATTATCCAACTTATTAAAACTCTATTTTATTTTTATTTGGTCATAGAAATAAATATGAATTAAAATAGACACTATAATTTTTAAAGTTGTAGCCATCAACCAAAAATATAATTAAATACAATTCTGTTTAAAGGCGTTGTAAAGAAACCTGATTCCCTCACCTCTAATGGTTGTAAAAACCAATATGGAATGATTTAAGATTATATGGAAATTAATAGGAATAATACCATTTAATTTCATTCATAATATCCATATTAATATGAAATAACACTTAAATATATGAAGACTAACATAGATTAAGTGAAAATAATTTAAAAACAGTGAATAAATTTGATTAGAATTAAGATTACACATGTAACAGATAGAAAATCTATAATCATAGATATTTTTCAATGATAATAGTATATTTTCATGCCTTCAAGTGGTATATTTATATGGTCCAGGGTAATTAAGGAAATAAAAGAATTTATCTAGGGACATATAAGTCATGGAAGATGAATTGAAAACATTTTTACAATAATAGATTCTTCCCATGACTACCAAATTATAATCCACCAGGTAGGCTCCTATTGATTTTGGCTAGAAAGAATTCATATTGTCAGATTACTAGACTGATGCAGCCTCCACCAAGGATCCACTGTATTTCAATGGGTATTTTTTGAAATTTATGTATAGGTAGAGGTTTTTTCTAGTGAAATAATTTGGCTGGTGAAACACAACTATGTAGCCTATGATCTTCGAATAGGTATAGTGCTTCTTCTAGTTCCATTAGTTGGGCGGTGACACTCTAATTGGTAGCTGGTGGTAGTAAACTATATGAGATCCTCCCTCAATTTCCATCATTCACATAGTAGTATTCATTAGTTTATAAAAATCTAATTTCCACTTAAAAAAATAAATACAGAAATATACTCAATTAAATTGATAAAATACTTAAAAAGTTTTTCTAATCCTCAATATATTAAGTATGTGAGAAACACATCAATCCCATACTATTGATGATCATAAAAAAATATATAAACATTACCTCTACAAAATTGTACTAACATAATAGATATATAAAAAGTCATTCTAATTCATTTTCAAATTAAACAAATGTATATTATACAAAACTATTTTCATGGCCTATCCTTTTAAAAAAATTCTAAAAAATTGGATCATAAAAACCACATAACTTATTTTCATAAATATAATACAATTTATAGAAATCATTCCTCAAAACCATAAATTCATATGAATAATATAAAGTTACCCCCATTTTAATAAAAAAAATTATTTTATATAAATTATAATCAATTTAATGTATGGGCCTCACTTTTAATAGGAATTTCAATCTATTGTGATTATAAAAAGATTTTTTATATGGGTTAGAGAAATAATTCCCAATTAAGAAATTATCTAATTAATAAAAAAAAAATATATAAAATATTTATTTCTCATTTTTAATTAACTTGAGAGAGAAAAAAATAAATATACTAAAGTTTTTTAATTTTGAAATTGTTTGATTCTGAAAAATAAATTGAAAATAATTTTTTTAAAAGTTTACAATTCGGAATACAAACATAAGGTATATAATTATTTTAAAAATAAAAATAAAATAATTTTCTCGATTCAAATAAAATATTGAAAATCATTTTTCTAAATAATCTTAAAATCAAAAAAATTTGCATCCTCTATTAAAATTTTAGTAAAAATGAGATTAGCTCCCCCTTAATTAATTCATTATAAATAATAAGAAAAATTTAATTTCTTTAATTAAGGAATAAATAAAAGAAATTAAATAAAATTTAAAATATTAATAAATAATATTTAGAAATTATTAAATACTATTTAAAATAATTAATTGATAAGTATAAATTAATATAGAATTTTAATATATAAATTCAATCCATTAATAAAATTTAGAATATATTTTGTTAATAATACTGGGATAATTCCTCAGTTGTGTCGAAATAGGGGGTAATAAAGGGCCACTTCTCATGCCAAGTAGAAGATCATATAAAAAACCCAAGCATCCAATTTCGAGGTAATAACCACTTGGTGGATCTATGCCAGAACCACATACACTTGTTTATATCTAGGAATGAATACTTCTATTGGTGTATAATAATCATTTATTATTACCAAAATCATATAATTCTTAAATCATTTTCAGTAATATTATTAATATTTATTAATTTGTTTATAAAATAATTAATTAAAATAATTTTTAAGAAATTATTCATTCCAAAGTAAAGGAAAAGTGTATCTCAAGATAGACATACCTAAATCACCATTAATAAATTCAATGATATCAAGATCATATGGTTTAGTAAATATATTAGATAATTGAATGTTTCTACAAAGAAGATGAAGAATCCCAATTTAGATGTAATCCATGGTTTTATGCATTTGTTTATATGTTTAGATTCAATGTGTTAGTTAATAGATTTTTAAAAGAGTAGAACAACTCGAGACTAAAAGATAAAAATTATAATGAACAATTTATGATTTAAATTATGGTTTTACATTTTAAATTATTTATGGAATATTCCATAAGAATATTAAAATAATAAATTGTTTTTTCCTTGTAGGGAATAAATGTATTGACCCCAAAACCATTTTCCCAGAGCTAGTGGTTACATTATTACATTTGAAGAATATATAAGGAATCACATCCCAACGGACCAAATAGTTATGTAGTCTAGGTGTTTAGATAAATAATTTAATCTCATTTTACATATGAAAACATGAAGTAAAAGAAAGTGTTTTCTTTAAGTGAATCATTATTTCCTCTATCATAAACTAGTATATCAAATGTAATACTCATCTTATAATGATGTGGAAATAAATATAAGAAATTATTGAGCTCAAATTATCAATAATGGTGTGACTTCTTTGGAAGATATGAATTAATAAATCATAATAAATATGGAAAGGTAAATAACTAAAACACATGATATTTAGTCAATAAATTGAGTATAATACAAAAGGAGTAAATAATAATCAAATAATTCTATATATATATTTGTATGAGCTTGAAACGTTTCCATGGATATTCTAACTAATCTAATAATTGCATGTACAACAATGAATAATCTCATTATGAGATAAGGAAAAATTCTAGATATCATAAACATATCATCAAGGGCTCATGCCAAGACATCTTTGATAAATGGGTAAGGCCTCATCCAAAAATTCAATCAAGTTTTTCTTATGAGAACTACAAATGAATTGAGGGGATATATAAGGTACCACCCATAACTTAGTAAGTCCAATTGATTCTTATATTAAATAGGGGAATCATAATTAACATAAAAATTCATATTGGGGAAATTGTCGGAAAAAGTGTTAATATTTTCCCCTATCAATAAAAATAATCATAAACCAATCAATGTAATATAGAAAATTATATAAAAAAAGTAAATCCACATTTAAATAGATTACAAAACAACCAGTGAAATAATAACAAAAATATCATTGGAATATATCCCTATTGAATCTTATGTAACATCAATGTATGTAATATTAGATGGAAAATGATTTTGAAAAATGATCTGCGATATTTTTTCTGGAAAATATTCTTTATTTGAAAATAATTTTTTTAAACTATAAAATTAATAAAATAGTATATAAATAATTTTAATTGAAAATATCCTTTGAAACATGTAAATTAATCTTCCAATAAAATAATGTTCATGATGGATTAAAATTTAGTACTTTCTAAAAAAGATAAAAGAAAACATTCTTTTTACACTTTTGTAAAAATTCAATAATTACCTCATTGAAAAAAAAAGAAAAGACAATTCATTTTAAAACCACTATAAATATTCATACATGGTTATTTTTTTAAATCCTATAGGTAATTTTATATCACATTTAAAAACATTTTTAAGAAACACAGATATTGAAGAGAATATGCTTTTTTGATGGAAAAGAGAAATCATAACTAATTTTCTTAAAAAAACTCATTTGAACTCTTGAGTACATAAAGAGATGATAATAAATGGAAAAATTTATTCACATGAAATTAATATAGGAGAAAAAACTCATGGTTTCATAAAGACAAACCATCCAAAAAAACGATGAGAATGTACCATAAAACCATTACCACTTTGGTAAGGTTGAATCATAATCCCCAAAAAATAATAAAAATAAATGAGTTTTAAAATATCATTCAAATAAATAAATTCTTTATATTACATGTAAATAGGGATATATATATATATGTGTCAAAAAATAATATAGGTGAATAACAAGACATATGTCTCAAACAAGGAAAATTGGGATAATAACCCCTTACTTCTTTTTTAGCCTTTAGAATCATAATCCCAAATAAATAGTAAAATCATATGAAACATTAAATATCATTTAAATAAGTATGTTAGTTGTATAACATGTCAAATTGGAAGTATATACACCATATATAAGAAACAAGTGGTGAATATGGAATATGACTCCCATAAATAAAAGAGAGACTAGAAATACCTTACCATAGGTTCCACATCCTTAATACATAAAATAAACTTGTATATAATAAGTATATGTTTATTAAAAATATATTATAGAACTATAATAATATATCTAAACCCATATATTATTTACTTATAGCCTTTTATGACCCTTTTATTAACAATTCTTTATTAACATCATTTTTTGTTTGATAATTGATTTGTTTTTCTTGCATATATTGGTTTAGTAGATTTAGTCCATTAACTTTGATCATGGATCCAAAAATTTTATAATATTAAAAATGATATAAATATCATATATATTCAATATATATGTATTTATAATAATATATAAAAGTTAGATATTGAAAATGGATTACTCCGTTCATAGAGATGGTATGATGTATGTTCACATGAATATTGTTTCTATTTTATTGTCGAACGGAATTAAAGGAAGTAAAATAACATTTAAATTTTATTGATTCATTATTATGAACTATATATATATATCACATGTATCCTTTAAATTTATCTATATTACCTTCCATGTAAAGCATAAGTGATAAAGGATTTATATCACTTTTTGATGTTGTAGTTCGTCATACACATGAGTGACGTTATTTTATTTCAATGGAATCGAATGTAACAATTTAGATGTTATATTTTATTTGTATAATAATTTTAGGATCATAAATATCATATATATTCATTACACTTTTTATTAATACCTTCTATGTAAAGTATAAGAAAAAAATGAATCAAATTTCTTCCTCAGGAAGTAGTACTTTGTCCACAAGAGCAGTGTTATCATATCCCCCAAAAGGATGATAAGTACAAAGATATATGTGATATAATAATTAAAAAATTATTGTAATTTCATAAATATAATATACATATGTCAAATCCTTCATTATATCTAGCTTTTAACAGTAGTGATAGAAAACAAATCACATCGGTATGTAAGGCAGTACACCTTACACATGATCAAATGTTTTGTTTTCCATTTGATGGATATTGAGATAGATAAAGGTTATTACATTTACCTAATAAAATTTCAATTTATGGGAGATAATTTTGTTATTAAATTATCATTATTTAATAATATTTCATGTAGGTAGAAGATGAAACAAAATATGAATTCCCATTAAATAATGTTACATCATCTTCATATGACCCCTATAGGTTTGAATAAAATTTCAACATATTTTGTATTACTGATAAAAAATACTCTAAGATGTTGGTATAGGAATAGGTATGTTATTTGGGAAAGTAATGGATGATCCAAAGGGTTTTGGATGTGTGAAGAGGGAGGATAGATGTGGCCTTATATAATTGGGGGAGAACGCACATGGAAATTTTAAAAAGAAACACTGATACCTACCTTTTTCTTATTATAAAATCCTAAAAAATGGGTCATTATTGAGCCACATAGGTTATAAGGTCTAAAATTTCTATAAAATGGGTGTTGGACTTGTTTTAGGGCATTTTATCCATTATCTTCTTAGTTTAACCACTAGGTAATGCCATTTCTACCTCAAAAGTAGTAATTAATTTTTTTATCATCATAATATTAAAAATATACATTAAAATTATAATATAATATATATTATTTTTATTCCAAATATGGAATCTATTTTTCCAAATTCAATTCATTTATGTGACACATTCAATTGAAAATTAAACTTGTAGACACGATGAGAAAATGGTTTTATAGAAATATATTTTTGATGGAAAATAAAAAAAAATAATTATTTTATAAATAGAAATAATAATTATGTGAATTTAAAAATAAAAATTTAGATTTATAACTTATACATAGGTGGTAGTGAAACAGGTATGGTGAGACTGGCCATTGATGCAAGCATGATGTGGGCAAGGGGTGAATACCAAAGGACATACTAATGCAAGTAGGGCATTTGTGGAGTCATAATTGAAGGGGAATTTGTGTCATAAAATTTTAGGCCTACGGGCTTATAAATAATGAATAAATAGGTATGGATGGTTGGGTTATCCCTTAGGGGGGCTATGACATACCTTTTCAGCTTGTTTTTGTGCGATGTGTGTGTTTTTGAATGTAATTTTACCCCGATCACCCTATATATATATATAATTATGTCACCGTAAAATAATTAAAATAATAATGGGAATTTTAAATTAATTTATTTATTTTAAAGAAATGAGTAATTGAAAAAAATCAGTATTTTTCAATATTCACTAAAAAATAAATATTTTCTGAAAAGTAAATAAATTTCACTATAAGTAAATTTTGATATTCTTATATTAAAAATTAAGTTCATTATTAAAATTATAATTTCTAAAATTGGTAAATATTAATATTAAATTCTATGCACAAAGCATGACTAAAATGCATTAAAAATGATTTTTTAGAAATATTTCTTTTTCATACAAATGGTTTTTATTTTATTTATAATCAATATAAAACCGTTAATTTTTTTATACATTTGTAAACCATATAATTTTATAAATTTACTAAATCTTGTTCATACCCTCAAACTCAACTTCTTGGTTATAATTTTTTTTAAAAAAAAATAATATTTTAACAGATTATCTCTTTTCGTTTAAAGTTGTTGGTTCGTGCATCCCAAGATATTAAAGAGATTGAATTTATTTGAAAATAGACATATCATAAAGTATCAATGTGTTACATTATCTTGTAATAATTTTGGTGTATTTTATATATCCTATCAAACATTATTTACATATTTTAAATTCTATCCGTGTTTCATTATTCCAACATAAATAAATTGCATCCTCTCAATTTAATCTTGACTACAATAATCAAGGGATTAACATTTGAAGATACCTTTATTGAAATTCTGCATTGAAAAAAGGGTTAATAAAACATTTACCTGATAAAAGATAAATGGAACTATAAATATCATCAAGAATAATACATAAATAGGTTTTTCAATAAGAGAACAATGGTGGAAAGATAAGATATTGGCATGGAAGAAAATATTTAATAATTATAGAGAGTGATAGAGATCATTGATCATAAGAAATTGACTGATCAATGGAATGTTAAGGACATCAAAACCAAAAATCCATGAGGATTTTAAAGATAATTTTAATCACAATATATGAATGTAATACAATTTTTTTTGTTTCTAGATCCTTTCCCTAATGTTCAGGAGTTATTTTACTGTATGAGAATATAAGGAAATATAATAGATATATTTCTATTTTAAATTAAACATTTAATCCATTGGTTTCACTTTTATCAATTTCCATTTCACTTCTAACTCTAAGAAATGGTGTTTTTACTCCTTAAGCACTAAATCTATCTTCTAACAGATTCTATGATCCATAATAGAGTGAAAATTATTTTTCTCTATCTCGTAATATTTTCTAAAATGAGTATGTTTTGAAGAAGTTTCCTAATATGATACATTAATAAATAAAACTCAAAATTTACACCCGAAGTAAATCTTATTCCATTCCACAAGTATTTTTTTATAAAATAATTTAATTAAAAACAATTTCATATTAACAAGAACATCACATAGTCCAGTTGTAGGCACACCACCCTTTTCACCCTTCAGTTGTGGGTTAAAGCCATACAGCTTCACCGGATGTGATAGTTTGTCACTGATCATGCATGTTGTCATTTTTCTATAACTATATTAATATAATTCCCATAAGTCTCCCAATGTTTAATGACCCATAGTTACCTCTACATAAAAAATAAGATAAACCCAAAAGGTCACACATACCATTAAACTTATTCCCACAAAATGTAAAGGCATTCTACCTTAATCTTTTATTTCAATAGAACATTTAATAAACCAATGGATTGTATTTCTATAAATGTCTCACAATATATCCTTAATCCTAGTAAAATTACATCACATAAATCCTAAAAAGGCGTGTTTAAAACTTTGAACTTATGAACATCCTTAAAATTATATCCCCATGATGGAATCTATAACTCTTAAGATAAAGAATACATATATGATTCCCAAATTTAGCACAATATTAAAACATTTCATTATGATTATAACCAAAACACCATTAATAAAAATTAATTTAAAATTTAATTCATGAATCCAAATACAAAAATACATCAAAATATTTACTTTAAAAAAATTCCATCCATGGTCTAAGGATTATCTTTTAGAAGAGGGCGTCAACTTAGATAATTCCCATGATCCCCACATTTATGATAATGAAATATAAATTCATACTTAGGATGAAATTTATTTCCTCTAATTATATTCTTAATTTTTCTTTGGAAATAACATTATTTATTCCCTTCTTTTTAAAACATAAAATTTTTACTTATTTCTTGGGGAGAAATTCCTGGGTGTATCTTTCTACATTTATGAGATAAATTAAATCAAGTCTTGTTCCTCCCATGGTCTCCATCACTAAAGATATTTGATAACTCTATCTTTCTATTATTTGGTGAGTCCAAGAGTTGGTAATTGTACTAGTTTATGATCATATTTCTGTATAATGGATTTGGAATAATCCTGATAACTTTACCTCCAATCATCATCCGATTTATTTTTTCACAGTCACAAAATTGTCTATATACAATGTTAATAGAATTATTTTAAGTTTTTTCCATTGAGTAAAACCAAAGATCATAGTGTGGACAACAATAATCATCAGGGGAAAACCATATAATCATTTAAAATATGTTTAAATAATGAAACGGTCTTTTCAATCTATGAGACATTAAGTTTATACTAGGTCATTCATTATCATTATAGGTTAAAATCCTCTATAATGATTTTTATGAAAATTGAATTATCTATAGAATATTTCCTAAGAGTGTCAAACTAGGTTCATAGGAAGTCATGTTGTTATGTACAAGGTAATTCTCAAGTGAATACTCACATTCCATTTTTGGAGTTATTACCCCTAGGTACATCTTTTCCAGAACCACACCCACTTTTAGTATCTACATATGGATGTATTTCTTGAAAAAACAATATAATAGCATCCTCACAAAAACCATAGGGTGTTATTTTATACTTATCCTCAAAGTCGATCATTGTTCTATGGTACATATTATATGTTATCCTATATACAGTTCCAAATACTTCTACTATATTTTTAATGTGACACTAACTATAAATAACACAACCTCAGTTGCCTAGAGTTAGTGTTTAATTTATTATATGGGCATAAGATTCAAGGAATCACATCCTGAAGGTCTGAATTGTTTAGTAGTCTTGGTAACTAGATATATAATTGAATCTCATTTTATGAAATAATTCATAAAGTAAAAAAGTATTTTATTTAATTTAATCATTATTTCCACTAGAATAACCCCAAATATAAATCAAAATAATCGACTTGGCATCATGGGGAAAGAAACATGAGAAAAGGGGTGAGCTCAAATTCTTTGTAAGGATATGAATACAATGGAAATTATGCATGAATAGAGCATGTTCAATATGTAATAGTTAATAACTAAAATACATTCTATTTAATAAATATCTTGGGAATAATATTGTTGGAATAAATTATGATAAAATAATTCCATATACATAGCCACATGAGATTGCGAATTTTATATGGATATTATATCTAATAAAATATTCAAATGGACACCAATGAATAATTTTTTTAATGAGGGAATTAATAATTTATGATAACAAAACCACAATGTGAAGGTGTCATTACAAGACATATATTTAAAGGGGTACGATCTCAATCAAAAACCCAATCTAGGTTGTCTCCTGAGACCAAATGATGTAGTGAGAGGCTATAGTAGGCCCCTCCCATCTCTTACTACGTCTAATTAATACCTCATATAAAATTAGTAAAAAATAATCACCATATAAATTCATATTGGAAAAACATGTATATAAAATGTTAATACCTTCCTAAATCAATAAAAATAATCACAAAACATTAAATGTAATATGAAAAATGGTATCAAATTAGTAAAACCCAATTAAACTAATCATAAACCATATGAAGAAATAATAATTATAGTATTATTGGATTATATTCCCAATAAATCTTAATTAACATATGATGGGAAAAAATCACTTAAGGTAACATTGAAGTATTTTTTGATTGATTGTGTTTGTTGAAAAAGAGGGTTTCCAAGGTAAGTTGTGGAGTCTAGAGAGATTGTTGACACAATATGCTAAAAAAATATCCAAGATGAAGGAATGGATTCCTTAGACATGGTACAGAAAATTACATACACAAGGTGACAACGTTTCATAGTGTCCCAAATTTATGGGGTAAAAAATATAGAGTTTTGATTTCATCCTGAAAATTTGTTTTTCATAAAGGTCATATTAAAATATGGTTATGTCCTAAATTTCAAAAAGATGGACTTCACGTTTGGTGTTTTGCGAAGTATTAAATAACATTAATGGTGTTCTCTGGGATTACAACAATCATTGTGAAGGATGGATTTCCATGAAGGTTTAGTAAAAATATAGAAATGGAATGAATGTCACGAAGACTGGGATTTCGAGAAGGGTGGTTCGTTATGGAACAAATATTGTTGATGGAGATCTCCATGATTAAGAGTTTCATCATGAAAAGTGTATTTCCTTTATGGCCTTATGAAAATATGGCGAAGTCTTGAGTTTTATGAAGAATGGGTGTTTTCGATGGGTGGCTCGTGAAGGCACAAAGGTTTCTGACAATGGTCTCTGTGATTACGAATATGTTTGGTGAGCACTACGAAGTTTTTTTATAGAAAGATCCATGATTATGATGATCATCTTGAACATGAAATTTTCATAGAGATTCACGAAAAAGGGGAGTTCCACGATGGAAATGAAGGAGGTTCATGAAATGGTGATATTATGGAATAAAAGGTTCTAAAATTGGAGGAAAACCTATTAGTAGGAATATACCCCCCTTCATAAGTTGCATCAAGACTTAATGACAATATTAAGCCTCTAGATTTGTCAAGGTGGTTTATGAAGGTGATTCATGAAGGTCGTATAAAAAATGTTAACAAAGGATTTAATTGCCAACCAAATGTTTTGATCTTTTTAAAATACATTTTCTTCACAAAGCATAAGAGAGCATTGGGAAAAGGCAACAAATTTGAAAAGGCTATAAAATTCCAATTGAATGTTCTGTGGTTCGTGAATGTAAGTGGGTTTCATGAATCTTGTTAGAGGTTCGTGAAGGGTACCATGAAAGAGCTTTGCGAAAGTGGGAGTTTTCTGAAGGTAGTGTGCATCATGAATAGTATGTGAGATGGGTTTCCTATAAAATATCTTGTAATGTGCTATTCATTAGTGGATTAATATTGTACATCAATAGAACATATACATACAGTGGAGGATGCATTCATTTGAGATAATAAAGGGACCTATAAATCCATAAACTGTGAGTGTATCCTTTCCAAGGGAAAAGAGAAAATGGTGACGAAAATAGTGACCTTTACCACTAGCAGTGCTACATAAGAAAAGACATAGAGAGTGACTATTGAGAATTCTTTGAGAAGAACATAAACATTAATGAGGCAATGAACCATGGTATAGATGGAATCTAGACTATACTATCATTATTGGTATTGATCCTTAGTGAATTTGGTATAATCTGAACATCACTGTTGTATGACTCTTGGATGTAGGACAGTGAGGTTGAACAACATAGAAATCATTCCATCCTTGTGATTTCTTCCCTACATTACATTCAATTCATTACCATTATATGAGGAAGTACAAAATAAGATCAACAAAAAATATTAAGTGAAAAAAGTGACCCTTATAATATTGACGACATGATCCAGTGGGGTAGGATGAATTTTGAAATAGAATATCCATACCCTGATTCATCACCCTCTCAGGGTATATAGACTCATTTTGGACCTAACAATCAGAATCAGAGAATATGTTTCTTTTAACAATTTTTTTTCTATGATTAGGTTCAGTTTATTATTGAATTTTATGTTTTATTTTTATCTTGTCTCTGTGTTCCATGGATGAGGGAATAACTTCAAAGAAGAATAATTATAAGGGTATTCCTCAGAGTGTAAGTGTCTATGGAAATAGTTTGATTTGGTTAAAGGAATCAATTAGTGAATAGAATAATTATTTGGATAAATCATACAGTGAAAACACTAACTCATTCAATTATTTTTAAGGAATGTGTGAAGAACATGACATTCCGAGTGATGCTGGAACTACTGATGATGAAGAAATTTCAAGAAGACCTATAGTGGAAGTTGTCCAAAAAAACAAAGGAATCAGATTTAAAATTTTCTGAAGAAATTATATCTAAAGATATTTATATCCAAGTACATGATATTGAGGTCAAAAAGACAATATATTTAAATCAAATTATTATCAATGTGGCTACTGACGTGAGGGAGAATAACAATTCCCCAGTTGAAGATCATAAAAATATGTCTACAAAGGGAGAAAAACACAAAGATGATGATAAAGGAATGAATCAAAAGTTAGATGAAATTCTGAATCTGAAATCCAGAAATGACTATCTTGCTACATAGGTGTATGAATTAGTTCAGAAGAACCAAAGGCTACAATAAGAGAATGCATGTTGTTTTGATTCTCCTTCTCAAGAAATTTTTTAAATAAAGGTGAAATGTTACATGGTGGATAAGCTCACATATGAATTGGAAGATTAGATGATTAGAGGGAAGAATCTCAAGTGATAACTTAATGATCAACATGAATCGAGGGATATGAAGATTAAACAATTTAGAGAAGAGCTAGAATCAAATAATAAAGAAGTGAAGAAATTTAATTCCATGGGCAAGCCCAAGTTTAAGGATGCTCTATACATAATATCTTATTATCCAGCAGAGAGCGATGATGGAATGGAAATAAAATATTCCAATTTAGAGGAGAATAATTAAAGTATTTTATCATACCAAAGACCATCTAGTTTTTGAAATACTTGTATTGGAAATTATGAACTCTCTCCCATACATGAGAGTAAAATAGCCATGAATAGTTCGAGAAATTGAAAACATCTAATAGTTTCTAAAGAAAGAACTAAAAAGGATTTTATAAGATGTACTGACATAATGTTCCATTTGTCTGGGATTCACAGTTATACATTAAGTGTTTTTTCAAGGGATCTGGAATATATTTCATGTTGTGAAGGAAAAAATACTGCTAAATATGAGAATAAGAAGAAGCTTTATGAGAAGTATGAAAAGAATGACTCTCAGATGAAAGAATCCATTACATTATATTATTGTGGTAGATAATGAAATAATATGAGTATATTTCAAGAATCCCATGGTTTCAATGTTATTGTAAAAACACAAGCTACATCAACATCTCATCCGAGAAATAATTACATGAGGTATGTTTTTAATGGGATATGTTTTATATGTTATGATTATAAGAATTACGAAAGCTATTATATCAAGATGAAAACCTAGAAGAAAAATGGAGGATCTACTATAGTTATGAGTATGAAGAATGTATGCTCAGTAAGGAACCAAACAATAGTAAGAAACAATGTGGATACTTGAATAACTGATTAAAGTAAAATAAATTAATATTGTCACCACAATCTCCCAAGATTCACAAGGTGAGAAGTAAAAGAAGGGGAAAGAAACCACTAATGGAGGAATATTAAATTGAATATGTCTAGTGGAGAGATTCCTGCTCAAAGAAAGAATCATGAGAAAGGAATTTGGGTGGAACCTTAAAGAATGAAATTTTTACTAGTGGGTATTAACCCCAAATTGTTAATAATTCCAAACCCAAAAATCCTAAATATCAAAAGAAGACTCATAGTATAGGTAAATGATGATTTGTTATATGGATGGAAAATCTGAGGTTGGATGATCAATTGGAACATGCAAATAAAGAGTATAATTATTTTCTAGAAATCATCAAAAGGTTGATCCAATATGATCTACCACAATCCCCTTATTGAGAATTCTAGAGAGACCTATCTCCCTATGTGTTTAAATAATATTAAAAGATGTTCAAGTAGTTTATGTTTTTGGGGATATACAATCCAAGGGGAATATGCATAAAAATATTCAATGTGGTGAAGTTATGTTCTCCCAAATTTCAACTGACTCAAATCAGTTAACAGAGGTGAAGAAGAAAGTAGGTGGTTGAGATCAGTGGATAGTGATGGTGTTATTAAATATCTCTCTTATTTCCTACACAGATTTCCAACCCATTAGAATTATATGTTTTATTTATGATTCATTTATAAGTTTTATATGTGAAGAAATTATGCAGGGGAAGAATAATTTTTGTGGGTCCAAATAATGGGCCTAATAAGTGGAAGAGTTTCATATCATAGGGGGAGATTGTTTTGAGGCCAACATATAATAATTTCATCAGGACTAAATTGGTATTTCAAAATAAGATAAATGAAAATGGCATAGTGATTTGAAACAATCAATAACTAGTGCGAAAAGGGTACTCTAAAATAAAGGATGTCAATGTTGATGAAACATTTTCACCTATTTCATAGATAGAGAAAATCTGATTAATCCTGACCATAATAGCGGAAATAAAATTCAAGGTTTTCTAGATGGATGTCAAGAACAAATTTATTGGTGGGATTCAGGAAGAAGATGTATATATTGAAAAGACAGATGCTATTCTCCTTCATGATGATGATAATAGATTCTTTTGGTTGAAGAAGGATTTATATGGTTTGAATCAAGCACCAAGAGCATGGCATTCAAAGCTAGATTTGTTTATGAAAATTCATGATTTTCAATGAGGTGGAGTTGATTACAATTTATATTTCAACCATGATAGTAATAAAATAATGATGGTGATTGTATATTTCGAAAAAATAATCTTTGGAGGTTCAAATGAAGTGCAATGAAGACAAATTTACAAATTTATGAAAAGTGAGTTCGAAATGTCAATGATTGGTGAACTGGTGTTTTTCCTTGGATTATAGGTAACACAATGAGAGAATTACACATTCATTTCTTAATATAAACATTCCAAGGAGGTTTTGAGAATATTTGAAATGGTAAATTCAAAGGATATAACATCTCCAGTGGCTACCCAGATGAAACTATCAAGAAATGATGATGGAAATACAGTAAATGTTACAGAATATAGGCCAATAATTGGATGTCTATAATACATAACAATGAAAAGACTTGATATTTTTTTCCACAAGTCAAGTAGTGTGGTATCAATTAAATATGAAGGAAATCCATATGCTTTCATTGAAATGAATAATTCACTATTTCAAGGTAACGATTGATTTTAGTTTTAAATAAAATGAAAAATCTCAACATGAGTTATTGGGATATACAGATGTAGATTGGTCCGGTTCAATAGATGATAGAAAATCATATTTAAGTGGTTCTTTATATCTTGGTGGATTGTGTATTTCTTGGCTAATCCAGAAACACGATTTCATTTCATTGTGAACTACAGAAGCATAATATGTTGCATCGAATCAAAGATTCACATAGATATTGTGGACGAAGTAGTAACCTGATGATATGTGAGTTTATGTAAAGTCATCGATTGAAATCCATTATGATAATTCAGGTGTTATAAATCATAGAAAAAATCTTTTACATCAATAAAGTACAAGGAAATTTAAAATAAAATATCATTTTATTAAGGATAATATGGACCAAAGACTTTTTATGTTAGAGTATGTTCCAACAGACATACAAGTTGTGGACATTCTGATAAAGGCCTTACCTAAAGATGCATTTGAGAAGTATCAATTGGCTCAGGGAGTTCAGTTGACTCTCCGTACTTGAAAAAGTGTGGATGTGGGACCCCTCTCCTTATACTATGGTGCGTTTTCCTTAAATGTACTAATATGTGTTCCTTAATAGGCTATAGAACAAAAAGGAGTGACCTTTGGGATCGTTGATAATGAGGGAGAAATTGTGGCTATATAAGGAAGAAAATATCTTAGTCAATACATAGGGAGAAGTTGAGAGGTGGAGTAGAAATATAGAGAGAGTTAATTAATACCGGTGGAGAAGTTGATAGGGGGAGTAACATGATGATAATTTATCTGTTTTGTGAGGAAACAATGAGATCATAGTTTGGACAACTTTAAACATTCCGGAACACAAGAACACAAGTAGTGAATTTGGGGGTGTATTCAATCATATAAAGCTATAAGTGATCAAATAACATATATATATCAAGATAGATGATGTTATTGGTGAAAGAAGCTGTTTGGTTTCAAAATTGATGTCAGGAATGAAGTGATTCATAGATGATATTTTCATTATACTCTTTTTTCTCACACTGATCATTCCTCATGTGGGATTAGAGTATGTGTCGAGTAAATCTTTGATCGATATCTAAGTCTCAAGAAGAAAATAGTTGTAGAAGATGGATGAAGTTAGAGGGGAGGATCAAAATGTGAAGAGTAAACAAAAAACCCAAAGGGGGAATTTTTGGAAAAAACCACTCCATGTAACATTGCAGTATTTTTGGGTTGATTGTGTTTGTTGACAAAGTAGGCTTCCAAGGTATGTTTTGTAGTCCGAAGATATTTTTCACACAATATGTTGAAAAATATTAGATATGAAGGAATGAATGACCTGGAATAATTAATTAAAATATCATACACAATGTGCTGTTGTTTCCCAATGTTTTCCAAATCTATGGGGTCTAATATTTGGAGTTTGGATTTCATAGAAAAAAGTGTATTTTCTTAAAGGCCAATTTAAAATATGGTAAAGGCCTAAATTTCATGAAGATGGGATTCACGAGTTGTGTTTCTAAAAGGATTAAAGAATGTTTACAGTGATCTATATGATTACAACAATCATTGAGAAATATGGATTTCCATGAAGGCCTAGTAAAAATATTGAAAAGGCATGAACTTCATGAAGATTGGTTTTTCACGAAGGGTGGTTCATCAAGGCCCAAATGTTTGTGAGGGAGAGCTCTTTGATTATGAGTTGCGTAGTGAGAAGTGGATTTCATTGAAGGCCTTATGAAAATATGGAAAAGTCATGAGTTTCATGAATAATCGGTGTTCCCAAAGGGTGGTTAGTGAAGGTGCAAAGGTTTATGTTGTAGGTCTGTACGATTATGAATAGGCTTTGTGAGCACTATCATGTTTTTTGACAGAACACTACATGATTAGAATGAGCACCGCGAACATGAAATTTCTGGAGAGATTTGCAAAAAAGTTGAGTAGCACTATGTAAATAAAGGATATTCATGAAATAGGAATGACATGGTATAGAAGGTTCAATAATCAGTGGAACGCCTTAATTTTGGCTCTACAACTTCAGAAGAAGCAAAGAGACTTAACGAAAATCATAGGTCTCTGGATTTTCAAAGGCAGTTTGCGAAGGTGGTTCTCACATGTGGTATGCGAAGAAGTTCACAAAGGAATTAAAATCCAACCAAATGTTCTGAGCTTTGTGAAATTGGTTAACTTCAGAAAGGCTAAGTGAGATTTGAGAAAGGGAAAGAGCTTCACAAAGGATATAAAATCCAATAGAATGTTTTGAGGTTCGTGAATGTAAGTGAGTTCAATGATTACTGTTTGATCTTTCTGAAGGATCTTCGAGAATATCTCTTTGAAAAATATTCCCAAAAGAGGGTGTTTCACAAAGGAAGTGTGCATTAAAAATCAATTTGAATTGGGTTTTCCAATAAATATTTGGTAATGTCATATTCATTAGTGGAATAAAGTGTGAATTTAATAGGGAATCTATATATAGTGGATGATACATTGATTGGAGATAATGAACAGACCAACAAGTCTCTAAACTATTAATGGATCCCTTCCAAGAGTAGTGAGAGAAAAGAGAGAAAAACGATGATCCTTCCCACCAGTAGTGATATAGAGAAAGAGACACTGGGAATAACCCTTGGTAATGTAGTTATTAGACCCTAAAACTTGTAAAGGTAGTGATCCGATGAATTTATGAGATCTATCTTGAACTATCATTATTTGTAGTGAGATTTAGTGAATTTGGTACAATCAACACATCACCATTATATGCTCATTGTATGTATCCTAATGAGGGTGAACCTATAAAAAATAATGCATTCTTGTGAATTTTATCTTATATTACTTTGAAGGAATCATTATCCGATAAACAAGGACAAAATAAGATCAACATTAACAATTAAGTGCAAACAAAGTGACCCTTATAATATTGAGGTCAAGATATAGTGTGGTAAGAATAATTTTGAAATAGAATGTCCATAACTAGATTCACCCACCTATCAGGGTATCTATGAGCCTTTGGTACCTAATAAGATAAATGTATTCAATCTTATATGGAAACACATTTTGTAAGATCACTTGGAACATTTCTTGAGAAAATATATTTTCTTTGAAAATCACTTTTCTAAACTAGAAAATTCAAAATATATTATCAAAATAATATTCTTTAAAAATAAACTTGTAAAAATATAAATTAATGTTCCAAGAAAATAATGGACATGCTGGAATAATTTTACATTCATGTCATAAAAGATGAAGGAAAACATTCCTTTCGCACTTCGGTAAAAATGAAGAATTAACTTGTTCAGAAACTGATAAGAATATTACTTTCAAAACCATTTTAAAACATAAAAAATATGTAAACATTTATTTAATAAATTCTTTGGAAAATTTTATAACATTTTATCAAACATTCTTGGAAAACACAGATATTGAAGAAAACGGGGTTATGACCTAAGAGAGAATTAAATACAATTTTTTTTAAAAACATTATTTTAAAATCTTGGATATATAAAGAAGGGATAATGAAGGGGAAAAATTTATTCTCATGAAATAACCATTGGAGAAAAATATTATATAGTTTCATGATATATTTATCATAATATTTCATCATCATGATCATACATGTAAACAATCATGATAAACAAGGAGATTATATCATAAAACAATGACCACTTTGGTAACATTGAATTGTAATCCTTATGAAAGAATAAAATTAAATGAATCATAAAATATTATTATATGAAAAAATAATGATATTAATTGTTAAATTGTCTGTATATACACCTCATAAAAATAATATAGGTTCATAATAAGACATATGTCTCAAAGAAGGAAAACTAAGACCGAAATCCATTACTGCTTTGGTAATGTATTTTGAACCAAATTACCAAATAACTGATAACACAAAAATAAATTTAATATCCTGAAAATAAGGTTATTAATGATATAAAATTTTAAATGGTAATTATATACACCACACAATATAAAAAATAGGAAAATATGGAATGTGTCTCCCTGAAACAAAAGAGAGGCTAGAAATCCTTTACATTAGGTATGAATTCATTTGTGCAAGTTAAAAACTCATGTATAAAAAATATAGGATTATTATAAATAAATTAATGAGGAATAATTATATATGTCATACCATATTTTATTTACTTAGATTTTCTTATCACCTTTCTTTACAATTCCTCGTTAAAATCACTTTTTCGAGTGATAATTGATTCCTTTTTCATATATGTTTTAGATTGATAAATTTGGACCACTTAATTTTATCATAGTTCCATTATATATTGAATTTTTAAAATATTAAAAATTTCATATATATTAATTATAAATTTGTATATATTAATCTATAAAATTTAGGGATATAAAATGGGTTACACCAATCATGGAGACAGTTGGCCATATGTACGCATGAACACTGTTTCAATTTTCTCATTCAAATGAATGAAATGATGGTAAAAAAATATAACTTTTAAAGATTCAATATTTGTTCATATACATCACATATATCCTTTAAATTTATCCTTATTACCTTCCATGTAATGCATAAGTGAGAAACGATTCACATCACTGCGCGAGTTGGTAGTCCATTGTACACACAAACAACACTATCTTTTTTCCACGGAATGAAACATTATAAGTTAATATGTGATATTATATATCTTGATGTATTTTATCATCAAAAATATAACATATATTCATTAAATTTATCATTATTACCTTCCATGTAATGCGTAGGTGAAAAATGAAATATATCTCTACACGAGGTGGTAGTCCACAGAACACACGAGCGAAAATATCGTATCCCCCAAAAATATGTTATGTATGAAGGTATATGTGATATAATAATTCAAGAATTATAATAATTTAATAAAAATATTATAAATTTGTTAAATACATAAATATATCCATCCTTGAATGGTGGTGAGAGAAAACAAATTACAGCATTTTGTCAAGAGGTAGTCCACCATAACCTCGATTCATAGTTTCGTTTTCAATTTAATGGATATGGAGATGGATATAGGTTATTAAATTAAAAAAATAACATATAACTATATGATAGATACTGGTTATAGTATATTATCATGACTTAATATGATTTTATGTACCTCGAAGAAGAACTAAAATAAAAATTATCGTTAAAGAAAGTTACCAAATTTTTGGCCAACCTCTTTAGGATTGCATAAAAAGCCTTCATAAGTTATATTTATAATCCAAAAAATGCCTCTAGGATGTTGGTATAGAATTTGGGAAGGGATTTTGTTAGTTATTGTTATAACGAGGGGTTTTGAAGTGGGAAGAGGGTATGAGAGGAGGTGGCCTTTTATAAGTGGGGGAGGGAACACACATAGAATTTTGAAAAAGTAAAAGTAATAATCATGTTTTCATCATGAATAAAGCCTCTAAGATATGTCATTATAGATCCTTAGAGATGATAAGGTTTACATATGTCTATAAATTGGGGTTTGGACAAGTTTTAGATCATTTTAAACCCTTATCTTGTTAGTTTAAACCATAGGTATACCCATTTTATCCTTAATCATTGTAATTTATTTTTAAAAATTTTATTATTCATAATTATCAAAAATTATATTAAGATTATTAGAAAATAAAAATTATGATTATTCCAAAAAGAGAATAAAATTTTCCAAATTAAATTCACATAAGTTTCAGAATTCAATTTAATATTAAACCAATAGACGTGATGAAAATATGGTTTTATGAAATTTATTTTTCCTGGAAAAGATGATTTTATATTGACTATATGAATATAAAAAATTATTACTTGAATTTTAAAATAAAAATTTATAAGTATAATATATAAATTTCAATAAAATAATTCCTCATTTTGGGTTATTTGTTTAATTAATGTGGGGTAATATTATGCATCATAAATAGTTTTCAGAAAATGTGTTTTAAACAGAGAAAAATATATACTAAAATCTAGTATAATGGTGACAAAAATATATTTAATTAGATAAAAAGTAAAAAAATAATAAATATTTTAGATTAATTCATATTTAACTTATAATGTACCATTTAAATTACATAATTTACTTTAAATAAATGATGGTTTAAAAAAAATAAGTATTTTTCACTATTCATAGAAAAATTTATATTTTTTGTGAAATACCAAAATTTCACAAAACGAAAATGTTGATATGATGATTTAAATTATAAATAAATTTATTTTTAATTATAAATTTCACAATAAGAAAATGTTGATAAATAAATTAATTTTTTTAAAATATTTTTTTAAAGGGGTTAAATATTAACCTTAAATTATGTGTGTAATATGGGACTAAACCATATTTTAGAATTATAAATTTTTTTAAAAACCCATTTATTTTTCATTCAAATGGTTCTTTTTGTATTTTTAACAAATTTATAACCATTTAATTTATTTTTTACATGTGTAAACAATATAAATTTTATAATTTATTTATTAATATTAATACCCACCAACATAATGGCCAGGTTAAAATTTTCATATTTAATGAACAAAATTTTAGTATTCTATCATGTTTCATTTAAACCATTTTTTGTCTACATCACATGAAATTTAATATTTTTAATTTATATAAAAATAATTATATTATTATTATATTGAGGTGTTACAATATCTAATAATCTATTTTTTTCATTCCAAAAATGCTATCGAACATGATTTTCATAATTTAAAATCTTATATAGTTCGTTTGAGCCATATTTTTTGATTTATACCATGGATATATGGTCACATTTGAAATGGATATAAGACATGCTAAGATACATTCTATAATAGTGCTCAAGTAGGTTATGTTTTACCATGTTTATATGGTTAGGATTGTCATAGACAAGATACGAGCTCAAAGATATTCTAGAATAGTGTTGAACACTAGTAGAAATTGGACCTATACCAACAGTTTTGGCGAAACCGTTGGTAAAGGTCACTAATTTGGTCCTATACCAACGGTTGGCCAAAAAAAATGGTATAGGTCACTTCTATGGACCTATACCAACGTTTCTGGCCAAACCGTTTGTATAGGTCACTAATTTGGACCTATACCAATGGTTTGGATAAAACTGTTGGTATAGTGTCACTCTATTGGACCTATACCAACAGTTTTGGCCAAACCATTGGTATATGATGGACTTATACCAATGGTTTGGCCAAAACCCTTGGTATAACTAGAAAAATTAAATAAAAAATACCGAAGGTTCTCAAAACTATGGGTATAGGTCTATAACAACAGTTTTGAGAACCGTTGGTATAAGTACACTGATTCTTCTATAGGATATTTTTTTAAATAACATTAGATAAATAAAAAGTTAAAATAATTAGTAATATATATATATATATTAAATAAATTATGTTAATAAAAGTCTTTTTAGGTCTATGGCTAATTTGTTGGATTATAAACAGGACGTGATGGGAACAAAACCAAGCCAGTTTTTTTGAATTA
The DNA here is from genome assembly GCA_963277665.1 of Viscum album. Lineage (NCBI taxonomy): Eukaryota > Viridiplantae > Streptophyta > Magnoliopsida > Santalales > Viscaceae > Viscum > Viscum album. Next base: position 327,581,900 of record OY728121.1, read on the forward strand.
CATATACCAAAAATTTTATGAAACCATTGTTATAGGTTTTTCACATGATATATACCAATGGTTTTCCCAAAACTGTTGGTATAGACCTATCCCCGTGCCGAACTAGCCAAGAGTCCTCCAAACCTTTGGTATAGGATATTCTAATGGTTTGAAGACCTATACTAATGGTTCCAAACCATTGGTATAGGATATTTTTTATATTAGTGGAAGGTAGTTGATGTGGTATTAATTTAATTTTTCAAATAATTAATACACCTATTAATTTCATTATTCCTTGCACTAATTATCCGATTGGTTATGTTTAGACATGGTGGAGTCAAACTATTAAGTCATACTCACACCCTATTCAGGCCTCCATTTGTTACCCGTGTAGATTACATGGATGCAGGATTTGACAAAGTAAAGGGATCTTCTTATTGATTATTTATTACTATATTGAATAATGTTTGGAGATATGACATCCATGGGGCTTAGGACAGAAGACTTTTGAGTCTAAATTTTACTCTTCTTGTATTTTATTTGTATTACCTCTATCACAAAATTTAGATACAGTTCATCCTATATTTACATTATTTCATTATTACTTATTGGATAATTTAGTTAGATTTTACTATTTTGTTTTCCATTGTATTGTATTATTTCCATTATTTCCACTACACTGATTTTTATTGTTATATAATCATTCTTTTATGATGTAAATCTATAACTAGGGGGTAGGGTCTCCCCAATATTCTTATTAAACCTCTGTTGCTGGTTGATAGCTTTTGGCATACGAGGAGGAATTCATGGGGTGTCCTATAACCAACTCGTTTCATCTACATGAGTGAGTGATAGATCAAGAGACATTACCGATATACTCAACCCCTTCATTTGAACTTTGGTGTATTTGTATTTGTTGTTTACCTAGATACATTGAGGGGTTATGTTTCATACCACTATAGTAGTGATCCTTCAATTTATTCTTTAGTTTCTAAATATTGAGGTGGGGAGGGTATATATATTGGTCTTGGATTATAGTGACCTAGGCTTCTCATACTAAGATCTTACATCTTTTTAGATAAAAATTCATTAGATTATAGAACACAATCCTAATGATCATAAAGGAAAAATTGATTTGGAAACATGGACCCATAAACAACTAGTTCATAAGAGTTATATATCACCTCCCATTTAGTTCTTAATAACGAGAACCTTTCATAGACATATGACAAATAATACTGATCATCATAACATGGGGAAAATAAATATAATAAAGGGTGAGATTAGATTAATAGTAAGGATAATCAAGGGAAATACATAAACAAATTAAGAGAATAAGTGTATAATAATAAAAGAATAACATATGAAAACTATACCCTATATATTAATGATCAAAATTACAAGTCATTGAAAAAATATTGGAATTTTATAATACATTAATCAAAAGGAAATAAAATAACATTATCTATGAGAGCATAACATTGAAATAATAAATGGAATTTGTGTGACACGTAAACATATAAAATCATTTCCATAATATTCTTGGATTATTTCTAAGTCTATCATTGTGAAATGAGTTCACTCCATAAACCATCGTAGTAGTCAATGTTTACTACTAAGACTATCACAATTGACAATGTACCTTACTGAACTGGGTTCACTACCTATTCTAGTCCTCTTTATCACATGATATATCAATTGTTTATGAATTTAATGAAGGGAGATATAGGTCCCACTCATAAAATAATGAGAATAATAGATATATATACCACAAGATCATAAAAACATTCATAATATGAGAATCCCTGAAAAGAAACGAGCTCCGTAAAACATGCATCAAATCAAAACCTAGGAAAGGTAATGGTATTCATGAATCATTTCTTCATAGCATATCGTATATACAATAAAAGAGTTTAATAAACATTTTTTTACCATAAATATATATCATCCATAGAAATAATAAATATTGTATCATTGAATCATATCCCTGGTAAAGACTACATTATATCAAAGTACGTAATCTTAGATGGAAAATTATTTTTAAATATCACATAGATCATTTCATGAGTAAAATATCATTTTCAATTAGAAAATACTTTTTAAAACATGAAACAATTTCCAAATACATTTTTTGGAAAATAACATTATAAAATTATAATATGTGTTTTAATGATCATTTAAAATATTTCTTTAAGAAAATATCATTGCCACTTTGAAAACATTTTTTTAAATAAAATATTATAAAATTCTTTTTTTTGTGAAAAAAATTGAAAAATAAAATGAAATCATTAAAACATGCGGTGTTTATGAAAATTAAAATTATTTTATTGTCATGATTGTTAAATTAAAGACTATTTTAATATTTTTAGTAAAATCCAAATGAGTCTTGTTTGGAAAATGAAATGAATATTCATTTTAAAGAACTTTTTAAAAATTAAAAAATGGGTAAAAATTAATTTAATAGATACTTTAGTTAATTTTAAAACATTTTTGAAAGTATTGTTAGAGAACATAGATGTGGAAGAGAATGTGTTTTCACTGAAGAGAGAAATATAATGTTTTTTTCTAAAAAATAATATTCTTTTTTTATTTACTCCACTAAAATATGAAAATGAAAGAAAACATAAATTCTCTTGAAATTAAAAGATGAAAATAAAATAGATTATTTTCTTGATAGATATATCTTAATATTTCATCATTGGAATCATTATCGTAAATAATATTTTTAAACAACGAGATTGTAACATAAAACTCTTACCACTTTGGTAACATAGATTCATAATATCCACGAAATAATGGAATAAAATGAAACTTATAATATAATTCTATTAAATAAATTCATGATAATACATGTCAAAGGGGAGGTATATTCACATTATAATAGATGATAGGTGTATAATAAAATATATGTCCCAAAGAAGATAATTTGATATAATAATACCTTACCTTAAGTCTCAACTTCTTTCTTACACATTCGATCATCAACTATAATAAATATAGTATTATTTTAAATATATTAAATAATAATTATCTTATATGTCAAACAATAAATTATTTACTTATGACCTTTTATTACCCATTTATTAACAATTCATTGTTAAAATCACATTTTAGATAATCACTGATTTGTTTTTCATGTGTGTTTCCATTTCGTATTTTTGAAAATATTAATTTGAACATGGTTATGTAATCTCAATTATTTTAAAAATTATATAAATATCATATATATTCTTCATATATATATTTAGTGTAATCCGTAAAAGTTCAATATAAAAAATTAAATACAACATTCATGGATATTGTATATCCTACGTACAAATAAACCATGTTTTTTATTTTTTAATGGATGAAACAAAATAAATGTAAATAATAATTAAAATTTATAGAATAATTATTATATCATATATAAAAAATATATTTATAAAATTTCCCCTTATTACCTTCCATGAAAATAATTATTTAAAAACCAATCACATTGCTAATCAAGGAGGTAGTTCGTTGTACACAAAAGCGACATTATCGTATACCCTACAGAATGTAAGAAGTTATATGTGATATAATAATTCCAGAAGTTTAATTTTTTATAAAATAAGACATATATTCATTTAATATATCACTATTACTGTCCATATAAAACAAAAATTGAAAACACATCACATCGGTTTATGAGGCGGTAGTCCGATGTACTAATGAGCAACTTTATTATTTTCCAACAGGTTAGACGATAAGAAGGAATGTCTGAAATTATAATTAAATATGAATAATAATATCATAAATATCTTATATACATATTATATAAAAAATTATATCTATACATGAGATGTGTTTATGGAATATGAATAACACCAATTCAGGAGGTGGTAGTCCACTATACCCATGATTGATGATTTTGTTTCCCATTTGATTGAAGTAGAGATTGATATTTGTTAATTCTATAAAATTATAAAATATAAGTATATTATAAATAATATTTTTATTATATCATCATATTTGGGTAATATTTAATGTATTTGTATTATTAAATAGAATGGAAAACTCAGTTTAAGGACTATATATCTTCTTCAGAGAACCTATTCATGTTTAAACCTAAATATTTTTTAGAAGTTATTCCTAAAAAATAAGGACTATATTATGTAGGGAGGGAATAAAGGAATATATTATGAAATTTAATGGATGAGTTAAATATTTTTGAAAGAGTGAATAAGATAGGATAGTAAGCATTATTTTATAAGTGGAGAAGAGGGCATACATGGAATATTTTAGCAGAATAAAGTGAACATATTTTCTTACAAGAAAAAATTCTAAAATGGGATATTAGTGAACATGATAGGTTATAAAGTCAAAATTTGTCCACAAAATAGTTATTTTACATGTTTATAAGTCATTTTATCCCTTATTGGTTAGTTTAACACCTCGTATGCCCTCTTTAACCTTTATCGCGGAAATTAATTTTTTTATATTATTACTATTTATTTTGACCAAAAAAATGTTGAAATTGTTATATAATATAAATTATTATTATTGAAAATATTTAATCCATTTTTAAAAATTCCATTCACATAATTGGAATAATTTAATCTAAAATTAAACTCGTATATGCGATGAAAAATAGTTTTCTATGTAGAAAATTTTCAAAAGATCAAAATGTTTTTTATATAAACAATTAATTTGAAATTTAATACAGTGAAATAAATTAGATTTATTAATATATAATTTAACTAATTTTACTTTTTAATCCATATAAAAATAAAATAAACCATTTAAATTATTTGAATGAGAATGAAGTTTTTAATAAAAACTATAATATCCACTCTAACCTACAAAAAATTGTTTTTATAAAATTATTAATAATTTACTCCAAGGTAATTTTTATATTATTATTTGGAAAATAATTTTTATTATATTAAAATCATTATATTAAAGTTTCAAAAATTAACTTTAATATAAGTGCACAAAATGTGATAAAACTACTCATTGAAAAAAATACTATTTTAAGAACAGAATTTGTTTTATTCTTATCCCATTTCTAAAAAATACATAAGATAAATGTTAAATATTTTGTTGAATATAATATATAAATATTATATTAAAATAATTTGAAAAAATTTATTTGTTTCATTTATTTTTAAAAAAATCATTTTTGCCTAGAAAAATAGATTTTCAGAAAAATATTTCATTTGTTTTCAAACTGTTCTTATTTTCATTTGGAATTAATTGGTCACCAAATAATTCATTTTATGTAAATGTATAAAAATATATTTTCATAATTTATTTAATCATATTTATACCATCCAGGACAACAAATAGGGAAATAATTTCATAATAAATAATTATATTTGACTAGGAGATTGAAATTTTTAAAACTCGGTGTTGTTTATAGCATAAGCTATCAATGAAATTAAATTTAATCAAAAAAGTCATAAAATCCAATGTTTTAACATTATACCCCCTTAAAGTGAATTTCACCATATAAGCCTTATTAATTTCTTATAAAAACGGAGGATAAATATTTATTACAATATCCTAATGATCCAAAATAACTTCTTCAAAATGGTAGTTTTTCTAAAAAAAAATTGACCTGGTGAGTGGTCCTGATTCCTTGAAATTTATCTCTATGATATAGAATGTTCATCAGTTGTTTCTTATATGAAATATATTTCTCCAATGGTATGACCTATAAGTTGAGTACATGTGATGGATTATATATATACATCCTTAAGATAGATACAAAGAACATTAGGGAACCTAAATAAGGTTTGGATTGAGTGATTAATAATAAGACACCATCCCAATAAGATCAAGAATTTAAAAGGGACTAATATTCATATGGATTAATTTTACCTTTTATCTAAATCTCATTACCTTCTTCTAAATTTAAATTCTTCGAATGAATTTGTTAAAAACATTAAATCCTAGATCATATCAAAAATTATTAGAACACATTTCCTATCAACATTATCACACCCTTATGTGTTGTTTAATAGATGTAACGGTATCTATTAATTATTCAGTTAACTCTAGTTCCAATTGATTTATTTCTCCAAAATCAACCCAATATATTGAAGTGATCGACATATTTATATAAAAGGATTCATATGGAGCCATCAGAAATCTCGATTGAAAGGTATTGTTGTATGAAAACTAAAATAGATTATCAAATTGATCACAAACACCTTTGAAATCCATAGAAAAATATATCAACATATTCTATTGTTTTTTTAATTTCTCAATCAGATAGAACATATTTGTGAGTATGATATGTAGTTCTAAAACTCAACTCTATATCAATATCTTACAGAATACTTTTATAGAAAATATAGGTAAACCTAGGATCTGGATAAGATATAATAGATTGTCACACCACCTTACTACTTCTATAATGTATATTATGGAAATATGATCTAGATATAAATATTATCTAATTGTGATTAATTTTTATGACATTTTAATGTGATCAAGTTCATCCTATATTGAAATATTCCCTTTTGTTTTTTTGGAATTCCATTGGAAATATATATAGTGATGATTTCCCATTTCCATTCTTGTATGGATAATAGTTGGAGAATCCCCTTATACTTTTATCTCTCAGCCTTAACATGTAGACATAAAAAATAGCTATATGAATACTCATAAATATCTCTCTTCTTGTTGTCACACAAAAATACTCTTTCTCAAAGGCTAGTTGTAGGTGTTATACCCTTGTCATCCATATTTTTTGGGTTCAATCAACATGGACTTAGTATATGCGAAAGGTTTTCACTTGACTTATGAATTATCATTTTTTTAATACAATATTAAAATAATACATATATTGTTTCCAAATTAAAATAACCAATAGATGCCTCAATATAAAATACATGTTAAACCATAAAGGATACCAACACATTTAATCTTATGTCCAAAAAAATGTAAAGGCATCCCTCCGCATATAAGTTTTTCACTGAATAATAAAAAAAGCGTCATATGTCCACATACACCTCTCAACATTTCCTTAATCATGATAAAATCCCATTATAAAAAATCTCAAAAGGGGTTTATGTGACTTTGTACATTCTGATAAGCAATACTGATATAAACCCATGATGGTATCTATAACTCTTACATTAATCATACATGAATAAATATATTATTTCCAAAAATAACACAGTCATTAGATATTTTTTGATTCTTATATCAAGAATACCATTGGTTAAAACACTTCATATAATATTTATTTAATTCAAATACATAAATAAATTAACCATTCCACTTTCTTCATAAACCATTTAATAGTCCTCATCGTCTTATTCCTTAAAAGTTATTTCCATTAATATTTCATTCATAGTCTCTTCATTATTAGTAATATAACCATTACTTATACAAACTTTTTGATTCTCATAACGAACTTTCCCCATAAGACATCAATTTCTATAATTATCATACTTTACACTTTTAAAACATTCAAACATTAAAGATACCATAGAGAGACCATTATTTTAATATGTTTCATTTGTCAAACCATACATTTTTCTCATTAATTACATACTTTGGGTCATTATTTTCCACAAAAAAACATATTCTCATTCCTTTATGAAATCCAATGGTGTTATTTCTCTCATATAATCAACACATTGGACACTAAATTATATTTCCTCCATAGTCTCCACCACCCAAACCATCAGTTAACTCTATCCTAATCTTATTTGGTCAGTCTCAGTGTTGGTTATGGCAGATGTTTTTAATCATTCATTATGATAACAAATTAGATATAATAAAAATATGCTTCACTCTAGTCGTTATCCTATATGGTATCTCATTATGACATTATCTATCACATTCATTGTTAACATATTTCCTTCTATTTCATGATAATAAATAAACCAAAAAAATTTATATGACCAATAATATTCATAGTGTAAAACAACATAATCATGTAAAATTATTTATAAGATGTCTAAATATTGACACTTATTTTCAGTATATAAATGATTAGGTTTAACCTAAGTCTTTAATAGTCATCATTTAAATCCCTCAGGATGGTTCGTAAAGATTTTTGGAATTTCCAAATCATATCTGCTATGAGTTCTAGAATAGGTAAGAGGTTAGACCCACTATCATGTACCTGGTAATGCTTGAGTAAAACCCAAAAAACCTTTTTCAGAGTTATTACCCATATTCCCATCTATGAAAGAACAAAATCAACTTTTAGTATCTAGACATAGATGTATTACTAGAAAAAAACTCATTTTATCCATCATTAATATTCTAGGATATTAGCCTATATGTATAATTATCCTTATACTTATCTTTATGCATGTCCATAGGAATCTCACATGGTTTTTCTTGTTATAGTTTCCAAATGATTACTAAAAAAATCCTTTAAGACTAAAAATATAAACATTGGATTTTATTAAATAGATATTATATATGTTTATATGAATATTCATTACATTACACAGAACACACCAAGGGATCATAAAGGTATAGTGTATTTGGGATCTTAGAAACATAAACAATCGGTTCAAAAGAGTTTTACATCATCTCCCACTAAGTTATTCGTAACTAGAACCCTTCTTATACATATCACAAGTAATACCAATCATCATAACCTAGAGTAAATAAAAATAATAAAGGGTGATATCAGATTCTAAAGAATGGTAAAAAAGGGAAATATGTAAACATAATTTGAGAATAAGGGTAAGATAACATGGTCACAACTTTTGATACCCGTACCCAATATATCAAATATAAAAATCTTTATTCATGGAAAAAGTATTGGAAGTTCATCAAAGAAATGAATCATAATGAAATTAAAGAACATAATCCTGAGATCATTACATTGACATAATACATATTATTTTTGGATAAACATAGTCATAGAAACTCATTTCCATAGAAGTTAAGGATTATTAACACATCATTGATAGTATAATGGGTTGACTCCACAAATCAACATAGAATTGAAGATTCAATCCTAAAACTATCATAGTGGACAATATCCCATACTAAATGGGGTTAACACCCTATTCTAGGCCTGTTTATCTAATGAGATATCAATATTCACCCAATTAACTATGGGGAGATATAGGTCCAACTAGTAAAATAATGATAATCATACATATGTGTTATACAAGATCACAATACATTCATTATATAGAAAATGATGAAAAGAAATGGGATTAATAAATATTCATCAAAATAGAACCCATGAAAGAAATTGGTTTTTTGAGAAATTTCATCATAGCATAACACATGTAAAAGAAAGAGGTTTCATAAACAATTTTTTCATCATAAATATAAATGATCCATGAAATAAAAATATGGTTTTATTGGATAATATCCCAAGTAAATATTTTGTTACATTAAATGATATCATCGTTGATGGAAAATGATTTTGAAATATCATTTGTATCATTTCTTGAAGAAAATATGTATTCATTTTTGAAAAAATAATTTCAAAACATAAAACATTTTCAAAATCATTCCTTTAAAAATTACCTCGAAATATATAATGGAATCATTAATGATAATTTAAAACATTTTATTTGGAAATTATCCTCTCCACCTGGAAAAAAATTGAAAACATAAAAAAATTCAAATCCTTTTCTTTGAGAATAACTTTTGGAAATAATAGATGAAGCTTTAAAGCATTGGGTGGTCCTAAAGGTAGGAAATTATGATCATTCTGTAAACATTAACAGATAGATTCTTTTCAGATTTTTAGTAAAAGAAAAATAGGTATTGTATGATAAGGACATAAAGGAAAATTTTCAAAAAAAATTAAAAAGTAAAACATGGGTAAAAATTTATTTAACAAATAATTTTTATAATGATAAATTTTGTTAAAAAATTATTATAAAACAGGGATATAGATGAAAAGGGGATTTCAACTAAAAAAGAAATAAAGACCATTTTTCTCAAAAATTATCTTTTGGTATCTTTAATATATTAAAAAAGAAAAATGAAAGGAATCATGTTTTCTGAAAAAATAACTAGAGGATAATAAAATACATGATTTTCTTGATATATATAACAAAATATTTCATCATTTTAATCATAATCATAAACAATCCCAATAAATAATTAGATTATAATATAAAACCCATACCACTTTGGAAACTTTGAATTGTAAGACTCATTAAATAATAAAATTAAATTAAAAATAGAATATCATGAGAATAAATAAATCAATGATATTATATTTAAAAGGGTTTACATATACACCTCATAAAATAAGACAAGTTTATGATATCTTGTATGTCCTAAAGAAGATAAATTGAGACAACAATCCATTACCTTAAGTCTCCACTTCCTTCATAAATGTTCAAAAGCTCATATATAATATATATATGCTTATTATAAATATATTATATAAACATACCTATATTTATAATATCATATATTATTTACTTATGAAATATTATTTCTCATTTATTAAAAATTCATTATTAAATCACGTTTCTTGTAAAGACCCGTAAAATTCAAAGGAAATTTTTTCTTAATTTTCTTTGGAATTTTACAAGAGCGCGGTTTCTGACGGCACCTGATTCCGAGGCCCGGAGTGCCCGGAATCAATTTCCGAAGTTTGGCTCGGGTACGTTCAGTGAACGAACGAGCGGGTTTTCCTAACTTTTGATCCGGTGCTCGGAATTGAAATCCGAGGGCACCGATGAACTCGCAGCACCGATATTCGCTTAAGGAGACCTTTTCCGAGGTTGCGTTTATTTCGGGATGAGAGTTAGTTTTTGGGAGATTAGAATAAGTTAAATAAAAATTGTGGATTACATATTTTTATTTAAACTTATTAATTAACTTCTCTCAAAGGAAGTTAGGGGTGGGACCCACACCCACTTAACCTCCCTTGAGAGGATTAAGTGTGGTGGGGCCCACACGAACCCTAAACTTTTCATCTTCTCCCAACTCCCTTAACCCCTCTTTAAATGACACGAGTTATTTAATTTTTGGAGTTATCCTTTTTGAATTTCAAACCTTTGAAATTCTTTTTGTTAAGTTTATGATTAAATTAAGCTCTTCTCTCTTTTTGTTGGGATACAACTCTTTAGCCAACTTGAGAGCTTTTGAGAGCTTTTCCTTTTTTTTCAACTTTGACGAAGAACGCTCAAGCCTTGACGAAGAACGCTCAAGCTCTGACGAAGAACGCCGCTCCTCTCTTCTTCGTCTTCCGTGTCAACAAGAGGGAACGCCGCTTCCTCCTCGGACCTTCTTCGTCGGCATACGAAGATTCTCCAACGACATATCTCTTCGGGCGTATCTCTTCGTCAATGGATTTGACGAACGACTACCGCGACGCCCGACCTCCGCGACGTTGTCTTCCGCGGGACATTGACAAATCTTCGAACCTATACCCAAGGTAGGGGTTGTTGATTTTTGTTTAATTATTTTATTCTTGCTCGCGGTTCTAGCATGACTAACGTGAGGATATTGAATATTTAAGTTGTGTTTTAACGTGAGGGGGCCGGACCGCATGAACATGGCCGAACCCCCTCCTTCGTTCTTGGTGTTTCATTTTGCGGAAGAATCAAGGCGGCGTGGTGCCGTCACACCATGCGGTTATTCGCCCAAATCTTATTACGCGACACCGTCGCGCGCGCGCCATGGAAGAATCATCAAGAATGCGACGCCGTCGCGCCACGTTGAAGGAAATCAAAGGTGTGGCGGAGGGGCGTGGTGCCGTCGCACCGCGCCGGACGACGAACACCGCGGCCGGTTCCGGGCCGCGGCGGGACGAGAAGACCGGCGGCCGGGCCGCCGGCGTCGGAAGCCGAAAAGGGGACCGGATTTTTCCGGTCCCGTTGGAAAAAACCAGCCGGCAGTTGGCCGGCCGGAAGGTCAAAGTCCGGGGGAAATAAATTCCCCCGACCAGCTTTAAAACCCTCCTCATTTAAGAGGAGGGCGGTTTCCTTGAGGGGGGGGGGCAGGAGGCCCCCCGGTTTCTTCAAGCCGGCCCCCACGTGGGGGGGGGGGGCTGTTTTTTTTAAAAGGGCGCCGCATAATGCCGCGACGCCTCTCCAATCAAGCGGGGGCTTGATTCCCCCCGCGCGCTTCCTCCGTGCGGCGCCAGGCCGCCGCGCCGCCGGCCGGCCAGCCGGGCCGGGTCGTGTCGACCCGGTTCGGGTCGACCCGGACCCGGACCCCCCCCGTTTAGAATCAGTTTCGGTCTTTTGGCCATAACTTGAGCCACGGACCTCCGATTGACGAACCGTCTACGGAAACGCGATCCTTGGATCGAGACGGTCGTTTCGGTATATCACACTCAAGGTTTCGGATTACTTTGAGTTCGGCCGGGTTTGTTCATTCACGAAACCAACCGGGCCTTCGGAGCGGAAACGCACATATCTTGAGCTACGGACGTCCGATTGACGTGCCGTCAGCTTGGTTGTGTTCCTCTTAGTGAGACGGATCTTTTGGAATACTCCGCCCGAGGTTTGGACGCAGGGGGAGTACGGTCGGGTTGGTTTTGTCTTAAAAACCAACCGGGCCCCGGGGACGAAAATGCCAATAACTCTCAGACCGGGCGTCCGATCGACGCGCCGTCTGTTGCGTTGAGTTCCTGTTGAAGATATGGAACTTTTGGATACATCAACTCTGGAATTTGTGATATTTTATGTATCAGCCTCTCGGCTCGTGGAGCGGACCCTCCGAACGAGCTTGCTGTGTGCGGAAACCCTAGTGCTGGCTGCGACTGTTACTGTGATTACTACTGCTACTACTGTTACTGTGACTGCGACGACGACAGTACAGAGATCCTGTGTGGATTCGACGACGACGACTATAGTACTCAACGATCCTACGTGGATCAGTGCTACAGGTCCTGTGTGGGCCCGATCCTGTGTGGGTCCGATCCTGTGTGGGTCTTTGCGCTTAGTGGTCCTGTGTGAACCAGCGCCTACAGGTCCTACGTGGGCCCGATCCTGTGTGGGTCTTTTGCGGGGGTTAGTTACCTATCGATCCTTCGTGGGTCCGACGACTTAGATGGATCAGAGATCATCTTTATCGTCTTTCGAAGAAGTATACCTGTGTGAGCTGAATCCTGCTGCTTTCCTGTGTGGATTGTGTTATGCTATCCTGTGTGGATTACGTTTTGCTTCCCTGTGTGGAATACGTTTACTTTCCTGTGTGGACTGAGTTGTACTTGGGCTCGGAGGTTGGAGCGTATTTGAAATTTATGACTTAGGTATATGTATGGGCATATACCTAAGCAGTGTCGGTTATTACTTCATGATTGTTCCTTTCTTCGTGGTTTATCCTTTGTGGATTTGAGAGACCTTCAGGGGTCTCGGGTTCCCTACTGAGTAGCTTATACTCACCCCTGCACGGGCTTTTCCCGCACTACGTTGTGTTGGTTGCAGACGACGGACAGCGTTGACCTTAGCTGAGGCTTGCAGAGTGGGACGGTACCGGGAGGTGGACCACTGGGCGGGATGTGCTCGGAGCGGACGGCGGGACCCGTGGAGCAGAGGAGCTATCTGTACCCACCCTTCAGGTGGGATTTCCAGTGGACAGCTCGGTGTAGCAGCTTTTACCTTTCAGTTGCTGTTTTCCTTTTCGAGTTGTACTTTACTTTCAGTTTGGGTTTGTATACTGGCCCATTTACTTTTCCGCACTTTCAGTTGTACTCTGCTTTTGCTTAGTGTTTACTTTCCACTTGTTTTCTCTATGGTGTTTGTTTACTTTACAAAGGCAATGCCTTCCCATTTTACCGGGATTTACGCCTTGGTGCTAGTCGCCAGCCCCTGGCCTATGGAAGGCGGGCTTGGGGTAGTCACGGCATGGACCCCGAGGGCGGGTCGTGACAAATTAGTATCAGAGGAGTTCGGTTCTACCGCGAACTCTGATCTTTTCTATGTGAAGCAATAATGTTTAGCGTATTGAGTATGGTTATCAGTCCAGGGAGTCCAGTGTTGGTGCGGCGGCCAACGTATCCGTACACCAGGACCCTGACTTCTGATTTCCGACTTAATGCACAAAAACATTGATTGCGTGCGTGTTTCAAAGTTTTCTTTGTGATTACTTATATCAGCTCACCAGGTATACTGTTCTGACCGTGGCGCACCTGTTTTCTTTTCAGGATGGACCCACGACGGCAGCCAGCTAGGGTTCCGAGAGTCGAGCGTGACGACAGCCCACCGAGCGACGAGGCCTCGGTGCAGGGCCCTTTGTCAGTAGTGGCACCGGCGGTAGCTCTACCCGCCAAGCCCCCGATGCTTCCAGCAGCAGCCGCTGACGATGCACGTCGCCTCAGCGCACTGCATGAGTTTCAGCGCCAGTGACCGCCCAGGTTTCGCGGGGAGACGGATCCCCAGGCAGTAGAGGACTGGCTGGAGGCCGTGGTATGAGTGTTTAGGCTAGTGAGGACACCAGCAGACCTCATGGTGATCCTCGCTGCGAGCCTACTACACGCAGCAGCAGGACGATGGTGGAGCTTGATGCTCCAGGTGCACGATGAGGCATCTCTACTTTGGACGGACTTTGAGAGCCTCTTCCGCTCGGAGTTCGTCCCAGCCACCCTTCGTGCGGTGCGTATCCAGGAGCTTCTTCAGCTGCGGCAGGGCAGCATGACAGTCGCTCAGTACTCGGCGAGATTTACCGACATCTCACGCTACTCGACCGACATGGTACGAGACCCATTCTTCCGGGCCCGGACCTTCGAGCAGGGTTTGAGACACGAGATCAGGGCATCGCTGATCTCCCTCAGCATACCGACTCAAACAGGAGTACTGGAGCGGGCCCTTCTGATCGAGAGCTTCCTTGCTGAGTCTACACCAGCGCAGCGACCCACCGCAGGGCGACACGTGGCAGAGTCATCTGCAGCAGGCAGTCGACGGATGAATCAGGGGTCCAGATAGACCAGACCTTCGGGCAGACGACCTCAGGACACTGGCTCAGCAGTGCGGGGCACACAGCGAGGATCCAGTCTTTCGAGAGGCAGACAGTGCTACTCGTGCGGCGGGCAGGGCCACATGGCTCGTGACTGCCCGACCCGCCGTACCGAGGAGCAGCAGTCGGTTGAGGGACCACCGAGGTAGAGGCAGAGGGTCGACCGTGGCGGTCCGCAGGGAGGAGGCGGACGAGGCAGAGGAGCTGGGCGAGCAGCCGGTGGTGGGCGACGCTTTGAGGCTCTGCCACCACCACCACCAGGAGGTCCACCCTGACCACAGAGAGCTGGAGGGTAGAGACAGGCACAGCTCCAGGCAGCAGAGGCCTACGACCACGGTGCACCCGAGATGATTCGAGGTACTATCTGTGTCTATGCCACCCTTGCTGCAGTTCTTATAGACACAGGAGCGAGTCACTCTTTCATAGCCGCTGCCCTTGTTCGGAGCTCGGAGATTCCGACAGAGCCGTTGGCTCGATCCTTACAGCTAGAGACTCCTACGGGAGCAGACTCGACGATTACGCACTGGTGCCGGCAATGTGAGATTACTCTAGGAGGCGAGATCTTCGGCTGGGATCTTCTTGTAGCAGCGTCGAGGCCTTACGACGTCATCTTGGGCATTGATTGGCTATCTACGGTCCATGCGCCGATTGACTGTTTTAGGCGCAAGGTGCGTTGTGTACGCACAGACGGGAGCAGGTTCACCTTCACCGGTGAGAAGGGAGCCTTAGCAGCACAGGACGGACATCCGCGGAGGAGAGGACAGCCCATTACTCATCAGTTAGCTAGCCTCATCCTTGGAGCAGTTGACGTACGGAGTCCTGGTTTTCCTGCAGTGGTGGATCAGTTTGCAGACGTTTTTCCCGACGACGTTCCAGGGCTACCTCCTCGTAGAGAGGTAGACTTTTATATTGACTTGTACCCCGGGACATCCCCGATATCCACTCCAGCATATCGTATGGCCCCCGCCGAGCTTTGAGAGCTACGGGTACAGTTGGAGGACTTGCATGGCAAGGGGTTCATCCGACCCAGTGTTTCACCCTGGGCTTCCCCGATATTGTTCGCCAAGAAGGCGGACAGGAGCTTGCGACTTTGTGTTGACTATCGTCACCTGAACCAGGTGACAGTGAGGAACAAGTATCCGCTACCGAGGATTGATGACCTCTTTGATCAGCTCAAGGGAGCATGGTGGTTCTCGAAGATTGACCTCAGGTCAGGCTATCATCAGCTCAGAGTTAGAGACGAGGATGTGCAGAAGACAGCCTTCAGATGTCGGTATGTCCACTATGAGTTCTTGGATATGCCATTCAGTGTAACCAATGCTCCAGCAGTGTTCATGGCTCTCATGAACAAGATCTTTCAGCAATACCTCGATCGGTTTGTCGTGGTCTTCATCGACGACGTTCTGATTTACTCTACGACAGAGGAGGAGCACGCCTATCACTTGCGAGTTGTACTAGACACACTCTGAGAGAAGCATCTTTATGGTAAGCTCTTGAAGTGCCAGTTCTGGATACGTGAGGTCCACTTCTTGGGACACGTTATCTCTGAGGCGGGAGTTGCAGTGGATCCCGCGAAGATTGAGGCTGTGTTAGCATGGGAGCCACCCAGGAGCGTGACTGAGGTTCGGAGTTTCTTGGGACTAGCTGGATACTATCGGAGATTCGTGCCAGACTTCTCTAGAGTTGCGGCATCACTCACAGCCTTGACGAAGAAGGGGAAACCCTTCGTGTGGTCAGACAGATGTCAGCATAGCTTCCAGGAGCTGAGACAGAGATTGACTAGCGCACCTATCTTGAGATTGCCCGAGGAGGGAGTAGGGTACGTAGTCTACTGCGATGCATCAGGGACCGGACTCGGATGTGTCCTGATGCAGGAGCGGGCAGTGATCGCCTATGGATCACGTCAGTTGAGGCCGCATGACCAGAACTACGCTACCCATGACCTGGAGTTAGCAGCAGTGGTCTTCGCTCTGAAGACATGGCGACACTATCTGATGGGCGAGCGCTTTACAGTCTTTTCCGATCATCAGAGTATCAGGTATATCTTCTCGCAGAAGGACCTGAACCTGAGACAGCGGCGATGGCTCGAGTTCTTCCAGGACTATGAATTTGAGATAGTCTATACTCCTGGGAAGGGGAACGTAGTAGCCGATGCCCTCAGCAGGAGGACGGGCATTCAGCTACTTGAGGAGGCTACGGAGCAGCTAACCTCTTTGCAGATATCCTTCGTGGATAGAGATGGAGCAGCCTTCCTTCAGTCTCTCACAGTCACTCCTCCACTACTGTAGTGAGTCAGGGAGGCACAGCGTGGGGACGCTGACTGTGAGACACGGCGTGCACAGATATCCTCGGGACAGGCACTTGATGGTTTCTCCCTTGGAGCAGAGCACGACATCATTTTCAGAGGACGTACCATGGTACCAGTCTCTTTGCGAGAGGAAGTGCTAAGAGAGTTTCACACTTCTCCTTTGGCGGTACATCCTGGAGTGGAAAAGATGTACCAGGACCTTAGGCGACAGCACTAGTGGCCGGGCATGAAGAAGGCTGTAGCAGAGTTCGTTTCTCGATGCCTCACCTGCCAGCAGGTGAAGGCAGAGCATCAGGTACCAGCAGGCTTGGTACAGCCCTTGGAGGTTCCGGAGTGGAAGTGGGACGACATATCTATGGACTTCGTGACTGGACTTCCACGCACTTCCAGAGGTCACGACTCCATCTGGGTGATTGTTGACCGACTCACCAAGTCGGCACACTTCTTACCCATCAGAGAGCAGGGCTCAGTGGAGAGCTTGGGACATCTCTACGTTCAGGAGATTGTGCGGCTCCATGGCGTGCCATCATCTATCGTATCCGATCGAGATGCCCGCTTTACTTCCCGGCTTTGGAAGGGGTTACAGGAGGCGTTCAGGACGCAGCTACGTCTGAGCACATCCTTTCACCCTCAGACGGATGGTCAGACGGAGAGGACCATTCAGACTCTCGAGGACATGCTCCGCGCATGTGTCCTCGACTTTGGTCGTAGCTGGGAGGACCACCTACCCTTGGTGGAGTTTGCGTACAACAACAGCTACCACTCCACCATCGGGATGGCACCGTACGAGGTGTTGTACGACCGACCTTGTAGATCACCTTTGTGCTGGACAGACCCTGGAGAGTCAGCACTGGTGGGACCGGAGATGGTCCAGGCCACGACAGAGAAGGTCCAGGTCATCCAGGAGCGGATGAGGACAGCACAGAGCCGGCAGAAGTCATACGCTGACAGGAGGCGGAGGCCACTGGAGTTCGAGGATGGCGACCACGTCTTCTCGCGGGTCTCACCTCGACGTGGTATTCGGAGATTTGGCCGAGGCGGCAAGTTATCTCCGTGCTTCATCGGACCCTTCCAGGTCCTCAGCAGGATTGGTGAGGTGGCTTATCGCCTCGCTCTACCACCTCAGTTGCACCGGGTGCACGACGTCTTCCACGTATCCCAGCTGAGGAGATACGTGCACGACCCGACGCACATCATTGACCATGGGGAGCTTGACGTTGACGATATGGCGACTTTCACAGAGGTCCTGGTGGAGATAGAGGATCGACAGGAGCGGGTCCTGCGTGGGAGATCGATTCCTCTTGTGCGCATCAGATGGCAGCACGAGAATCTCCAGGAGAGCACATGGGAGCGGGAGGCTCAGATGCGTGCTCAGTACCCTCTTTTGTTTCCCTAGTTTTTGATGTATCTTTATGGGGACGTAAAGCCCTAAGGTGGAAGTAATGTAAAGACCCGTAAAATTCAAGGGAAATTTTTTCTTAATTTTCTTTGGAATTTTACAAGAGCGCGGTTTCTGACGGCACCTGATTCCGAGGCCCGGAGTGCCCGGAATCAATTTCCGAAGTTTGGCTCGGGTACGTTCAGTGAACGAACGAGCGGGTTTTCCTAACTTTTGATCCGGTGCTCGTAATTGAAATCCGAGGGCACCGATGAACTTGCAATGCCGATATTCGCTTAAGGAGACCTTTTCCGAGGTTGCGTTTATTTCGGGATGAGAGTTAGTTTTTGGGAGATTAGAATAAGTTAAATAAAAATTGTGGATTACATATTTTTATTTAAACTTATTAGTTAACTTCTCTCAAAGGAAGTTAGGGGTGGGACCCACACCCACTTAACCTCCCTTGAGAGGATTAAGTGTGGTGGGGCCCACACGAACCCTAAACTTTTCATCTTCTCCCAACTCCCTTAACCCCTCTTTAAATGACATGAGTTATTTAATTTTTGGAGTTATCCTTTTTGAATTTCAAACCTTTGAAATTCTTTTTGTTAAGTTTATGATTAAATTAAGCTCTTCTCTCTTTTTGTTGGGTTAGAACTCTTTAGCCAACTTGAGAGATTTTGAGAGCTTTTCCTTTTTCTTCAACTTTGACGAAGAACGCTCAAGCCGTGACGAAGAACGCTCAAGCTCCGACGAAGAACGCCGCTCCTCTCTTCTTCGTCTTCCGTGTCAACAAGAGGGAACGCCGCTTCCTCCTCGGACCTTCTTCGTCGGCATACGAAGATTCGCCAACGACGTATCTCTTCGGGCGTATCTCTTCGTCAACGGATTTGACGAACGACTACCGCGACGCCCGACCTCCGCGACGTTGTCTTCCGCGGGACGTTGAGAAATCGTCGAACCTATACCCAAGGTAGGGGTTGTTGATTTTTGTTTAATTATTTTATTCTTGCTCGCGGTTCTAGCATGACTAACGTGAGGATATTGAATATTTTAGTTGTGTTTTAACGTGAGGGGGCCGGACCGCATGAACACGGCCGAACCCCCTCCTTCGTTCTTGGTGTTTCATTTTGCGGATGAATCAAGGTGGCGTGGTGCCGTCGCACCACGCGGTTATTCGCTCAAATCTTATTACGCGACGCCGTCGCGCGCGCGCCATGGAAGAATCATCAAGAACGCGACGCCGTCACGCCGCGTTGAAGGAAATCAAAGGTGCGGCGGAGGGGCGCGGTGCCGTCGCACCGCGCCGGACGACGAACACCGCGGCCGGTTCCGGGCCGCGGTGGTACGAGAAGACCGGCGGCCGGGCCGCCGGCGTCGGAAGCCGAAAAGGGGACCGGATTTTTCCGGTCCCGTTGGAGAAAACCGGCCGGCAGTTGGCCGGCTGGAAGGTCAAAGGCCGGGGGAAATAAATTACTCTGGCCAGCTTTAAAACCCTCCTCATTTAAGAGGAGGGCGGTTTCCTTGAGGGGGGGGGGGGGGGCAGGAGGCCCCCCGGTTTCTTCAAGCCGGCCCCCACGTGGGGGGGGGGGGGGGGCGTTTTTTTAAAAGGGCGCGGCATAATGCCGCGCCGCCTCTCCAATCAAGCGGGGGCTTGATTCCCCCCGCGCGCTGCCTCTGTGCGACGCCAGGCCGCCACGCCGCCGGCCGGCCAGCCGGGCCGGGTCGGACCCGGGTCGGGTCGACCCGGTTCGGGCCGACCCGGGGGGGGGGGGGGGGGTCGGCCCGGACCCGGACCCCCCCCGTTTCGATTCAGTTTCGGTCTTTTGTCCATAACTTGAGCCACAGACCTCCGATTGACGAACCTTCTACGGAAACACGATCCTTGGATCGAGACGGTCGTTTCGGTATATCGCACTCAAGGTTTCGGATTACTTTGAGTTCGGCCGGGTTGGTTCGTTCACGAAACCAACCGGGCCTTCGGAGCGGAAACGATCATATCTTGAGCTACGGATGTCCGATTGACGTGTCGTCAGCTTGGTTGTGTTCCTCTTAGTGAGACGGATCTTTTGGAATACTCCGCCCGAGGTTTGGACGCAGGTGGAGTACGGTCGGGTTGGTTTTGCCTTAAAAACCAACCGGGCCCCGGGGACGAAAATGCCAATAACTCTCAGACCGGGCGTCCGATCGACGCGCCGTCTGTTGCGTTGAGTTCCTGTTGACGATATGGAACTTTTGGATACATCAACTCTGGACTTTGTGACAGTTGATGTATCAGCCTCTCGGCTCGTGGAGCGGACCCTCTGAACGAGCTTGCTGTGTGCGGAAACCCTAGTGATGGCTGCGACTGTTACTGTGACTACTACTGCTACTACTGTTACTGTGACTGCGACGACGACAGTACATAGATCCTGTGTGGATTCGACGACGACGACTACAGTACTCAGCAATCCTACGTGGATCAGTGCTACAGGTCCTGTGTGGGCCCGATCCTGTGTGGGTCCGATCCTGTGTGGGTCTTTGCGCTCAGCGGTCCTGTGTGAACCAGAGCCTACAGGTCCTACGTGGGCCCGATCCTGTGTGGGTCTTTTGCGGGGGTTAGTTACCTATCGATCCTTCGTGGGTCCGACGACATAGATGGATCAGAGATCATCTTTATCGTCTTTCGAAGAAGTATACCTGTGTGAGCTGAATCCTACTGCTTTCCTGTGTGGATTGTGTTATGCTATCCTGTGTGGATTACGTTTTGCTTTCCTGTGTAGAATACGTTTACTTTCCTGTGTGGACTGAGTTGTACTTGGGCTCGGAGGTTGGAGCGTATTTGAAATTGATGACTTAGGTATATGTATGGGCATATACCTAAGCAGTGTCGGTTATTACTTGGTGATTGTTCCTTTCTTCGTGGTTTATCCTTTGTGGATTTGAGAGACCTTTAGGGGTCTCGGGGTCCCTACTGAGTAGCTTATACTCACCCCTCCACAGGCTTTGCCTGCACTACGTTGTGTTGGTTGCAGATGACGGACATCGTTGACCTTAGCTGAGGCTTGCAGAGTGGGACGGTACCCGAAGGTGGACCACTGGGCGGGACGTGCTCGGAGCGGACGACGGGACCCGTGGAGCAGAGGAGCTATCTGTACCCACCCTTCAGGTGGGATTTCCAGTGGACAGCTCGGTGTAGCTGCTTTTACCTTTCAGTTGCTGTTTTCCTTTTCGAGTTGTACTTTACTTTCAGTTTGGGTTTGTATACTGGCTCATTTACTTTTCCGCACTTTCAGTTGTACTCTGCTTTTGCTTAGTGTTTACTTTCCGCTTTCTTTCTCTGTGGTGTTTGTTTACTTTACAAAGGCAATGCCTTCCCATTTTACCGGGATTTACGCCTTGGTGCTAGTCGCCATCCCCTGGCCTATGGAAGGCGGGCTTGGGGTAGTCACGACACGGACCCCGAGGGCGGGTCGTGACATTTCTGGTAATAACTACTTAGTTTTTTAAGTTAGTTTTGATTTGGTATTTTAGATCCTTTTACTTTGATCATGGTTCCATCATATAGAGAATGGTATACATGATATAAATATAATATATATTCATTATATATATTTTTTAATCCATAATATATATATATATATATATTAAATAGACTATTCATAGATAGGATGGGTTGTACGTACACATGAACATTGCTTCCATTTTTTATGGATGAAAAAATAAATGTTAAGTAATAATTTAACTTTTAAGAATAATTATGATTTCATATTTTTCACAAATACTTATTAAATTCATACTCGTTACTTTCTATGAAAATAATTAGCGAAAAACGAATTACATCACTTTGAGAGATGGTAGTCCACCGTACACTTGAGCAACGTTAATGTATACCCCCTGAAATTGAAAGTAAGAATGTATATGTGAAATGAAAATTAAATAATTATAATTAAATTAAAAATATTAGATAAATTCATTTAATATATTACTATTACCATCCATATTAAAAAATTGAAAACACCTCTAATCGGATCATGAGGTGGCAGTCTGTCGTATAGAAGAGGCACATTATAATTTTCCAAAGGGTTGGAAGGTAAGAAGGTAAGTGAGATATTATAATTCCATAAGTATAGTAATATCATAAATATATTGTACACACACATATATATATATATATATATGTGTGTGTGTGTGTGTGTATTATATCCACCATTATATCCATCCATGAGAGATGGTGATGTAAAATAGATAACATCAGTTTGTGAGGAGGTAGACTTCCATACACACGATCGATAGTTTCGTTTTCTATTTAAGGGAATAAGTGATCCATATAGTTTATTATATTAAAATAATAAAATATTATTATATATGAGAGACTTTTGTTATTAAATCGCCATATATTAACAATATTGTAAGGATTTATAAGAATTAATAAAATCAAAACACAAGTATAAGTACAATACCTCTTCTTTGAAGAACAAATTTAGGTTTGCAACTAATTTTTTATTAGGATGGATTCCCAATAAAAATAAGGATTGTAGGATCTAGATAGGGAATTAGTGAATATATTTGTTCAGGTATTAGAAAACTAAAGGGTTTTGTAAGTGGTAAGAGGATATGATGGGAGTTTCCTTTTATAAGTGGGATGAGTGGACACACATGGCGTTTTTAAAAGAATAATGTTTACCTACATTTTACACATGAGACAAGAATAAATATTATTTTTCATTTTATAACATTACCTGTAAAAATTTCGTAATATTTTCATAAAATGGGTTTTGGACAAGTTTTACCCCATATATTTTTAGTTTAACCCTGGTAAACTCATTTTAACCATAACCATTGTAATTATTTTTATAGTTTTTATAATTAATTTTTACAAAATAGTTGAACTTGTTATATAATATAAATTATTTTGATTAAAAACATGGAATCTATTTTTTCCAAATTAAATTCACATGCATGAGATAATTTTACATTAAATTAACTCCATAGACACGACAATGAAAATGTTTTCCAAAAAGGAATTTTTTTAAAGTTTAACAAGTTTTTATATGGAAATTAAAATTAAATGGATTATAATTTCCTCAATTGGATAAATAAATATATAATTTAATTAAATTTACGTTTTAATAGACAAAAAAATAAAATATATCTTGTAAATTCTTTAAATGAAAATGAAATTTTAAATAAAAACACATATTTTCACTACTTGCTTAAAGAATAATATTTTAATAAAATTATTATAAATACACTAAAAACTAATTTTGATGATATTATTTAAAAAACAATTTCGTTTTTCACATAAATTTTATAAAATTTGCATAAATTCATATCCGAATAAGTTTGTAAAATGTGGAAAAAACTGATTTTTAGAAAAATAATCATAATATTAGTTTTATTTTTATCTAATATATAAAAAACAAATAATAATAATATTAAAGATTTTATTAATTATATAATATATATATTTAATTAAAATAATTCACTAATATTTATTTGTTAAATCTATTGTTGTGAAACAATAAGTGTGTATAAAAATAGTTTATCAAAAAAAGATTTCCAATATTTTTAAATGGATCTTATAATCATTTATAATTAATTGGTTACCAAATAAATCATTTTATATAAATGAATAAACCATATTTTTTTATAATTCAATTAATCCAATTTATACACACTATTCCAATGTATAACTAATGACTATCATAGTAAATAATAATATTTTAATAGTATGTCAACCATATTTTTTAATAATTCAATTAATCATATTTATACACACTATTGCAATGGATAACTAATGACTATCATAGTAAATAATAATATTTTAATAGTATGTCGCATTTAATTTGGACTCAGTGTTGTGTATAGCACAAGATACCAAATAAATTAAAGGTAATAAAAAAATATGAAATCTAAGTGTGTTATAGGTAAGGTGCCACTTCGGTGACAATGTCATTCAATTTGGAGTCTTATCCTTTCACATTTATTTTTTTCTATTGTTACTATGATATTGTCTATATTGGTATTTCATCAAGTTAAGTGATTTTTTATTCATTGATAAGTTAAAGGATATGATGTTTATTGTTAGGTATTTTTAGGTTGTTTTATCTTTTATGGAATGAATCTCTCACAACATTTTTTAATCACTGGGAATTTATTACAAGATGTTAGTGTCTTGGGGATTTCACCTCAGGTTAATAGAATTACGAATCCTCTCATACTAATGGGTGATGGGTGGGGGTGTAAAAGATGAAAATAATGATATCACCTTTTTCTAAGTAATGTAAATGAAGGTGGTGAATTAGATTAATGTTTTTAGTGTCAGAATATTGGATAGTATTTCTAGGGATACAAATTTCACGATTATTTTCAGACCCAATTTATACATGATCATATGTAATTTCAATGTATATAAGAGTATGATTCATCAATATAATTTGGGTGAAACACCTCCTAATGACTAGGTATTTTAATTATTATGTAGAAATATAAATTTCGTTTTTTTCTTTTTTTAATTCATGTTATGAATGATTTTCTTAACATGTGAAATGTCTCACCAGTACTTTTCCTTTTGTAGTTGAAATCATCTGAAATCTTTAGTTGAAATCAAGATCGTTAAAAAGTAGTTTCCTTTGGTTGAAGTAATTTGATATTTTTATTTCCACTCAAATATATTAAAATTCATCTCTGTTCATTCAAATGATATTTTATTAAATTTGATTAAAAATAAACAAAACATTAGACACTAAACATGATGTCCAACCAGGATGCAATAAAGTATATAAGACTCTCAATCACACCCCTATAAAAATTATTGTCTAGTGGTTTACCAAATTAACCCAGTATTTGTATAAATGTGTTAATCATGAGTGTACTAATTTCATTAACATGATTCATGCCAAAACATTTAAAAGACAATTAATTTATTTACTTTTATTTAAAAAAATATGTTTCAATATTTGGTGAAATTTGAAAACTAAGGAAAAATTTGAGTGCCCCCATAATACCCATTTCAAACTATTTATTCATTAATTAGGAAAATTTATTGCAAAGAGATTATTTAGTCTAAAAGAAAATTACACCACTAATATAAATTTAAAAAATTATTAAATCATTTAAAAAATCGATTAGAAAAAGAGTGGAATATGATTTAACCATTTTGAAATAGTTTGATAAAAGTAATTTTATAAAAACTTTAATAACCATTCTGAGGGGATTATTTTAAAAAATTGAGATTTTTGGTTAACTATAATTTCATTTAAGAAAATTGTATCTTTAATATTAGGTGGATATTCTTTAAAAACATTCTAAAAAATATTACCATTTAAAAAATAACATTTACCATCCATTTTAAAAAAATTAAAATTAAATTCATTCAAAAATATCAACATGATTATAATGGTTACAAGAAAGAAAAGGGTGAAAATATTTCACCATAATCAATAAATTATTATATATTATAGAATTTTGCATCATTTATTTCTTTAATATGATTGATATTACCTTCCTCATCTAACTTATTTTGAAAACTACATTTGGTTCCAATAATTATATGATCATTTAATCTATCAAAAATATTCCAAAAATTCTTCCTCTAAAACTAGTTACACAACAATTACATGGTATGAATCTAATTTTTTTTATAAAAAGCATCATCTTGGGTTTGAGGTTGAAAGATAGAGATAAAATCATAATGTTAAACTTAATTTATGATCAAACATCTAGTGTGATTTCTATATTATAGTTTACTGATAACAATATCTAAGGGGTTCTCTTTGTATTCACCCAAAGAATTGCATAAATGAGTATAGGTGGGTTATTTTCCAACATCATTTTCATTAGAATATTGAGGTTTAGATTTGGATGAACCATCTTCATCAATGAAATCGCCACTTCAAGGAGGAAATTTATGTAGATTCTCATCTAACTTTTTTCGAATTGAATATTTTAGGTTTTTAAATCTTATTTAAGAATCTATAGGATTTACTTGGTGTATAATACTCAATATATATATAATTATACAATTATGGATCATACCATCATATAATTTACTTGGTGTAAAGGGTAAATCATTTACATTAAAACACCATAAAATTGACAAGCTTAGGAAATTATTTTTTTCCAATGTGTATAAGTGGTTTCTATAATGATGGTTATTTTGAGAACACAGTTAATGATATTGTTGTGGTATTGATCAACTCTATCCAAATTTATTAAGGGATTTTAAATTTGTTTTAAAATGTTATAGAAAGATCTTGAAGTTTCCTATTAAACATATCGACAATCCCATTTTTCTAGAGGTGTTTTGGGAGTAGTGAAAGGATAATTTCAAACTCGAGAAAAAAGAGTTATTTAAAGTCTTTATTATTGAAATATACACTATGGAAACATCTATGGGATATTATTTTGTATCCATTTATATTTTGGTCTTTCTTGGGAAAAATTTTAAAGACATTACATGCCTCTTTTAAAGGGGATATGAAATGAACTCATCTATATCTAGTGTAGTCATTCATAATTGAAAAGTATATGCTTAAACTCATATAATATCAAATTGGTTTGGTCTAAAGAGATCAATGTGTATATGACTTAATAAATAATTGGATGCAATTCCATTTTTATATTTAAAGTAATATTTGTATTTCCTAGCGAGTTGGTAATGCTAAAAAACAATGTTATTTTTGAAAAATAAATTCTTTAAACCTAATACATGATGGTTATAGTTCAACTTGAATTGTGTTTTTGTGCTATAATGTATGGGGTTTCCTTTCCAAATCCAATACGCATAATCTTATGCACCATAATTTTTATCATTTTCGATTACCCGAGATTTTAAATTTATAACATAATTATTTTGAATATGAGATACTGAAAATAAATGTTTTCTTTTAGAATTAAAAACAATAAAAAATAAATTTTAAAAGTAATTATAAAACCACGATAACATAATTTTATATCTCTTAGTGAAGCTTTATTCATGGAGTTATCAAATAAAATAATATTAATTATTGTCGACTTGGAGAAACTAATCGTAACAATACTGGTGAGAATACATTTTGAATCATCTCTAAATATAACATCCCCTGCATCAATTTTTTTGAGATGATCAAAAGGATAACCGTAGACATGTCTCAAGAAACATTTATCTATATGTCTCGTAACTTCTTTAGTTTTTTTGTGGATACACACTTCCTATAAAAGATCAAGTGACTGTTACTTTTCGTAACCATATTTTGGGTCATAACAATTTAGCTAATAATGAATATATAATCCTAACTTATTATCACATAGATTTTATATTTGAAATATGTTATGAGAAATGAATTATCTTTTTTTAGCATATTAATCATTACATAAATTTAATTCATAAAAAAGATACCCAAATTTATTATAATAATAAAAAAATTTATTTTTGGAACATCCCATTAAATGATTAATATTATTATAATTTTTTATAATGTATAATTTTTTTTGAAAAAAAATTCATAAATTACATTTTATAAAATGTTGTTAGTCCAAATTAATATTTACATATATATCAAAATAGGTTATTTAGGAAATATTATATTTAAGATCATTAATTTTTGAGTAAAAATCATCAATGTTTTTTTTATTCTTTTAATTTTATATCCAATTAAATTTCCAATTAAAATTTGTTGTTTTTTAGAAACAACTAGATTGTATGTATTTTTCAGATCATTAGATATTAGATTATTTACATAAAATCTATTTTTAAAATTATCACTAGAATAAAATTCATCATAACAAGGGGAAGAGGTTGATAATGTATAATAATAGGATTAATGAATAGATTTAATTTAATTGACATCTTCAAATACCATGATATCATCCAGAAATGAACTTTTCACTTGTATAAAAATATTTAGTGAAAGAAAGAGTGAAATATATTACACTCTATGTTATGACATTTGGATCATTATTATCTTTATTACTTCCCTTATCCTTCATATTTTTTAGTGACAATCCATCTTGATATAACCCTTAATTTGATAAAAAATGAAAATAACAAGTAATTTATAATTCACTATTTTAGTTTGGTTGTCCATCTTTTCTATTTCGAAAACCTGGTCATCTTCATGAAATTATATGTAATTTTAGTGTTTCTTATGGATTATCCATCATTGATTACCTTGAATGAAATTATATTTTTAACCTCCTTGACATCCTCAACCACTTTTATATATTATATATTCATAGTGACCTCATATGTATTGAGATATTCGATAAGCTTCTCAACAAGAATGTTCTTTATGTCATTGTATTATTTTATTTCCATCACATTAGGTTCCAAATTTCTTGGTAAAAAAATTAATTTCATTACTAATATTTAAATTGAAAATAGTGTCACCAATAGATTTAATACCATTGAAAATATGGGCAACTTCTATAGAAAACCTGGTATTTGGCTTGTTATGATATATACCAAATCCTTTAAAATCTTTTGTATACATATCTAATATAGTATCATTATATTTTTTCCTTCATTAGTAAAAAATAAAATTTACCAGATTTTGTGAGTAGTTTTTCATGTGGATTCATATCTAAACTCATTTTGGTCAAACCATAATGGAGGCCGTTTATACATTACTATATAATTATAAAGAATTAATATAATTAGTTTTCATTTTTTCTTATTTTATACTTTTAATAGTATATCAATGGATGCAAATAATCCATAAAGGATAACTAATAGTTCATAGAGTGGTTGGAATGTATTTGTTCTAAAAATTATAGTTGGATCCATCAGAATAAGTTTCACAAACCATTGATTTCTATTTGAGAGAATCATGGGTATATAAATTATATTCCATTTAAAAAAAGAACATTTCATGAAAAAATAGGTAAATGGTTTTGAAAAGAAATTATGTTTTCAATAATATAAAAACATAAGTAGAGAAAAAACCACAAAAAAAAAACAATTCGATATCTGCTCGGATTCCAAATGTAGGTTTGAGTATAATAAAATAGTAAGAGGGGGTATTTCCTTTTGAATACATATTGGAAAAGTAATCCTTAAAAGAAAAACCACATAAAAATTAATAAACAATTAAATAAAATATTAATATAATATCATTAATTATTCAAATATAATAATTAAAGCATATAATTAGGCTTGTGGAATAATAATATATTTAATCACAATGTAAATGAAATTGTTATGTGTATCAAAATTTAAATATTTAATTACATTAACGATATAATAATTATGTGTATTGTTAATAGTCATATAGATTTAAAAATGATTAATAATAGTAGAAATAAAATAAATAAGGTAGTAAATCATTAAATAAATAACAAACATGATTTGATAAATTATTTTGATTAAATATAATTTATGTTCCCCTAAATTTCCCAACATAATTACTTCAGGGTTTATTATACTATACCATGAATTTAACAGTGGTCGATATATGAAAACACATAACCAAATGAACCCTAATTCTTGATTTATTACATAAAGGTTCACATAATAAAATCCCTTATGTTCATGAGGCCTAGTTTCTTTATAAAATTTGGTAAATATCATAATAATTTTAATTATTGGTACTAAAAAAATATTCAAAAAATAAAAAACATGCCCTTAAAATTTCATTAATATTCTAAAAATGTATCAAAAAACCTATGGATTTATATAAGATAGTTATGATCTATAAATCCCAATAAGGAATCAACACACCATAACATAATTTAATGTTGTAAAAGTGTGTAAATATGAGATATATCTAATATTAGAGGGGTGAGAAACATAAAAACTATCATCGTACTATGATATTGGATGACATAATAATGGAATAAATTAATGTGGAAACAATCTAAATCGTGACATCATAAAGATAGTGAAAGGAAAAAATCAAGAAAACATAACTTATTATTCTTAGTATTATATTCCATACACCATACAATGTATCTTTGAGATTAAATCACTACAATATTCAATTTAGGGTGATATAATTCCAGGCCCACTCATCACATTTACATCATGTACAGGCCTATGTGTGCCACATAGATCATACTACAGAAATATTTATTTCATCTCTTCTAATCCCATGAATAAGGAGTGTAATTTACATACTTGGATGTTTCCAATAACTAAATAATATGTAAATCTAGGAGAATTACATTGAGTGGAAATGGGGATGGGTATTCCTTACACCAACTCTTAGTATGGAAAATCATAGGATAATTTCACCTGCATAATATGGGTACATAATGATTCATGGAAGGGTTTAATGAGAGTGAATATGGTATATAACCACTTTAAAATAATAAGGATAGTGATATTTATATGTAAAATCATATCCAAATATGATAAATTGGAAATAAGAAAGCATGATATAAGGGAGGTGCTTGAATAAAGAGGTGAAGGAGAGGATACCTTAACATGAGAGGCCACTTCTAAAAGCGTGGGGAGAGCATCATATGAGCATAGCAAAATTATAAAAGTGATATAAAGAGGTAAATTCATAGTCAAATCATTATCGACGGGTTTTTAGTGAATATTAATGGGTGGTCTGGTGTGTTTTTAATGAAAAATATAGGGCAATTCTATATTATTCTCTAAGCTCAGGTTTTGGACTCTATATAATAAAATAATCAAACCCACAAAATCTTCCATGGGTTTTCCCAGGGGTTCTTAAAATGTATTTTATAATTATTATTTTATAAGGCTAATAGAAAAACTTATTAAAATAATAAACATGATGATGTGGAATTGAGTCTTGTTCATAATGAATTCAGTTTAAAACCTTACTATATAATATTTATTTTTGAGGATCAATTAAGGATTTATAAAATTAAAAAAATGATGTCAAAATAAAATTTTATTAAATTGTAAAAATAATATTTATTCGGATACTCTTTATATTATTTATTACATCACCTTTTAGATTTTATGTTATTAAAATATATATCATATATTTATACCGTATTTATTTGTTTACTATAAAATTGAAAATATAAATAAAATTTTAAAAATCAACTATTTTTTTGAAATTATAATTTCAAAAAGAATATATATTTTTTCAAAATAATTCTATAAATATAATACTTTAACCTTTTAATTTTAATTACCCATTTATTAAAAATATTTGGTTTTTATGATGATATCAATTTTCTAACCCTTATAAAAATTTCATTAGAATTCCTAAAATTAAATTATAATTTCTATTTAAAATAAAAAATATTTAATAATAATATTATACCAAAACAAAATTTATATAAAAAATTGTTGAAATTATAAAAATATACATCTTGATAAAAACTATATATTTCTAAAAAATAAATTTTTTGTTTCCTTGTATCATAATCTCATTTTTATGGAGTTATTTCTTTAATAATTTATAAAGTAATTAAAATAATATATAATAATTATTCAATAAAATATAAAAAAAATTCATAATTTTACTGTCTAGATACATAACTACTAACTACAAGAGCATATACACTCAGGGTATGGTGTAGGATTAGAAAACTTTCTTGTGGTGGTTAGATGAACATAGTTTTGGTTGTGATCTCATTAATCTTGAACATCTTACATAAACCGTTTAAATCTTATATTAATTTTTAAATCTCAACTTTGGATTTGTGTGGTGAAATTCCACTTGAGGTCATCTCTCTCATAATCTCAAATAATTGGTCTTTATATGATATGATCCTGTTAGTAAATGTCATTGTTTCGTCCATTTATTTCAATTGGACAATATTTTAACCCTTAATATATACTAATCATAACTATCATTATACAATAGATATATTATCAATGGTTATGTTGTTTTATGTACTTTTAAATGTGACCTGGTATAACATATTATGGTACAAAGTAACTAATGTAGTGAATTTTTTTTCTATAATAACATGTCATAACAAAGAAATTATTTATTTGAAAATGTGATTTCATTTATAAAACATCTTTTCAATATATTCCCCCACACCTTTATATATTTCCACCATGAAATATTATATAATAATATAAATATATTTGGGTAATTTTGATTCATCACCTCTTCGGGTTCCCTAGTCACTTCCTCATACCAGTGGTTCTGCCAAAACACTTTGACAATGATATCTTTCATATTTCATGGAACTTTTTCTCTACAATATAATAT
Organism: Viscum album; assembly: GCA_963277665.1. Classification (NCBI taxonomy): domain Eukaryota; kingdom Viridiplantae; phylum Streptophyta; class Magnoliopsida; order Santalales; family Viscaceae; genus Viscum; species Viscum album. The sequence goes on from OY728121.1 coordinate 327,614,550, forward strand.
CTTCATTGGTTTATCCACATATAAATTATCATTTTCTAATTTCACCACACCCAGATTTAGTATATCTAATAGGTATGTTATATACATCATACAAAGGGATAAATGGAACACATCATGAACTTGATATATGTTTATTGGGAGTGTTTTCTGATTAAAAAAAGCTATGATTCAATCAGGGATATCAAAGGGGTCTATATATCTTGGATTAAATAGTCAAATCTTCCCAAATATCATGAAATTATACCAATTATATATAAGAATAAATATTTTATCTCTGACCATAAACTCTAGGTCTCACATATGATTGAATGTATAGTTTTTTGTTTAATTTTTCTGAATTTCTTATGAAGTTTAACAGTTTGAACCTTCTCTATAATATTGTAGATAGGATTATGTCCCATTAGTTTATGTTCTGAAAACGTTTCTCATCATGTTGCAGTTTTAAACTACATTCCATACATAGACTCTTAATGCACCATTTGGATTCTTGAAATGAATAGTTTTTATATAGGAACTCCACTAGGGGAAGATGCTAATCCCAATATCTTGGAAATATTTTGAAGATGATCATAGAATATAATCATGAATTTGAATGGTTCTATTTGATTGAGAATTCATCTGAGGATGATAAAAAACACAATAAGAAATCTACATATGCAACACTTACCTAAAGCTTTTTTAGAACCTCATGGTAAACCTCATATCTCAATTAGATTCAATGCAGAGTGACACTGCTTAAAGACTAACCATTTGTTTTATGTATTTATTTGAAAGTAGATAACGGTAGAAATATTCCTTATTATAAATGAAATGAGTTTACTTTTTACGGCAATCAACTTCCACTCAGATGGCATTATTTCATTTAGATGTTATGGGGAGTCCCGTAATGAAATCTGTGGTTTGGTTTTCTAATTTCTATATTGCTATAGGAAATGGTTCCATGTTTACCATAAACTTATATAATCTTGTTTGGACTTTTTAGAAAACCATTCATTAAGATACAAACTCTACAATATACCTCAACATTTTATACCAATTTTTTTTCTTATGATCTCTATAAATCATATTGATTTATGGATTAATAGATATGGATGAGAAATGAAAATCATCTAGATGTTACCATTTTAGTGCTATTTTTATGGGGAATATATTAGAGGTCAAAACCTAATAAATCAACATTTAGAAATTCTAAACATTGGAATATTCACTAACATTTTTGGTAGCACATCATCATCTTTCTCGACCTCCTCAATCCTCCCAAGATTGGTTGCTTGAGAAGTTATTTTAGAAAAGAAAGGTTAATTTCTTTTTATTATTACCATGTAAATCCTTCTAATGTCAATTTATATGGGTTGTCTTAAATTACTCTTCATGGATAAGGTTGTGAGATCCTTTCTACTAAAATAATCTTTCACTTTTTTCAGCTTCCCATGATTTTAATGGATTGAATATTCATAATCCTTGATTAGCTACAACCACCTCTATTTGTTCGTATCCTTTTTTGTGAATATATAATTAAGGAATTTATGATATATATATATATAACTATTCTCCCTATATAGGTAATGTCACAAAATCATCCATATGAAGATAATATTTTTCAATTACAGATCATTCATTAGATTTTTATGTTCATGAATATTTAATCAGTGGGGAGAATAAGCTATCACATTTTTCTATTAAATTAGCATATAACACAATACTTTTATATATGAATCAATATATTTCGAAAATACTTTCCCACTTGTGGGTAATATGTGTATAGGTGAAATTATTAGCCTCTTATTTAACTCTATAAACCTCCCCTCTAATTCATTGGTCTAGAAAATCAAGACTCACTATGGAGTTAGCCTATTCAGTGGTCTTGATAATCATGAGATGTTTCTCATAAACTAATGATTGTACCTAGATAATCCAAGGATTATATTTATTTCTTCAATAGATGTCTCTCTAGTTCATCCAACAGTTACCACTATTTTTTAAGTATCCAAAATTATCCATTATAAGGTTATAACATTATACATAAATGTAAATTTCTCCATACAAAACTCGCATTTATTGTACACCAAATACATCCTTACTTTTTATAATATCATTAGTGGATTACTCAAATTCTCCATATGTTCCTCCCCTTATTTAGAGTAGACAAGAATATCATATTTAAATATTTTCACAAATTTCTTGAGGTAATACCTAAATAATCTATTCATTATGTATATAAATATCGTTGGAGTGTTGGTGTGTCCAAATGACATCACTATGAAATCATAGTTCCTATGCCTTTTATGAAAAATAGTTTAATGAATATCCACCTTCACCATTACATGAAAATATCCCAACTAAAGATCTAACATGGTGAAATATTGGGTGCCACATAGATGAAAGAAAACTCTTTAATCTATGTAAGTGGATACTTTTTCATTATCATGACTTTTTTTACTTCATGATAATCATTATAGTAGTGCATTGACACATTCTTCTTCATAAAAAAAGGACTAGTACTCCCCATAGTGAAGTACATGGTATTATAAACCATTTATCTGTAATTACTTATAGTTTCTTATTAATCTCTTTAAGATCAATGGTGGATTATATATATAGATTATTGGATATTAGAGAATCTCCTGATATAAGTTTGATTGAGAAATCATCGTCTCATTAGGTGGAATACTAGTTAATTCTTAAAGAAATCGATTTGTGAATTCCCTAAAAAGGGAAATTTAATAAAGAATGAACTTTTACTTAGACTCAATCATTTTTTATAGATATTATTTCCCACAAGATAACTATATCCTTACATGAGATGATGATGCAATTGGAGATTCATCCAACTTGTTGAAATTGTATAGACACAGAGGGTGATTTACAGTAGAGTGTGCAATTTTCTTCTCTAAGAAATTTATGATCGATCTATAAAAGGAAGGTTAATAATTTCTAAGAAAACATTGAATTATAATAAACAGATAATCACACTATTTTTTAGTATATTTATCACAAATTTGAAGAGGGGATGATTTTTTTTGCTTGGTTACAACAATTGATCCATTTCAATATTCATAGATAACTCAAATTCCATGTTTTGGGGTGATTATTGAATAGATACACGAAACAAATGTGACATGAAAGAATGTGTATAACTATAGTCACATTTGAAATTAGAAGTTCATGAGTGAATACTTAGTCTTCCTTTCACCATTTGATTCATCTTATAGTTATTTACATCAATGAAAATAGAATTTTGGATGATAATTTTCTAACTATTAATCACATAAAATGGAATTTATGAACATTAATGTGATAACTCAAAAAAATCCATACATTCCTTAACCTATTTATTTTTAGGATTCAATCTAGGTTATCCATTTTCTATTTCATAATATAAAAATTTATAAACATTATTGATCATTTAATAATGGTTTTTAAAGATCTTAGAATTTTTTTGGGAATATACACCAATAGTGTCAAACTAGGTAGGCATAAAGGCCAATTTTAAATGTACCATGTGATGATTGATATAAGACCAATGCACCATTTTGGGGGGTTTTACACCATGATAAAACTATCTGAGAGCCACATCCACTTATAGTATCCAGAGACAAATTTTGTTTTGGGAAAACCACATAATTATTACATTACCATAATTTAGGGATGTTTAAGATGTTTATAGTTATCTTTATGGATTTAACAATGGGTTTATAATCCTAATACCTAGAAATAATTATTCTTTCCTCTAAAACGAATTATAAGAAACCTTATCTTAATGAACCTTAATTATTTATTTATAAAATTAAGGTACACATAATAAAATCCCAAAAGATAATGAGTCCTAGTGTCTCTAGGAAGTTTTGTATATATAATAATATATTTAAATATGGGTATAACGAAAATATTTGTTAACACTACAGAATTCCTTGAAAATTATATCTCTTCTAAAACTGTATAAGATGACCCAGGGATGCACCCAAGAAAGGGGAGAGCTATAAACACCAGTAAGAGAATAATAAAATAATATCATATGTTAATGAAATAAGTGTGATAAAATAGGTATATCATGTTAATATAATGTGGGAGACAATATAAAACTTGAACATAGAAGCTCAATATAAGATGATATTATAAAGCAAACATAAGAATGTGGAAACAATAGAAAACATGACATCATAATCATAGGAAAATAATAAACAATAAGAAAACATTACATAGTATTGTTAGGATAAACATATGTTCACTATACATGGTATCTCATGAGAGAAAAACATTACCCAATACATTGGAGGGTGATATGATTATGGACCCATCAGTCACATTCAAGTCATGTACATACCTAAGTATGCCACACAGATCATACAACATAAGAATTATTTTCTTCACTATTAATCCCATGATTAAGGATTTCAGGTTAAATTCACACAATAAAAAATTAATTAATATTATATAAATATAGGATAATACTATAAAGTGAAAATGGGGATTAGTATTTACTATACAAATGTTTGGCATAGAAAATTGCAGGATAATTTCAATAGAATAATAGATATACATAATGATTCATGGATTTGTTTAATGAGAGTAAAAGAGATATATAATAACAATTAAATCATAAGGATAGTAATAGGTATATCTAAAAACAAATCCAAACAAGAGAAATCAGAAATCAAAAGGCATAATATAAAGGATGTTCTTGAATAAAGAGGAGTGGATACCTTACCTTTAGAGGGTGGTTCTAAAATCATGGGATGATCATATTAAGAGATTATATGCACCAAGGGAGGACTCTAAAGAGTTAATGAAATATTAAATAAATGATCCATGGAGTTTTAGTGAAGTGAATTTGGTGGTTGGGATGTTTTTTATATAAACAGATGGGAATATTCTTTATTAATTTCTAAAATTTGGTTTTGGGATATAGAATAAAATAATCAAAACCATAAACCTTATCATGGTATTTTCACAAGGATTCCACAAAAGAGGATATTTTTCAAAAAATTTAAAGTAAATTAATTGAACTCATTAGAATAGTACCCATTGTGATATGTTAGTGAGTCATTTTCTTAATGAATTTATTTTAAAACCATAAAATGAAATAATGGTTTGAGTAGATTCATGAAACATGTATAAAATTGATAAAAGAAATTAATAATAAATTATTTAAAAAAGTAAAAATAAGTTTATTTTAGGATACTATTTATCATATTTATTACATCAATTTTGGGTTTTTATGACATTGCAATACATACTGTATATTTATACCATAATTATTTTTTACGATAAATTGGGACTATCTATTAAAATTAAGATAAATTGATCACTAGATATTTTTCACAAGTGGATTTCAAAAAAAAATTAATATAAGAAATATATAATTATAAGAATTTAAACTATTAAATTTGAATCCCCATTTAATGAGAAATACTTATTTTTAAAACGATAATGGTGTATTGACCCTTATAAAAAGTACATTTGACTTCATAAAATTATATTATCATTTATATTTAAAATACATATTATCTAGTAAGAATATTTTATTTAAGTAAATGTAATTTAAAAAATTATTGAAGTCATTAAAAAAGTGTTTCTTGATTGAAACTACATATTTACCAAAAATACAATATTTGTTTCCTCTTATCAAAATATAATTTTTGTTAAAATATTTTTTTAATAATTTATATATACCATTGAATATAAATAAAATCACTATTTCATTAAAATAAATTATAAAAATTCATAATTTTAGGGTCTTGATACATAACCCCTCATTATCCCATTACATTCCATGAGAGTGTGGAGTATGATAGTGACACTTTTATGGGGTGGTTTGATGAACATAGATTGGGAAGTGATTCCTATAAGATTTTAATTATTGATTATTATAATATTTTAATTATTTTTTATGTTTGTTTGAATGATATAATCCCTCCCAATTTATCAATTTGAGTATAATTGGGTCATTTTTTTTGGATTTCTGGGGAATTTTGTGCTAAAATGGAGAAATTGAAAAAATTCCAAATCTTTAAAATTTTCTACCACTTCAATATTCTGATCACAACTTTTATAATTTTAATAAAATATGAGTGATTAGTTTTTATATTATTCCTCTATTTTTACTCAACTTATTCTTTCATACCTAGTGAAAATTCAATCTTCCATTGGCATGGAAAGATCAATCAAGTTAAAAAATATTTCTGGACGATAGAATGGACCCCACCAAAGTAAATGAAGCATAACCCATTATTATGACCTATAAATTAGTTTACTATAACTAATTTTAAATATTACATTAATACTCATGATGAAATTAAATTTCAAGAAGAATTCATGTCATTAAGGAATCCATTAAATGTGTCAAAGTGGAGAAAGATCAAGAGTATATTCATCCAAAAAAAATATTCATGGGTAATGAGGGAATAAAGTTTCTTACAAGTGAAAAAAGTAGCTGATACTTTTAGGAAAAATTTACAACATATTTATAAAAAACCATTATAAAAAACCATATAACAATTCATCCATTTAATTTGAAAAATAAACCTATATATTAAGTGTAAAGAAACGAGAGAGAAAAGTTTCTACCCCTAAACCCTAAAAATATGTGTATCCACTTCAATTCAAGGGTTTGAAAAAGGAAAAAGAGAGGATGTTCTAGATAATTGTAACCTTCAAGTGTGGATTTTCTATTTTATATTTTATTTGTTTCATAATTCTCTCTTCTTCCCCATTCATCTCTATTACCCTTCACATGGAGGGGTATAAATTTTGAGTGATTAGTGAATGGGAATTTTTCCTTTTGTAATGTTAGAGTCCAATGATTTAATTTTCAAATAAACTTTTCTTTCAAATTTTTTATATTTTTTGTGGTTATCAATTACCTAAATGCAATTTTATTTAGTGTTTTTGTGTCATTAATTATTTAAATTTTTTGTCGAAGTTCTTCAAATTACCTACCCCATGTACAATTATCCTAAATATAGCATATTTTGTTAGGTGGTGTGTGTCTAGAGAACATTTTAAATTGTTTGGAATAAGTTTATTTTTTTATATATTTCTATGGATATATAATTCACAATCGGTGCTTTCTTTATTAGTTTGGGAATTTCATATTCATTTTGATGCAAACAGGATTGGTTTCTATAGAATCCTTAAACTAATGGTGATTGACCTCTCGACCGAGGAGTGTTTCATTTATAATTCAAGAAAAAGAGAGTGGAAATTATTTTTATGACCATGATGGAATTTAAAAATATGATCCCACACTAACTCTATCACATTATTTATCAATTTTTGTTCAAATTGTAGTTAAATTTCATGATTTTTTTAAAAAACAAACAAATTAAAAAACAACATACACATATTTCTATTATTTAATGTGAAAAAGTGATCTTTGTGTGCTCATATAGGGAGAAAACATAGTTTAAAAAATATACTACATTATATCTTAAGAAATAACTGTTTTTTCCACACCTGATGGTAAGAATGTGTCAAAAAAATTGCTATTTTAGGTGAGGTGGTTCCAATAATATTTTTTTACAAATTAGATGACTAGAAAAATTAACAATAAAGATTTCCCCTATATCCTAAAACGGAAAGAACCTTATTGAATAGTAATAAAAACATAAATTTTGAATTTTAATTTTTCTAAATTTCACTTACAGACTTGAGTGAATCTTAAAGTGTTCACATAAAGCCTATCATTAGGGATGGAAATCATATCCCATCCCATATCGTCCTTTGTGCACTAAAATTCCTTAATCAAAACTATAAAATTTCTATTATAGATTTACAAACTGATTTTGGGATTAAACCTAACATGATAACATAGAATTTAAAATTTCATGTCTTATAAAGAGACTACCCAAAAAACCATTTTAATGTGTTCACATATGTATAATATTTTCTCAATCCCCAAGGACTAGATAAGAAGAACATAAATTATACTGTATTCTCATTTTCATTAGAAGGAGATGAGAGAGAATTGTTGTATTCCCCAAAAATAAGATATTTTCATGACTGTAATGAATTACTAAGATGGTTTATGGAAATAATTTTCACCACCTTTGGAAGCATAACAATAAGAAATGAACTCTATGTCATTAGATAGTAATTTGGAGAAGCCTATTACGAGTACTGAGAGATATTTAAGAAGATATGTACAAGATTACCACATCAATAAATAGAGGATCCCCATTTACATATTTCCATTTACCAAGGATTATAATAAAATGATGTAAACAATATGGATGAATCATCTAGAGGTGTATTGATTAAAAAAAATCACCAGAAGAAGAGAAGGGCTTGATTGAGATGATATATTAGAACTCACAATAGTTTGGTATAAGAGGTACTAGATGAATAGATATTCATGAGGTAATAAATTCTCATCCATAATCATTATTATAAACTAATATTAAATAGATAACTATTTTTGTGGGATAGATGGCCTTGAGACATGTTCATGAACAATAATAATTGACTAAGGTATGTGGTTTATGCTCCACAAATGATCATTTCATTGAATAATTTGATGGAGTACATGGAATGTAAAGCTATTTGGTATCCTTTTAATCATGGTATTGTAAAAAAATCATATATGCAGAGAGTATAATCATTTCCAATATTGATTTTGAAATAAACAACATGAAGCTATCAACTCTTACCAAAATCAATTCCAAAATGAACCCCCATTCTAGTATCAATTACAAAATTGAATAACATTTAAACTAAATAATCATTATAAATATATTTCTTATCACTAAACACCCACATTTCAAAGATCCTATGAAAATCCGTCCCCTAGTTCACAACCTCTTATTCAAAATTAGCAACTGTAATATGAGTTTGAGGGGATGAAAATCACTGTAAAATATTTTTCTAAAATTTGAATTTTCTCATGGAGTTACAAACAAAAAATAATGGAAAACCCTTTCTTATAAAATCCCAAATCCCATGTATAATGTTATCCAGATAAAAAGAGAAGTGGAAAATTACTCCTTCCACCATAAACCCATTAACATGATGAAATACAACCTTTGTTGAGGGAGAATGAAGACGAGAATTTTAAAAATTCATTAAAAATGAACTAAGAAGAAGAAATGAATGGGGGGAGTAGGATATACCAAAGATGAAGATAAAATAAAAACCATTAAAAAAAGGGAGAATAATTACCTCTCCTCACTATTTTTTTCATGGATGATAGAATCAAATAGATTGTACGAAGAAGCACTTAAAAAAGAAATTTTGGAGACCCTCCAAAAAAATGATAATTAATATCCCCCTTATTGAATCACTCATAAAAATTCAAAGGAATTCTAAATTTTTGAAGCATATTTCCACCAAGGAGAGAATACATCAAGGGAATGATAGGTTTAACATGGGAAGAAGCATCTCAACCCCTATCACACCTCAATTTCTAACCAAATATTAGGATCTAGGGAAATTTTATAATCAATTAACCATCAGTTATAAAAATTTATTTATTTATTTAGGTGACATAAGTTATTCACTTAATGTTTTTACTCAACCAGTATATAATTCTTTGAATATAGGAGACTTGAAGCCCTCCATACTGCAAGTCTATATGGAAAATAAATCCAATTTTTTCCTAGTAGGTTTTTTGGGGGAACTCCTTTTGAAAGTTAAAGATATCGTATTCCCAACTAAATTGTATGTGATGAATATGGAGGAAGATATGATCCCATAATACTCACCCATTATTTTAGGGATATTTTTATTAAAGACGACCAAAACCATCATCAATTTCGATGAAGGGATACTCACCATGAAGATAACACATTCCACTTCAATATTATTGACTCCATTGGGAACTCATCAGATGATCACTCACGATTTCACTCTCCTAGTGATCTATCATTGAAGTCATTTAAGAATCAGATATATCCCTGAATTATTGAAATTAAAAGACAAATTTTCAATTTAAAATATCAATGAAAACTTTGATTCCCAAAATAATAGAGACTCTAAATTTATATGAGAAGAAGAGGTAGAGTCTGATTTATTTTATTAATTGTTAAATGATGATGAAGATGACATGATTTCATGTGTGAAGGTGGTGCAACATGGATTTTTGGAGCCTTAATTTAATTTTATCCCTTATGAGTCCACTAGATATGGAATTAAAACCAATCCACACTGATTTGAAATATGTGTACCTCATAGAGGGAGAGAAATTACAAGTTGTAATTGCTAATAATCTATCTGAAACTCAAGAAGATTATTTGAGTGATATTTTTGTGATATAATTTCCTCGAAATAAGGTGGATCTTATGTTTTATCCCAAGAATAAATTCAAAAGTATACTCACATATCAATCTTCTTGACGGAGATTTATAAGCTTATCAGACACCCCAAAAAAAGTCTAAATCTCACCATGATAGAGGTTTTGAAGAGGTAAATGAAAAATAAGTTGGTATCTTGGATTATCAATCTTATTTCAGATTCAATATGGGTTATTACCATCGATTCTATTCCATGAAAACTTGCCTAACCACATTGAGAATTGAAAATAATGAATCAATCCTTATCATAATTCATAATAGTTGGATATTATACATAGATTTTAGAAAGTTGGATCAGGTCAATAAGAAATTTACATTCACTATCCTTTTCATTGACTATATATTATATTTATTGGATGTGATAAATCTTTATTTATTTTTTGACGGAGTATTAGGATATTTTTTAGGTACTTATTTCTCCAAATGATTAAAATAAGACTACCTTAATTTGTCCTTTTAGAAAATTTTCATCTAAAGGGATACTATTTGGATTTTGTAATTATATTAGTATATTTCAAAGGATCATAGTAAGTATTCTTTTATATCACATTGTAGATTTATTAATGGTTTTATTGGACTATTTTTTAGTTTTTTGGAAATTATTTTGACCATTGTTTGAAAAATATGGATATTTTTGAAATCATGCATTAAAAAGAATATTGTTTGAAAATATTAGGTGTCATTTCATGGTTGGGATAGGAATATTCCTTAGGAATATCAGTTCAAAAAATGGAATTTAAGTAGATAAATAAAAACTTTATGTGATATATTCATTTCTTTACCCATCAAGTGTGAAACATGATAGATCATTTTTAGGACATGCAAGATTATATAAGAGTTTTATAAATATTTTAGTGAAGTTGGTGACCCTCTATCTAGATTAATTTTGAAATATTAAAATTGTGATTTTAATGATTTGCGTATTGAATTATTTGATGAGTTGAAGAAGATATTCATTACACCATTAGGGAGGCATTGTGAAAAACCATTTGAGCTAATTTATGATGATTCCCTCAAATAAGTTAGATTAGTCATTTCTTAGATAAATGATGGCCTTAGGTAGTTAATGAATTAGGATTAATCTAAACTGAGGCTAATGAGATGAATGATACTAAAATAGAAGTTCAAAAAAGAAATTAAATACAAGAATGGAGCTGATAACCAAGCAGTTGACCACTTAAAGTAGATTTCACAACATTGTTGATATTGAAATTCCAGACAACGGACCACTAAATGATTACATTCGACGAGAGAAGTTATAATTGATTGGAGGAGAAGTGACTTGGTATACTAACACATACAATTATTTGATAAAATCTAATATTAAAACTCAATTAAATCTCCACTATATTCAATCACTAAAATCAATATTTGGATATTAAATTATGGATGATCTATATATTTGGAAGATTTACAATGACCAAGTGATAAAAAGACAATTTCCTAAAAGTGTAATCAACAATGTATTTTATTTTTTTCTCACATAATCTTGTTGAGGAAACTGTGGTCCTCAAATGATTACAAAGAAGGTTTTAGAATTTGGAATTTACAGGACTATTATTTTTAAATATGTGCATAAATTTTTTAAAAGGTGTTATAATTGTGAGTTTTATGAAAATATTTCAAAGAGAAAATAAATTCCTCAAAAATAAAATTTATTTTTATTATATTTTTTATTTATGGGAGATATATTTTATGAGACCATTCCCAATTTCAGTTGGAAATTAATATATCTTTATTTCTAATTATTATATTTCGAAATGGGTGGATTAAAAAGAAATAAAGACTAATGATGCTAATGTTGTTTGTGACATTGTTAGGGATAAAATATTTGATTGTATTGGAGTTCCTAGATCCATCAATATAGATCAAGGGACTCAACATTCCAATAGAATAATATATAATTTTCTGAAAATGTATGTGGTTCATCATAAAACATCAAATCCCTATCATACAAAGACAAATGGTCATGTTGAATTGTCTTATAAAGAAATAAAAAGAAATTTGGAAATGATTTTTAAACTCAATAGGAAGGATTGGAGGTAATGGTTAGAAGAAACGTTATGGGATTATATGAGAGCTAAAAACCCCAATACGAATAAGTCCACATAGGTTGATTTATGGGAAAATAAATCACTTACCTACAGAATTGGAAGATAAGGTGTGTTGGTCTGTGAGAAATTTGAATTTGGATCTGGGGAGTATGGGAAAAGAGATAAGATTAAAGTTGCCTGAGATGAAGGTTAATTAAAAGGGAGTATTTGGAAAATTCTTGGAATTAAAAACAGAGAAAAATAGTGGATTATGACATGTTGATCTAACTAAAATAAATTAATACTAGAGACACAATGTTGTTACTCAACCCAATACTCAAGCTGATGCTAAGTAAACATTGTTCCATATTGGAAGGTCAATATAAAAGTACTCATTTATATCTTCATTGTGCTGTGTAGATTATAGATTGTGGAAAGTATGATCCATTCAATGTTAATAGAAATAGGATTAATAAATTCCTTGGGAATATTCCATTAGAGTTAGTGGAAGAGATCACAATACTCCAACCAATTTTTCAATAAAATCCACAAGGTTTTACCTATCATTGAAACTTGTATCTATTATTAAAAAAAATAAAATTTCATCTTAAATCCAGTTGAAAATGACAATCTGGAGGACTTTGAAGAGTCTCTCCATCCAAAGAATGTTTTCTTGAGTAATTAGGGAATTTTGTTTTTAATAAGTGTCCAAGGAAGCTAATATTTTAAGGGAATATGGAATAGATATATAATAATTTTTTTTGAATAAACCATCCCCATAATTAGAAATTTACTATGAGAAATAAACTCAATATTTTTGTTGGAATAAACTGGAGGTAATGTTCTATACCCCTTAACCCTATAAATATATATATCCATTTCACGACCCATCCTTAGGGCCCGTGCCATGACTACCCCAAACCCGCCTTCCATAGGCCAGGGGCTGGGGACTAGCACCAATGGCATACATCACGATAAAAAGGGATGCAATTGCCTTTATATAAGTAAACAAACACAACAGACTATGCAAGTGAAGTAAGAACTAAGTAAAAATGAGTACAAAAGTAAGTGCTAAAAAGTATATGGGATAGTATACAAACCCAACTGAAGGTAAAGCGGCAACCACTGAGTCATCCTCTAGGAATCCCCCCTGAAGGGTTGGTATAGAGAGTCTCGTTGTTTCCTCGGGTCCGTCCGTCTGCTCCTGGTACGTCCTGCCAAGTTGTCCATCTACGGATAACATCCAGCTCCACAAGCCTCAACCACATTTAGTGTTGTCTGTCATCTGCAACCAAAAAAAAGTTGTGCGGGAAATGCCTATGTAGGGGTGAGTATATGATACTCAGTAGGGACCCCGAGACCCCGGAAGGTCTCCCAGAATCCACAAAGGATAAACCACAAAGGAAAGGAACAAACAGAAATAATCAACCAACTCTACTTAGGTATATGATCATACATATACCTAAGTCATCAATTCCAGTACAGCTCCAATTCTCAAGCCCACGCACATCGTAGTCCACACAGGAATGAAGTAAATCACACCAATGGTAATGATTGAACAGTCAGGACTCATCTCACAGAGGTATACTTCTCACGAAGAGGGGTGGAGATGAATAGATGTAGCCTCTGAATCATCTCCTCTGATGAACCCACGTAGGATCCATGTAAAGATGTTGTTGATGTCGAACCCACGTAGGATCCAAGTACAGAAACCATCACTGATGAACCCACATAAGATCCAAGTAGAGTCGTCATCGCTTCCGAACCCACAGAGGATTCATGTACAGTCATCCTCACTGCCGAACCCACGTAGGATCCAAGTATAGTCTTCATCGTCGCCGTAGTCGCAGCCAGCTCTAGTGTTCCCACACACAGCATAATCGATTCTGGGAGGGTTCGCTCCACGAGTAAAAGACGTTGATACATCAACTGTCACGAAGTCCAGAGTTGATGTATCCTGAAGTTCTGTCTCGTCGAAAGGAACCCAACGTGACAGACGTCGCGTCAAACGGACGCCCGGTCTGTGAGATATTGGGTTTTTTGTTCCAGGGGCCCGGTTGGAAATATGCTCATTCCAAACCCGTCTGTTTAACAAAGTTGTCCAAAACTCGCTTATAGTATCCTAAAACGACCGTCTCGTTGAAAGGGTGTCAGTGCCGCAGACGGAACGTCGATCAGATGTGCGGTCTTTAAGTTATTAATGTTTAAGTGAATAACATGCCCAACTCGTTCAGCACAGTGGGCCCATGGGCCGGGTTAACCCAGTTTGATGGGTGCGACCCGGCAGGGGTGTCAGACCGGTCCGATGGAAAACGCAGTTCGGCCCAAAGGATGCAGCCCGGCCTAGAACGGCCCGGCTCTGCCAGGGCCTGCGCGGCCTGGCTGGGCACGGGGCCCGGCTGGTTTGGCCCGACGGCCGAGCGGTCCGAGGCGGGGGCGTGGCCCCAGGCTACCCAAACCGACGGTGCCATGTGGCGCCGGCCAGCCTTCTGGTGCACGCAGCCCGCACGACGGGCCGTGAGTTTCTTTAGCATGGTGCCCTCCTCGCGCTGCAGTTCGGCTCCGCCCGGCCAACCGGTTATCCATCGCGGCTCCACGGCTCCCCTTCGCCCGGCCAGCCGACGGGCCGGACGAATCTCCCACCGAAGCGGCCGGCAAAGCGGGCCGCAGTTTCCAGTGCACAGCTGGCACGACGGCGCCCGCTCTCTCCGCCGCGACCTACGCTAGCTGCGACTTCGATTTCCCAGTATGGCGCGACAGTGCCGTGCTTCCTCCACCGCGGCTCACTTGGCCGCGGCTTTTCTTAGAGTGTGCGATGGCGGCCCTTGCGCCGCCAGAATCTTCTGTGTTCCGCCTCCAATCTCTAATTCCATCAATAAACATGATCAAACAGAGGTTCGTCGGGCTGTGTTTGTTTGGCCCGCGCCCTTCACGTTAAGCGATAGCAATAGGTCGGACAAACAAAATTATACAACAATGAACCGAGGCATAATTTTAATCCATTTAAAATTGAACGTAACCCCTACCATAATAGTTTATTTCGCACGTCGGGCGTTGTAGAAGACGGCATCACGGGGAAAGAATTCGTAGATGACGTCGGTGCCCGTCATCGTTCTTCACGGAATCGGCATTCTTCGTTGAAGAGACGTCTTTCTTCATCGAGAGAGTAGTTCTCTTCTTCTTCACAAGAGTTCTATCCCAATCTTCCTTAGCACAATGAAAACCCTCCCCCAAAAATAAAATAATATGCTTCTCCTATTATTTTATTATCACATGCAATTTAAAATTCAAATTCAAAACACATTATTAATTAATTTTTGTGGTTGAATTCATTAAACTAATGTGTTGGTAAGAGTTAAAGAGGGAGAGAATAAGAGGTGAGAGGTTTCACATTTAATAGGAGTTAACAAATTAATGAAGTGGAGTTTTAGGGGTTTTGGGGGAGGTGAAAGGTTGGGGATCATGTGGGTCCCACCTCTCATATATCAACTCATGGGAAGTTGGGTGGGTGTGGGCCCCACTAACAACATCCCATGGGTGAAATTAACCTCCTTAGATATAAAATAAAATTGTACAGTCAATTTTTTTACTTCTTAATTAAACCCCAATAAATAACTTCTCCTTCTGGGAAAATGCAACTACGGTAAATGTCCCCTTAAGCAATTACCAGCGTTGCGAGTTCATCAGTGTCCTCAGATTCCAATTCCGAGCACCGCTTCAAAAGATAGAAAAACCCGTTCATTCGTTTACTGAACGTACCCAACCAAAACTTCGGAAAATGATTCCGAGCTCACCGGGCCTCAGAATCAAGTGTCGTCCGAAGACAAAGACTCATAATATTCCAAAGTATTTAAGAAAAAAATTTCCTTGAAATTTCTAGGTCTTTAAATTACTCCCACCTCAGGGCTTTACATCCCCATAAAGCTAAAACATAAACTAGGGAAACAAATGAGGGTACTGAGCACGCATTTGAGCCTCCCACTCCCATGTGCTCTCCTGGAGGTTTCCATGCTTCCAACGAATGCGCACCAGAGTAATCGACCATCCATATAGGACCCACTCCTATCGATCCTCGATCTCCAATGGGACCTCCACAAATGTCTCCCCATTATTTATGTCTAGGTCCAAATGATCAATGATGGAAGTTGGGTCGTCCACGTATCTCCTAAGCTGAGATACGTGGAAGACGTCGTGCACCTGGTGCAACTGAGGTGGAAGGGATAGGTGGTAAGCCACCTCACCTACTCCACTAAGGACCTGGAATGGTCCGATGAAGCGCGAAGATAACTTGCCACCCTGGACAAATATTTTTAATCCACATCAGGGTGAGACCTATAAGAAAACGTGGTCAACATCCTCAAACTCTAGTGGTCTCCACCTCCTATCATCATAAGACTTATGTCTGCTCTGTGCAGTCCTCATTCAATCTTGGATGATCTGAACCTTCTCCGTCGTAGCCTGAAAAATCTCTGGTCCTACGAGTGCTGACTCCCCAGGGTCAGTCCAGCATAGAGGTGATCTGCAAGGTCGACCGTACAGTGCCTCGTAAGGTTCCATCTCGATGGTGGAGTGGAATATGTTATTGTACGCAAACTCCACCAAGGGTAAGTGATCCTCCTAGCTATGACCAAAGTCAAGGACACATTCACGGATCGTGTCCTCGAGTGTTTGAATGGTCCTCTTTGTTTGGCCATCCGTCGGAGGATGAAAGGTGGTGCTCAGGCGTAACTGTGCCCCAAATGCATCCTGCAACGCCTTCCAAAGTCGGGAAGTAAAGTAAGCGTCTTGATCAAAGATGATAGACGATGGAACACCATGAAGCCGTATGATCTCCTGAATGTAGAGGCGTCCCAAGATCTCTACTGAGCCTTTCTCTCTGATCGGAAAGAAGTGAGCCAATTGGTGAGTCGGTCGACGATCACCCAGATAGAGTGATGTCCCCTATATGTATGTGGACGACCCGTCATGAAATCCCTGGATATCTCATCCCACTTCCACTCCGAAACCTCTAAGGGTTGTACCAAGCATGATGGTACCTGGTGCTCTGCATTCACTTATTGCAAAGTGAGGCATCGTGAAATGAACTCTGCTACTGCCTTCTTCATACCCGGCCACCAGTGCTATTGTCTGAGGTCCTGGTAAATCTTCACCACTCCAGGGTGTATCGCTAGAGGGGAAGTGTGAAACTCCATTAGCACTTACTCTTTAGTGAAAATGGTACCATGGTACGTCCCCTGATGAGGATGACATGATCTCATCCTTCAGAAAATCCATCAGGTGCTTGCCCTGTGGAAATCTAAGTACGTCGCGTCTCATATTAAACATCCCCACACTATGCCTCTTTGACCCACTGAAGTAGTGGAGGAGTGACTGTGAGGGACTGTAGAAAGGCTGCCCCATCTCTATCCATGAAGGATATCTAATAAGCGAAAAACTTCTCCGTCACCTCTCCAAGTACCTGAATGCCCGATCTTCTACTGAGAGCATCAGCCACAACATTACCCTTCCTTGGAGTATAGAATATCTCAATGTCATATTCCTGGAGGAACTTGAGCCATCACCACTGTCTTTGGTTCAAGTCCTTCTGCGAGAAAATGTACCTGAAACTCGGGTGATCAGAGTAGACTGTAAAGCGCTCTCCCATCAGGTAGTGCCGCCACATCATCAGGGCGAAGACCAATACTGATAACTCCAAGTCATGGGTAGCATAGTTCTTCTTGTGCTGCCTCAACTTTCGTGAACCATAGGTGATCACTGCCCGCTCCTCTATCAGGACAATCCTGAGTCTGGTCCCTGATGTGTCACAGAAAACCACGTAACCAACACCCTCCTCCGGTAGCCTCAATATGGGCGCACTGGTCAATCTCTGTCTCAGCTCCTGGAATCTCTACTGGAATCTATCTGACCACACGAAGGGTTTACCATTCTTCATCAAATCTAAATGCGGTGCTGCAAATATGGAGAAGTCTGGCATAAATCTCTGATCGTACCTATCCAGACCTAGGAAACTCCACACCTCTGTCACGCTCCTAGGTGGATCCCAAGAAAGTACTACCTCGATCTTCGCAGGATCCAAAAAAACTCCTGCCTCTGAGATAATGTGCCCCAAGAAGTGAACCTCTCGAATTCTGAACTAAAACTTTGAGTGCATACCATAAAGCTGGTGCTCTCGGAGTGTGTCCAGTACAACCCACAAGTGGTAGGTATTTTCCACCTCAGTAGTCGAGTAAATCAGTATGGAATCGATGAAGACTACGATAAAATGATCGAGGTAAGGCAGGAATATCCTGTTCATGAGACTCATGAACACTAATGGTGCATTGGTTACGCCGAAGGGCATAACCAAGAACTTCTAGTGGACATACCGACACCTGAAGGTCGTCTTCTGCACATCCTCATCTCAAACTTTGAGCTAATGATAGCCAGACCAGAGGTCTATCTTCAAGAACCATCGTGCTCCCTTGAGCTGATCAAAGAGGTCGTCAATACTCAAGAGTGGGTACTTGTTCTTTACGGTCACCCGATTCAGGCGAAGGTAGTCGACACATAATCGTAAGCTCCCATCCTCCTTGCCCAATAAAATCGGAGAAGTACAGGGTGAAACACTGGGTCGGATGAATCCCTTTCCCTATAAATTCTCTAGTTGTTCCTGTTGTTCACGAAGCTCAGTGGGAGCCATACGATATGCTGGAGTAGATGTCGGTGATGTCCCGGTGTAAAGGTCAATGTAGAAGTCTACATATCTGCGAGGAGGTAGTCCTGGAATTTCGTCAAGAAAACTGTTCGCATACAGAACCACCACAACAGGAAAAATAGGACTCCGCACATCATCCGCTCCTAGGATGAGACTAGCCAACTGATGGGTGATCGACTACCCAATCCTCTAAGTAAGTCCATCCTACAATGAAAAGGATCCCTTCTCGCCGGTGAAGGTGAACCTACTCCCATCTGTGTGGACACACCGCACTTTGCGCCTAATACAATCGATCTAAGCATGGAATGTAAATAACTAATCCATGTCCAAGATAACGTCGTAAGGCCTTGACGCCACTACAAGAAGATCCCAGCCGAAGCTCTCGCCTCCTAGAGTAAGCTCACACTGACGGAACCAGTGCGTAATCATCGAGTCTGCTCTCGTAGGAGTCTCTAGTCGTAAGGAACGAGCCAACGACTCCTTTGGAATCTCCAAACTATGAACAAGGGAAGCGGTAATAAATGAATGACTCGCTCTTATGTCTATAAGAACTGGAGAAATGGTTGAGTAGATACAGATAGTACCTCAAATCATCTCAGGTGCACCGTGGTCATAGCTCTCCACTGCCTGGAGCAGAGCCTGCCCCGGTCTGCCAGCTCCCTGTGGTTGGGGTGGTCCTCCTGGTGGTGGTGGTGGTGGTGGTGGTAGAGCCTCGAAGCATCGTCCACCACCCACTGCTTGGCCAAATCCTTGCTCGTCCGCCTGCTCCCTATGGAAATCCACGGTTGAACCTCTGCCTCTCCCTGGGTGGTCCCTCAACTATCTGGTGCTCGTCTGTATGGTGGGTCAGGCAGTCACGAGCCATGTGGTCCTGCCCGCCGCATGCATAGCACTGCCTGCCCCTCATATGGCTGGATCTGCTCCGTGTGCCCTGCACATCCGAACCAGTATCTTGAGGTTGCCAAACTGATGGCATGGTCAACTTGGACCTCTATGAAATCTATCTATTTACGGCTGTAGAAGACTCCGCTACGTGTCACCTAGTGGTCGGTCTCGCTGCTGGAATTGACTCAACAATAAAGTTATCCACAAGAAGGGCTCTCCCCAGCACTCCTGCCTGTGTTGGAATGCTGAGGGAGACCATCCAAGCCCTGATCTCATGCCTCAATCCCTACTCGATGGTCCGGTCCCAGAAGAATGGGTCTCGTACCTTGTATGTAGAGTAGTGTGAGAGGTTGGTAAATCTCGTTGAGTACTGGGCTACTGTCATGCTGCCCTGCCGCAGATGTTGTAACTCCTGGATGCACACCGCACGGAGGTTGGCTGGAAAAAACTCCGAGATGAAGAGTCTCTCGAAGTCTTTCCATAGTAGTGATGCCTCATTCTGCACCTGGAGCATCAGGGTCCACCATCTACCTACTGCTGTGTGCAAGAGACTCGCGGAAAGGATCAACATAAGGTCTGCTGGTGTCCCTACCAATCGGAAGTCTCTGATGATAGACTCCAGCCAATCCTCAACTGCCTGAGGATCCATCTCTCCACGGATTCTGGGAGGCCTCTGTCGCTGAAACTCGTGCAACACACTCAAGCGGCATGCACTCTCCGCTGATAGGGCTGGTGGTATCGGTGGCCCAATGGGTAGTGGTACCACTGGTTCCTCTACAGTAATGGGGCCCTACACCGAGGCCTCGTCACATGGTGGGCTGCCATCCCACACGTAACTAGGAACCCTAGCTGGCTACCTTCATGGGGACATCCTAAGAAGAAACAGGGGCTCCACGGTTTGTACAATATACCAGGTGAGCTGACACAAAGTAATCACAAAGAAAACTTTTTAAACACACATGCAATCAATGTTTTTTTGAACTGAGTCGGAAATCAGAAGTCAGCGTCCTGGTGTATGGATATGTCGCCCGCCGCACCAACACTGGACTCCCTGGACTGAAAACCACTATCAATACTCTTAAATCTATTTCTTCAGAGAGAATAAATTATTAGAGTCCTAAGTTCTGCAGTAGAACTGACTCCTCTTACACCAATTTTTCACGACCAGTCCTTAAGGACCGTGCCGTGACTACCCCAAGCCTGCCTTCAATAGGCCAGGGGATAGGGACTAGCACCAAATGCATAAATCCCGATAAAAGGGGAATATATTTCCTTTATATAAGTAAAAAAACACAACAGAGTACACAAGTGAAGTAAGAACTAAGTAAAACTGAGTACAAAAGTATGTGCTGAAAAGTTAATGGGCCAGTATACAAACCCAACTGAAGGTACAATACAACTAAAAAGGAAAGTACAATAGAATTAACGTAAAGAGGTAACCAATGAGTTGTCCTTCGGGAATCCCACCTGAAGGGTGGGTATAGATAGTATCTTTGGTTCCTAGAGTCTATCTGTCCTCTCCTTGTACATCTTCCTAGATGGTCCACCTCTGGATATCATCCAGGTCCACAAGCCTCAACCACATTCAGCGTGGTCCTTCGTCTGAAACCAACACAAAGTTGTGCGGGCAATGCCTGTGCAGGGGTGAGTATACGAAACTCAGTAGAGACCCTGAGACCCCCGAAGGTCTCCCTGAATCCACGAATGATAAAACAAAAAGGAAAGGAACAAATAGGAAGAATCAACCAACTCTACTTAGGTATATTCCCAAACATATACCTAAGTCATCAATTCCAGTACAACACCAATTCTCCAGCCCACGCACATCCCAGTCCACACAGGAAAGAAGTCACTCACACTAATGGTAATGATTGAATAGTCAAGACTCAGCTCACATAGGTTTAATTCTCACGAAGAGGGGTGGAGATGATTAGATGTAGCCTCTGAATCATATCCTCTTCCGAACCCATGTAGGATCCAAGTACAAAAGTCGTCGCTGCCGAACCCCTGTTGGATCCAAGTACAGAAGTCGTCGCTGCCGAAACCACGTAGGATCCAAGTAAAGTATCCATCGCTGTCAAACCCACGTAGGATCCAAGTACAGTCGTCATCACTGTCGAACCCACAGAGGATCCAAGTACAGTCTTCCTCGCTGTCAAACCCACGGAGGATCCAATTACAGTCGTCATCGTCGTCGTAGTGGTAGCCAACTCTAGGGTTCCTGCACATAGCGTACTCAATTCTAGGAGGGTCCGATCCATGATTAAAAGGGTTCGATAAATCAACTATCACTAATTCCAGAGTTGATGTATCCCAAAGTTCTGTTTTGTCAACAGGAACCCAAAGCAACAGACGGCGCGTCAAACAGACGCCCGGTCTGTGAGATATTGCCTTTTTCATTCTAGGGGCCTAGTTGGAAATATGATCGTTCCAAACCCGGCCATTTACCAAATTTGTACAAATCTCAATTAGAGTATCGCAAAAGGACCGTCTCGTCGAAATGGTCTCAATGGCATAGACGACACGTTGATCGGACGCACGGTCTTTATGTTATTTAGGTTTGAGTGAATAACGGGCCCAACCCGTTTAGGCTAGTGGGACCACAGGTCGAATTAACCCAGTTTGATAGGTGCGACCCAACAGGGGTGTCGGACCGGTCCGAAGGAAAATGAAGCTCTGCCCATAGGACGCGGCCCAGCGGGCTTGGCCGGAATGCCGAGCGGTCCAATGCGGGGGCACGACCCTCTGCTGCCCGAACCGGCGGCGCCGCCCTCCCAAACCGACCGGCTAGGCCGGCCGACCTTCTGGCACATGCGGCCCGCACGGTGCCCTCCTGGCTCTATGGTTCAGCTCCACCTGACCGGCCGACGGTCCAGCCGGTTCTCCAACGCGGCGCCCTCCTGGCGCCGCGACTCCCCTTCGCCCGCCCGGCCGACCGGTTGACCGGTTCTTCCGCCAAAGCGGCCCGCAAAGTGGGATATAGTTCCTACTGCACAGCTGGCGCAACTATGCTGGCACCCTCTGTTGTGGCCTACGCTGGCCTCAGATCCGCATTCCTGGCACGGTGCGATAGCGCCGTGCTTCCTCCATCGCGACTCGCTTGGCCGCAGCTTTTCTTAGCGTGTGCGACGACGAACCTTGTGCCACTGACCTCTTTCATGTTCTGTATCCGATCGCCAATTCCATCAATAAAAAAGATAAACTGGAGGGTCGTCGGTCCGTGTTTGTTTGGACTGCGCCCTCCACGTTAAGCGATAACAATTGTCAGACAAACCAGATTATACAAAAATGAACCGAGGCATAATTTTAATCCATTTAAAATTGAACATAAACCCTATCTCGATAGTTGATGTCGCACTTCAGGCATCGCGGAAGACAACGTCATGGTGAAAGAATTCATAGACGATGTTGGGGTCCATCATCGTTCATCATGGAACCAACGTTCTTCGTTGAAGAGACGTTGTTCTCCATCGAGAGAGGAGTTCTCTTCTTCTTCACAAGAGTTCTCTCCCAATCTTCCTTAGCACAACGAAAACCCACCCCCAAAAATAAAATAATTGGACTATACTATTATTTTATTATCACATGCAATTTAAAATTCAAATTCAAACCACTTAATTAATTAATTTTTTTGGTTGAATTCATTAAATTAATGTGTTGGCAGGAGTTAAAGAGGGAGATAAGAGGAGGTGAGAGGTATCACATTTAAGTGAAGTTAACAAATTAATAAAGGGGGGTTTAGGGGTTTAGGGGGGCGGTGAAAGGTTGGGGCTCGTATGGGCACCACCTCTTATATATCCACTCATGGGATTTTGGGTGGGTGTGGGCCCCACGATCAACTTCCCATGGGAGGAATTAACTTCCATAGATATAAAATAAAACTATACAAACAATCTTATTTACTTCTTAATTAAAACCCAATAAATAACTTCTCCTTATGTGAAAATTCATCTACAGTAAAGATCCCCTTAAGAAATTACCAGCATTTCGAGTTCATCGGTGTCCTTAGATTTCAATTCTGAGCACTGGTTCAAAAGATAAAAAACCCGATCATTCGTTTACTGAACTTACCCGAGCTAAACTTCAAAAAATGATTCCGAGGTCACCGGGCATCAGAATCAAGTGACGTTTGAAGCCACAGACTTGTAAAATTCCAAAGTATTTAAGAAAAAAATTTCCTGGAAATTTCCAGGTCTTTACAATCCACTTCCATTTAAGGTTGTTTAAGAAGGGGAAATATGGGATGCGATAGAGAATTGGAACCATGAAATTTATTTTATGTATTATTTCCTATTTTATTAGTTTCATAATTTTCTATTCTTCCCTATTTAACTCTATTACCCTTCCCATGGAGGGGTAAAAATTTTGGGTGATCATGGAAGGGGGAGTTTTCAATTTTTAATGTCAGTGTTGTGTGATTTAATTTAAAAATATATTTTTCAAGTCAATTGTTTCAATTTTTATTAGCATTCAATTTTCTTAAAGTGACTGTATTTATTGTTTTGGGGTCATTTAGTCTTTACATCATTGGTTTAAGTTCTTTAAATTCCCTCCCCCTTTTGTAGTATGTCTCCATTGAGTAGATTATGTTAGGTAGTGAGTATCTAGTGAATGTTGAACACGTCTCTAATAATTGAAATATTTATAGATTTATAAGAATATAGAATTACCAATTGGGAATTTATGTTGTAGTTTAGGAGTGATTTACCAACCTTCATTCACATAGGATTCGATTTTATATCTTATTTCAACTATGGGTGATTGACAACTTTGTCAAAGAGTCCTTTATTTATCATTTAATCAGAATAGAGGGGGAATGAATTATATGATCATGATGACATTAAAAAAGGTGATCCAACCGTAACCACATAACATTATTTATCAATTTTCATTTAAAACTTATATTAATATATTTTTTAATTTTAAATCAAACAATTTCAAGAACATCCCTCACTTGAATACCTATTTTAAAGTGAAAAATTGATTTTTTTGTTCTCCTCTCTAGAGAAAAAGTATGTTAAACACTATATTATATTTTAAATTAAGAAATAATTGTTTTAGCCACTCACCATTTCAAGAATATTTCATTTCCCCTTTAAAAGGGTTCACTCATGATTTAGTTTTTGAATCTTAGCATTGACTTGGTAAACCACAAAGCCCAAAGATGGAACCTCGGTTGAAAGATCTCATAAATGGGCCTTATAGGGTAAGATTCAACTAGTCGAGGACATTACATCTTCCATATATTTCAATTGTAATTTATCGTAACCATTAATATATATTAATCTTAAAAGTAAATGTATGAAAAATATATTAATAATGGATATAATTTTTAATGGAATTTTAATCCTAAAAGTGTAAAACATTTAATGGTCCAAAATAACCCAAGTAGTGCATGGATTTTCTAGAAAATAATTATATTTAAGTTATTTTTTAATTTGAAATGGTAATTTAATTTATTAAACATATGTTCGTCAAATAAGATAACAAAACTCACTCTATTTTTTAATTGGTTATAGAAACATACCAGAATTAAAATTGACACTAAATTTTTATTCATTATAGATAAAAAAATTGAAGAGAAAAAAATCCCTTTTCTTTTAGAGGACTTGGAATGAAATATAAATCCATCATATTTAGTAGTTGTGAGTTTATAAATTTGAGGAAGGATAAAGAGAGGGAATTTTTTGGGAAAAAATCCATTTGAATCTCAATTTCAATCTATTAAGGATTAATAATAAAAACTAGGAGAGATATAGAATAATATAGAAGAAGTGATAATGACTTCCATAGAATCAAATTTTTTTATTGGAATTGAGAGATCAAGCATAATCAGGATATGATTGATGAATATAGATATTTTTCATTGAGAGTGGTATATTTCCATGCTTTGATGTTTTCTATTTATAGGATTTAATCATGTCAGGAATATTATATAACAATGATAGTGTAAATGAATTCATTGAACTGTAATTCAATTTATTTTTTATTATAAATAATTCTTCCCTTAACCACCTTCTTCAATGCCACTTGATTGATTCCATATCCCACTATCTAGATAGTAGGAACCCTATAGTATTTACGAGCTATTGCATACACCAATGTGTAGTCTATGGCTTCCATCATGTGGTCATTGAGCTACCTAATGGTTTATAAGATCATTATAGTACCACCAGCATTCCAGTGATAGTCCATTCAGGGCCTATGAAATTACAGTAGGCATGTTACTTCTACTAGTACCAATAGATGGCTGGTGACATCACACTAGGTAGCATATGGTAGCCGACTATATGAGATCCTCAATTTCCCACCTATTTCACATTGAAGTGCTAGTTTGGTCCATTATTAACTAATATCCATGCTCAATATAAAATACTACAATAAAATCAATTGAATAGTTTTGAACACATTAAAAGTATTTGAGATCATTAATATATTATATATGGGTGAATAATAACATTATTTATAGAATTGAGTTTAGTGTTGTTCAATTATAGGGAAATGATCAAAATTATTATAAAATATGCTAATTATATAGTTAGTACTCAAATTTAGTAAACCATATATTTCTTATATATTGACTTTATTTAGAGATTTAATGTCTTACCTATATAATGGATATAAAATAATTTTTTTAAGATTTTTTAATTCCATATGTTATTATATCAAGTGCATAAATAATAATTTTTAGCACCAGATCTTTTAATGCGGGTCTTGGGAACCTCAGGTGGTATCATTGTAGGGTTTTTTTATTTTTTTAGTATTAGTGTAGTTATGTTTGGGGATTATGATGAGAAAACATTAGAAAAAAGAATAGAGATAAGTCTTAGTATAGTATAACATCATGATTTATTTGAAAAAATAAAATTATGTTGTTTTCTAATATAGAAATCCCTATATGGATTCAAACTAGAGGATGTATGATCCAACAAAAATTCACCAAGGAAAAACAACTCTAAGAAGGTTGGTTTGGTGTTAACTTTATATTCACCTAGTGTAAGAAAAGGGGTCTAACTACACACCTTTTTTGATACACCGAATGTATTTTATTTTTTGATTAGAACACATATTATAAATAATTATGTGGGATTTACATATATTTAATATCGCGATCATAATAAGAAATAAGCAATAAATAATCTATATTGAATCCTTTGATTTTATAATATTGGGTCCATTTTTCATTCATGATTTTTTACATTTAATTAAATATTTTATCTTTTATATTAGATCATAAATTATGTATTATTATCATTGACATTCAATTATTTAATTAGATGTTGGAGTTAGGATAAAATGTGTTAAAAATTTGTTCTTTAGAATAATAATTTACCATATTTATAAGAAATAAAATGGGATATAATATTTTGTTGAAAATTATATGGTTATTCTCACCAATAATTTTGGAGTTTCTATTAATAAAATAATCCTTTAGAATCATCCAAAAAAACTAAATAAGATAATGATGGAGTTTCATGGAAGTTCATCTGATAAAGAATTTTAAAGAAAGAATATTTAGATTCTTAAATTTTAAAAATGTTAGAAGAAGAACCCAATGAAATATATTAATCGAACATGGAAATATTTTGAGTACGGAAGGATTGAAAATCAGGTAGAATATTGTCGAAGAGTGATGAATTTTACCTCTTATACAATAGTATAAAGGTCCAAACTAATGATCCACCCAAATTTTAATGCTTATAAAGTAATTTATTTAGGAATTATGAAAATCGAAGTAATAATACATTTGGATAACAAGGGTAACAAATATTGTCAACCTTTAAAACTGTGGGAATAATGAAAAACCTAAAGTTTCTCATGATAAAAAAGTGAATATTTATAATTAAGGTACAATTTTCATCTAATTTTTAGTTTTATAAGTCTTGTTCGATTTTTATTCTAGAAACACTATTATATTTATAATGTTTTCTAAGAGAATTAAATCACCACCTTAATGACACGATTATTGATGATAACGTTTATTTATATATATGTATTGTATTATAAGTGGATTTATATGAGAATTTTCCTCATGGAAATCATATTGTCCTTCATTTAGATTATTTTAACATGAATTTTAAAATATAATAAATCACAAAAATTATAGGAAAAAATATTAATGGGAATAATACAATCACATTTCATATCAACCTACGATAGTTTATCTATTCAAGGATGATTATGACCACCCTTTTGAAGTAAATAATGTAATATCATCCTTGATAATTAATAAAAATTTATTATTGGATCAAATTATTGGAGATAAAACTCAATATTTTTAATAATATTATTATATGGAAAATGATTTGTTTTCAAATTTTATTAGGATAAAATCTATAGAAATTAAATCTTCTAATTTTTTTATCTAGTAGATATCCTTATAAATTTCATTAGTTTATGGTAACTAAATTTTTTTGTGATGAAATTCATTTTAGTGGGGGGGGGGATGTAAAACCTAATGATTTTACAATATATTTTCCCTTTTAATACAAATAATTCGAATTAATTGTTTAACACACAAGAAAAACAAAAAATGAGTCATATAATGTTATATTAATATTTTTAAAATAAATATAATTTAAATAATACATGTAGTAAATATAATTATATTAATTAACAAATTTTTTGTATATTTAGAGGGTAAATAACTAATATTATTTACAATTTAAAGGTTTATTATTTATCACATTATTTGTTTTAAAAGTTGAATATTTTATCATAAAAAATTAAATTGTAATATTTTAAAATAACATTATATATGAATTTATATATTATGATTATATAAAATTGTCATGATATAGTATTATGAATGATTAAAAAGATACTTTTTGAATAAAAATAACTCATTATTTAAATTTTAAATCAATTTTAAAAATAAAATTCTAAAATTACAATATATAATTTAAAAAAAATATTGATAATACAATTAATCATGTAAATTTTTTTATTGGATTATTTTTTATATTTTTCTAAAAATTTAAAATATTATGTTAAGAGTGAAAATAAAAATTTTGGAAATACCCACTAATTTATGACATGGTCATAATTCGTGAATTATTTCAATATTTAAGAAAATTATTTTCTATAAAAAATGTATGATTATAAATGTAAATAAATGTATTCAAAAGACAGTAATAAAATTATAAAATCCATGTTTGGCATTTGGGAAAATAAAGTAATATTTTTCTCTAATAAATGTGTTTTCATGTATCTTTCTTATATATTAGAATCCATCAGGTGGACTTAGGTTAAAATATAGTTCTAAAATACCCACAACACCTTTCTCATTAATAATAGAAAAATTAATGTAATATAAATCAACAATTATGATCATTTTATCATAATCAAAAAAATTGAACCTAAATTTATAGCATTTTTCAGAAAATTTTATACATGTTGAAGTGCCCAGATCAGTGTGAATCACTGAGAGGGGGAGGGGGTGAATCAGTGATCCCTTAAAACTTTTTACTAATTGATTCTTATCAATTAAACCTCTATGGCTGGTTAAATCCTCGATCCACTCTTCTTGTATCTCTCAACCTTTCCCGGATAATGCAGTAATGAAAAGGCACAGGACACAAGAATTTACAAGGTTCGGCACCAAAGGCCTACATCCTTGCCATTCTCTCCCAGCATGGATTCTCCATTATAACCTGTTAAAATTACAATGGTCGATACAGCTTCCCACCGTATCTCTCCTGAGTCCCACAAGAGGGTCTTTATACTGCGTCCCACAGTGTTACCAGAGTCCCACTGGCCTGCTCCAGAATCCCACTGAAGACTTCTTCTCCCTGAGTCCCACAGGGTCTTCTCCTGGCTCCTCGAGTCGCACGAGTAGCTCTTCTTCACTTTAAGTTCTTCAAGTAACTTCAGCAGCCTGGGATAAAGGCTGCTGGCCTTGCTCTTCTCTTCTGATCACTTGTGGTTGATCAGGGCTTCTCGTCTAGCTCAGGCTTTATCTCCTTCTTCTGGATGACCTGGCTTCTCTCTTCAACTACTGAATGCTCAGACAACTGATATCTCTAACTTCAGTCTGGTCCAGTCTCACATCAACTTCACTTCATGCACTGAGCGCATGGCCTTCTCAAATTCTTCAAGATCCTCTGGTCTTGGACAACTCAAATTCCACACAAGCTGATTCAGACTTGTTCACGTGTGCATGTGCATGCATGCAAGCATGCACTTCCCTTCTTCTCCTCTTGGTGCAATAAACCCACAAAGGGTGTAGTCAACTATAGCACACACCTTCTTCACAATCTTCACACACTTAATTCAATTTGCTTAAACACTTAGAGTGTGTTCTACTTTAGTGTGGATGTCTTCTCTTCTTCTTAGTGTGTACACACTTTCTTTTTCACACACACTAAGGTTCTTTCTCTTTTAATCTTCAAGTGTGCACAACCACAAGGGCTACGGCCTCTTTGTTTTCTTTTTCATGCAACCAACCCGTAGGTATTCTTCCTTCACTTGGCACACAAGCACAAGTGTCTCGGCCTACTACTTGTCCACTTAGCACCCACAAATCCGTAGGGTCTATTTGCACTTTGCACACACAACTTGGATTTAGTTGTGGTCTTCCTCTCCTCCTTGCATACACACGGCTAGGGTGTAGTATTTATTAAGCACCCACACACAAGGTGTGTAATTCATACTACCCGAACCTCCTTCCAATGAGAAGGGCGCGCAAGGGGTGCGGCCACTTCCACTTCTTCTTCAAGGAGCACAAGGCATGAGCCGCACAAGGGTGCAGACACTTCTGTCGCGCAAGCTCCAAGGGTGCAAGGAGTCTTCTTCTGCGCAAGCCTCAAAGAACACAAGGTAATGCAATGGGTAGCCGCGGGCGCGCAGGGTATAACACCGCAGGTGCGCAAGTGTGTCAAGCACACCTTGGCCGCGCTAGTGCAAACCGCGCAGGAGGCACGGTGCACAGAGCGGGCTCTTCCTGTCGCGCAAGGAGTGCGGGCAGGGGACTCCTCTTCTTGTCGCGCAAAGATGTTGCGCGCAAGGGACTTCACCGCGCAAGTGTGCGCGGGGCTTCGTCTTCGCGAGGCAGAGGGCTCTCACGGATCAACAGGTCTTCAACAAAAACATCAGCAAGCTTCTCGAGGGCTCGACCTCATTTATATAGGCAGAGGAGAGGCGGTTCATCCGCGTGAGAAATCTCAAAATCCCGAGATCTTCGGATCTTTAAAAACTTTCCAAATCTTTATTTTCTTTCCTCTGTTTCACGCGGAATCTTCTTCTTTAATTTCCTCTACGTGCATGCGACTTAGAACGCATGCACGGCCTTCTTCTGATCCATGACATGCACGCATAAACACCCCACGGCCTCGGCACCTTCGGTTTGCCTTCGGCCAACATCGAATTCATTCATACGTTGCATGCATGTATATTTTTAAGCATGGTTCGGTTCAGTAGGTCCAGACGAGTCGGATGGTCCTCTCGGTTTCGAAAATGGTGGCCGGGAACTCGAAATAGGTCGTCGGGAGTGCTCTGGTTCAGCGGCTGCTCGCGGGTGGCTTCGGCTCGAGCTCGACGAAGGAGATGAGCCGGGAGCCGTTGGATCGGGCGATCAAAATACATCGGGCGGCCTGGATTAGATCGCGGCGCCGCGGATCAGATGTGCGGCGCAGATCAAGCGCGCGATGAGACGGACGGCGGAGATTTTCTCCCGGGATTTTTTGCGCGTCCCACATCGAAACACAGCCCGGTTTATCCGCGGCTTATAACCCAGCCGCTCCCTTGAACGACCAGTTGAAACTCCTCCCTCCACGGTGCCGCCCCGCACCGTGTTCTCCCTGCGGGCGCGCTCTGCGCCCACTCTTGCTCCCGCGGGCGCGCTCTAGCGCCCACTATGCTCCTCCGGCGCGCGGGTTTCACCACCGCGTGCCCTCGGGGGCTTATACACGGCCCCCTGCGCTCCTCCGGGCGTGCCCCAGCGCCTCTGTGGTGTCTGTGGGTGCGCCCCTGCCGCCCTGAGCTCGCCCCACGGGTTCCCCCTTGGGCGTGGCGCCTTAGGCCCACATGAGCCTTGGGGTTGAACCCACAAGGTGCTCACGGGCTGGCCATATTTTTTGGCTAAGTCTTGAATAAGACTTTGTAAAAATCAAAGTCCTCCATGTAAAATATGCCAAGTGCCACTTGCCCTTCAAGGCATTCTTTTCCTTTTCTTCTTCATCCTTCTTCCACAAACATCCTCAACTCCTTTCAATCATGTATTCTAGACTTATGAGACATTTGTAGAAGGTTCTTCATCAGCCGAATCACTTGATCAATTATTTCTTCTTCATTAGAATTCCTTCATTCTTCTTCAACATTTATTCATCACTTTGTAATGGAATTCACGAAGGGTCTTCATCTTCAACTGAGCTCCTGAATCACTTAAATTC
Organism: Viscum album; assembly: GCA_963277665.1. Taxonomy (NCBI): domain Eukaryota; kingdom Viridiplantae; phylum Streptophyta; class Magnoliopsida; order Santalales; family Viscaceae; genus Viscum; species Viscum album. The sequence goes on from OY728121.1 coordinate 327,646,837, forward strand.
TTCAATGTGCTTCATTGATCTAATCAGAGATCAATTGGATCAACTTCAAATTCACATGCACTAAGTGATAGTGCATGGACTTCATTAATGCACATCATCCACTTAGTAGTTGTGGATGGAACTCCTTTCAACTCCTCATGCATTGTCACTGCATGGACTTCATTAATGCACATCATCCACTTAGTAGTTGTGGATGGAACTCCTTTCAACTCCTCATGCATTGTCACTACAATGCATGGTCTTCTAATCATGTTGTGACATTGTATCCAGTTGATACAAGTTCTTGGAACTTTAAGAGCAGCTCAACAATCATCAGATATTCTTAGAGAATGTTTCAACCATCATCTCCTATGTCACTTAGTGAATCTCCTAAGTGACATGCCTCTTAGTACTATGGCCATTCTCTTTTCATCACCATCACCATCACACCCTTTGGCATTCACATCTTGACAATTCCTTGACTTCCATTCATTCCAGGACAACTTCATGCCTCATTGACAACAAATGCAACACAATGCACTTCACATGTTATGTTCACTAATATTAAAATTATTTTATCTCAAACATAAAAATTTTATTTTAGTTTTATTTTCATATTTTTGAGGTCTAAATTATTAAATAAGGCCCACTTTGATTTTAGTTATTCAATGTAATTTACTTAGGTATAAATTAATTATCATTAAAAAAATTAAAAGTCGTAAAAGTGAAATATCATAGAGTTAAATACTTAATATCATTTGTGAAAAAGGATTTTTTAGGATTTTGTGACCCTAAGACATTATCTACTATATTATTTTCCATTATTGGTTCTACATGACCATTGAATAATGACATTATAATTTTTATTATTATAGAAACTAAACTACTCTCCCTGTTAAAAGGGGCCACCGACACCTAACTTATCCTCACACACCAAGACTCCAATATTTGAATGAAATCAACCCAAATAACTCTAAAATACTCATATCTAGGTCCTATATATTTTTTTATTATAAAAATACAACATCTAAAGGCCTTCACAAAATTTTATAGTGTATTTCCAAGTTGTATAGTAAAATTATCAATCACTCCTTTATTTATTTTCCTTTATTTTGTATTCTTACTCCTCCAACTATAATTTACCTATGTTAACATATTAAATAAGTATCACAAATATACTAAAATATTCTTATTATTATGTGATAACCATTTTTTATTTTCCTCCCAAACATTTGAAAAAAAAATACCACTTGTGTTAGGTTTGTACTACCACCATTATATGAGGCACGATACATTTTCATAACCACCATTCAAAGATGGTTAGAAGAGGGTATTTAATGAACACATATTATATTGATAAATTTATTTTTATTGAAAAAATATACCACAATTTTATATTCCTTATGTTCAATGAAATATTAGAATGATACTAGTGTCTACATTTGGACCACAACTTCCATGAATCAATATATTTTGGTTTTCATTAAAAAACTCACATTTCTAAAAATATCCTAAAATATGATTCAAAACTTCAAAAATAATAAAAATATCTTTATACTTCTATTATAATGATATAATTCCAATTCAAACCATTTCATAACCATAGTCACCCATTAATTATAGTATCCTCTTGTTTGGGTCGATTTAACAAATTATGTGTAAAATGATATATATTTTTAAAATTGATGAATATAAAAACATAAATACAAGTACTATTAAGAATAATTGTAAAATAATATTTGTTTTATCTTTATGGATAGATTATATTAATATATAACATATTATTAATATACATCCCTTTTATCATTAAAATATTTGAAAATGAACAAGTCACCAGTTTCATCTCTGAGAACAAGAACATTCTCGAGCAATTACATTTTAAATTAATAGTTAATTTAAAAAATCTATTATTATAAATTAAATAATATTATAATGATTAAATTGGTATCAAATAATAAGTATTGACATATACATACAATGAATATAGAATCAAATAAAATCACATACATTTGGTGATAAAAATAAATTATATCTTAATGGTAAATTTTTAATGAGTATTTACAATTTAATAATGAAAAAGGTAATATAAATGAATAATTTTACTAATTTTATTGTTTTAGAGAGTTATTTTTTTTATATAGGAGATTATATTGTTTTTGAGTAAGCGAGAATAAAATGTAAGGGTATCTCAACACAAAATTTCCTCTGTGAATTATTTGGTATTATACACCAATATTATTTAATATAGTGTATATACCCACTATTTGATCAGTTATGTCTTGATTATCACTTTATTTATTGTATTGAGTTTTTTAATCTTTCACTATTTTTGATGGATTTTGATTTGAATGTTACAGAAGATGTATGAGCTTTCATACCATAATTTCTATTCAATGAGTTATAATGATTATTCATGAACCCCATTAATAAAATATGATTTATTTTATTCTATTATTGTATTAAATTTTAATTAAACATAATTTCATATTGATTTATAATTCTTTATCATGAAATCATTTATGATGGGTTATTACTTCCAATATTATGATATCCATAATAGGTTTTTCTTGACTCAAATTATTTTATTAAGTCACAATTCATCCATTTTGACAATATTTTTTCAAGATAGTTTTAATATATTCTATAATGAAAATATAATTTATTTAATCATTTTATGGGGAATTTATTTAATTTATATCTTCCTTTAGAAATTTAGGTGATGTTAATAATAATTCACATCCTCTATAATGGTTTCCTTTATCTTACATATCCATGATCATTCTTCCAAAAAATATTCCCCTTTTTTATTTTTATATCGAAATATTATTTTATATTTGTGATATCAATATTTATCTCCACATATTTTATAATGGATATTTTTTCACAATTTTTATGATGCGGGTTTCAATAATAGTATTTTAAAGAAAATACTAAAATGGGATTCCTTTCCAAATTATATATTTTATCATTCATTCCACATTTATATTAAATAAATATTATTTCTTTTTCAAGCTCCCATTTTGGATATTTTATTACAAATAATTCTTCAATGTTATTTATCTTAATAGTTAAATAAATATATTTTTAAAAATTAATCAAAACATATCCTCTCTATAATGATATTATGATTTTTTTGATGATTGCACTAAAATTCAATTCAATTTTTTATCTTCAACTAAAAATTATTTGTCATCAATTTAGTAATGATTTAAAAATCTCCCTATAAATGCTATCTAGGTTTACAAGAGTGTTATTGAAACTAATTTGTCTATCTAGGATCATATTGATAATAGAGATTATGCGGATAACTAGGTTTAAAATGTTATGATTCTCTATTCTTATCCTTATTCCATATTAGTAAGTTATATTCCTCTGATTATGCTCCAAAAATCATTATCAATATCTCATGCCTCTGTAATTTTTTAATATATGTTTGATAATTTTAGAAGACATGCCTTATCATAATGACTTATGGATAACATTTATTTATCCATGTTCAATTTAATAAGATATTTTTCCCTAGTCATATGTTATCATATGCTTATGATATAAATCCTTGATAACATATTTATAAGTTTTCCATTACTAGGAATTTGAGTTCACTCCTTTATTATGTTTCCATTCCCATTGTTATGAAGACTATTATAAATTTTTTTAATTAAAAAGGGATTCAACAAGGGCTCAGTTATTTAAACATATGCACAAGTACTATAAAATTAGTGCATATGTAGCCTGTCACCATGGACACTAAACCTTATATTCATTGGATTGTGTGTTTTTATGAGATTTTTAATGTGTAACTTTAAGAAATGATATAATATAATGATATTATTTATAGATACCCAAGATACAAATTCTTAAATGATACATTGATATAATGATTTAATTAGTGAATCTCACAAAAAGCCACAAAACTGAAGGACCAATAGTATTAGTTTCGTGGAGATTATCTATATGAACATCTTATTTTCTAAACAAGTGAAAATTTATTATTATTCTTTCTCCCCAAATACCTTTTTTAGATTTATAACATGAAAAAATTAACTTCATATCTCGGGGATTAAAAATATAATAATGGCTTGATATTAGACCCAGAGTAAGGAAAAAAGGTATCATATATAAATAGATCATAAACATGGATGATAAAATGTTGAAGACATACATTCAATGATAAAATATCAAAAGACCTTATATGATAACAAAAAACTTGTTATAGTAACAATACAAAATTATAAATTCATTAAGGAAGAATAAATGGTAATATGTTGATAAGATATATCTAAATTTTAATATAACGTTTGAGTATGAGACAAAAATTGAAACACAATAAAAATAAATCATAATCATGAATTTAGTGAATTTCACAGAATATTATTGCATCTTGGAAATTTAAAAAAATTAGATAAAAAAATTTGTAATAGGGCACAACAATAAGCATTGAAGAATTATTATAAAAAAAATTCTTAAAACTTATTAGGATTTGTATAATCCTATATTTTTTCTTTTAGGCATATGATAAAATAACCCATGTACCCTTATGGATTTGGGATAAATCATCCCAGGCACCCTTTGGATTAGGATAAATCCTCATGTATACCCATTGTCTTGGGATAAATAATATTTTATATCTCATTGGATTGAGATAAATCCTCTAGTTTACCTCATTAGATTTTGATAAATCCTCAAACGTATCGTTAAGCTTTGTATAAATCCTCTAGTGTAGCATTTTTTTCTCATGAAACATAAACAAAAATTAATTAAATGGGGGGTCGTATTGGAACCCACCCATAATCATCCATATATATGTGTTCCACAGAAAAATAAATCATAAACATATCATAACTATCCCATAAGAAAAAATAAAGATTTTACTAAACATGAAAATAAAAATCATCTGAATTTTTTAAGTAACCCATGTAAATAAATTGGGTTTCATAGAATATCTAAATGGTATAAAATAACATCTTAGATAAAATAAATTTAAATTGAAAGCTTTTTCACCCAATAAAATCAAATTAAATTATATTAATAAATTATTGGATATCAAAACATTCATTTTTTAAAAATAAATCATATCATAATAACTTATATTGGGTGATCAAAAAAATACTTCATAATTCATAATCCATGGAGCATATATAGAATTTCAAAAACGAAGGTTTTCAAAAAAACCTTATGATTAATTGAAGTAAAAATTAATCTCAAAGAAATTTTTTTTGGAGGGAAATAATATATGTTTTAAAATATTAATATAAAGAGTTCCAAATAAATGTTTCTTGATCATACATAAAGGTTAAAAAAAGGTAAGTGAAAACACATTAAAACCCACTTACTTATAAAATAATCTTTAACAATAGATACTTGAAAAGAACATATTTTTTTTAAATAAAATGAATTGATAATAGATTGAAAGAATTTAAAATTAAAAAAAATCTTTAATAATTTAGATAGAAATAAGGAAAAATGTTTTCAAGATTTGGAAGTTAAAATAATTTTAAAACTACTAATTTTAAAAATAATCATTAACATCGAACCCTAACAAAAGATATAAATGTTTTAAAAAATAAAATATGGGGTGGATGATAAATTATTTAAATTTTAAAAGATGGAAACACCATTTTATTATTTTATAATAAACCTATTGAATACCCATATGGATACAATGTTGGTGAAATAATGTTTTAAAGAATCAATAGGAAAAATATGATCATTGGTGATAAAAATAGTCTGATTTTTTACTAGGGAAAGGAGAACATTGGTGGGAAGAAAAAACATAGATAGGGATGAAACATCCATTTTATTAAATGGGAGTTAATATTAACAAAAAATCATTTTAACCAAACAAAATAATCATCTAGGAAGAAGAATTTAGTATGAAACATGATTTTACATTAAAGGTAAGGGGAGATACTATATAACATCATCATATGGTATAATAAATAAGTATTTAATGATTATAGTATTATAAACCACATAAATGATTTGAGTCATAAAAAACTCTTAAAATCATTATAATTTTTGAATAAATACCATAAGATAGGTAAAAAATAAATTTAACATTGAATATTGTTGGTCATAGTGAGTATATTAAGAGGGGGTGTTAATTGAGAACCAAATAAAAATTTCTTTTAAAAAATCATAAACAATATATAGAATATATTTAAAATATCCAAGTTAATGAAAAAAATATTGATATATGTTCTGTTCTTTTAAAATATTTCTCAAAGGGAAATTATTTAATAGTTAAAATATTAGAAAGAAATTTCTTTAACTTTTGAAATCAGTTCACTTAATCAAAACCTTATATAAGAACTAATTATGATTAACTATCAAAGTAGTTTTTTAATTATAGTTTAATTTGAATTCGGTTTAAATATTTGAAAACAAACAAAACTAAACATAGAATAAAATAAAAATAAGAGGTCCAGTATCGAGACGCGACCTAATAATCTCCACTTGGAAAAAACATTCTGCCATGAAGATTATATAAAATAATCTTGTTCGACAACATGGATCAAGTATAGAAAATAGCTAACTAGCTGTCTAGTCCCCTCAATGACCTCTTCTAAAATACCCAAGGGTTGATAAAAAACACAATCCACGTAGGTACCTCTTCTATAACACTATCGGTAAAAAAAATTAATTAATGCTTTGAGAAGATATTATATATCTTCTAGTAAAATTATAGGAGTTAGTGTGCGCAAAATAAATAGAATAAAGTACACACTTCATGAAATGTAAATATTAAAAGAATAAAGTGCAACTAAATACATAGATAAGGTTGTGTTGCTCAGTCTGATGTGCTCAGAAGATTTAGTCTCCTCGGATGTAGCTTTAAGTGGAGATCAAGTAGTTGCATAGAAATTTATAGTAAAAGAATGCATCATAGTATCTTTTTTGTGTATGTATGAAAGTATCTGAATGTTTTTGTGATCCAAATTCTCATATCCATTGGTAGGTATAATGAAACACGTAAGTTATATTGTTCTCTTAATGGGTTTTCAACATAGATCTTTCTCACTTAAATGTGTGTGTCTATCCACATGTGTATCCCTATGTTTATATGAGGGAGTCTTCTTATTCATTTCACAACAACATGTAAGATGAATAACCCCAATAATATTCTCCTTGTATTGGATAACAGAAAAAACTTTAATGAATCCCTATAATAATTTAATAACAATAATTGAAATAATAATCCACATTAAATTGGATAATACAGAAATTTGAAGTTATTAATTTAAATTAATAGAAACATTGATGATGAATCTTATGAACAGTGAGAAAACTATAATGGTGACTTAATCTAAATGGGAGTCAGGTTGATGGTGGATCATGGTCAATGGTGACTCATTGTATCAATGATGAGTAATCATATAACTTCTACAAATTTCACAGTGGTAGGTAAAGTATGAAGGTGGATCATCTAATGGTGACTCACATCTAGTTGTGACTCCTCTCTGGTAGTAGGTATTTTTGATACTTAGCCAAATTTTGATACTAGTTGTGAATCATCTAGGATGGTAGCTGTTTTCAAAATTTTTTCCAATTTCTTGGTTTAATGGAAAGTCATATATGATGGTGGGTCCTTCCTATACTTATCCAATGTTTCTTCTTGATAGCGAGTATTCGCTAATGGTGAATCATGTTTAATGGTGAGTAGATTCTAATAGTGTAACATCCTAGGTAAATAAAGAACATGAAATTTTTATATTTACTAATATTTTTTAGATTAAATATTAATTTTACTTTAATTTGGATTCTATGTTTGATGGCATAACCGATATGCAACAACGAGTTTCTTTGAAATCTTATGCTGAAAACTAATAATATAATTTTATTATTTTAAATGGTAGTTAACGCCTAACCATTATATTAGAAGGAATGGATAAAAATAATTAAAATATTATTATGTATGTTTATTAAATGTGTTTACATCTATCCAACAAAATTTACTATCTTAAAATGTGAATGAATGGAATTTTAAGCACAAATAATCTATCATTCTTTAAAAGGTCAATTTACCGCCTTTTAATGACGAACCATCTATAAATCTTGTTTTTTTTCACTTTTATATGATCTATTTGAAAAAATAAAAGTCTTTTTTATAATCGGGATATCAAAATTTACTTTGGGTAAATTTTAGGTATTTTTCTGATACAGTTTAATTTTTTTTGAATAGTGAAAAATGCTGTATTTTAATTCAATACATCCATTTAATATAATTTATTTATACGGATAGATTATCTTATTAATTGGTTTTAAAGTTTAATTAAATTAAATTTTTACCATTTAATCCAATTTTGGTCATTTTAATTAAAATAATTTTTAAATTGGACATAAATAAGGGTCAATCTTTCGATAGTTATTATTTCTCAAAAAACACGATATTGGTTTTGACAACTGTAATTAATTTTAAATTAATTAATTCCAATTTTATGTTTTGAATTTGTTAAAATAGAAATAATTTTTAAATTCGGAATTTTAAATATTTCTTAGGCTGAACTTTTGGTATTTTTCTGAAAAACTTCAATTTTTGATGAATAGTGAAACCACTTAGTAGTAGTTCAAAAACTGACTTTTTCATTTAAATGAAAATTTACTAGTTCTATGAATTGAATTTCAAAAATCTGACAAACATGGTTGTTATTAGATATTAAATTTAGTACAATAATATGAAAATAATTTTTGGTGAATAGTAACTTTTGACTTTTATTTACCGCGGTTAAAGGTAAATAGGGTGATTCAAGGTAAACAGAATATCATAATTATATAAATTACCTTAAAACATTTCATAAAATTATTTTATAAGTAATGACCGACCCTAAAAATCCTTGTGTCTATTTTGGGACTCCATGTATCCACTTATGAATGATAATGACACATTATTTTAATTAACTTAAAGTATAGGCAAAAATGACATAAAAAAATATCTTTTAGTAAATCAATTTTTACCTGGGGTTATATAAGTCATATTTTCAACTATAAATATTAATTGGAAAGATACAAATATTTACTAAATCATGGTATGTTTATTAAAATTTTTAGATATCAATTAAATTCAATTAAATATGACACAATAATGATGCAGTATTTTCCTTATTAATAAATGATTTAAATAAATAAGATTATAAATATTAAAATAATTTCAAAAACCAGTCCAATTTTTATTGGATGATCTTATTTCCACCATAATAAATCTTATCTTCAGCTTTAATTATTTTTTGACTATTTTAAACTGAAGATAAGTTTATAATAAAATAATTATTTCAAACATTCCTAAAGTGCCCCTCCTCCCCCTTATAAAAGGATAACACTTCTAATTAATTCCTCACACCTATCAAGCATTTTGGCTCGTCCCAACTATTCCCAATTAAGATCCCTATATCCCTCTTCTCATCCTAGAATCCTTTCCTTTGGCAGAATGCACATTAAGAAGTCCTTTTAGGTCAAACCAAAGGAAGTTACCCAAAATAAAGGTTACAGTTTCTCTTAAATTATTTTGTTTTATTTTGTTTAATTTTACTTCTCCAACCCCCTAAAATCTTATTATTACATTATATTATAACAAAAACATTACCCTCAATATTCTAGGATGTTGTTACGATAAGTATTTGAACTAGACCTACACACAGATCCATCTAATGGGTGAAGAACATACTGTTTCTATGGATGGAAAAATAACGCCTCCCGAAACGATGATTGTTCGATTATCTTATACCACCTACTATGGTGGAAATTAAGATGGAACTGAATTTATATATGATATATATTATTTTTATGTTTTCTTTAACCTTATGTATTTTTTATTTATATAATACCATTATGGTTTCCATTATGGGCAAACCAGATAATTTCTTTTGAGGAAGTACAGACTACCGCCCCCTCAAAGTGATATGACTCATTCATGCCATACGTGGGACATATAAAGGATATATTTAATGACATTATATGTTATATTATACTGGTATTATAATATAATGACGTATCGTTATGTTTTAATTCCATTAAAATAAGAAATAGAAATGAAAGTAGCATTCATGCATTCGTACGGCTTACCGTCTCCATGAATGGTGCATTTCATTTCTTATATCCAAATGTTATGTACTATTATAAAACCATATATATATATATATACCGGATATATATGATATATGTGATATATAATTCATTAATATCATTTTAGAGATAATGTATTTTTGACCAGCTAAACAAATTGTTATTATAAGGAGTTCATTTTTGACTCAAGTACCAAATATCGATAAAACCACCATTATTAACTTAAATGATTACTTAATGTTTATAACATGGTAATAATTGATATGAAAAGAATAATAAACTTGAAAAATGTTCTTAATCAAGTATAAATTAATATTATTTTATTATTCATGAAATTAAAGAACGAACGGGTCAAGTCGGACAACGAGGTAAGGAATTTTTTATGTCACTTTTAATTCAGTGTGATTTCCATTGTTCGCCACTTATTAATTGCATGTGGTGTATTTTGTACTGAAATTTGATATATATTATCATTATTCTCATTATATTGATGGTATTATTTGATTAATTTGGTGGTTATTAACTTTTGGTGATACAACTCAGTTGATTACAATGTGGTAAAGGGATTCATCTCACTTTTTATTCTCGTGAGATTCATGTTATATTTTCCACTATTTCATTTTGTGTGGGGTATTTACATCCCATGATTGTACTATTTTTGTAATATAATTTCATTTATTATTATTTACATATTCATTTTATGATCCCTCTATCATGTGGAGTATGTTTTGTAAGTTACCAAATTGGTAAGGGAACCTTTCACCCTCCTATTTTTAAAAGACTTCTTTTGGTTATGTCTTTTAATTTACATATTATTATGTTGGGATATGTTCTTATAAATCCTTATTGATATCAATTTTATGTCCATGTGATGAGATATCCTTTTTTTATCTCATCAACTCATTTTCTAAATTTTAAAGTGACGTCATTAGGCTTTCGAAATTTTGCAAGGGAAGTTCATAACCCAATTTCAATTCTTTTGGATAAAGTTGTACTTTTTGAATATTTCGTCCTATGAATATGTGTGAATTACCTCTTCTTGTTTTACACTTAATATCCACATATATTGGGTGTATTTATATTTTTCACACATAATTATGTAATTGATTTATCCTTAATTTAAGGATACCATCTTTATTAAGGATTTCATCACAATTTACATTTCCATTGAGACTTCATTGTTGTTAAGAACCAATTCACTCTTACATGGTTGTGTATACTTTGCTTTGTCATATTATATCCTGAATATTTTTATTCTCATGATATTATATGGTTCTAATTAAATGTTATTCCTCAATTACTTTTATTCAAGAGTCTCTCATTTTGTTCTAAACTATTTAACTAAAATATTGTTTTAAATGTTTTAAGGATTTATTATTCTAAATCTATATCTTTAATGTATATGTTTTAAAAATATTTTTGGAAATTTAATTATATGGACATTAATGTTTTAAAATTATAGTTCCATTAATAGCTTCAATGTGTTATGGGACACTTTGATTCAAAAATATATTTTTAAATGGTTTTGAAAATGGTTTGGTAAAGAATTTATTTTGTCAATATATTGAAATGATTTCTTGTGATTTAAAATAAAATGTTATAAGTGAAATGTTTATATTTGTAATATTTTATGTGTTATGATTTTAAAATGGTACATAAAAATTTGATGTGTGGTTACATGATAAACCAAATGGTGGGTGGTGTCATGATAAACCAGGACGGGTGGTCACGCTATAACATCCAATGCATTGGGTATGGGAGTCGGCCATATGGCTACTTCATTTAGTGATATGTGTGGAAGTCGACCGTATGATTATTCCATTTAAGTATGTTTATGTCCCAGGTTAGCTTTATATGCTATGTGTTCTTTATATGGGTTTCATGGTAATATTTTGGTTAAAAATGGTAAGTATTAATCTTCTATTCAATGAAGAGTATTTACTACTTTGTAAAGGTGAAAAGTATTACTTATGATAATGAATTCATGGTTTACATGTTGTTTTGAAAAAAACAAACAATTTTTCTTCTTTTTTTATCCCTTACTCATCTTTTTATGCTCATCCCAAGTTTTTAAATGTTTTACACAGGACATAAAGTGGAATGGGGGCAAGTATGGGATCAAGGAAAATTCATTCTATCTAAAACATGGAACTAGTTATGAATCATTTTCTTCAAGTGTTTTTATTTTATAAAAAAATGATAACTGAGTAGAAGGGTCTACTTTGTAATTTTTGAGATGTAATGTAATAGTAATGACCTAAATCTCTAAAACAATAAACCTGAAAAGATCTTAAATGTGAATTATATTTTTAATTCAAGATTATGCAATGTTTAAGGTCAGGTCCTTATAGTTGGTATCAAAGGTCGGTTTAGATAACTTTAGAGGTTAGGGTGTTATCTAAGCATAAGTGACATAACCATAATGATTAACATATAAGAAAGAGTCGTAGTTATTTTGAATGAATTTAAGAAAACATGAATAAGTATATATTAGTCTTTACCATCATCATAATATATTATATGATGATATACTCACACTGACCTTTTTGGTTTTTGTAAATGGATGGATCTAGTAGGCACCGAAGTAATAGTGGATATGAAGAAAACTATGACGATTTTCAAAACAAGAAACTGAATGAAATGGGAGTTGCAATAAAGACACTTTTGGTTATTCTCAACCAACTATCTGGAGTCATGATTGAAAAACTAATCCTTGGTGATTTTTATGTGGCATTGTATATGCGAGAAACAAATCCCTATGGTTGTTCATGTAATAATCATAAGGGTAAGTATGTTCAAAAACCTATATGTCAAAGATGTGGAAAGAAACACCTAGGAAAATTCTTCAAAGGGATAGTAAGATGCTATAGATGTGGAAATGAAGGTCATAATGAAAGAACCTTCCATGGAGAAAAGAATCATCCAGTTGAATCTAGGAAAGGGAATGAAGTTCATTATAAGGGATCAATTTAATGTTTTAAATGTGGTGTGCATGGTCATTATACAAACAGATGTCCTATGAAGATGTTTCAAGAATGGGATCACTAGGATTGTATAAATATATGTTTAACAATACCTAATACCATTCTAATTGAGGATGAATAAATTGACAATGACCAATGAAAGGTATGGATGGTTTCTTAACATATGTTTTGATATTATTGAATATTTGGATATGATTTATGATTTTGTTTGTAGGAAAGAATTATTTCAGAATAATTGGTAAATAATGGTTAATGGATCATCAAGAATTATGAATGAGTATGAAGTCATAATATAAGTGATTCTAGAGTTATGGTAGATTTTAAGATGATTAAATACTTAAAGTTATTAAGGCTCATTTTATGATGGGATTATATTGGAAGAATTTTTATAGTACATGTAACCATAAAGTTTGATATATGAAAATGTCATTCAAGGAATAATTATATTTTCTTTTGATGAGTAATCGTTAATTTTATTTTTGGAAAATCTATGTTTTGATTATGGACATATGGTGATTTATGTTTTTTAAATATATTATTAACCTATCATAGAGAATATGTGATTTGGTTAATTACACTTGAATATGAGACTTTAAGAGTAGTTGTTTTTTATTTGGAGATAAATGTTAAGATTTAATATGGAAGAATATGTGACTAAATCTTTTAGTGTTTTTGGTTAAAATCTTAGTTTGGGTTATTTTAAATAATTTTAAGGACAGTGGTATATTGAATGGTCTTTTTTGAGATTTGGGTACTTTTTGTTGAATTATGAAGATTAAGAGTAGTATTTCTTTTTATAAAAGATTATCCCTTTTGCAGATTATATGTTCTCATACTAATTTTTTTGGTTTTGGTTAATGTTTAAAGACAAGGGAAATATAAAGATTTTTTTGTGTGGATTATGTGATTCTCTAGAAGTTGATTCTAGTGCTTTGGATGTGAATAAGTCTTTTTGAATACTCTTTGTTGGGAGAAAAGATTTGTTTTTGGTTAAGACTTATTAAAGGATGAAACTCTACTTGAAGGAAAGTATATTTTCATATGTTCTTATTCTATGTAGTAAATTAATTCCTTAAATTATGAAAAGGAACTTAAAACAGAAAAAACGTTGTCAGTTTACGTTTCCCACTGGGTAATCAAAGATAGATTAACACATCAACAGTTTGTGATTTGTTTTGGTTAACTTTATCTTAACCATGATGTCTATCAATCTCCATCCGAACATTATGGTTTTTTTCTTCCATATCCATATTTTCCTACTTAAAATCCTATTATATGTTATATTTGGTAAACTTTGGGTTTCTTTTTTTCTTTTAAAGTGATAGTTTTATTGACTCTTTTTTCAATGTTGGACTTTAAATGATGATATTGAGCCCAATTTTAAAATTGCGAGGAAAAAATTTCTAGAAGGGGGAAGGATATAACATCCCAGGTAAATAAAGAACATGACATTTTCATATTTTCTAATATTTTTTTGGAATAAGGATTAATTTTATTTTAATGGGGATGATATGTTTGATGGTGTACTCGATATGTAACAATAGGTTTCTTTGAAATCTTACGTTTCACATTACTAATATAATAATTTTATTTTAAATGGTGGTTAATGAATAGAATTTTTATTGATAGGAATGGATAAAACTAACTAAAATATGATTATATATGTTTGTTAAATGTTTTTACATTTATCAAATAAAATTTAGTGGCTTAAAATGTGAATGAATCGAATTTTAGGCACAAATAATCTAATATTCCTTAAAAGGTTGATTTACCACCTTTTAATGGAAAAACATATTTAAATATAATTGTGTTCACTTTTATATGATCTGTTTTACAAAATTATTTTTTTAGAATTGGGATATCAAAATTTACATTGGGTAAAAGTTTGGTATTTTTCTAACAAAGTTTAATTTTTTATGAATAGTGAAAAATACTGTAATTTAATTGAAAACTGGATTTTAATATTAATTATTAATATGGTTATATTATAATTTTAATTGGTTTTAAAGTGCAATTAAATTATATTTTTAACATTTAATAGACTTCTGGTCATTGGAATTAATTTCATTTTGAAATTTGACATAAATAAGTGTTAATCATTTGATAGTTATTGTTTCTTAAAAACACAGTATTTGCTTTGACAATGGGAATTAATTTTAAATTAATTAATTCAACTTCACTTTTTTGAATTTGGTAAAATACACATCATTTTTGAATTTGGAATATCAAATATAGCATATGCTGATTTTTTGGCAACTTTCTGAAAAACATCAATTTTTGATGAATAGTGAAACCACTTAGTAGTATTTCAAAAACTGACTTTTTCATTTAAATGAAATTTTACTACTTCTATGAATTGAATGTAGAAAATACAACATACATGTTTTTTATTATAAAGTAAAATTTGGTTCTATAAGAGAATTTTTTTGATGAATAGTACCTTTTGTCTTATTTACCACAGTAAAAGGTAAATAGGGTAATTCAAGGTAAAAATAATATCATAATAATACCAAATTACCTTAACACTTGTCCTAACCTTATATGATGAGTATTGGCCGACCATGGGAATCCATGGGTCTATTTTAGGACCCCATGGAGCCACTTATGAATGATAATGAAACTTTATTTTATTTAACTTAATTTAAAGGAAAAAATGAAATAAACAAATATCTTTTAGTAAATAAATTTTTACATGGGGTTATATAAGTCATATTTTCAGCTATAAATATTCATTGGAAAAAAAGATTTAATATATCATTATATTTTTATTATAATTTTTAGACATCATACAAATTCAATTATATATGACACAATAATGATGAAGTATTTACCACATTAATAAATTATTTTAATAAATAAGATTGTAAATATTAAAATAATAACCAAAACTTATACAATTATTATTGGATTATTTAATTTAGACAATTATTCATCTTATCTTCAATGTTAATTATTTTGTGACCTTTTGAAACTGAAGATAAGTTTATAATAAAATAATTTTTTCAAACTTTCCTAAAGTGCCCCTCCACCCCCTTATAAAAGGACACCACTTCTATCCAATTCCTCACACCTCTCAAGCCTTTTGGATCATCCAATATCTACCCAATTAAGCAACATACATCCCTATCCTTTTACTAGAAGCCTTACCTTATGATAAAGGCACTTTAAGAAGTCCTTTTGTTTCAAACCAAGTTAAGTTACCCAAATTAATGGTTACAATTTCTCTTAAATTATTTTGTTTTATTTTAGTTCTCCAACCCCTTAAAATATTTTTATTACATTATTTTATAACAAAAACAGTATCCTCAATATACTAGAATTTTCTTATGAGAAGGATTCGAACTACACTTACACAAACCTCCATCTAATGGGTGAAGAATATACTGTTTCTATGGATGGCAAACTAAGGCCTCACGAAACGATGATTGTTCCATTATCTCCTACTGCCTATCATGGTGGACATTATGATGGCACTGAATTTATATATGAGATATATTATGTTTATTTTTTCTTTATTCTTCTTTATTTTTCATTTATAGCATACCTTTATGGTTTCCATTATGGGTGAACCCGGTAATTTCATTTGAGGAAGTACGGGCTACCACCCCTCAATGTGATATGACTCGTTCATGCCATAAATAGGATGTATAAAGGATATAGTTAATGATATTATATTTGTTATTATTCTGGAATTATAATATACCTGTGTATCACTATGTTTTAATTCCATTAAAATTAGAAATAGAAATGAAAGTAGTTTTCATGTGTACGTACGACTTACCGTCTCAATGAACGGTGCATTTAATTTCTTATATCCAAATATTATGTACTATTATAAATAAATAGATATCTTGTATATATATGATATATATAATATCTACATCATGAATATCATTCTGGAGATAATAGATGTTTGACCACATGAACAATTTGTAATTATAAGAAGCTCATTTTTGACTCAAGTACCAAATATCGACAAAACAACCATTATTAACATAAATGATTAAATAATGTTTATAACATGGTAATAATTGATATTAATAGAAAAATAAACTTGGAAAAGGTTCTTAATCAATTATAAATTAACTTTAGTTTATTATTCATGATATTGAATAACGAACAGGTCAAGTCGGACAATAAGGTAAGGAATTTCTTATCTCACTTTTAATTCCATGGGATTTCCATTGTTCACAACTTATTCATTGCATGTGGTGCATTGTGTACTGATATTTGATATATATTATCATTATTCTCATTATATTCATGTTATTCTATGATTCATTTTGTTGTTATCAAATTTTGTTCATATGACTAAGTTGATTACAACGTGGTAAAGGGTTTCATCTCACTTTTTATTACCGGGAGATTCGTGCTATATTTGCCACTATATACTTTTTTGTGGTGTATGTACTGCCCATGATTGTACTATTTGTGTAATATAATTTCATTTATCATTATTTACATATCCATTGTATGATCATTCTTTCATGTGGCCTATGTTTTGTATGTTAGCAAATCGGTAAGGGAACCGTTCACACTACCCTTTTTAAAAGACTTTTTTGTTATGTATTTTAATTTACTTCTTATTATGTTGGGATATGTTCTTATATATCCTTATTGATGTCAATTTTATGTCCAATGTATGAGATACCATTTTTTATCTCATCAACTCATTTTTTTGAATTTTAATGTGACGTCGTTAAGCTGTCGAATTTTTGCAAGGGAACTTCTTAACCTAATTTCAATTATTTGGGATAAACTTTTACCTCTTGAATATGTCATCCTATGAAGAGGTGTGACTAACCTATGATTGTTTTACACATAATATCAAATTATATTGGGTGTATTTATATTTTTCACACAAAATTATGTAACTGATTTTTCATTAATTTAAAGATACTGCCTTTATAAGGGATTTCATCTAAATTTCCATTTCCATTGAGACTTCATAGTTGTTATGAACCAATTCACTCTTATATGGTGTATATACTGTCTTTTTTCATATTATATCATGAATAAATTTATTTTCATGATATTATAAAGTTATGATTAAATGTTATTCCTCAATTATTTGTATTCAATATTCTCTCATTTTGATAAAAAAACTTTATCTAAATATTGTTTTAAATATTTTAAAGATTTATTATTATAAATCTTTATCTTTAATGTCCATGTTTTAAAAATAGTTTTGGGTATTTATTTATGTGTAAATTAATGTTTTAAAATTATAATTCCTTTAATAGCTTCAATGTGGTATGAGATACGTTAATTCAAAAATCTCGTTTTAAATGGTTTTGAAAATGGTTTGATAAAGAATTGATTTTTTCAATATATTGAAATGATTTCTTGTGATTGCAAATGAAATTTTAATAATTAAATTTTTATATTTGAAATATTCTATGTGTAATGATTTTATAATGGTATATGGATATTTGATGGGTGGTTATGTGATAAACCAAATGACTGGTGGTGCCGTGATAAATCAGGATGGGTGGTTACGTTGTAACCTCCAATGCATTGGTTATGGAATTCATCTGTATGGAAATTCCATTTAGTGATATGTGTCGAAGTCGGCCGTATGGTTATTCCATTTAAGTATGTTTATGCCCCATGTTACCTTTATTTGTTATGTTTTCTTTATATGGGTTTTATGGTAAGATTTTGGTTACGAAATGGTATGTATTGATCTTTTATTTAATGAAGAGTATTTACTACTTCTTAAAGGTGAAAAGTATCACTTATGATAAAGTATTCATGGTTTACTTGTTGTTTGGAAAAAAATAACTATTTTACTTTTTTGTGTATCCCTTTCTAAGCTTTTTATACACATCCAATGTTTTTGAAATGTTTTTCACAGGACATAAAATGGAATAGGTTCAAGGATGGGATCAAGGAAAATTCATGCTATCTAAAACATAGAAGTAGACATGTCTCATTTTCTTCAAGAGTTTTTATTTTATGAAAAAAATGTAAGCTGAGTAGAAGTGTATACTTTGTAATTTTTGGGATGTAATATAATAGTAATGACCTAACTCTCTAAAACTATAAACCAGAAAACATCTTTAATGAAAATTATTCATTTAATTCAAGATTATGAAATGTTTAAGGCCGTGTCCTTATAAATAGTTGGTCTTTCCATCACTTAGAAAAATTTATCAAATATGACTTATAGGATAAAATGATGTCATAAACCATAAAACTAATTAATATCATAAAGAATGATTTTTTGATCATTAAAACAATGGTGCCAAAAATCTCCCCCATTTTCATGATAAAAAATATTGCCATTTTATAAACCATATACATAATAAATTGTTGTGTTAAAATAGATCATCTTAGAACGTTAAAACTATATAGAGAGAGTTTAATCAAAATGGAATCAAAGATATTAAGTAGAAAATATTATAATATATAGTTAACAAAATAAAGGCTTATGGTATTAAAGGTAGTTAAATAATAACCAATTTTAGAGGTTATTAAAATATTAGTATCAAAAAAAATATGGTCCCAAAGGAACGATATTACCAAAAGAACAACACTGTAAAAAGAATAAATAAATTATATAGAGTCGTTCTCAACATTTTTGGATTATCAAAAATAGAATATAAAATAGGAAATGTTATGAACCAAAATTAGAATAAGAATGAAATTTATATTTAGAAAAGGAACTGATGTATGTCAAAAAAACAACAAAAAGTTGAACAAAAATAACCCTCAAAGTCCTAACGTAAAATCTCTATGCTTTCTGGGATGGCTAGGAGGAACAAGTGGATCGTTTTTCTTCCCCTTGTCAAAAGTATAAGTTTCAATATAATAATAAGGGGTAATTGTAGTTATGACTATATGAACGATAGGTAGATATGAAGTATCTCTAATAATGGCAGGTCTGTGATGTTGGATTTCATCTTTTGGAGTTAAACTGAAACGATAGAAACTAGAAGGCAAGGGTGCATGTAGATCATTTGTGATACCTGGTCTAAAAGACTATGGATCATAAGATGAAGGATTGAGTGGTGCAGTAACTACAATGGAATATTGAGCCACTATTTTTGTCCTAAAAATAATAAGAAAGAGATTAATTATATTTATGAAGTCAATAAAAATATTTCCTCCCCTTTCTGTAACACTAAAAAATTTATTTTTCTCCACCATAAAAAACTTGAGAATTGGGGTGATCACTTTCAACTAAGTTACTCTCTCATTGAAGGATTAAGTGACAAGAGTCTTTCCAAGGTTTTCAATAAGGAATTTGAAATGACAGTTGAGATCATGTTTAATATAAGTCCTTGAATATTAATGAATTATTTTCTTTGTAATTATCTCTCTATCAGCTTTCATATCTTTCATATATTTTCTAACTATCCTATGAACAAGATAACTATTATGCTAGATTTTCCTCAAATTCAACTAAGGGATGTTAGGTATATCACATGAAGCAACATACAATACTTCTCTAATCCCTGACTTGATCAACTCAACTTCAATAAGAGGAAGATCACTCTATGTAGAAGCCATACTAGATTGTTTCTCCATCCACTATAGCATATCATCCATATAATATGAAAAGAAATATCTCATCTGACCTACTGTAGATATCAAAGTCTCCAACCCATTTGCTAATCTCATATTCCCTATCTATATATCTTGAATATGATGCATCTTACTGGTTTGGATATGATTTATCAAAAGAAGAAAAACAGATATATTTATTCTGCCTCACATATATTAGTTACCTGAGGTGCCTGATTTCTCAATAACAAAACAAAACTAGGGAGAATCCTACCTCTGAAAGATTGAAAATCAGATCTAGTAACAAAATCAACTTGAACAGATGAAACTGCAGGAGTTGGAATAGGTGTATAGGAAAAAATATATTAAAGAACATATGAATATCTTTTTAGTTCCCCTAAAACATCTATATGTTCTACAAATGATCCCTTAAGATCCATATCTTCCTGAATAACAGGTCTAAAATGATTTTGTGGAATGCCACTTTAAATATAATCAGAGTATTCTAGACCAAGTATAATTTAACATGGAAACATATCCCATTACTCAAGATATGGGTTCCCAAATATGATATAGGGAACATCAGAAGACCTAATAACTATAGGATCAACAACTGTCACCTCATCAACTGGATGATCAAAATCTGTCTTCTTAGAAACCTTTTACACATTATCTATAGGCACACCAACTGTAGGCACCCTAAGGTCTCCATCACTAGGATCAACTAGGTAACTATCCAGGCTTGGGGATCCCTCACCCTATTATTTACTCTCATCTCTAGCAGCTCTATCCACATCTCAAACTAAGTTGGGACTCTCATTAAATATTGAAAAAACTGATAAACCTAGAGAAGAGATAATTTCATAAGGCATCTCAACATCCACAACACCAATGCAGACACTAGGAACATAATGATCAGAACCTCCATCACTATCATTTCTATCACTATCTTTATCATCGTCATCATCATTTTCCTCATCATTACCATTCTCATCACTTATATTTTCATTAGATGATTTAGAAGATCTCTTAAACTATTTTAACCAAAAAAATCTATTCCTTCTTACTCAAATCCTTCTTTTAAGATAGTGGAATGTATAGGGAGAGATCTTGGAAGGCTTGGACCACCATAGGAAATGTAGATCTTTTAGAAATATCTTCATCACTACCCTCATCTATTTAAAACTCTTGTTTCTCATCCCTAGAGGTAGCTGTTTCCTTTTCTTCCTCATCTATATACAAAACCACCTCATCTGGCTCCAAGATAGGATCCATAAGATTATTTGACCTAGAAGTTTGAGCAACATGATTGAAATATTAATAGATCCTGTCAACATCATCAACCTATCATCTCTTCTAGGGGTTCCAAATTATCTTCATCCATTTAAAAATTTCATTTGAAATAAGAAATCATCCACATTTTCCCATTTATTATAATTTACAAGTGACCAATCCATTGGATTCTTGCATTACTGAAATAAACATAAAATTAATTGGAGAAATTGATATGGATGAATGATTGCACATCTCTATCATGTGAAAAATTAGGTATCCGAAAAGATTGATATTTTCTCCTCTATTTATTAGAAACAAAATAAATAAATCATGATACCTCATTGTGGTGAAATAACCTTTCCTCAAACATATCATATGTTTGATAAACATGGTAAGAAAGTGACATTCACTATCAATCTTATTAGAAGCTAGTATTCTGACTATCCCATATGAAGTCAAATATTCTATGGAATCTGCATAAAAAAGGTATAATATTTCATGGAATAGTTCCTTGATAGTCATTTGAAACACCTTCATGAGGAAATTTGAGACCCCTTTCTAATTGCCTTGAAGAGAAGATAGATTTTTACCTATTTATTATGCTTATTACCTAGTCTTTATCTTCCTTAAATCTAAACATGACATACTGATAGAATTTTTTAATTGACTTAGGAAACAATGGTCCCTCATTATTATAAAACTGATATACCCATCCATGGTCTTGGAAAAAATTTGTGTACCAATGATTTTCTTGACAACAACCACATGACCCAGAAATTCTTATATACCACTACTTAATTTTCAAGCTGCGAATTCACTATTATAGAGGATTAAATGACTTAAATATACTCATTCTTTCATTAAGGATGTGACTCATATAGAGAAGATTAAATATATCTCATCATTCAAACCAATGTGATCATCTTATAAGGTTTGGACGAAGTAGTGGGAAGGCTGAAGGTTAGGAGGGTAAGGGTCATGACAAGGCTCAAGAGTGTGGTGCAAGGGAGTGAGCATTGATATTAGTAAAATGTATAATTATATCATTATGTAATACATAAATCTAAATAAAAAATAAAATTTTAATTTTATAAAAACAAAAACTAAACCTATACAAAGATATTAAAATAGAGGCTTAAAACCAATAAAAAGGAATTTAACAATGACAGGTTATTTCAAAAGGTGGTTAAACTCCAATGGTGGGTAACTCCAACAGTGATCAAACTCCAATGGTGGGTAAACTCCAATGGTGTGTAAACTCTAATGGTGGGTGAACACCAATGGTGGGTAAACTCCAATGGTTGTTAAAATCTACTGGTGGGTACTGTAAAATTAAACATAACCAAAATTAATCATATTCTATTAATGAATGATGTTGTTCATTATTTCAAAATTCAAAGAATTATTGAAACTATGAGTAAGATAATGTACAATACCAATGTATTCAAGAGTTATATCACCCTTTTGAAAATTATCTCTCAAAAATTGAAGTCTTGTATCATTATTATTTGTTCTAGAGTAAGATATGTTTTTTGGAAAAATTTATAGCACTTTTTTGTCACAATTTATAGGGGTATGAAAGAATTTTATCCATAGTCTAGAAAAGTGTTGTTTCGTGAACAATATTTTAGCATAGCAGCTAGATGCAGCTATGTATTCTACTTCAGGAGCAGGAAGTGAAACAAAATTTTGTTTCTTACTACTCCAAGATACTAGAGAGTTTCTCAAAAGGTGACATGTTATAAGGGATATTGTTTTTATAAATTTCAACCACTATAATCAAAATCTAAATAATTGACTAAGTCAAATGATTTTGCAACATGGTAGAAAAATCCTAAATTTTTGGTGCACTTGAGGTATTTTAAAATACTTTTTACAATAATTAAGTGCGACTCTTTTTGGGTTTCTTGAAAAGGAGAACACATACGTACACTAAATATAAAATCGGGTGATCAATCAATTAAATTTAGAGTAATTAAAGTCATACACCTGTAACTTTTTTAATCTATAGTTTCCCCAAATACATAAAGCCCCACCTTACAGGTGTTACTCATAGGAATGTCACTACTATTAGTGTCATCTAAACCAAAAGTTTGAAAATGCCTTGAATATATGTTCTTTTATTTAAAACAATTCCTTCATTATTTTTAAAAATATTAAAACCAATAAAGAATTTTAGTTCACCCATTAAACTCATTTCAATTTAATTTTTTATTATTTTTTAAAATTAGGCACATAATGTGTTTTTAGAATATCTAAAGTTAATTTCATCTATATTGATTTGAACAATTAAAACATATCTTGAACTTCTTTGAATAAAATGGTTTGGATCAACTATACCTTTTGAAAATATGTTTGAAATATGAAAATAGATAAGCCTATCATACAATGATCTATGAACATATTTGAAACCATATACGACATTTTTTATCTTGAAAAAGATTATTTCGAAAATGGGGATTTTGAAATGAAGTGGGTTGTTCAACAAATATATCCTTAATTATATGCCCACTCAAGAATTCACATTGACATCCATTTATACAGTTTGAAATGTATATGTGATTCATAGGATATTAGTATTATAAAGGATTCAAGTCAAGCTATAGTTGAAATGGTATATTCATATACTATACCATCTTCTGACTATACCCTTATACAACTAGTCTAGACATATGTTTTACTATTCTGCTAGATTCATCAAACTTATTTCTATACACCAATTTAGTTCCTATAGTCAAGGTGTATTTGGGTCTATAAATATATTACAAAACCTTATTTATTTCAAGTTTATTATATTCTTATTTCATATACATTACTCATAATTCATCTTTAATTTCATATGTGATGTTATTATGTTCAAGTTGTGAATAAATTTTTTGATGTTCAACATGGTTTCTTAGAGAAGATATAGTTTGGGTACCTCTACCTATGTAGCCATAAAAATCCAAATTATGGTATTTGAGATTCCTAAAAGATATAGAAAAATAAGGGTTGGTCATCTCAGGGTTCATTACATGTTCAAGTTCTAGAAGTTCCTTAGAAATGGATGATTTTTTCTACTTTTTTTCCAATAGAATCATATGGTTTGGATTTTATGATCAAAGTGGATAAATCATCCTCACAATTTACTAAAGGGGTTTTAGGATCATGTGGATCATTATCATCAAACATGATAGCTATTTACTCTTCTATAATATTGTTTATTTTGTTAAGAACTCTACAGGATTAACAAGATGTTGAATAACCATAGAAAATACCTTAATCAATTTTAGAGTCAAAATTGTAATGATTATACATAGTGTAAAGAATAAAGACTTTTAAACCAAAAAAATGAATTAATTAACCTTAGTCTTTATACAATTAAAAATTTCATAAGGGGTATCTTAAAAATAGTTATAATTATATAGTAGTCTATATTCATAGACTTTATCTAAAAGTAGACATGCAATTCATATTCATTAAACATATTAAGAGGTGTCTCTTGAGGTTTTATATTTCTCATTTCCACAACATCATTCTACTAAGGTGTGCTAGGAGAAGAAAAGTTATAACTATAGACATTTTGTGAGAAAAAAGATTCAACAGCTTTATTTCCAAACTCATAGCCATAGTCACTTCTAAAGGTCTTAATTCTAATTATATATTGGGTTTCTATAGATTTATAATACTTGGAAATATAAGAGAATTATTCAATATTGTGATCTAAAAAAATACCCATGAATGCCTAGAAATGTTATCTACATGTTTTTAGACATATTTCATCCCATTTAAACTAGAAACATTGGATGTTACAAACAAGTCCACATAAAACAACTCAAGAGGTTGAGATGTTGAAACTTCATTATTTAATTTAAAATATGTTTTTTGTTTCCCATTTTGAAGGGGTTATAGACTTTCTCATTTGGGAATTCAACTTTGGGTAGATCCTTGACAAACCCTTTCCGTGTAAGATTTACAAGCGAGTGAATGTTAAAGTGGCCTAGTATTCTATTCCAAAACCATGATTATCATTTAAACAAACTTAAGAAAGAAACATTTTTTGAAACTAAAGTATCAATATTAACAGCATACGCATTCTCATTTATCATATAAATAATTAAAAAAAATGTTTTAGAATTATAAATATTAAAATAATTATTTTCATAGCTATGTGATGCTAAAAATATTATATTTTAAACGAACCACAAAAACTACATTAGAAATCAAAACTGAGTTTGTGTTTCAGATTTATACCAGGATACTGATATATCCTTCAGCAATGTATAAAAAGGTGACATGGCCCCCATCAACCTTTATCAGAATATTAATTCCAACGTAATCTCCTATCATATTCCCAGAACACCTGATTTTGAAGTACCACATATTTCTATTGGATATTTCCATATAGTTTTCCAAAAAACATTTATACAATGAATCATTTTGGGGCCTATATTTTATTGGGTCCATATATGTTAGTGAATAGGGCCTTAAGAAACCCTATTTTCTTGATGGTTTTTCTATAATCATATTGTAAAATATATAAAATAAAATCAATTTAAGTTATGCTTGAATAAACACTTGCATCATAATTTAGAAAGTGGATTTAGTAAGAATGGTGATTTTAAAAATTATTCTCTGTATGAGTTGATAATTTATACCAATAATATATTCAGGGAAAAATTATTTACTAGTATTTTAGTGAGAGTTTCTTTTGTTTTTTTAAATCTCTCTAAGTATTTATTTAATTTCCCATTTGAAAATTTTAATTTAGTATTTTATTTTATTAATCACTACTACAAAATTGGCCTTTAATAGTGTTGACCTTTATCAATGCTATAAAAAAGTGCTGAAAAGGGAAACATTATAAGTACTAAAACAATCATTGATAAATGGTACCATTTATCAGCACTTTTTTTAGCACTAATAAAAGGAAGCCTTTATTAGCACTTTTTTTACCATTGAAAAAGGAAAACCCTAATCAATGTATTATTTTTAGCACTAATAATGGGCACCCTTTGTTTTTGCTTTATTTGTAGCACTGATAATGTTCTAAATGAACTGAAATAATTAAATAAATAATAAATAAAAATGAATTTATTTAAAAAATATTAAAAATTTTATTAATTAAATTATTATTGATAAAAATGAATAAACTCATTATACTATATATAAATTATAAATACTAATAAATCATATATATT
The DNA here is from genome assembly GCA_963277665.1 of Viscum album. Classification (NCBI taxonomy): domain Eukaryota; kingdom Viridiplantae; phylum Streptophyta; class Magnoliopsida; order Santalales; family Viscaceae; genus Viscum; species Viscum album. The sequence continues at coordinate 327,673,823 of OY728121.1, forward strand.
TAATATATTGATATATGAAAAATAAAAAATAACAAAATAAAAATTAAACGACTAAAGATTTAACGTCAGTAAATTAAGAAAAATATTAACTTTTTTATTAATAAAATATTTATTGATTATGTTAATAAGTAGTATATTATATATATATATATGAATTTAAATAAATATGATCTATATAAAACAACACATATAGGATTTACATTAAATAGTCATAAATTTTTTGAATAATACTTTTAAACTAAACACTAATATGTTTTACAAAGAATAAATAATTTCAAGGAGTAATGGATATTATTTAATGTTGTTTGATTTTTAAATTTAACATAGATCAAAAGTGTAATATTGATTCCACTTCTACTTAATTAATTCATTTTTATTTTATATATATATATATATATTTACTATTTTTTTAATAATTTCAATATGCATTCATCAATATTTCTATATTTATCCATATTTTGTTAATAATTTATATTTAATTAATAAAACTTGTACATTTTTTCAATATTTTTAAAGTGTACTCATTTTTAATTTATTTAATTTCACTCATATTTAACATGCATGAATTTAATATTAAATATTCATTAATGATGTTAAAAATATATTTGTGAAAAAATGTTTATAAATAAAAAAATTCATAAGTCCACATTTACTATATTTATAAAATTATATATTTATAATTATAAATCAATTAATATTATTTTTTAAAAAATATTTATATAATTAAAAATAAATAATTATATATATTTAAATAATTATTAAATTGAAAATATATTTATTTAAATAATAAATATATTTACTATATTTATATTTATATATATGTAATATATATATATATAATTAAATATAATAAAATAAATATTATTTTAAAAAAATGGATTTATATAATTATAAACTTATAATAAATATATTGAAATAAAAATAAATTTACTATATTTATATTTATATATATATATATTTATTATATATATATATTTATTATATATATATATAATTTTATAAATATTTCTACAAATATTTTTTTTATAATTATAATTATAGATATTTTATGAGAACTTAATGAAATAAGCACTGATAAAAGGCATATTTATCAATATATAAAAAGGGATGAAAAAATCTATATTTATTAGTGCTAAAAAATTAATGCTAATAATAGTGTACCAATCTATTTAAAAAACCCAAACAAGTGACGAAATCGTCGTGATATATGAAGCTTTCCGCAGACGACACCATCTGCCGGCGATCCACCTCGGTGAATCAAAGCTCAAATCAAGATTTGAATGAAGGCTCTCACAATTACAAGGCTCAATTCCAAGGCTTGAACGATTTAAGGGTTTAACAAATCCAAGGCTCAAAATTAAGTCCTTTTAAAATTTCCATCGAATGTTAGTCATTCTCAACATTCTCTTTGGGAACATGGTGTGTAAAATATCAATTGTTATGGCTTTGGTGGAGGATGTTTTGCAATAGTGAGTGTAGAAAGTTACCCATTTCCGAGACTTTTGCATGGATATCCACCATTTTTATTATTTTGAATTTTTATACTATGATACACCTATACTACGATACTTCCCAGCTTCACTCTCGGGCCATAAAAACATCTCCTTTATTCAGAATTGTTGCTGTGAATTAATGTATGGGATTTGCGAACTACTCTTATATATATTTGAAACTTTTGTTAAATCATGATTTATTTTCATTGGATAAATATAGGGATTAACCTTATGGTATAATATCAATCCCATTTTACATCATCCATATAATTTTGTATGTATCAATTTCCATGATAGTGGTTGGGTAGCCTATGAGACTATTACCTACTGTATTAAACTGACTAGTTATTTTCATATTTTGAAGTAGAGACTTTAGATAGGGAGTGATGTTTTATAGATCTATTAATTTTGTGATTTCACATAGATTTATGAGTGAATTAAGGGTACTCCACTTAGAATATGTGACCTTATGGGAGTCGTTCTGTCTCAATAGAGGAAAGTGTGTATGGGGTAAATGATGAAAGTCTTGGTATGTTTTCTCATATATTGGTCACATTTCTTGTTGATGTGTATTATTTATTTATGAAACCATTTTATAGACCTCCCTAGAATATTAAGGATGGGTCAATGTGTATTAGATTACCTCCATATAGTCCTTAATATGGGTAGATTTAATGTTATTACCTCCAAAGAATCCATCGGATCAGTCAGTGTGGCAATATGACATCCCAAGAGTCTTGAGATGTTTTTAAATATTTGATATACCATAAATATTAAATGCACAAATTCCTTAGGTTTTTACATCTCTTTTCTCAAAAAATGTAATGGTGGTTATAAAATTCAATGTATTAGAAATTATTTTTATGTATTCATCATTTTCGGTCTACATGTATTGGTTCCACCCATAAGAATCTCTGATTACCATCCATGTATATGAAATAAATATTATATTATTAAAATATTTTATCAATACATTTTTATATCTTCTAGTTGATTGAATGAGATTTTATAATATTATTTATCATATTTGGGTTCTTTAGAGTCCTTAATTTCATTCATTATATTTCATTTTTATGGGATTTAATAAAGACACAATGTTTGTCAAACAATAATTATTATTTCAATTGTTTGTTCGAGGCACGTCCATCATATATTCTATAGAAAACTTCCATCATCATTAGTTTCATCTCCAAAATAGTTATTTCGTTTTTTTTCATGGGAGTATTACCCCATCTATGTTATGTTCCTTCTAATACTCTGAGTAGTAGTCATCACATGAATGACTACCGCTTCGAGTATTTTAAGGAACATGGGTGAATGTCCACAAGATATGAAGGATTTGTGTCCAACAATAAAATGAAATTCAAATTGATCAGGAGATGAGTTGATGAGAATGAATGCTTTCTTTAACTTTCACATTTGATTGAATTTGGAGGATAACACCTTCCATAGTAGAATAATTGTTTTGTTAAATTTAATTACCCATTTTATTCAAATAATAATAAAATTATTTGAAAAAAATCAAATGTTTAGTTTTCCTTTTTAGAATTATCTATTACATTCACCTTTGATAATTAATATATTATTTTTGTTTATATATTTATTCTACACAAAAAAATTTATTAACCGAATTGAATGGATATGATTCAAAAATGGATTTGCGCCAGTCATTTGATAAAAGAGTTTGAATATGGAGTTAAATAGTTCACCATGTCTTAAATTGAGCATGCATACAACCCTTCTCAAATCATTTTATCGTGTTTATTTTATTGTTCTTCAATTAAAATTAATTCATAAGTGTAGGAAGCCAATTTTATTTTTCATGGAATAGATCATAGCTATCAAAGTTGGAATAAACATGGAGAAAACATAATGGGCACACTGATTGATATGACACTATATTTTATGGATTATCCAATATGAATACAAGTGTAAATGATGATGGATATCACATGGAATAAATGAAAATGGAAATTAAAGATATAATTGGTGATTGTAAAAAAAATAATTAAGGAGTTAAATAGTTGTTCCAATAGAGAATTGTATACCGATTTCACTAAATACAAAAAAATTTCTTCTATATTAAAGTTTTATAATTTGAAAGTTGGAAGTAGATGGTGTGACACCATATTTACAAAACTACTTGGTTTCCTGGATGATATGCTAATAGAATAAAATGAACTAACATGTCAAAAATATGACCCTAAATGAATTCAATGTTCAATTTGAATGATCTATTAAAAAATAAATTCTTATAAAAATGATATCATATTTTTTGAAAGGATCATGAATCACTCATAAAATTCCCTAAGAGTGGTACAGATCCAGACATGAAAAATGAATCATGTCCGTTGAAATCTGTATTGTAAATTCCTATCATTCCATGGTTAAAATGAACATATTGATGCTAGGAAACTATGGGACAATTTACATGGAATGAATATACAATAACTAAATATGGTAACCTACATCATCCAATAGATTATCCTCTATGGATGAAAATTTGTTACAAGCATCTAGAATTCAGAAATGAGCAATGAAACGTTTGTCTATAATTATCTATAGATGTAATAAATCCTTTCATTGTACAAAGTCATACTCAAAGTACATGTCCCATCATGTTGGTAAATTATAAATTTCTATCATGTTTATGCTTGAAGTTAAAATAAATTATATTGTATCATTATATATTTGGACCAAATAAATATAGTAATGATATTGATTACAATTTGTCTCCATTGATCAGAGATCTCAAATTGATGTGGAATACATGTGTTACAATGTATGATGCTCATAGAAGTGAATAATTCACATTTAGAGCTATAAGAAACTAGTTATTATTATTGAGGTACGGGTTAATTATTTTCCTTTTTCCTTAAGTGTTTTTGAGAAAATAAGGAAAATGGGGAAAAATCCAAAAATTTGGGGGTCTGAGCCTTGTACTTTTCAACAAGTGGTGTACTTCAACCGTGTGGTATGAGTACATGGGGTTTGTAGGACTATTGGCGATGAAGGGTGTAAAAATTGACTACACACCATGTACTTAGTATATACACACCGTGTATTCAGTCGGCAGGAGAACAATAAGGCGATGGGAGTAGCTGCCAGGGGAACAATAGTACATGCCATGTACATAGAAATACACAACGTGTATCCATGTCGACTGATGAACAGTGAGGCGGTGGAAAGTATTCGCCAGAGGAATAGTTAAAAAAATGGAAGATATATGCCGTGTACTTGAGAGTACATGATGTTTAGTTATTTTTTTCCACATAAAATAGGTAGTAACCTCCACTTTCGATAGAGGAAGCATAGAATGCCCGAGAACCGCGGGAGAGAAGGACAGATCTTGGAAGAGCTCCCGACCGCACACCAGGACTCTGATTCCTTCGTTGAAATTCTCATTTGAACCATGTGGGTGACTTCTTCACTCTACATGAGTGTTTATTTCCGATTATTTCTTGAGGGGAAGTTATTTACATTTTAACGGGTAAAAATTTATCCCAGATCTACATCGTTCGCGGTTGATTCGGGAGGAATCATTCATGTATATCGATCAGAGGAGATCGAGGTAGGTGGTCTGGTGTTTATTCAATCTTTTGAGTTGATTTTGTGTATCGTTGTGCTATGCACCCATGTTTGGGGTGTCTTATAGATGAGGCATTAGCTAATAAGATATCTAGAGTTGCGTAGATAACCAAATGAACATGTATAAAATTCTACTTGGGATTGTTGCCTTGATCCAGGGCCACCCAGAGGGGGATTTTCCCTTGTTTAGCCGTTTGGCCAAGATACCCATGGGTATGCCGTAATGATAGCATGTTTTGTGTTTTCTTGCGAGGAAAAATATTATTTCTTGCTTATGTGTTGGGCTCAACCCGGTTACTTACTTAGACTGAGGGTAGTGTTTTTTTAGCCTAAGGTTAACTTTTATCAAACCTGTGGGTAGTAGCTCTTGTGACTGTTGGAAACATATCGTATGCCTGAGGACAATATTCGTTATGCCTATGAGCAATGACCTGTGGGTTTTGATTCTACATAACTGATGGTAAGGATTTACATGTCTGAGGATAACTGTTGCCTGGAGAATTCACTGTGGTGATTTCTTATGTTGTACCTTCCAAGCTAAAGCATAAGCGTGGAATGGATAAATAATTAATAAAATGGCAGTGTAACTGATGGAGATAGTTACTTTTGAGTACTGCGTTTTATAATTGCACAATTTTGTTGCACATTTTCACTGACATTTGGGCACATGCCTTTGGTGGTTGCCTATTAGGATTTTTTTCTCAAACCTTGTTTGTGTCATGTCTTGGGCCCAAACGGATTATATTGCTGCAGGTGTTGATAAGGGCAAGGAACTGTATACAAGTACTTGATTTTTGCATATGAGTAGGAGAGCACGGGACCGAGCTTAGGCTTGAAATCCTGTTGAGTTCTTTGTTGCAATGTTTTAGTTAGTTTTTTTGTACTTTTTACTTTTTACTGTATTGTATTTGATTGCAGTGTATCATGTTTTGACTGATTTCGTAGAAATATGACATATTGCATCATCATATATATATATGATTGTTGGTTATCTTTTTCTTCAGTAACAATTTCCTTTCAGATTTGTATTGTTTACTTCTTATGCTTTTGAGTACGATTATATTTTTCCACTGATCTACACTATAAAAAATGAGGCTATAGTTTCCCCACTATCAGACCTAGGGCCTCGCTTCTAGTTGGAAGCCTCTAGTGAATGAGGAAATGCGCTTGAGGTCATGTGACCAACCAGATTTGGGGCACCCGTTGTGTGGCACCTAGATCCAGGACGTTATAAAGTGGTATCTAAGGAATTTCCATTATTTGACTTACTGTTTGGTGCCTGTAGATAGGGATAAGACAGAATAGGTACTTGGTGATAAGTTGTGCCCGAGAGTAGTTAATCAATGCATAGGTAAAATACAATTGACCTTGTGCTGCAAAATTTTCTAATTATTGCAATTTTATAGTTTATTTGATTTCAAAGTTGTGTGACACACTTGTGGTGTGTTGTTATATTTTTATACATGGGTTCTATTTAGTTGAAACCCGATGAGATGAGGATATACCATTTCATTCATCATTAGGAATGTGTAAGAATCACATGCCATGCATAGTTTACATGCCATGTAGGTGCATTAGAAATTGCATATTATTGTGATATATGATGTGCTAGAAAATTCATGTTGTTGTGATAGCTACCTTGATAGATATTCCTACTATTGAAAGGTTGTTGGTATATATTACTGTTGGTTTTATGGATGCTAAACCTTGGTTCCTGAGAAGTATGGGCTCTCTTGGTCTGGAATTTAGCGGATCAATACCCACCCTTTTGTTGTGTTTTTACTATAATGTGAAATTTCGGGTGCTAAACTTTGATTCATGGGGAGTATGGACCCCCACAGATCAGAATTTGGCATACCGACGCTTGGAATTAAAGAAAAATGGGCTTCAAAGTAGTTTCTGAGGTGTACTGTCCAGAAACCCAGACAACACGGTTTGTGGTTCTATGAACACATTCCATGTACTCTTTTGTTTAGGAAGAATGGAAAAACATTTAAGTACACTCTGTGTTCCCTATGTACATGCCGTGTAGTTCCTAACCATGTCATAGGCCGTGTGGGCAGAAACACGGGATTGAGAAACATTGAAAGCACAGGTCGTGTACCGATTATACATGCCATGTTGTGTTGACCCTATGTCCACCATGTAACGACCAAAACGGACCTAGAAATCATCATTTAATACACACCGTGTTAATGATGAGAACGTCGTGTATTTTAATATACTAATCCGGAAATGTAACTGACAACACGGGTCAATGTTATCCTTTCTCATACACACCGTGTCCATCTGTAACATGCCTTGTAGTGTGATCTGTGTTTCCGGCCGTGTCATGAACAAGATGGGTCGACTAAGCTTGTTTAGTACACGTTTTTTACCTTAGGGACATGCCGTGTAGTCTTGACTGGTGAATGACCGTGTAGACTTGGCCATGTGGCTGGGGAGACAGAGTGGTATACATGCTGTGTGCGGGTGTAACAAGCCGTGTACCTAGGGTTGAGTCATGCCCATGCTAGCAACAGAACACGACCATGTAAGGGCTTAATAATGCATGCTGTGTAGACATTATACACACCATGCAGACCTTAAACACACCGTGTAGTCTCTTTCTAAAGAGAGTCATGTGGCTTGTCTGTGTAGAAGGACTTGAGTAGTGGAAGGAAATTCAAGTACATGCCCATGTGAAAGAATTATGGGAACATGCCGTGTGGTTTTTATACACGCCACGTAGTCCTGTTTTGTAATACTTCAATGTTTTCTATTACCTGTTTCCTTGTTACGGTTCTATTTCATAGTGTTTTATGATCATAATCTAAGGCATATGTTTGAACTTGTAGAGTCATGCCACCAAGATGACAACAAGTTGTTCGCCAAGAGGGAAGCAATGATTATACTCCAAGGGTGGTAGTCCATGGGCTACTAATTGATCCTCCAGTGGATCCAGATGTGGAGCCAGCTGTTATACCGGATGCAGGTGTTGATGTGTAGTTCTGTGAAAGATTTATGCGGTTCATGTAGACCTTCCAGGGAGAACCGCCTACTGCCACATCTATGGCAGAGCTGACACGAATATTCTAGTAGCATCATCTGCCAATGTTTTCAAGGGATGGCGGACCACTGGATGCAGAGTCATGGATGGATTCATTGCAGATAATCTTTGAACATCTTGAGACTCCTCTAGGGAAGATGGTCAAGCTTTCTACATATATGTTGTGTGATTCTACCAAGAGATGGTGGGATGTTACCACCTAGAATGAGCATCACTGATACATGGCATGGGAATATTTTCAAGCAGTCTTCTATGAATTTTTCTTCCCGGAGATGCTAAGGAAAGATTGAGCTCGAGAGGTCATGAATATGCAGTAGGGCGCCATGTCAGTGATGGAATATTCTTCCCGCATCACCAAAATACAGTGTTTTGCACCAATGCTGGTTGGTGATGAGACATTGAGGGATAGAATCTTTCATGATGGTAATTGACATGGCATCTGTGCACTTGTGAAATTTTTCTGGTTGCCGATAATGCATGTTATTGTGAAACATGCATTGATTACCAAGCAGAACCTGCATGAAGCTAGTGGTGCTGGCCAGGGTGGTTTGGCACTAGTTTCTAGTACTATTTCTATCAGTAAGAGGAAGAGGTAGATGTATTTTTATCACAGTGGAAGTAGTGGCCATATGAATTTTTCAGGTTTATAGGTCATGTGCTACTAGTTTGGTAAAGAGGGGCACACGATATCTCAGTGTCCATGTGATCCAGTGGAGTTTCGAGCTTGCGGAAAGATGGGCCATATCTAGTTTTTTTAGGGCATTTCCATCAGCGACTAGTGAGAGGGGTTCTGTGCAGACTCCGCATGTGGGAGTAGGGAAGAATCTTCTTAACAGTCAGGGAATTGGAATACTTCAGGACGTTCAGGGAGAGGTGGTGGTCGTGACCATGGAAGCCAGACACCAGAATCTCAAAGACAGTAGGGAGGGTAAGCTCTGGGTAGCCGAGTTGTGTCATAGGGCCGCGACACAGTGAAAACATATGCAGTGCAATAGACCCAACATGAGTAGGATCCCGGACCATCTATTGTCATAGGTAATATTATAGTTTCTTTAATTTTATCTTCAATACTTTTCTATATTGGTGCAACACATAGATTTATATCTATGCTCGTTATGGAGAGCCTTGGTATTTGTGATTCTTCTTCTTCTTCTGATATCATGATGCTGGACACTCCGTTGGGAATTAGAATGACAAGTATGCTTCGGTGCAAGGAGTTCCCCCATGAGGTTGGTGGGTGTCACCTTCTATGGGACATCTATGTCAAAGAGATGATAACTTATGATGTCACCATCGAGATAGACTAGTTGGTAATCTTCAGAGCCTTTAAAGATTTCTATCATCGTAGGGTGAGTTTAACCTCACCAGAGGGAGGATATTTTCAATACAAGGTAGAATGGGATGTCCATGAAACCTGACCTAGACCCAAGCATCATGGGAAAGGTGCTGTGATAGCCCAGATTACGAGTTTATATCTGGATGAACAAGGAACTTGTCAGAAGGATTTCCCTACAGTGGTTAATCATTACAGGGATGTCTTCCTGGATAACTTTTTAAGTCTAACTCCAGATAAATTGGTGGATTTCTCTATTGAGGTTGTTCCAGGTGTGATACCAGTGTTTATACCTCCATTTAGGATGGCTACACCAGAATTGCAGGATCTCAAGAGGCAGTTAAAGTATTTTCTGGAAAAGGGTTTCATATGACCCAATACTTCTCTTTGGGGTTTTTCTGTTCTATTTACGAAGAAGGTGGATGATACCCTCATATTCTGCGTGGATTATCGGAAGCTGAACCAGTTGATAGTCAAGAACTGATATCCCTTACCGAGGATTGATGATCTTTTTGATCAACTTCATGGAGCACGAGTGTTCTCGATGATTGACTTGAGATCCGGATATCATCAGTTGTGCGTTAGACCATCGGACACACTGCTTAGAACCTTTCAGAGCAGATATGGTCTATACGAGTACTTGGTAATGCTGTACAGACTCATGAATGTGTTAACAATTTTCTTGGATCTGGTGAATCATGTATTCCATCCATATCTGGATTCTTTTGTGGTAGTCTTTGTTGAAAATATCTTGGTGTACTCTCACCCTCGACACGACCATGCCTCCCATCTTGAGATCATACTAAGTACACTGAGAGAGCATCATCTATATGCTAATATCTCAAAGTGCCATTTTTGGATAGAACTTATACACTTCCTGTGTCATATTATCTCAGAGGAATGAGTTGTAGTAGACCTAGAAAAAGTGAGAGTGGTGGTTTCCTTGGAGAAACCTAATAATGTGTTTGAAATATGAAGTTTCTTGGGACCATCTAATTACTACAAGTGCTTTATATAGGACCTATTCTTATTAGCATCACCGTTGATAGGTTTGACTAAGCAGGGTGTGAAGTTCGTTTGGTTATAAGCTTCCAAAACAGCCTTTCAGGAGCTGAAGGGAAGGTTGACGTCAGCACCGGTCTTGATACTTCCAGAGCAAGGGAAGAGCTATACAGTTTACTGTGATGCATTGGGTATTGGGTTGAGAGCAGTGTTGATGCAGGGTGATCGAGAAGTTGCGTATGGGTCTCGGCAGTTGAGGCCACATGAAAGGAATTACCCGACACATTATATTGAGTTGGCTACAGTTGTTCATGCGTTATGCTTTTGTAGACATTATTTCTTGGGAGAACATTTTCTGATGTTTATGGACAAAAAAAAGTATTAAATACATCTTTACCCAATGTGACATAAATTTGATGTAGCGAAGGTGGGTTGAATACCTTCAGTCCTTCGACTTTGAGCTTGCCTATAAACCTAGTAATGGTAATTCAGTAGCTGATGAACTGAGCAGGAGGACTCAGTTACAGGCAGTGTAGGAGGCTAGTGGTGAGTGGAAGCTCATGGATTTGTTCGCTAAGATGCATTTGGAGGTTCACGATGGTCAGGGGAAAACCTATATTTCATCCTTAGCTATGACTTCTACCCTCCTAGAGAGAGTGAGTATGAGACAAATATCGAATTTAGAAGGCCTAGTGCTATGGGAGTCGTTGGCATGTGAGAACCCTCCTCCTAGATAGACGATAGGCAATGACGAGGTACTACGTATCCATGGACGAGTGTGGGTTACAAGGGTAATACGTGAGGAGTTGATGAAGTAATTTCATGCTTCATATTGGTAAGTGCATCATGGAGTTACCAAAATGTACCATGAATTGAGAAGTTAGTATTGGTGGCTGGGTATGAAAAGGGAGGTAGATGGGTTTTTACGAGATGTTCGACCTGTCAGTAGGTGAATGTGGAGCATCAAAGGCAAGCCGGACTGTTACATCAGTTACCCATTTCGGAGTGGAAATGGGAGGATGTGGTGATGGATTCGTGACTGGGTTTCTGAGGTTACCTCGAGGCAAGGACGCCATGTGGATTTTTGTGGACATGCTTACGAAGGTAGCTCAATTTTTGCCGATCAAGGTGACCTTCAGTGTTGATGAGCTTGGGAAGTTGTATATTCGAGAGGTAGTACATCTTCATGGGGTCCCTCGTTCTATAATTTCGGATAGGGATGCCTATTTTATGTCTCGTTTATAGCAGTCTTTTCTGAGGGCACTGGGTAAACAGGTGCTTCTGTGCACAACCTTCCACCCTTAGACCGATGTCCAGTTTGAGCATATGATACATGTGATAGAGGAAATGCTGCGTGCATATGTCCTGGACATTGGGGTCACTTGGGAGAAGCACATACCCATAGTCAAGTTTTCCTAAAATAATATTTTTCAAGGAACTATTGTGATGCCACCTTACGAGGATTTATATGGTAGGCCTTTTCGATCACCCTTGTTCTGGTTTGAGGCAGGTGAGACAACTTTACTAGGACCATGTCTCGTACAGGAGACTACAGAGCATGTCTGGTTGATATATAAGTAGATGGATACTACAAATTATTGTCACAAATCTTATGATGATCACTGCAGATGACCATTGGAGTTCGTGGTCAGGGATCAGTTTTGTTTTTGCATGTTTCACCGAAGTGGGGACACATGCAGATTAGGACATATGGTAAACATTCACTAAGGTATGTGGGGCCGTTTGATATTCTAGGGAGAGTCGGTCCAATTGCCTGTCGGTTTCAGTTACCACATAGGTATCGGTCCATGGACAATGTCTTCCACATATCTCATCTACGCCATTATCACTCAAACCCGTATCATGTTTTTCTGCCTGAAGAGGATGAACTTCTGGTCGGTGCATCCTTTGAGAAGCATCTGATTTGTATTGTTGATAAGAGCATGAAGGTTCTTTGAGGCCAGTCAATTCCTCTCGTACGGGTGCTATGGAAGCATGGTTGAGTGCATGATAAAACCTGGGAGTGGGAGACCAGTGTACGTGCTCAGTGGATAGAGTTGTTCTCTGCTTTATTTTCACCACCCATGGAAGGGAAATTCGAGGATGAATTTCTTTAAGGGGGGATGTTTGTAAGAACTCGGTTCTTATTGTTGAGTTATTGGTTTCTTCTTTTCCTTTTTCCTTAAGTGTTTTTGAGAAAATAAGGAATATGGGGAAAAATAACAATATTTTTTGGTACATGAAATGTAATTTTCCGCACACCGGGTACTTTGGCCGTGTGGAATGAGTATACAGGGCTTGTAGGCCTGTCGGCAATGAAGGGAGTAAAAATTTACTACACACCAATTACATAGTATATACACGCCATGTAATCATTAGGAAGTTGAATAGTAAGGTGGTGGGAGTAGCCGGAAGAAGAATGATAGTACACGCTGTGTACCTAGAAATACACACCATGTAACCAAGTTGACTAACGAACTATGGGGCAGTGGAAAGTAGCCGCTAGAGGAACTATTAAAAAATGGAAATTACACGCCGTGTACTTGAGAGTACACACCATGTAGTTATTTTTTTCGCTTAAAATAGAATGTACCCACCTATTTCGATATAGGAAGATTAGAACGCCCAAGATCCATGGGAGAAAAGGCCGGATCTTGGAATAGATCCCGACCGCACACCGGGAATCCGATTCCTTCGCCAACGATCTCGTTTGAACCTCGCAGGCGAGTTCTTCACTCTACTTGATTGTTTCTTTCCAATTATTTCCCAAGGGGAAGTTATTAACATTTTAAAGGGTGAAATTTTATCCAAGATCTACACCGTTCTCAGTTTATTTGGGAGGATTCATTCACGTATATCGATTAGAGGAGATCGAGGTATGTGGTCTGGTGTTTATTCCAACTATTGAGTTGATTTTGTGTACCATTGCGCTACACACCCATGTTTGGGGTGTCGTATGGCTGAGGCCTTAGCTGATAAGATATCCAGAGTTGCATAGATAACCTAATGAACATGTATAAAATGATTCTTGGGATTGTTTCCTTGATCAAGGGGCACCCCGAGGATGTGTTTCCCTTATTTAGCAGTATGGATAGGATACCTATGGGTATACAGTAATGATAACATGTTTGGAGTTTTCTTTAGAGGAAACATATTTATTTCTTTCTTATGTGTTGGGATTGGCTCGATTACTTTATTAGCTTGAGGGCAGTGTTTTGTTTAGCATGAGGGAAACTTTTCTCATGACATTGGTTAGTAGCTTCTCTGCATGTGGGCAAAATATCATATGCCAGAGGGAAATATTCATTATTCCTGTGAGCAGTCACCCACGGGTTTCGATTCTACTTACATGTGGGTAAGTATTTACATGTCTGAGGACAATTTTTACCTTGAGTATTCACTATAGTGATTTATTATGTTGTACCTTCCAAGATAAATAACAAACTTGGAATTGATAAATAATTAATAAAATGGAAATGTAACTGATAGAGATAGTTACTTTTGAGTACTGCCTAGTTTACCACATTTTATTATTCCACACTGTTGTTGCACAATTTCAATGACAGTTGGGAACGTACCATTGGTGGTTTCCTATTGGGATTTATTTCTCACACCATATTTGGGTCATGTCTTGGGCCCAATCATATTATATTGGTGTAGGAGTTGATAAGAGAAAGGAACCCTATACAAGTACTTGATTGTTGCAGAGGAGTATGAGAGCATGGGAACGATCATAGGCTTGAGATGTGGTTGAGTTCCTATTGCACTGTTTTAGTTTTTTTTGCTATACATGGTAATTTATATTGTATTATATTTGAGTGTAGTGTATCCTGTTTTGACTTCTTTCTTTGAAATAGGAATTATTTCATCATATATATATATATATGATTGTTGGTTATCTTTTTCTTTAGTACCGTTGTCCTTTTAGCTTTGTATTGTTTACTGCTTCCAATTTTGTGTATACTTATATTTTTCTACTATGATACACTTTGAAAAATGGGGGCATAGTTTCCCCATTATCATACCTAGTCCCTCACTGCTAGTCGTCATCCTTTGGAATTTTTGGAAATGTGTTTGAGGTCATGTGAGCAACCGGGTTTTGGGCACCCATTATGTGGCACCCGAATCCGGGACGTCAAAGGGGCCATGTTTTATGGGATCATAAATGAATTCCCCATCAAAGTAAATTTATCAGGTTATAGTATTGAAGAGAATGTTGGGGTGTCCAATTTGTGAGAAACTCACACACTCTGTTTGGTTGACGCATTCCTTAAAGACATCACTTTTAAAAAATATTTTTTTACCTCAATGACATGAATAACGATCCTTGAAGACAAAAAATTATGGGAATATCAAACAAGGTACAACACCTCCTCCAGAAATGAATGATTGACTGTAAAATAAAGTAAACGATATTAACAATATTTTTAGTAAAACATTTTCGAAAGACCTTACAAAATCTGGTTGGGTGAAGCGATAAATTTTATTTGAATTATTGTATTGGAATTTTTGGAATTTACAACATTTTCTGGATGTCATGAAGCTAGAAAAAATGTATTTGACAATGTTATTGGAATGTTACTAAATATTATTGGAAAAATAAAATATAGGATCAAGGCTTGGTTTTACATGATTGACATGAGGTTAAGGGAATATTTGGATCCAGTGAAGTGTAAAAGGTGGAGTTTTCTTCCCCTCTTATCTCACACTCTATACAAATAAGAAATTTTTTAATTTTTTTCTATTCCATAATAATATAAAATTTCTATATGGGTATTCATCATATATCATAAATTTTATGTCAATGACTAATTTTTAGTCACAAGGACTAAAATAACATGAATTTTATGTTTTGAGGAAATATTTGAGGCCAGTTTCTTTTCATTGCATTCAGACTCAAAATTTTTGAGAAACAGCGACCAAACTCTGCTTCTTTTTCAAAAGCTATATGAAGTAATGTTATATACCCAATAAAGTTTCTAATCACGAATAAGGATCTTACAGTCCTATTATTTGAATTAGATATCTTTTTCCCACCATCATTCTTTAATATAATGGTCCTACTAATGGTTCAATTGGTTAGATAGGTTAGACTATGTGGTACTATCCATTATATATGGATGCACCCCATTGAACGATATATAAAAATTTTGAAAGGGTTTTTCATGAATCGAAGATGGATTAAAGTTCATATTGAATAATGACATGTTTTTGAAGAAGATATTGAATTATATACCAATTATCCATCATATTATAATAGTATCAATCTCCCAAAATCTCATCACAGTAGATGCCTTATGGGTGATGAGATTTTCGGACGAGATGCTATTATAATTGGCTCTTCAGAGCAGGAGAAAGAGTACCTTTAAATTTTACATAATAGTGAAGATGTTGGTCAATACATCTAATCCCATAAATAAATTCTTAGATATTTGAATACATCATGGGATGAAGGATGGATATAAAATATACATAATCAATAGTTTGTAGGATGGTTCTGAGATCAAATTTATAAGGATTTATCGAAAATTTTGAATTCAGTTGTCAAAAAAAATAAATGGATAGCCAAATGATTGAATGAAAATGTTATATCTTAATGTTTTTTTGTAATTAATGGTAATATGTTCTATACAAAAGAACACAATGACTACCATATGATGAAAAAAGTGGTGTTACACTTATGGAGGAAGTGATGAACATATCTGGATCTAAGGATGGAAATAAAATTAATAAAAATATATCATATTTTGGCATTATTGACCAAATATATGAGTTGAATTATAAAAACATTAAAGTGATTATTTTACATTGTAGATGGGTTCACAATATAAGTGCGGTGAAATTTGATGAAATGTGATTGATGAAGGTGAATTTCACAGTGGAAGGGGAAAAAGATGATTCATTCATAATGGAAACAAATGTAGTGAAATTATTTTATGGGTCGAATCTAGCTAACATGAATTGGTCAATTTCTCTAATGGAGTCTAAAAAAATTTCGGGTCAGATGAAAATTAAATTGAGGATGTACCTTTTATTAAGAGATACAAATAATTTCATTCCAGTCCCTATGTAATTAATATCATGTGCATTAGAAGGGACCACAAAGAGGGAAATTGGATTCTTGATAGAGGAACAAAATCTGAAAAACGTTTTTAAAAAGAAATAGAATTCAATGAGAAGGTAAACGTGTTTTTTTATATTATGTTTTTTCTCATAATATTATATGTCCTCTATTTCATTAACATAATCAAAATAAAATTTTTCACTAATCATGCGGACAATATATTTTTGACATAATGATGTTACCAATCCCTCAAAAGAACAAACTATATTAATGGAAACCCTTTAAGAAGATGTAAAGGTAATGTTATTATATACTTTATTAATTTTAATTGAATAATATATAATGAAATGGTTATTAAATTTTCAATATTTCATGCAGAATTTGTTTATTTTTGAATATTTTCATCCATATTTCATGCCTTTCTTCACCTAAACATTAACATACCTCTTATCCCTCAAAAAATTTCACCCCTGTAGTTTTGGTTTTTATCTCTTTCCTTCAACTTCCCTCCACTACTCAATCATAGAGGTAATATGAATATTTCCATTGTAAAATAATTTTCCATGTAATTAATGTATTATTTATTATTTATGTTTAATTGATTTTTTATTATTACTCATATAATAATTGTTTTCTTATATAAGTGGATTATTTTGTTCAATTTGGGCTAGTTTGTTTGAAGATTCTCATTCTCATGAGATATTGGACTTCTAGCCTATAACTAAGACAATAAAAACAAGGAAATAAATCAAGAATGCATAAAACCATTATGAAAAGTTGAATTTCTACTAGTCATTTAATTATTATTTTTTTCATTTTATGTACTATTTTAATGTTAATTTCATTATCATTTTTATCGTATATTAATTTTATTTTTTTCACAAATATTTTGGGAAGGCATATTTTTAATTCAGCTATATGCAATAAGCTACAAAAGAGATAAAATGTTCCTTTCTACTAATATTACCAATCATTCTATTTATTTTCTTTTTCAACCTTCCAACACAATATATTGAGTTTATGTGCCTACATGAAAAAATTTTCTCATTGAAATCTAGAATAGTAAAGGAAGATCATGTGCCTATTGTAATAACTTCTCATTATATAATGAGAACCCGAGCTTCTTCTACTCTTCTGACATTCCATAGTGAGAAAGGTTTTCAGCTAAGAACATCGAGAAATATGATGTTTTTTATGTTTGAAAAATAACTTCAATGGATATCAGGGTAACACTGGAAAATGGGATTGTTTTCATACATTAGGGTGTGTAGGAATCAACCAAACCACAATCCAACACACGGTGTGAAAATTATGACTCCAAGTACTTATTTTTATTTAAAATTGATATCAATTTTAGTTGAAAATGGAACATATTGACTCCCAACTGATAAAAATATTCATATTAATTTGATAACTTAATAATATGATCCATATTTAATTTGTGATGTGTAGAAATCAACCTCACCTCAATGTGATAAATGATGTTCCAGATACGACACAATGTGTCTGTTATTAGTTTAAAATTGACATTTTATTTTAGAAAGTACCACACACTTAAAAACACAAAAAAATTCTTATATTTTCATGATAATTTATGAAATTAATTCATATGTCATTTGTTATGTGTAGGAATTTTTATCGCATCAAACCAATACATGATGTGATCAGTATATGTGAAAGTGCGTGTTTCATCTTTAAGATGAAATTTTAGAAAAATATACAAGTGATGTACTCAAAACCAATAAAACACATTCATATTGTTTTTATTCTTTTTTAAAATGATCCCTATGTCATTTAGGACATGTAGGAATCAGCCACACTACAATCTGATGCACGTTGTGATGGGTGTGACTCTAAGTGCATATTTATATTCAAAATTTACATCAATTTTATTAGAAAAGAAAATTGAACTAATCCAAAATGAGGAAACTCATCCAAATTGATTATATACATTACAAAAATTACCCAAATTTCATTTATGATATGTCGGAATTAAGCACACCTCAATCTATTACATGATGTGCACAGTAATACTAAATGTGTCAGTTATCAATTTAATATTGAAAATTTAGTTCAAAAAGTATCACTCACTGAAAACCAAGAAAATATACTAATATTTTGTTGATTATTTAGGAAATAAATTAATAATTCATTTGTGATGTGTATGATTTATTCTAACATCAAACTGATACATGATTCGATCAATATGATTCAAAGTGATAGTTTTATGTTTAAAATGAAATTTTAGTAAAAAATATAAGTGACATAATAAAATATGAGAAAATACATTGGGATTGTTTTTATAAATTATTTAAATAATACATATGTTATTTTGTATGTGTATGAATCAGACATGCCTCAATCTGATTAATGGTGTGATCTGTATGTCTCTAAGGGCATATGTTTTTTTTTCAAATTGACCTTAATTTGATTAAAACGAAAAAATGACCAACCCAAAACCAATAAAAGGAATTATTATTGTTTAGATACATTATAAAAATTATCCCAATGAAAATTTTTATGTGTAGGAATCATCCACACATCAATTTTAATCATGCTTTTCCCAATATAACTCAATGTGTCCGTTTTCAGTATAAAATTGACATTCTAGTTGAAATTTTTTTACTCACTAATAATTGATCAAATGCACATGGATTTTATTGATAATTTAGGTAACTGATTCAGAAAATATTTTATATATATTGTAATTTGAATCATGTAAAACCGATACACGATGGGATCCATAAGATTCAATGTGTGTGTTTCGTGTTTAAAATGAAATTTTAGAAAAAAATAAAAGGGACATAATAAAAATGTATAAAACACATTTATATTATTTTGATACTTTAGTAATCTTATCCTTATGTCATTTGGTATGTTTATAAATAAACCACACCTAAATCTGACACATGGTGGAACCGATATGACTCCAAGTGCATCTTTTTATTCATAATTGACATAAATTTTATTAAAAAGGAAACTAACCTACTCAAAACCAAGAGAGCATATACGGATTTTTTATATACATCATGGAAATGATTCAAAATCCATTTTTGATGTGTGATAATCAACCTCCCCTCAATAAAATACACAATGTACTCGATATGACTCAATGTGTCCATTAACTATTTAAAATTGATTTTTTTTTCAAAAAGTGTCACAAATTGAAAACCAAGAAACACACTAGGATTCTCGTGATAATTTGGGATATCAATTCATATGTTATTTGGGACATGTAAGAATTTTTAGCACATTAAACTGATATAATAAGTGATTTTTATGAGTCAAAGTGCATGTTTAAATTTCAAAAATGAAAGTTTAGTAAGAAATAAAAGGGGAAAAACTGAAAAAAAATTCGTATTATTTTGATACTTTAAGAAAATGAACCATATATTATTTTTGAACATTAAGGTATCAGCCTAACCTCAATCCAATTCTTGATGTGACTATTATGACACAAATTGCATCTTTTTATTTAAAATTTAGATCAATTTTAGTAAAAAATATAATTAACCTACTCAAAACAAAGAAAATACATTCATATTGATTATATGCTTTTGGGAAATTATCAATAAGTCATTTTTTTGATTATGAATCAATCAGAACTCAGTAAAATACACAGTGTTCCTAGTAGAAATAAAATCTTAGTTTAAAATTAGTTAACACTTTCTATTATTTTATTTCTTTATATGAGTACTATTAGAATAATTGTTTTCTTATACCGATATATTCATTTTTTCAAGAATGGGTGGTTTGTTTGGATATAACATGAGTTATGGTATGGATCAAAATAAAAAGGAATATTATTGTTTTTGAATATAGGTAATAATTTTTAATTATGTAAATTTATAAAAAATATTTGAAATGTCTATAATATAGTGTTTTCCCTTTTATTTGTGTTGTGAAATTCCTTGGATTTAAAATATGTACTGGTATTTGATTTTGTTGATATATAGTGCTATTTATAGTGTTGGGATGCGATATTAGGGTACATTTCATAGATGCTTCAATGTGCTGTGGCAACACGCTATTGTATACCCCTTTATCATTTCTTTTAAAAGTACTGATAAAGTTCCCCATTATCAGTTCTAACTAAAATCACTGATAAATGTTTCATTTATCATCAGTTCTAGAAGAACTGATAAAATTATAGATCTTTTAATATCACTATGGAATTAAGCATTTATATAGAATTAATAAAGGTATTTTCAAGCACTGTTAAAGGATCATTTTATAGTAGTGAACTGAGCATTTTTATCTTTTTCTACAAATCAAATCAGATTTTACATTAGCTCTTAAAGAATGATATTTATTCAAGAGTTTATATTTTTATTTAATATCATTAAAATTATCTTCATTCATATTACAATATTCCAAAATTTATCTTTTTTATATAACAATATCATTTTCATATTCATAATGATTTTAATTAAGTACTAGAGATATAATAGGTACATTATATATGTTTTTAATGAAGAAATTATTATATCTGTCAGCCTTTCTTCATGAGTTGAGTCTGAGTCACTAGAGAATTCCATAGAAATAGTCCATGTGCCTTTTATTTCTTTCTAATACTTTTTTACTTTTACTTATACATTTTTTTGTACATCAACTTGGGTTAATCATCCTTAACATGTCCTTTTCATTTACACACATAACAGGTAATATGATTATAATTTTCATTTATTTTCATTCCCTTATTCAAATTTTTGACGCTATTATACTCCTCCTTATTTCTTTGTTATCTAATGAATTTATTCTTCTTATATAATTTCATAAATCTTTTGTCCATATGGTCCATTTCCTTATCAATATTGGTTGGTGATTCCACACTAGTGGAGCTTTCAGCTTAATTTTTGTTTCTCCCTATTTTGATGTAATAGTATTAAAAAAGTCATATCTACTCTTAAGTTCATCATCTTATACTATATTATCTTTACTTTCTTCCTCATACATCATCAACTTCCCAATCTATTCCTTAAAAGGCAATTTACTAATGTCACGTGATTCTTTTATTGAAACAGAGGCCCCTCTCCATCACTCTTGAAGACATCTAAGTAGATGCATGAATGGATCTTTTTCTGATGGTGGATTCTTCAAGGAACTCCTTATGTTAACTATCTCAATAATCCTAATATATATATTTAAATAATTCATCAGGTTTCATGTTAAATGTATCATATTTAATTGTATAAGTGTTCAATATAATTTATTTCAAATTATAATTTCCTTCCTGTGAAATAACTATGTATACCATAATTCATAAGTAGTTTTACTTGTAGATATCCAATTAAATATATCTTCTTCAAATTTAGAATAAAGAGAATTTAAATCATTCCATTTTTTATAATATAATTTAGTAGCATTATCCCATTTATTCCTAGAAGTCTTGGGTAATTCATGTTTATCTTCTATAGTAGAAACAAAAGTGAAAACCCATGATTTGAAGATGAATTTTAAGGTTTATATTACACTAAGTATAATTTTTTGAATTAAATAAAGGAGGTATTTTGGTAAAAAAACCTTCATTTTTATTATCCATTTAAAGAACTAAATTTGGAACTAAATGAAATTTATGATATTTAAAACACAATTAAAATCACATTTTAAATGATTTTGAAAACACTTTGACACATAATGTTGGTTAAAGTGTGTATCTCAAGAGGGGTCTTGGGATTAATTGAGTACCTAATAAAAATTTATGTTTAAATATGTTTTAATAAAATCCCCCAAATATATAAAATATCACATTTATTCAAAACATCAGATTGATATAAGTTTGAATATTTTAAAATATTTCTCAAAGAGTGATTAAGTCTCAGTTAAAATAATTTAAGGAAATTAAATCAACTTTTGAAATAAATTTTATAATAAAAACCTTATATAAACACTAATTAATATTTACTATCAATTTAGTCATTTTTATTATATTTTAAAACAAATTTAGTTTAGTTCTTTGAAAAAAACAAAACAAAACACACCAAGGAATAAATACAAGAGGTTCAATATCAATAAAAGAAATAGTCTTATCCACATGGAAATAACCAACTATGATGAATATTAAATAAAAATAATATTGATCTACAAACTAGATCAGGTATACATAATAGCTAACTAGCTGTCTTGGCCATATATGGACCTCTTCCATAATTCGTATGGGAAAATAATAAACAGAAGCTATGCATAAACCACTTCCACAACACTGTGGGTAAAAAATAGATATAATGTTAATAAGATATCAACTATCTTACATTTAATACTCACAAGTCATTGTTTGTTACATAAACAGATTAATGAAAAACTGCTCAAAATGTAAAGGTAATAAGAATTATGAGAAAGTAAAGACACAGAGAAGGTAGTTTTGCTCGATCTGATGTGCTGTGAAGCTTTAGTCTCATCTGATGTATCTTAAGTGTAAATACAGATATTTATTATAAAGTTGTAGTAAAATAAAACTTCAAAATATGTCTTATTCTATCTATATTAATGGATCTGAATGTTTTTTATGCTCCGCTTTCTCACAACTGTGCGTAGGTAATATGAACTGTGTAAGTTCTCTTGTTATCTTTAGGATTTTTTGAATATAGTTTCATCTCACTTTACATGTGTGTTTCCATCTGTGTGTGTATCTCAATATCTTCCTGATGGATTCTTCATCACCATTTTAAAAAAATACTCAAGAAGAATCACCTAGATCCTTTGTTCTATGTACTGTAAAACTGACACAAACATTAATGCATCTCTTCAATATATTAAGAAAAATAAATAAAATAACACCCAAAATTAAATTCAATAATATATCCATCTAAATAATTTAATTTAAATTAATAAAAACTATGATAATGAATCTTTTGAATGGTGAGGCCACTCTGGAAGTGAATTAAGTTTGATCTGAGCCATGATGATAGTGGGTCATGCTCAACAGTGACACATTGTCTAAAAAAGTCATCTCAGCACTTTTCCAATTTTTATGGTGATAGGTAATGTCTGACAGTGGATCATCTGATGGTGACTCAGGTCTTGCAGTGACTCCTCTCTAGTAGTTGGTCATTTTGACACTTATCCATATTTTCGTACTGGCGGTGACTCATCTCTAATAGTAGGTGTTTTGATCATTTTTTCAAATTTCATAATTCAATGACGAGTCATATATGATGATCGGCCTTTCCTATACTTTTCCAATGTTTCATCATAACAATGAGTCATCCTTGATGTTGAAAAATCGTCATTGGTGAGTAGAGTCTAATAGTGGGTCCTTCCAACACTTAGCCAATATTTCACCAATTTTCTTTATAGGATAATATGTTATCAAAATTAAACAAAACTAATTAATACCATAAGAAAAAAGATTTTGTGAACATTAAAAAAAGGGATCCAAAAAATAAAATTATATATAAGAGGATAATGGTATTAAATGGAAATAGGGTATTATTTAAACTATAGGAAAGGAATCATCGAATACATATTAATAAAGTATCAAGGGATTCAAATTTTAGATAAAGAAACATTTATATCTTGGTTAAAAATTCAATAAAAATGATAGAAGGTAGATATAGTTACCCAAACATTTTACACATATTATTACATTATTTATAAACACAAATAACCAATAAGTATAACCCAAATATCCAAATATCTATTGTGTTTGGAAGACTAGTTTCATAATACATTGTTAGGAAAATAAAACATGACATCCTAATAATATTCTCCGTAATGAGATCCTAAATCCATTTCAGCTCTAAAAAAATCATAGGAGATCATGAGGAATGTATATAAGTAGGGGGGTGTTCCAAAAATATTAGTATAGAAATAATGATGGTAAGGGAACATAAAGTCTGTGTCAAAGGTATAAATGATTTTATAAAATAATAGGTTCATGAGAAATCACATGGAAGCATAACATATTGAAAATGGTATCATAGGATCAAATAAACAAAGGAAATGTAGAAAAGACAATTGGAATGACATAAAAATGTGCCAGGGATAACTTTCTAGACAATATCACATGGTGAACATAGTCCCATAATGGATTCATTTTACTCATTAATCCCACACATAATGTCTCACGAAACAGAATATTTACAAAATTAATTAGAAAACTATATGGGGGAACCTATCATAAAAATTTCATAATTATGTGTTCCAAAAAAGCAAATAAATCATAAGGAATAAAAATAAGAATTACATGTGGGAAAAATGGGGTGTATAATCTTGCCTCATATCATAATCAAAGGAAAATTAATAATGAAGAATTAGATAAATGAACATAAGAAATGTATTACCAAATAAATAGAAGGGATAATAAGATAGTTATATGTGTGATAGTCATATATTAATGATTTAGAATCATTCCATATAATTAAATAAAGACAGAATTTGATTTAGGGAGAGAATGGTCATAACATGAACAAAAGGGAATTTTAGAGAGACCTCGTACATAAAACTGGAATTCTCACATGTATTCATTTTCTTCATGAATAGAAAATAAATTAATTATATAATTTAAAAATAATTTTTAAATTTTAATAATCCTTTTATTTTAATATTTTCATGTATTATTCAACAACATAACCATTTTGGTTCATGTTGGTTGTTGTGGTTATATTTAGTTCATATGTCCAAAATCACTTTGGCATGTTGACTATTTTTAATGATATTAAAATTTCAACATCTACAGAATAATAATCTTGTAATAATTACCATTTCTATACATAAATTATAATTTTAAAACCAACCATGAAATATGGTTTCGGAAAATTAAAAATGTTACATCAATTGAGATAGTATGTTGTACGCACTCTTTAGTAACACACCAATTTTTCAATAATCTTGATGGAAAGAAGGTAACTGATATATTATATTTTCCTAAAAATTTATTTTTTTATAAATTTTTTTTACTTATTTAAATAGATTTATACAAACCATCATTATGAGGATGTATTGAAAGGAATATCACATTTATTTGTAGAGGTTGCAATCCACACTGGCATATGAAAAATGTTATCATCATTCAATTAATGGAAAGGTAAGAAAATATATGATAAATTACTTTCATAGAATTATAATTATGTCTTGTATAATATATATATATATATATGAATATGTATATTAAATCCACCATCATGAACATCTGTGAGAGGTGATGATGTAAATTGGATTACTTTACTTTGTGATGCCGTAGTCCGCCAAACACACGAATAATGATTTTATGTCCCATTTTTTGAAAGAATAGATGGATTTAGGTTTTTACATTAATTTAATAAAATCTTAGTATATGTGATACATCGAAGTTATAATATAAGTGTGGTTGAGTACTATTTTTTTTGAGGTGGAAGAAGAAATAAAAAAATGCTTAATAGTAATGAAACATCTTCTTTGGAAAACATCATTGGGTTTGCACCAAAATTATTTATAGAAGATTTTTATAATCAATCCATGGGTTATAGGACATGTTAATGCAAGTATGGAAATTATTTGTGATGGTTCTGGATGAAATAAACAAATTTTTAATTTAGAGATGATAATATAGGAGGTTCCCATTTATAAGTAAGGAATGAAAATTTTAAAAGTACACAAAACATTCAATAATGGAAATTCACTCTCAATCATAGTGACAAAAAATTGATAAACAATAGAGTTTATAGAAGATAAGTTTGAGCCACACCTCCACCACTAAAAATGAAACATTTTTAAACATTTTATTCCATTTATAAATAAGGTAAATCAATTTTACCTTTTTATTTTTCAACATGGTAACTTGTTTTTTACACACATGTAATTTATTATTTATTCCAAATGATAAAATGAGACTTAGTAGATAATTTGGACCTAGTTATTCTGAATAAGAACATCAATTTTCTTAGTAAATAATCCTCTATTTGTAGAAAATTAATTTTTACACAATCACTGGTAACGCACATATCCCCATTTTAACCTTAACAATGATAATTAATTTTTAATCTTTTGAATATCCATTAGAACCAAAAGTTATGTAATAATTATTACATAATATTAATTATTATAATTAAAAATATTAAATCCATTTATAAAATTGAATTCTTAGATTCAGAAGAATTAAATTTAAAATTAATCCCACAAAACATGATAAAACCAAGTTTTTTGGGAAATTTTATTTTTCAAGAAATAGATGATATTATTTTAATAATATTACTAGGAATATTAATTATATGAATTTAAATTTTTATAATTAGATATATTTATTTTAAAATGATAAAATAATAATTGATAGTGGTGGGGGTTGAATAATTTTATCATTTTTTATAAGTTTCAAAACATTTAGAAACCTAACCCTTATGACCTATGGAGATTTATATCCTTTAAATCCATTTGTAAATAACCTTTCATGAAAATGTAGGAAATCAAAAAAAAAAGAACACATGGTTCGGCCTCAGTGTGAGAACCTACTTCCTTACTATAGCCACTCTCATGGGTCTATGGAACTCCAATATTATGAATAAGTGAGTAAAAATTGTGAAAACTCTTGTTAGTCACCTTCTATATCCTGAATGAAAATATTATAATAACTCTCATAAGTTTACAATGTTTAAGTATTAAACAATTGAGCCGAATAAAAGAATAAAAACATTTTTGAATCTACTCCATGCTCAAAATGCCGAATCCTATTTTTGTTAAAAGATCATTCGGATTATCATAGAAAAGTGGTTCTAGTTTTATCACAATAATGGTTCTACTTTTCAAATAATAGTGGTTCTACTTTTCTCAGAATATTGATTCTATTTTTTCTCTACACAAAAACTCAATAAAAATAATCTTCAATCAAGAAGGAACTTTTCCCTTGGAATTCTCCGGTGCTTCACCTTTAGCACATATATAAAAGTTGAAAATGATATAATGATATGAGAAATTATTTATAATAATGTTATAAAACAAAGTATGTGAAACTTGAAATCATTCCTACTTCCTTAAATATCAAAACTCTGCAAATATCTCACATTTAACATTCAATCTTTGACCATTGCAAACCTCAAATTTTTATGAGATATATAAAAAATTCAAATTCATGTTTGACTTCTTCAACACTTTGTATATTTATCAGAATGATAATGATCGATCTAGGGTATGAATATCTAATTATGATAAAGTTGTATCTTTGTTCTGATTTTTCTCTAAATCTTGGTTCAGATTTTTCTCACAAAATTGGATCATATTTTTTAATAATATTATTTCTGTAATTTCTCAGAAAACTAGTACAGATTTTCTTAGAATCATGGTTCCATTATTTATCAGAAATATGGTTCCAATTTTCTTAAGATCATTGTTTGGATATTTCTTAGAAAACTTCTTCTGAATTTCTTATAATCATGGTTCACATTTTTCTCGAAAACCTGGTTTTGATTTTCTTAGATAAATGGTACAAATTTTCCTCAGAAAACTGGTTCCTATTTTCATAGAATATTGGTTTCAATTTATCTTAGAAAAATGGTAATGATTTTCTAGAATCATGGTTCTAATTTTATATAGAATATTTCTTTCAATTTTCTGAAATGTTGGTTCTTTTTTTTAGAACAATAATTTTAGATTTGATTTAAATTCATTTTAGTGGTTCTTATTTCTTCGAACCTCTCCAACATTTATTTAAAATATTTTATCATGAAATTTCTCATGATTTGTGAGAACTTTTTTATCAGTAAATCATTGTCTAAATTTTTTATATTGTTTGAAAAACTTTCTAAATTATGAATTCTCAATATTTATCAACATCCTATTTCAAAACTATTTAGCAACAAACAGACTTATTCATTCAGCAATTTTTGTCTCAAAAACATCATTCTTAATAACTCATGAAACCTCATTCTTCTTGGAAAACAAAAAAATTATTATACAAAAACTGATAGTTTCAACAAATAAAAATAATTTTTAAAACAATTTATCATAATGGTACTTCACTCTCCCCCATTGGATTTGTTGAAAACCCTCGTTAACGACTTTCCCAACTCTTATAATTTTTTTCCCAACTCAACATTTGAAAAAAAATCATATATTTTTTGAATTTTATAAAAATAAATCCTTTCTCAAAAAAGTGTTCTCTCACACCATAATAATAGATAATGTAATGTTGTGATGGAATTCCATACCTCAGTGGAAATAAAATTTTGCAACTATCCAAAGATAACTTCTCCTCAATTATCTTTTTTCTCTCAATCTTATATTTTCTTTTCTCACTTTTATTTCTCTATCACTTTTCTTCTTCTCTCCCCTATTAGATTATAACCACATTGTTAGATTAATTAATGAAATATAAGTAAAAACCTTATTAAATATGATACTTTCTTTACCCCTTTATTAACACAATCCAAATCACAGTGGGGGATAACTTCCATACGGGGTTTAGGAAGCCATGATAGGAGGTTGAACCTGAAGTTGCAACCTCAATTGAAGAATAATTCCTTATATATTTATTTCTTAAAAATATTAGCACTATGATACTTTGTTCAAATGTATTCTAGAAAAATATCTCCCACAACAATATTCTCTTTTATAAATTGAAACACTATTACAATGTGTTTTGATATTGAATGTTGGATAGGATTCCTAAAAAGATCAAATTCAATCTGATTATCAAAATAATTCGTCAATTTTTTAGAACATTTACTATAAAATATTCCAATTAAATTTTCATCCAAAAAATTTGTGTAAAAGCCTGAGTGGCTACAACATATTAAATTCAGTTGTTCTCAAATTTACTAAAAATTATATCTTACTATGCCAACTCACACTACATTCACCCATAAAAAATGTTTCTCTAGAAGTTTTTACTAATTGAAAATTAAATTTTTTATTTTCAAAAACTTCTAGGAAAATTGAGAAATCAAGAATCACTTTAAGAGAATGTGATAAACCATACAAGATCACAACAGATAACAACTGCAGTCCAAGAGCATGCAATCAAACCCCAATAACATACCAGCAAAACCACTACAAATCATAATATCCATACTCATCACTGCACCTAGCACATGTGTTCTCCTCCGTAGTGGTTGATTCCCATTCATAAGCTAGATTATACTGCCTTAAGAGATAATCACCTTGGTCCTGACTACTCATTTGATCCAGTGAGAGCTGACCTGGGAAAAGTTTCATGGGTAAGCTATCTTTTTTGAAATCATGGATCACCCCGTGATCCCTCTTAGAGGAAGAACTTGTATTCTCCAGTCATAGTAGATAAGAGTAGTCCTTCCTTGTTTTTTTCTTAGAGTATAAGACAACACTTCTTCATCCTCAGTCATCCTTTTATCCCCAACTTGTACAATATCACTATAGGAACGGTTTCCCAAACCAATCATATTTTCTTTATCACCCCTAGAAATATACCCCCTCTTTCCAAATAAATTCTCCAAAACATTTTTTTACACCCATTGTCAGTCCCTGTTATCTGTTCATGCATGTTGCATTAAATCATTGAGTTTATGTGCCTACATGAAAAAATTTTCTCATTGAAATCTAGAATAGTAAAGGAAGATCATGTGCCTATTGTAATAACTTCTCATTATATAATGAGAACACGAGCTTCTTATACTCTTCTGACATTCTATAGTGAGAAAGGTTTTCAGCTAAGAACATCGAGAAATATGATGTTTTTTATGCTTGAAAAATAAATTCAATGGATATAAGGGTAACACTGGAAAATGAGATTGTTTTCATACATTAGGGTGTGTAGGAATCAACCAAACCACAATCCAACACAAGGTGTGAAAATTATGACTCCAAGTACTTATTTTTATTTAAAATTGATATCAATTTTAGTTGAAAATGGAACATATTGACTACCAACTGATAAAAATATTCATATTAATTTGATAACTTAATAATATGATCCATATTTAATTTGTGATGTGTAGAATTCAACCTGACCTCAATGTGATAAATGATGTTCCAGATATGACACAATGTGTCTGTTATTAGTTTAAAATTGACATTTTATTTTAGAAAGTACCACTCACTTAAAAACACAAAAAAATTCTTATATTTTCATGATAATTTATGAAATTAATTCATATGTCATTTGTTATGTGTAGGAATTTTTATCGCATCAAACCAATACATGATGTGATCAGTATATGTGAAAGTGCATGTTTCATCTTTAAGATGAAATTTTAGAAAAATATACAAGTGATGTACTAAAAACCAATAAAACACATTCATATTGTTTTTATTCTTTTTTAAAATGATCCCTATGTCATTTGGGACATGTAGGAATCAGCCACACTACAATCTGATGCACGTTGTGATGGGTGTGACTCTATGTGAATATTTATATTCAAAATTTACATCAATTTTATTAGAAAAGAAAATTGAACTACTCCAAAATGAGGAAACTCATCCAAATTTATTACATACATTACAAAAATTACCCAAATTTCATTTATGATATGTAGGAATTAACCACACCTCAATCTATTACACGATGTGCACAGTAATACTAAATGTGTCAGTTATTAATTTAATATTGAAAATATAGTTCAAAAAGTATCACTCACTGAAAAACAAGAAAATATACTAATATTTTATTTATTATTTAGGAAATAAATTAATAATTCATTTGTGATGTGTATTATTTATTCTAACATCAAACTGATACATGATTCGATCAATATGATTCAAAGTGAGAGTTTTAGGGTTAAAATGAAATTTTAGTAAAAAATAAAAGTGACATAATAAAATATGAGAAAATACATTGGGATTGTTTTTATACATTATTTAAATAATACATATGTTATTTTGTATGTGTATGAATCAGAAATGCCTCAATCTGATTCATGGTGTGATCTGTATGTCTCTAAGGGCATATGTTTTTTTTTCAAATTGTCCTTAATTTGATTAAAACGAAAAAATGACCAACCCAAAACCAAGAAAAAGAATTATTATTGTTTAGATACATTATAAAAATTATCCCAATGAAAATTTTTATGTGTAGGAATCATCCACATATCAATTTTAATCATGCTTTTCCCAATATAACTCAATGTGTCCGTTTTCAGTATAAAATTGACATTCTAGTTGAAATTTTTTTACTCACTAATAATTGATCAAATGCACATGGATTTTATTGATAATTTAGGTAACTGATTCATAAAATATTTTATATATATTGGAATTTGAATCATGTAAAACCGATACGCGATGGGACCATAAGATTCAATGTGTGTGTTTCGTGTTTAAAATGAAATTTTAGAAAAAAATAAAAGTGACATAATAAAAATGTATAAAACACATTTATATTATTTTGATACTTTAGTAATCTTATCCTTATGTCATTTGGTATGTGTATAAATAAACCAAACCTAAATCTGACACATGGTGTGACTGATATGACTTCAAGTGCATCTTTTTATTCATAATTGACATCAATTTTATTAAAAAGGAAACTAACCTACTCAAAACCAAGAGAGCATATACGGATTTTTTATATACATCATGGAAATGATTCAAAATCCATTTTTGATGTGTGATAATCAACCTCCCCTCAATAAAATACACAATGTACTCGATATGACTCAATGTGTCCATTAACTATTTAAAATTGATTTTTTTTTCAAAAAGTGTCACAAATTGAAAACCAAGAAACACACTAGGATTCTCGTAATAATTTGGGATATCAATTCATATGTTATTTGGGACATGTAAGAATTTTTATCACATTAAACTGATATAATAAGTGATTTTTATGAGTCAAAGTGCATGTTTAAATTTCAAAAATGAAATTTTAGTAAGAAATAAAAGGGGCAAAACTGAGAAAAAAATTCGTATTATTTTGATACTTTAGGAAAATGATCCATATATTATTTTGAACATTAAGGTATCAGCCTAACCTCAATCCAATGCTTGATGTGACTATTATGACACAAATTGCATCTTTTTATTTAAAATTTAGATCAATTTTATTAAAAAAGACAATTAACCTACTCAAAACAATGAAAATACATTCATATTGATTATATGCTTTTGGGAAATTATCCATAAGTCATTTTTTTGATTATGAATCAATCAGAACTCAATAAAATACACAGTGTTCCTAGTAGAAATCAAATCTTAGTTTAAAATTAGTTAACACTTTCTATTATTTTATTTCTTTATATTAGTACTATTAGAATAATTGTTTTCTTATACCGATATATTCATTTTTTCAAGAATGGGTGGTTTGTTTGGATATAACATGAGTTATGGTAGGGATCAAAATAAAAAGGAATATTATTGTTTTTGAATGTAGGTAATAAGTTTTAATTATTTTAATTTATAAAAAAATATTTGAAATGTCTATAATATAGTGTTTTCCCTTTTATTTGTGTTGTGAAATTCATTGGATTTAAATTATGTACTGGTGTTTGATTTTGTTGATATATAGTTCTATTTATAGTGTTGGGATGCGATATTAGGGTACATTTCATAGATGCTTCAATGTGCTGTGGCAACATGCTATTGTATACCCCTTTATCATTTCTTTTAAAAGTACTGATAAAGTTCCCCATTATCAGTTCTAACTAAAATCACTGATAAATGTTTCATTTATCATCAGTTCTAGAAGAACTGATAAAATTCTAGATCTTTTAATATCACTATGGAATTAAGCATTTATATAGAATTGATAAAGGTATTTTCAAGCACTGTTAAAGGATCATTTTATAGTAGTGAACTGAGCATTTTTATCTTTTTCTACAAATCAAATCAGATTTTACATTAGCTGTTAAAGAATGATATTTATTCATGAGTTTTTATTTTTATATAATATCATTAAAAGTATCTTCATTCATATTAAAATATTACAAAATTTCTGTTTTTTATATAACATTATCATTTTCATATTCATAATGATTTTAATTAAGTACTAGAGATATAATAGGTACATTAGATATGTTTTTCATGAAGAAATTATTATATATGTCAGCCTTTCTTCATGAGTTGAGTCTGAGTCACTAGAGAATTCCATAGAAATAGTCCATGTTCCTTTTATTTCATTCTAATAATTTTTTACTTTTCCTTATACATTTTTTTGTACATCAACTTGGGTCAATCATCCTTAACATGTCCTTTTTCATTTACACACATAACAGGTAATATGATTATAATTTTCATTTATTTTCATTCCCTTATTCAAAATTTTGACGCTATTATACTCCCCCTTATTTCTTTGTTATCTAATGAATTTATTATTCTTATATAATTTCATAAATCTTTTGTCCATATGGGCCATTTCCTTATCAATATCGGTTGGTGATTCCACACTAGTGGAGCTTTCAGCTTAATTTTTTTTATTTTTCTCCCTATTTTGATGTAATAGTATTAAAAAAGTCATATCTAATCTTAAGTTCATCATCTTATACTATATTATCTTTACTTTCTTCCTCATACATCATCAAATTCCCAATCTATTCCTTAAAAGGCAATTTACTAATGTCATGTGATTCTTTTATTGAAACAGAGGCCCCTCTCCATCACTCTTGAAGACATCTAAGTAGATGCATGAATGGATCTTTTTCTGATGGTGGATTCTTCAAGGAACTCCTTATGTTAACTATCTCAATAATACTAATATATATATCTAAAATAATTCATCAGGTTTCATGTTAAATGTATCATATTTAATTGCATAAGTGTTCAATATAATTTATTTCAAATTATAATTTCCATCCTGTGAAATAACTATGTATACCATAATTCATAAGTAGTTTTACTTGTAGATATCCAATTAAATATATCTTCTTCAAATTTAGAATAAAGATAATTTAAATTATTCCATTTTTTATAATATAATTTAGTAGCATTATCCCATGTATTCCTAGAAGTCTTGGGTAATTCATGTTTATCTTCTATAGTAGAAACAAAAGTCAAAACCCATGATTTGAAGATGAATTTTAAGGTTTATATTACACTAAGTATAATTGTTTGAATTAAATAAAGGAGGTATTTTGGTAAAAAAAACCTTCATTTGTATTATCCATTTAAAGAACTAAATTTGGAACAAAATGAAATTTACGATATTTAAAACACAATTAAAATCACATTTTAAATGATTTTGAAAAAACTTTGACACATAATGTTGGTTAAAGTGTGTATCTCAAGAGGGGTCTGGGGATTAATTGAGTACCTAATAAAAATTTATGTTTAAATATGTTTTAATAAAATCCCCCAAATATATAAAATATCACATTTATTCAAAACATCAGATTGATATAAGTTTGAATATTTTAAAATATTTCTCAAAGAGTGATTAAGTCTCAGTTAAAATAATTTGAGGAAATTAAATTAACTTTTGAAATAAATTTTATAATAAAAACCTTATATAAACACTAATTAATATTTACTATCAATTTAGTCATTTTTATTATATTTTAAAACAAATTTAGTTTAGTTCTTTGAAAAGAAACAAAACAAAACACCCCAAGGAATAAATACAAGAGGTTCAATATCAATAAAAGAAATAGTCTTATCCACATGGAAATAACTGGCTATGATGAATATTAAATAAAAATAATATTGATCTACAAACTAGATCAGGTATACATAATAGCTAACTAGCTGTCTTGGCCATATATGGAACTCTTCCATAATTCGTATGGGAAAATAATAAACAGAAGCTATGCATAAACCACTTCCACAACACTGTGGGTAAAAAAATAGATATAATGTTAATAAGATATCAATTATCTTACATTTAATACTCACAAGTCATTGTTTGTTACATAAACAGATTAATGAAAAAAATGCTCAAAATGTAAAGGTAATAAGAATAATGAGAAAGTAAAGACACAGAGAAGGTAGTTTTGCTCGATCTGATGTGCTGTGAAGCTTTAGTCTCATCTGATGTATCTTAAGAGTAAATACAGATATTTATTATAAAGTTGTAGTAAAATAAAACTTCAAAATATGTCTTATTCTATCTATATTAATGGATCTGAATGTTTTTTATGCTCCGCTTTCTCACAACTGTGTGTAGGTAATATGCACTGTGTAAGTTGTCTTGTTATCTTTAGGATTTTTTGAATATAGTTTCATCTCACTTTACATGTGTGTTTTCATCTGTGTGTGTATCTCAATATCTTCATGATGGATTCTTCATCACCATTTTAAAAAAATACTCAAGAAGAATCACCTAGATCTTTTGTTCTATGTACTGGAAAATTGACACAAACATTAATGCATCTCTTCAATAGATTAAGAAAAATAAATAAAATAACACCCAAAAATAAATTCAATAATATATCCATCTAAATAATTTAATTTAAATTAATAAAAACTATGATAATGACTCTTTTGAATGGTGAGGCCACTCTGGAAGTGAATTAAGTTAGATCCGAGCCATGATGATAGTGGGTCATGCTCAACAGTGACACATTGTCTAAAAAAAGTCATCTCAGCACTTTTCCAATTTTTATGGTGATAGGTAATGTCTGACAGTGGATCATTTGATGGTGACTCAGGTCTTGCAGTGACTCCTCTCTAGTAGTAGGTCATTTTGACACATATCCATATTTTCGTACTGGCGGTGACTCATCTCTAATGGTAGGTGTTTTGATCATTTTTACAAATTTCATAATTCAATGACGAGTCATATATGATGATCGGTCTTTCCTATACTTTTCCAATGTTTCATCATAACAATGAGTCATCCTTGATGTTGAAAAATCGTCATTGGTGAGTAGAGTCTAATAGTGGGTCCTTCCAACACTTAGCCAATATTTCACCAATTTTCCTTATAGGATAATATGTTATCAAAATTAAATAAAACTAATTAATACCATAAGAAAAAATATTTTGTGAACGTTAAAAAAAGGGATCTAAAAAATAAAATTATATATAAGAGGATAATGGTATTAAATGGAAATAGGGTATTATTTAAACTATAGGAAAGGAATCATCGAGTACATATTAATAAAGTATCAAGGGATTCAAATTTTAGATAAAGAAACATTTATATCTTGGTTAACAATTAAATAAAAATGATAGAAGGTAGATATAGTTACCCAAACATTTTACACATATTATTACATTATTTATAAACACAAATAACCAATAAGTATAACCCAAATATCCAAATATCTATTGTGTTTGGAAGACTAGTTTCATAATACATTGTTAGGAAAATAAAACATGACATCCTAATAATATTCTCCGTAATGAGATCCTAAATCCATTTCAGCTCTAAAAAAATCATGGGAGATCATGAGGAATGTATATAAGTAGGGGGTGTTCCAAAAATATTAATATAGAAATAATGATGGTAAGGGAACATAAATTCTGTGTTAAAGGTATAAATGATTTTATAAAATAATAGGATCATGAGAAATCACATGTAAGCATAACATATTGAAAATGGTATCATAGGATCAAATAAACAAAGGAAATGTAGAAAAGACAATTGGAATGAAATAAAAATGTGTCAGGGATAACTTTCTAGACAATATCACATGGTGAACATAGTCCCATAATGGATTCATTTTACTCATTAATCCCACACATAATGTCTCACGAAACAAAATATTTACAAAATTAATTAGAAAACTATATGGGGGAACCAATCATAAAAATTTCATAATTATGTGTTCCAAAAAAGCAAATAAATCATAAGGAATAAAAATAAGAATTACATGTGGGAAAAAATGGGGTGTATAATCTTGCCTCATATCATAATCAAAGGAAAATTAATAATGAAGAATCTGATAAATGAACATAAGAAATGTATTACCAAATAAATGGAAGGGATAATAAGATAGTTATATGTGTGATAGTCATATATAAATGATTTAGAATCATTCCATATAATTAAATAAAGACAGAATTTGATTTAGGGAGAGAATGGTCATAACATGAACAAAAGGGAATTTTAGAGAGACCTCGTACATAAAACTGGAATTCTCACATGTATTCATTTTCTTCATGAATAGAAAATAAATAAATTATATAATTTAAAAATACTTTTTAAATTTTAATAATCCTTTTATTTTTATATTTTCATGTATTATTCAACAACATAACCATTTTGGTTCATGTTGGTTGTTGTGGTTATATTTAGTTCATATGTCCAAAATCACTTTGGCATGTTGACTATTTTTAATGATATTAAAATTTCAACATCTACAGAATAATAATCATGAAATAATTACAATTTCTCTACATAAATTATAATTTTAAAACCAACCATGAAATATGGTTTCGGAAAATTAAAAATGTTACATCAATGGAGATAGTATGTTGTACGAACTCTTTAGTAACACACCAATTTTTCAATAATCTTGATGGAAATAAGGTAACTGATATATTATATTTTCCTAAAAATTTATTTTTTTATAAATGTTTTTTACTTATTTAAATAGATTTATACAAACCATCATTATGAGGATGTATTGAAAGGAATATCACATTTATTTGTAGAGGTTGTAATCCACACTGGCATATGAAAAATGTTTTCAACATTCAATGAATGGAAAGGTAAGAAAATATATGAAAAATTACTTTCATAGAATGATAATTATGTCTTGTATAATATATATATATATATGAATATGTATATTAAATCCACCATCATGAACATCTGTGAGAGGTGATGATGTAAAATGGATTACTTTACTTTGTGATGCGGTAGTCCGCCAAACACACGAATAATGATTTTATGTCCCATTTTTTTAAAGAATAGATGGATTTAGGTTTTTACATTAATTTAATAAAATCGTAGTATATGTGATACATAAAAGTTATAATATAAGTGTGGTTGAGTACTATTTTTTTGGAGGTGGAAGAAGAAATAAAAAAATGCTTAATAATAATGAAACTTCTTCTTTGGAAAACATCATTGGGTTTGCACCAAAATTATTTATAGAAGATTTTTATAATCAATCCATGGGTTATAGGACATGTTAATGCAAGTATGCAAATTATTTGTGATGGTTCTGGATGAAATAAACAAATTTTTAATTTAGAGATGATAATATAGGAGGTTCCCATTTATAAGTAAGGAATGAAATTTTTAAAAGTACACAAAACATTCAATAATGGTAAGTCACTCTCAATCATAGTGACAAAAAATTGATAAACAATAGAGTTTATAGAAGATATGTTTGATCCACAACTCCACCACTAAAAATGAAACATTTTTAAACATTTTATTCCATTTATATATAAGGTAAATCAATTTTACCTTTTTATTTTTCAACATGGTAGCATGTTTTTTACACACATGTAATTTATTATTTAATCCAAATGATAAAATGAGACTTAGTAGATAAGTTGGACCTAGTTATTCTGAATAAGAACATCAATTTTCTTAGTAAATAATCCTCTATTTGTAGAAAATTAATTTTAACACAATCACTGGTAACACACATATCCCCATTTTAACCTTAACAATGATAATTAAGTTTTAATCTTTTGAATATCCATTAGAACGAAAATTTATGTAATAATTATTACATAATATTAATTATTATAATTAAAAATATTAAATCCATTTATAAAATTGAATTCTTAGATGCAGAAGAATTAAATTTAATATTAATCCCATAAAACATGATAAAACCATGTTTTTTGGAAATTTTATTTTTCAAGAAATAGATGATATTATTTTAATAATATTACTAGGAATATTAATTATATGAATTTAAATTTTTATAATTAGATATATTTATTTTAAAATGATAAAATAATAATTTAGAGTGGTGGGGGTTGAATAATTTTATCATATTTTATAAGTTTCAAAACATTTAGAAACCTAACCCTTATGACCTATGGAGATTTATATCCTTTAAATCCATTTGTAAATAACCTTTCATGAAAATGTAGGAAATCAAAAAAAAAAGAACACATGGTTCGGCCTCAATGTGAGAACCTACTTCCTTACTATAGCCACTCCCATGGGTCTATGGAACTCCAATATTATGAAGAAGTGAGTACAAATTGTGACAACTCTTGTTAGACACCTTCTATATCCTGAATGAAAATATTTAATAACTCTCATAATTTTACAATGTTTAAGTATTAAACAATTGAGCCGAATAAAAGAATAAAAACATTTTTGAATCTACTCCATGCTCAAAATGCCGAATCCTAGTTTTGTTGAAAGATTGTTCGGATTATCATAGAAAAGTGGTTCTAGTTTTATCACAATAATGGTTCTACTTTTCATATAATAGTGGTTCTGCTTTTCTCCGAATATTGATTCTATTTTTTCTCTACACAAAAACTCAATAAAAATATTCTTCAATCAAGAAGGAACTTTTCCCTTGTAATTCTCTAGTGCTTCACCTTTCGCACATATATAAAAGTTGAAAATGATATAATGATATGAGACATTATTTATAATAATGTTATAAAACAAAATATGTGAAACTTGAAATCTTTCCTACTTCCTTAAATATCAAAACTCTACAAATATCTCGCATTTAACATTCAATCTTTGACCATTGAAAACCTCAAATTTTTATGAGATATATGAAAAATTCAAATTCACGTTTGACTTCTTCAACACTTTGTATATTTATCAGAATGATAATGATCGATCTAGGGTATGAATATCTAAGTATGATAAAGTTGTATCTTTGTTCTGATTTTTCTCCGAATCTTGGTTCATATTTTTCTCACAAAATTGGATCATATTTTTTAATAATATTATTTCTGTAATTTCTCAGAAAACTGGTACAGATTTTCTTAGAATCATGGTTCCATTATTTATCAGAAATATGGTTCCAATTTTCTTAAGATCATTTTTTGGATATTTCTTAGAAAACTTCTTCTGATTTTCTTATAATCATGGTTCACATTTTTCTCGAAAACTTGGTTTTGATTTTCATAGATAAATGGTACAAATTTTCCTCAGAAAACTGGTTCCTATTTTCATAGAATATTGGTTTCAATTTCTCTTAGAAAAATGGTAATGATTTTCTAGAATCATGGTTCTAATTTTATATAGAATATTTCTTTCAATTTTCTGAAATGTTGGTTCTTTTTTTTAGAACAATAATGTTATATTTGATTTTAGATTCATTTTAGTGGTTCTTATTTCTTCGAACCTCTCCAACATTTATTTAAAATATTTTATCATGAAATTTCTCATGATTTGTGAGAACTTTTTTATCAGTAAATCATTGTCTAATTTTTTTATATTGTTTGAAAAACTTTCTAAATTATGAATTCTCAATATTTATCAAAATCCTATTTCAAAACTATTTAGAAACAAAAAGACTTATTTATTCAGCAATTTTTGTCTCAAAAACTTCATTCTTAATAACTCATGAAACCTC
The DNA here is from genome assembly GCA_963277665.1 of Viscum album. Classification (NCBI taxonomy): domain Eukaryota; kingdom Viridiplantae; phylum Streptophyta; class Magnoliopsida; order Santalales; family Viscaceae; genus Viscum; species Viscum album. Next base: position 327,714,621 of record OY728121.1, read on the forward strand.
ATTCTTCTTGGAAAACAAAAAAATTATTATAAATGAACTGATAGTTTCAATAAATAAAAAGAATTTTTAAAACAATTTATCATAATGGTACTTCACTCTCCCCCATTGGATTTGTTGAAAACCCTCGTTAATGACTTTCCCAACTCTTATAATTTTTTTCCCAACTCAACATTTGAAAAAAAAATCATATATTTTTTGAATTTTATAAAAATAAATCCTTTCTCAAAAAAGAGTTCTCTCACACCATAATAATAGATAATGTAATGTTGTGATGTAATTCCATACCTCAGTGGAAATCAAATTTTGCAACTATCCAAAGATAACTTCTCCTCAATTATCTTTTTTCTCTCAATCTTATATTTTCTTTTCTCACTTTTCTTTCTCTATCATTTTTCTTCTTCTCTCCCCTATTAGATTATAACCACATTGTTAGATTAATTAATGAAAGATAAGTAAAAACCTTATTAAATATGATACTTTCTTTACCCCTTTATTAACACAATCCAAATCACGGTGGGGGATAACATCCATACGAGGTTTAGGAAGCCATGATAGGAGGTTGAACCTGAAGTTGCAACCTCAATTGAAGAATCCTTCCTTATATATTTATTTCTTAAAATATTAGCAATATGATACATTGTTCAAATGTATTCTAGAAAAATATCTCCCACAACAATATTCTCTTTTATAAATTGAAACACTATTACAATGTGTTTTGATATTGACTGTTGGATAGGATTCCTAAAAAGATCTAATTCAATCTGATTATCAAAATCATTCGTCAATTTTTTAGAACATTTACTTTCAAATATTACAATTAAATTTTCATCCACAAAATTTGTGTAAAATCCTGAGTGGCTACAACATATTTCAATTCAGTTGTTCTCAAAGTTACTAAAAATTATATCTTACTATGCCAACTCACACTACATTCACCCATAAAAAATGTTTCTCTAGAAGTTTCGACTGATTGAAAATTAAATTTTTTATTTTCAAAAACATATAGGAAAATTGAGAAATCAAGAATCACTTTAAGAGAATGTGATAAACCATACAAGATCACAATAGATAACAACTGCAGTCCAAGAGCATGCAATCAAACCCCAAGAACATACCAGCAAAACCACTAAAAATCATAATATCCATACTCATCACTGCACCCAGCACATGTGTTCTCCTCCGTAGTGGTTGATTCCCATTCATAAGCTAGATTATACTGCCTTAAGAGATAATCACCTTGGTCCTGACTACTCATTTGATCCAGTGAGAGCTGACCTGGGAAAAGTTGCATGGGTAAGCTATCTTTTTTGAAATCATGGATCACCCCGTGATCCCTCTTAAAGTAATCTCTTGTATTCTCCAGTCATAGTAGATAAGAGTAGTCCTTCCTTGTTTTTTTCTTAGAGTATAAGACAACACCTCTTCATCATCAGTCATCCTTTTATCCCCAACTTGTACAATATCACTATAGGAACGGTTTCCCAAACCAATCATATTTTCTTTATCACCACTAGAAATATACCCCCTCTTGCCAAATAAATTCTCGAAAACATTTTTTTACACCCATTGTCAGTCCCTGTTATCTGTTCATGCATGTTGCATTAAATCATTGAAAGACACCAAAAAAATTCCATTATATTTAATAGTTTTATTTCCCTCACCCTCAACCGATGTCCTTAGGTCATCAGATTTTCTTTACAGAGTATTGATATCTAGATCAGCAGGCTCTTCCACAACCATAGAGGGCTCCTTGGGAACCAAACCATAAATAATGGGATTCTACTTATAGACCCCATCAGCATCATTGGATTATGTTGGATCGGGATTTAATCTTGCTTTAGAGAATCCATCAAACCTATTGATCAATTGAAAAAACGGCTTGGCTAAAGGGACTAATCCCCCAAATTTCCTAGTTTTGACTTTGCTGGCCACATCCAAAGCAGAGATGACCCCTCTCTTTCCACCAGCTTCTCCCTAACCTCTATAGCTCCATTATTGTGTTTTTTCACACGACCTTCCATAAGGATCGAATCAACATCCTTCTGTAAAAATAGACTGGATGAGCCCCCCAAACCCTGCCTCAACCTGCTAAACACTTCAGACACCTTTGAATTAGATTGGGTCACCATAGATTCCATCGGATCGAGACTATAAACATCCCCCTCAGTCATTTTGAGAACACTATCCATGAATTCCTTCTCCAAAGGGCAGGATGACAGAGATACCCCACCGCTACCTTATGAACCAGGTTTCATCTATTCCAGACCACCCCCTTGGTAAACCAAAAAGGCATTACCCTTTGATATTTCCTCCCTTCTTTTTGTGACATGGAATTCCTGACAAAGGGTCTCAAATGCATTGGCTAAGGGTCGCCTTCAGAAAACATCCTAAGAGTATCCCAGGTTGTTTCATGACAAACAAAACACAGTCCAGTTCTCAAAAATCACCTATTTCATGCACACATTTTCCTCACCAATAGTAATCCAAACAAATTCTAAATATTATAGATATGAGTCCACTTCTACACAAAACTAGGGATTGACCGAATGAAACACTTCCTTAGTGTGGCTATCAGAGATTAAAAACCTATCGGTGAGGTAACCTAACATTCTTATAATATATTTTTTTTGAAAAGGAAAAGGAAGATTGGGGAAACCTACCTAAATCACCGTAAAGTTTGAATCATATTTCATATAGAAGTCGAAGGACCGGTGTAGAAGGAAAAAGTGAATCCCTTTGAAGCTACAAGGGGCCGTTGACCCGGGATTTATGGTGTCCATGTCTAATTCAAAGAGAATCATGATATGATGGATGTTAAGTATGCCAACTGTTTCCATTTCTTGAAGATACCATGAGGTGATGAAAAATCTGTCAAATGCATCAACGAAAGGTCTCCTATACATAAATTGAGAAACCAATGTGAGGTTCAGTAGCACTGAGGTTTATGTGAAATCATAAGTCATGATCTGAAGATTAGAGAGTCCATTAAGATGTTCTCGGACTTTAGGGCTAAATTAAGCTTTCAGAAATGGGGGAAGATAATCAGGATTAGAGAATGGGAGGAATGAAGACCCTGCCCTCCCAAGGGATGACGATGCCCCTCCCCCACCAAGAAGGGAGGACCCAGATCTGTGGTCATCGTCATCTCCAACTATAAGAGGGCATCTTGAGGTGTTCACCTGAGAGCACCACATTGTTCAAAATCAAGAATATTTATTTTTGGAAAACAATCAGTTTATATCATTATAATCTACAGCCAAATCGACGTCAGTATAACCAAGAAACCTCATCTCATAGTTTTTTTGTATAACATTCAATTTAAAGTTGTTCCATTGAAATATGATAGAATATTTTATGCGACTAGAATATGTGGTTATTTTGGATTACATAGATATCTAGAAGATAATGTTATAACATAAAAAATAACATGCCTTAAATTTGTAAGGTAAAGAAGACATCCTTTCCGCTTCTGAAAGACTTTTTGATTTACAATTATTCCAGAAACATTTTCCTCAACTTTTTGCTCACTAAACTACATTTTGAAACATCTTTGGATTAAACCATACTAAAATTATTTAATAATTCCCTGTCATTATTTTATCATGATAAGAAAATATATTTTAATTTTTGTTGAACATGTAAGACAAGGGAGAAAGTAAATTATCCCAAAATTGAAATTTCAAAATTCATCTTCAATTTATTCAGAAAACTGTTCACATAAATTTTCTTCATCGCTAGAAAAAATTATATCATCAATATACATAATTACAATTACAGTTCCAAAGTCATCATATTTCACATACCAGTTTCTATAAAATTTTCCTTTAGAAAATTTTATCATTATAAAAAATATTCATGCTTAAAATAACATGATTGGGAAGCTTGTTTCAACCCATATAAATATTTATTTAATGAAAACACTATTTATTAATCCTCATCAAGTAAAAAATCACAAGTTTTTTCAATGTAAACTTCATCCTTAATCTCACCATTTAAAAAATATGAATTTACATCAATCTAATAAACATTGTAATTTCGATAAGCAGACACTATAAGAAACATTAAAATTGTTTCTAGACTTGAAATAGGGAAATTTGATTCTTTAAAATCCACACCTTCCACTTGTTCATGTCCTTTACAAACAATTCTAGCTTTTTTCCTTGAAACTTTTTCATTCACATTAAATTGGATTCTATAAACCCACAAGGTTATGATAAAATTTGTATTTACTAACCTTAGAACAAGTTCCCGTGTTTTATTTTCTCAATATGATCTAACTCTTCATTCACATCATCCTCTCATTGCTTATGTTTAATAGACACTGAAACTAATTATGGTTCTACTTTTGAGATATGTGAATTCTGACATTATAATATCAATATCCTTCTTGTCTAAACTAGAGCCTTCTAATTCCCACTATTGTTTTCGGATTCAACATATTATCATAATGTATGAAATTTCAATGTTTCTTTCTTAGTTGGAATTTTTTCATTTCATGATTCTTTTGAATCTTGATAATAATGTTTTGAATTATGACCACTATTATTGGAAATCCCCAATTTATTCTCCCCATCATTCTCTAAAACCTTTGTTAAAGAAAATTTATTTTCAATTAATTTCACATTATATGAGTCCAAATTTTTTTAATCCTTTATTAGAAAATTTTAACATCACTCATTTGGTGAATAACCCATGAATGTTTCTTCCTAGGATTTCACATCAAAATTACCCTAATTGAAATTTTTTCTTTTGAGAAAACAAGGAATTTGAAAAACATTGAAGTATTTAACGGAAGGTTTTATTTTATAAAATATTTTATAATGATTAATGATGGTTTATTGTATCAATAAAAAAATATTTTGAACACATATAGTAGTACTAACAACTTCACTCCAATAGAACATTGAATGTTTGTATTCCTCTATCATACTTTTTACCATTTCAACCATGTTTGTATTCTTTCATTCTGCTAGTACATTTTGTTTCAGAGTATAGGGAGAACTTTATTGACGGTTGATACCATACTTTCTCATATATGTTTCAAAAGTATTGTTTGTGAATTCAGTACCATTATCTGTTATGATATTCTTGATGGAAACCCACAATTCATTCTCAATATATTTTCTAAATAAATTGAACATTTAAATAGAATATGAATTTTTCTTCATGAACGTGATGTTTTTCATTAGAGTGAAATCATCAATAAAAGTGAAAATGTGAAAATCACATTTCATTGATTGATGTCTCATCAGTCCACACAGATCAGAATGAATAAGATCAAGTGTTCTGGTAGACTGAATCTCAATTCTGTTACAACTTTTTTTATTCATATTTCCTTTTTGGAAATTAATATAGACATCTTTATATATTCTTTTCAATTCTGGAAAATTACAGAAATAATCATATTTAGAGTGTTTATTCATGTTTTTTTTTCGAAGGTGGCCAAGTCTTTAGTTCCACAACATGTTTTCATCTTTAGCACTCAAGTAAGATGAGTTATTGAAGACTACTTTTTAAAAAAGATTCCCACTAGTTATTTCTCCTTTTGTAATTATTTTCCATATTTAAAACTTCTTATGATACAATAATCGTTTAAAAATACTACTTCTTTTCCATTATCACAAAGTTGAATTACACTAAGTACACTTTGTTTTATCCCATGTAAAAGTAGAAAATCCTTATATTTTAGTTTATCTGCTTCAATATCTTCGATTCTAATTCCTCGGATTTAATGGAACTATCATTTCCAAAACTAACTTCTCCTTCATCATGAATTTAAAAAAATTACATGATTTTTATATCACCTGTAATATGTGAAGGTAACCCACTACCATGTATCCTTGGTTTGTTTCTATTACTTTCTTTCAATGTTGTCTCAATAATAAAAGGTCTTTCTTCAACCTTCATCTTGTCATCATTATTTTCATTTCTATCCTAAGAAACATATTCTAAAAGGAGTGTGATACATATTTTGGCATGATGAACATACTAATAACATATTCAATAAAATTATTATAGACATTCCAATTGATTTTTTGTTGGAATTTTTCTATCATATTGAAAAATCACCTTTCCCAGTTCCTGAAATTTTGGAAAGTAACTCATTACTCATTCACATTTTCTTCCATTTTTCTCATAAAATTTTACGGGTAAAGATATGTTTTGTAAAAAATTATAACATATATAACATTATATTTTAAAACACCAGTAATATCCATCAAATATATATTTTCTATTTAAGAAATATCTTTCTCTACAAACACTTTATTAAGGTTGGTAACTTATTTCACCTCTAACATGCTCAAGGAATGGACTATCGTTTCTTTTGGGTGAGTTTTATGATTTTTTAGATTTAATAGGTTTCTCACTTCTTTTCTATAACCAATCATTGAAAATACGTTTTCTGAACAAAAAATGTTAAAATAATCAAATGAAACAATGTTTTTGGTAGTAGAAGATTTCACCTGATTATCATTTTGAGCCTTCTTAGCAACATTAGAAGTCTCAATTATTTACTTTTGAAGATTTATTGATGTTTTCATTCATCTTCTTCAAGGTAATTTCAGACATAAGAAGTCTTGATTTTAAAATTTTAACATCTTATTCATTATAATCTAGCTTCCTGCTCATATCTTCAATTATCTTTCCTTGTTAAGAAATTCTTTGTTTATAACTAAAAATCTCCTGAATGTATTCATCCCCCTACTTGATGACATATTTTCTTCCATTAGAAACATATTCCCAATCATTATTCATTACTATAATTTCCTTCTTCAATGTTTTTTTCTTAAGATATGAAAAAAGTTCGGTTCACATATGGAACTCTCTATTATATTCTCCACAACCTTCTTCACTATCTATGGAATCCTTTATTTCCTTAACTTTTTCAATGAAGGTTTTGAATTTTTCTAAACATTCATCTTCATATGAATTTTTTAACTTGAGTCTAATTAAACTTTCTAACTCAACATACCTATTTTTTCTAGTTAACTTCTTCTTGTATCTATTGGAAGACTTATCTTCATTATAATTTTTGTTACACTTCTTCCATCAATGTGTTTCATTAGAATCATCTCAACAATATATAACATTGGTCTTGGGTAAATTCATAGAAAGTTTTCTGATTCTACCACACTCAAAACATTTGAGATGAAGATTAACTCCATAATTTCTTCTTCCACTTCAATAGTTTGAGGATATAAGAGACTTGATTTTTTAATTCAACTCATCATCCACTTTATCTTTAGTCTCACAAGGATCTTCTTCTTCACTCTCTTAGATTTTCATCTTCTCAAAGATTCAAAATTCATTTAATATTTCATATTTTTTTAATCATTAGACATTTACTCATTTTTTAAGAAAAAATTTATTCAATTCCTCACGAGATACATTATCCTTATCTTCTATAGAATAAATTTTAGAATCCAAAATGTTTTGAAAGTTTTTCAAAAATTTCTTCACAATTTTATTATCTTCTAATACCTCTCTGAATCCGTGGATATTGCAAAAAAAAATCAGTTAATATGGGTAATTATTCAACAAATGTTTCTTCTTCCCTCATTCTGATGTCTTCATACTTAATACACCAAATATATAGTTTTTATTCTTGGACTTTAGTATTCCATTTGAAAAAGCATTCTAGCTTGTCCCAGATACTTTTTAATGGTTTGAGACCCATCACCTTCGGAATTTTTTTTTGATAAGGACATAAGGATTTCATTTCAATCCTTTCCATCAACATCTATATTTCTTTTATCAACAAAAATTATAAGAGAATCTTTCCCAGTAGGTGGAAAACAAATAATAGTAGCATCAAAAATGTCTAGGATAAGAGATAAGAGATAAAGAATCATTCTAATTTTTCATTCATAATTATTTTTTTGAATAGAATGTATGAATTAGACTTCTATTGAAATAATTGAAATTATCAATGATAAGTATTCAACAAGGGAACCTTACCCTTGATACCAATTGTTGATAAAAAGATCGAATAAAAATTGATAGGGGGGGGGGTTAATAAGTTATTCACTTTTAATAAGTTTTAAAAATTTAGAAACATAACCCCTATAACCTATTATGATTTATACCCTTATGAACCATAAGTAAATAATCATGCCTAAAAAGCTAGGAAGGAATGAAAAGAACCTAGGATTTAAAAGGTTAGACCTCAGTGTGAGAACCTACATCCCTTCTATAGCCACTTCTGTGGGTCTATGGAAATACCCTATCATGAAGATGAAAATAAAACATTTTCTAACTACTATTAGATAACTTCTATCTCTAGATAAAAAATATTATACTAACTCCCACGAGTTGACAATATTTTATTATAAAAAATTGTGGCAAAAAAAGAGAATAAATACTTAAATTAATTTTATCCACACTCAAAATGTTGGATTTTATTTTTTCTAAAAGCTAGATTCAATTGGCTCAAAAAAGCGGTACCATTTTTATTAGAATAATGGTTCCACTTTTATCAGAATAGTGGTTCTAATTTTTTCAGAATAGTGATTTTGATGCTCATCTCAAAAACTCAATCAAAATATTCTTCCATCAGGGGGGAAGTTTTCACTTATAATAATCCATTTCTCTTCCTGTTGCATATATCTGAATGCTGTAAATGAATGAATGATTCGAGAAAGTATTTATAGGAAACTAGAAAAACAAAGGCCAGAAAACATGATATCTTTCCCAATAACTTAAATATCAAAACTGTAAAAATATACCACATTTAATGTCAAATATTTGAATTCTTTAAACCAACTTGAATTTCAATGAGATTTATGAAAAATTTAAATTCAAGTTTGACATATTCACTATTAATATATTTATATGAATGATAATGTTGGATCTTGGGTCTAATTTTCTATTTATGATAAAGCTATATCTTGGTTATGATTTTCTTAGAATATTGGTACCGATTTTTCTAAGAAAATCGGTTTATATTTTCTCATAATATTGGTTCTATAATATCTAATGAAACTGGTTCTGATATTCTCAGAATCTAGGTTCCATTTTTTAATAGATAACTAGTTCTGATTTGTTAAGAATCTTGGTTTTGATTTCTCTTAGAAAGCTGGTACTAATTTTCATATAATCTTGATTTTGTTTTTCTCAAAAAACTGGTTCCGATTTTCTCAGAGTCTTGGTTAAAATTTATCTCATAAAACATGTTCTTATTTTCTCAGAATCGTTGTTCCAATTTTGATCATAAAACTGGTTCTGGTTTTCATAGAATCATGGTTCCAATTTTTCTCAAAAAACTGGTTCTACTTTTCTCAGAATCTTGGTTTTTATTTTTCGAAGAAAACAATTTCGAATTTTCTCATAATCGTGGTTTTGATTTTTCTGAAAATCATGATTATGATTTGTCTGAATGTTGGTTCCATTTTTTAGAACAAGAATGCTAGATCCAATTTCAGCTTTTTTTACTGATTCCAATTTCTTCAAAAATTTCAACCATTTCATCAAAAGATTTTATCATTAAGGTTTTAAGGATTTGTGATAACTTCTTGATCCTAAAAGAATCATTTAATTTTGATTAAAATGTTTGAAAAACTTTAAAACATTTGAATTCTATATCTTTATCAAAATACTCTTTTAAAACACCCCATCACACAAAAATACTTCTTTATACAATAAATTCTGTCTCAATAACTTCTTTCTTTTTAACTCAGAATCACCATTCTTCCTACATTACAAAAAATATAATATACCAACAAAGGTTAGCTGTTAACATATGGAAAAAAAATGTTAAAATAATTTATCACAAAGGTACTTAATATATAATATATTAATTTAATTTCAATCATTTTTAATAACGGTTACTGTTATAAAATAAATATATAATCTCTATGAACATCAAAATAGTTTTCAAAAAACTACCTATTGAAGCATAAAAATAAACATATACCAAAATAAGCAAAACTACTCATTCAAATAAAATTATTTAAATTATAATAATTAAAATTCATCTTATGTAACATTAGTAAAAAAATCCAAAATATAATATAACTTTAAAATTAAATGATTTAATGAAAATGAATTATATTATTTGGGAAATTGGTAATTATAAATATTCACTAAAACATAACTCATTTCAGAAAAATCCTAAAATTTCACCCTCAGTTAATTTTAATATTATTGTTGCAAAATTGAAGTTAATTTTTTACCAAAAATTATAAAAATTATAACACTTAATTATTTTATTTTATTAATAAAACTATATAAATAATATTCTAAGAATTTGTTTTCGATGAATAATATGTCTTTATTAAAAATTGGGTGATTATTCACTATGAATTTATCAACTCATTTATATTGAGTATGAAATTTATATTTATTTTGTAAATAATTTAATCATATTCATACCATAAATTTTAATGTCTGGGTTATATTGGTCATATTTAAATATCAACGATTCTTTTAGGCTCGATATTGCCTGTCACATATGCTATTAAGCACAACTTTCTTTTTAAAAAATCATGGCATTACATTATTCAACCCATTAATAATTTCACCCTCATAATCCCATATTTCATACTAAGGTTTCAATATGTTATTGTACTTCTGATTCATAGATTCATCATATTCTATAGTAACTTCTTCATATTTAGGCTTCCTCTATTGTACTTTTCCATTGTGAGTTTTCTGGTTGCATAGAACATTACCTCTACGGTCCAACTTATTCACTGGATACTCCTCATAAGAGATGTCATTTTCCATCTATACCACCTATGAATTTAGTTAATGGGAGGGATATAAGTTTAACATCCTCTAGAGGGATACATGAAATAAGTAGTGTACTTGATAAAGGGTAGGTGGGATTGTTAGTCCATTAGACACAACTCTAATGTGATTGATAATATCAAAATGGGTAATGTACCTAGGTCTCAACACTCCCTTTTCCCCAAATCACATGAGTATCGTCCACAGAGATACACAAAGAAGATATTTATCCCCAAACTAAAACTATAAGACTCATTTATAATTATCAATATTATTGATAAATCTTCTCTGAGCAATCCTGATGTTTTTATGAATTCTCTTGACCATTTTTACCATTTCCCCATCCATTTCAGGTCCCAATATCTAGTTTTTTTCTATGTCATCTCATCACATTGGTGGTCTACTTCTCTTCACATAAAGGGATTCATATGGACCCATTTATATTATATATTGAAATCTATTATTTTATGAGAAATACACCAAAGGGAGATGTTGACCCCATCCACCTTTTAAGTCTATTGAGCATTAACACAACAAGTATTCGTGTTTATAATTAGTTCTCTCATATTTTCAATTAATTTTATGGATGATAAGATGTTCTGAAGTTCAACACAATATTTAGAGAATATTATAGGCCCTTATAGAACTGGAAGTTTAATCTAAGATCTCAGTTTTAAACAATTGAATGTGGTGTTCCATCAATCCTTTCCACCTCTATGATTTGATTATAATTTTTTTTTTGAGTTAGATGACCTCTCAAATTTCAATGAAGTGGTAAGTCTACATAAAATGATCCATGTCAACCCATATGCAATTAATTCCAGTTGATGTATTTGGAATTCCAATGAAAAATTCCAGAGTGATGGTATCCAATTTCCATGTTGGTATGGGTAATGGTAACATTATCCCCTTATACATTTTCCTTTCATCCTTTACTTATAGGATTTCAAGAAACTTTGATATATAATATATGATATCCTTCTTCAAATTTTTCCCTAAAAAGTGATCTCGGGGATATCAATACATGTTTATGCTCCATAAGTGGACAGAGAAGGCCAAGCTACATGGATCATTCAAAAAATTTCTTTATCTCATGATTTTATAAGACACATAACCATGATAATATATAACAACTCCTTTATCAATTTTGAACACCTAGGATTCCTATTTTCTTAAATCCTCCCCATTCTTCTAAATTTTTATATCAACATTTTGGGAATCAATTATATTATCTATACAGTATGGTTGTTTAATAATTTGAGAATGGAATGAACATATTCATTCATTTATGTTTCCCATTTCCACCAATTCAAATTCTAATAAGACTGAAACCATCTCAATTATCAACAATGATAAGGTTTTAGGATTCATTTTACATAAACCGTTTACTATTTTCTTTTCATTTCTAGAATGGAAATATATTGATCATTTATAGTAATTGATCAGCTCAAACTATCTTTATTAGTTTACATTAATCTCATTCTATGGGAATATATATTTATGGCTCTTTGATCTGTATATATTAAAAACTTCTCCCCATATAGATTATTTAACCATATTTTTAATACAAATATCACTACATCCATCTATAGATCCTTTATACGATAGTTATATTCATGAACTTTATACTACCTTATGGTGTTGGCTATCAACTTATCATTCATCATCATTACACAACCCAAGATCTTCATTGAAACATCAATATATACCATGAAAAGTTAATCAAATTGAGGGATTCAAGGGAATAGATAACATTATAAATATATTTTTCAACTCTTTAAATATAAATTTTTATTAACTAGTCTAGAAAAACATTATCCCCTCCTGAGTTATCTTGATAATTAGGTTTAAAAATCATAATATTTTTCTCAGAATTCATCAATAATATAAATGTTAGTACAAGGAAAATACATATGCCTGTTAAACATGTTAGACTGGTCCACTGCTCAATTTCATTTTTCTTAGAAGGTTACATAGATATCCCTTGTATTGTAATAATATACCCTATGAATTATACTTCCTTAAAAACTAACATTAACTACAATTATCTAATAAATTCTCTTTTTTACATTGTATTCAACATAAAGTTAAACTTATTCTCCTTAACCTCCTTAAATTTAGTGTATATCATAATATCCTATATAAAGGATGCCATATATTTTTTTATATGATCAATAAATACTCTATTAATTATCTCTATAATGTTTCTAAGGAATTAGTGAGTCTGAAAGGAATCACTATAAACTCATAGAGTCCATTACTAGTTCAAAATATATTTTTTTGTAATTTTTAATCCTTCACCATTAATTATTTATATCTCGACCAATGGTTCCACTTAGGTAAATATTGGGACCAATATATTAATAGAATATTTCATATATCTACGGTAGAGGATGCATTTTATTTATCATTATATTTTTGAGTACATGATAATCAGTGTAGAGTTGCATTGACCCACCCTTCATCTTCATGAAGAGGACCGATTCGCCCCCCCCCCCCCACATTAAAGTATTCAGACACAAAAAACCATTTTCTAGAAAATCATGTAATTGGTTCTTCATCACTTATAACTCAATAGTGGCTATTCTACAAATGGTATCAGATATGGGTAGAGATTCATTTATAAGCTTTATAGAGAGCTCAACCTCTTAGTTAGGAGGAAGACTTGAAAACTCTTCATGGGATACATCACTATAATCATTCAAAATGGTAATGTATTGAGGAATGATTCTGTAATACAACTCAATAATCTAGGCTCTATATTATTTCTCATATGGTTATAATATCAATGATTGAATAGAAAAATCTATGAGAGATTCATCCTCCTCCTTACACATGTAAAAAATTATATGATGAATTTGGATGTGATGAGTGATCTCTATCTCTCAAAATTTGATGTATGATTTATATAAGTAAAAAAATACATTCCAAAAATATAATCAAACTATACTAAAGGGAGTATAAATACATTTTCTGGAAGATTAGTCCACCAAAATTGACTAGGGTGGTGTTTTATAATTTTGATGCAACAATTTCTCAATTTTTTGTTATATATATATATATATTATCTTCCCCTATATTTTGGGATGGTGTTTTAAATGTTCTAAATAATATTCATGATATGAAATAATTCATATTACTAGAATAAAATAGTATGTTCACTCTACTTCAATGAATAAATAATGTACCTATCAGAACATCATTTTCAGGATCCACCTCAACAATAGTGTGAGAAAATGACTTTCCATATTCTCTCTTACATAGAGGTTATATTCATTGATTGTCTATTAAAATACACGGACTAGGGAATCAGCTTACAAAACACGTATTTTTGTGGATGTTTAAACACTACACCACATTTTGAGTGTGGATTTGAGCATTACTTCTTCTTCTACAAAAATGATTATTTTAATTTCTCTTCAGTAATTTTTATCTTGATGTCTCTATTTTATGCACATGAAACTTTTTCATATTTCCTTGAGATAGTTTCTAGGTAGCTTCTACCCACACCTTTGGGAAGTGGGATTTTTAGTTTTATTTAATCTATGAGATTTACTTATTGATACTTCAAAAAAAAACACCATTTTTTATTTTTTCTGTACTCCTATGAGATCATGGAGGTTCACTAATATCCATATAAACATTGAGTGCACAACAAACAATCTATTCATAGCTCTCAAAGTAAATAAAAATCTAATTATTTTCATAGAATCATATTTAACCATCTAATGAAATGTTCCACCTTACATTATTTGTTGATGAACAAACCAAATACATACCATGCAATCCTTATATCTTTTGAATAATATTCCATGATGGACTCATCATTATTTTTCTTATGTTGGGGGATCTCTCTATTTATATTATGAGGGAGATTTTAGGGAAATTTTTTTGAATAATATTTTCAATAAGTATTATCATTCTATATATCTATTATCCACAATGGATTTTGAGTTTTTGATCAGTATCACCCACTATTTAACATCTCTGCCAATGTGATAAAAATAAATCATATTTTCCTTTTTCTCTATATATAATAGGATAGAGAATATATTCTCAATGAAGTTAATCAATTTTTTAGATGATGGGAATAGAAGATACACTAATGGTAGGATTAATTTTTCTCCTAAAAGATATAACTACTAGCTTCTCTTACTTTAGAGGAGGCTGGAATTCAATAGGATTCATGTTATTATTAATAACATGAGTTAGTTGATAAAGTAAATCCATAAAGCTTTCAGCTCCAAATTAAATATGGTTAATAATATCATTGGGGGAAACCATCACATTGATTATCCTGTTAGTTATTGGAATAATTTCTCTTATTTTATTCCATTAACTAGAAATAAAAATAAAAAACAAGATGAAAAAAAATTAACATACAAAATGGGAAACTTATAAACATTAAAGTAATGATTTATTAATGATAATTATTTCCTGAATTAAGAGTATTTATGTTTCAATCGAGGTAATCTATAGTAATGTTTTATGTTCTGTTTTGTAACATAATTTTTTTTCCAAGTCCTTTATAATTGTTCGTAAGTATTTTGTGAATTTTTGAAATATATCCCCTAGGAGTGTCAAACTCGGTGTGCAATAAGGAATTATTTTTTTCCGAACCTAGTGATGATCAAGTCAAATATAAATGAGCCAATTTTAGAATTAATAACCTAGGTATAACTATTCCAAATCATCATCCACTTATAGTATCTTGATAGGGAAGTAAATTCAAAGAAGCCATTTTATCCATCCTTTAGCAATATTCAAGAATATTTTTTGATAATTTAACATTACCATAGGGTTATCAATAAATCATTATAGTTCTAATCTAAAAAATGAAAATATCTTTTAATGATACCAACTATAATAACCTAAACCTTTTACATATTTTTTACTTGTTTTTTAAGTATAAATAGACAATAAGTAAAACTCAATGACCATGAGGCCTATTGTATGTGGATGACTAGATATATAATGAATCGTAAGGAAACTAAAACATGATATCTATATTTTATTCTCCATAATGAGCTTTTAAATAAATACGAGAATCTAAAACTAGATATAATAACATGGGGAATACATAAATTTTTTTGAGATAATACCCCACTATGAAAATAAACATGATAATGAAATGTAAAGTGTTAGATAAAGGTATAACATGATATCATAAAAGAGAGGGCTCATGAATGATAATAAGGAATAATTAAATAAAGAACATGGTATAATAATATCATATAAAATTATTATATTTATTAATAATAAACAATAGGAAATTAACATGAGTAAAAGATAACTTCCTAGAAAATATCACATGGTGGGAATAGTCCCAAAATGGATTATGTTTACTCCACAATCCCAAACATAATGTATCTTGAGAAAAAATAATTTCAAAATTCATTATAGAATGATCAAATATTATCCATAATAACATGTTTGTTATTATTTTTTCCCAAAAAATTAAATAAATCATAATTACTAATCATAATAATTACCTATGTTAAGAAAATGGGCTACATAATCTTTTCTCATCTATTAATTGAAGGGAATTTCATAGTAAAGGTATTTGAGGAATGAACGTAAGAAATGTTTTACCACATGAAAGGAATGGATAATAAGTTATGTATATATGTGAGAGACAAATATAAATAATTTATCATAATTTCATATCATTAAATAATTAGGGAATGTGATTTATAGAGGGAATGTTCCTAACCTAAGGAAAATGACGTTTTAGGTATATCCCTTACCTCAAGCGAGACTTGTAACATGCATTCATTTTCTTCCTAAATAATAACATTATGTTAATTATTTAATATATTAATAACCCTCTGTAATTTCAAAATTCCTTTTATTTTATTTATTATCTTGTTATTCTCAATTTCTTAATCATTTGGATTCATGTAGGAGGTTTCGATGATATTCAGTTCATATGATTGAAATCACTTTGGTATGTTGAACAAGGTGAAAGAGATTATTATTGCATCAAATAGATAGTAAAAATTAAGGAATATTCATCATTTTTATACATTAATTATAATTTTAAGACCAAACAATTAATATGGATTGGATAAATTAAATAACTTAAAATCATGGAGACTGTAGGAAATATGTACACATGAGTAATGTTTTCATTTTACATTGATCATGATGAAAATAAGGAAGGTGTTATAATATAATTATATAATGACAATTATATCCTAAATATAAAATATTTTTCTTTTAAAAAAATTATATATACCATCCATGGGATGTGGTAATAAAAAGAGGATCACAACTATTCTTGGAGGTTGTAATCCACACGTGAGAAAAAAAATGAGATTATCTTATTTTAATTAATATAAAGGTAAGAAAATATATGATATATTACATTTAAATAATAATAAATATGTCATGTATAACATATATATACCTTAAATCCATCTCCCTTAACATCCATGCGAGGAAATTATGGAGAAAAATTTATATCAATTCCAGAGGTGGTGGTCCACTGTACACACAAACAAGGGTTTCATTTCCCTTTTTATAGAATATGAGGTGGATATTTGTTATTCAATTAACATAATAACATCTTGGTACTTGTGATATATCAATTTTTTTATATAATCATGGTTTAATAAGATATGAATGAGGTGTAAGAATAAATAAAAATAAAACACATGGTTAATAATGATCCCTCTTCTTAAGATAAATTGTTTTTTCATTTCAACAAAATCCCTCACAGGAAGGTTTTATAATACAATAAAGGATTATAAAATGTATTAAGGGATTTAATAAATTGATTTGGGAATATTTTTTCTGAGCCAAATTAATCTTGTAATATAGAGAGTGGAGGAGAGTATGATTCCTTTTATATGTTAAAAGGAGTATAATTTTTTGTAAATACCCAATTCTATTGAACAATGGGAAGTCACTCTCACGAAAAGTGCATAAAAATTTAAAAATAGATGGTATATAAGAAATTTTACGGATAAACCACCAAAAATAAAAAATAAACATATTTTAATCATCTTATTCCCTTTACAATAGAGGTTTCTCACTTTTACTTTTTTAGTTCTCTCCATGGTAAAGAGGTACTGTTTAAAAAGGTAATATAGCCTTTGAGCCAAAAAAATGAAAAAAATTGATCATTATTTGATAATTTGGACATAATAATTATAAATATTAAATTATATTTATCAAATTAGAATAATATTCATTCACAAATTTATTTTTAACACCAGTACATGTAACACACAAAACCATGTTTTAACCTTAACAGTGGTAATTAATTTTTATTGTTTTTATTATTTACAATGAACAAAAATTATGTAAAAATTATTATCTAATATTAATTATTAATCTAAAAAATATTAAATTCTTTTTATAATACATAGTTCACATAATTGGATGAATATTATCTAAAATTAAACCTGTAAAATGTGATGAAAATATGGTTTTTAGGTAAATGCATTTTTCAAGAAACATTTAATTTTATATTAAATCTACGATTATAAATACTCATTATATTAATTTAAATTAATAAATATATATAATCTATAAATTTTATTTAAATATTTATTTATTGGGTTTATTTTAATTAATTTAATTGGATAAACGTTATACACATAAAAAAATTGGCAGAAAATCAAGTTTTTAAACATAAAAATATAATTATAACAAAATCAGTAAAATCACTGACTGAGAAAAATTTATATTATTATAAATAATATTTTTCAGATATAAATTTAATACTAAATCCAAAATATAAATGTAAATTTAAATTAATTTATTTAATGAAAATAAAGAACAACATTTGAAATACCGGTAATTGTCACTATTTAATGAAAAATAAATCTTTTTAGAAAAAATACCAAAATTTCATCCAAATATAATTTCCATATTAATTTTAGAAAATTAATTTTATTGAATAAAATTCTTATAAATTCCCACAATAAAATATGTATTTTCTAAAAAATTAACAGAATTTACTTATGGAGAAAACATATATTTTCGAATCATAAAGTGTCTTTATTTAAAATTGAGTGATAATTTCCTAAGGATTTATCAATAATTATATATTGAGTATGTAAATTATATATATTTAATAAAATAGTTAATCCAATTGATACCAAAAATTTTAATATCTATTTTATAATGGCCAAATTTAAACAATCATGGTTCATTTGGGATCAGTGTTGCGAGTCACGTACACTATCTAACATAGTCTTATTTTCATAAAATCAAGATGTTATAAGTGAGAATAGAATTAAAAAAATACCATGTATAAGGATAATTCCTAAAAAATTATATCAAACAGGTATTACGCACACCACATAAATAAAAATAAATTAATGAATATGAATTATGTCTCAATGAATTTAAATTGAGATACAAACCCCTACCTTGTTTTATATTACTTCTATGAACATGTTTAACTTCTTGAATAAAAAAATTAATTTTATCAGGTAAATTTATAGTAAATTCATGCATATATATTAAATTTAATATATAACATTAATTATCTTGTTCTATTAATTTATTATATAGTTCCTCCTTGTGTATTAATTAAAATTTAATTAGTGTCATTTCAGTTTGGTAATACTATCGGACACAAATGTTACTTAAATAATATGTTATATACTTAATTAATACTTGTAAAACCATATTATAATAATTATGTGAATAAATAATTATAGTAAAAATTGTTTTTATATATCCATAGTCCTCCATAGCCTTTTTTTAAAATTTTTTTTCTGGTTGGTGGTTAAATCAACCCAAAAATGAACCCTCTTTGACTCCATTGACGAGTATTGTTAAAAAGGTGTTTCTATTTACATAATATCATTATAAAAGAAGTATAATGATATTATTTTTTATGTTTTTTTCATGGTGGAAAATATTTTATATTGGTTATATAATATATAAAAATTGTGATGAAAATTAAAAAACATTTTATTGTGGAAGCATGAGTCCCCATGTGTGTATGCTTAGTGTTTCAATTTTTGAACTCTTAATAAAAGGTTAATGGAGGGTATTAAATTGAAAATTTATAATAATTATTATGTATATATTTCATATTTTTTCATCATTACCATCACTAAGACCATCCATAAAGGGAGTTAATGAAAAAAATAAGTGACATAAATTCATGGAGGCATTAGTCCATGCAGCTCACTGGTGGCATTCTTCTTTTTTTTTCTATTTGGATGAAAATATATTAATAATTATTGTAAAATTAATATAACAAAAAGTAAATATAATAATGATAAATAATTCATCCTATTTTTATTTTTATCTAATATTTAGATGAGAAATATTACGAATAAAAAAGAATAATAAGATAATAATTACATTAGAGACTAGATCATTCCATGGAACATCCCTTGAAATTAATGTGATTATGCTTACTATGTCAGAAAAAAGACTTATGTTTGTGTGATAGGGATATTGGGGGTGTAAAATTTAATAGTTATCATGATGAAATTTTAGGATAATTCTATTTTTTTACTCATTGAAGAGGTGGTCTTTTATAAGAAGAGAAAATGGGATCTTTTTAAAATACTCATCATTTTTCAATAATTTTATTACACTATTCATGTTTTAGTGACTCAAAAGTGGAAAAATATGGGGTGTTGGAAAATATATGGTTCAAATACTTCTCATAAATTAATTTTGATACAATTTAATAGCAATTTAAGGTATTCGATTAATATATTTAACCTTTCATCAAAATTAACATTTACCATGGTGATTAATTTTTAACCATAGTAATAAAAATTAATGAAAAAAATATGATAAAAATATTTTTACAAAGCTGATCATTTATATTTCAAATTCTAAAATAATTTTAAAACATAAAAATTCCAATGGTTTGAAATTTTAATTTAAAAATAAACATAGATAATCATATAAAAATAGTTTTCTAAAATATTCTTTGTATGATTAATGATATAATTATCATATATAAATATTTTAAATACATAAATTAATTTAAAAAAATTTAAAATCTAGGAGGATTTTAAGGTAAGATAAAACCATGTTTCCCCATCTAAAAACATAATTATTTGCTAACACAGAAAACATTTTTTTATTAAAGTAATAATTTAATATGTTTATAAGTCAAAATAATATTTTAAAATGAAAAATATTATTCAATAAATAAATATTTTATAAATGAAATGTTTTTGAAAATTTATTGGATAATCTTAATTAATTTTAAAATCATTAAAATTATATTTTTTTGAAAAAAACTCATTTTTTACTAAAAATCATCCCTTTTTAGAAAAAAACTCAAAAATACGTACAATGTGAATTTTGAAATAAGAAAGTAAATGATTTTATATATTTTCTTTTTTTATTCTAATATTTGTAAATTTATATTTTTAAAAAATACATAGTACAACAAAAACAGATTTCATTGAAAATTACCTTTTCAATATTAACTACTATTAATTATTTAACTTTTGAATATATAATTGTCTACAATTGTAGTCATTATTTTGGATTTATTAATAATTACCTCTTAATATTTTGTTTCTTAATTACATAGGGTGTATAATTTGACACATGTTAGAGAACATAGTATGAATTTTAATGGATCTCAAATCCATATGCATTACATTATCCCCAACCACCCCATAAATAAATTAATTTCTTTCAATTATAATAATCACTCACTAATGTAGATAGTTATGTTTTTCCATATTATTTGTATAAAATGAATGTTAATTAAATTATGTTCTCAACATCACTAATTTTGTTAATATTATGAAACTCATCAGTTCATTCCTAAGAGGCATATCAAAATATTAAGTTCTATTCTAACCAATTGTTCTAAACATCCTTTAGGATTATGTATCAAAAATCCTATAATGTAATTATTTTGTAACTATTATAATATTTTTCTTTATAATGGTAAATGACCATAATTTATTTTAAATAAGAATTGTGAGTTCATTATTTCCACTATTTATGTGGAATCCAGGTAAAGAGGGTTATTAAATGACCAAAATCACAATGGATTTCCATAAAGGAAGATTAAATATGATTATAATGAATACAATTCCAAAAAAAATATTACCAGGATTCAATAATAATAGAATATAATATAGAATCCTTAGGGTGTTGATTTTATTCTCTTAGAAAATATCTGACGCCTATAAGAGTGGATAAAACTAGATTCCAATTGGATATACAAAACTAACAAGTGGTGGGTGAGTAAACCTTTTACACTTCTTTTTTCATGAGATACTTTAAATAATAGGGATAATAAAGGATTTCCTTTTTTCCTTGGTTTATGAGGTTGATGATGTTTATTGTCCTCATTATCTATTATGTTAAGGAATATTTTTTTCTAATTGACAACCTCTAGAAAAATGAGGAACTGGAAAATGTTAAAATCTATTTTATGGATTATATTCTTCATCTTATCTTTAAAGTCCTCAGTTAGATGGCCAATTATTTCACACTTGAAACACTTTCTTATTCCTCTAAGAGTCTCCCTTTGGTGATTCTTCCCACATTTTTAACATGTTGTAAGTTGAATCATTTTTCATCCATCATCTACAAACATATGATATTCTAAGAAAATATATCATTATCTTATTTATTGAGTACATATGATTATAAAGACTCATTTTATTATTCGGAACATAATATCATTGTGTTTTAATAACCACATGTTGTTCAACACCACCTTTTATCCTACCTAGTTTGCCATTACAATATTGTCCATCACGTCCATTGTTAAATTTGTATCTTATTTTTCTAGCCATTTTCATTACCAAAATTGTTAACAATGAGTGATAAATATTTACATCATAAGATAATCATGAGAAAATGAACTTAAAAATGAGTTACTCTTTAAAAAAACATTATCTTTTATTTTTTCCTAAATAACTTTTTATACAATATAGGTTTCAATAGGTTGGGTTCTCCTATACTTTGTTTCCAAATTATATAAAATAAAAAATATTTCACAATGAATTGTAAATAGAAAGTGATTAACCATATAATATCCCCTAGAAGTTTCAATATTGGTGTGAAGTAAGAAATCTATGATGTGAACCAAGTGGAAATTTAGTTAATACCTAACATGCCATCTTTGGGATTATTATCCGTATATACAACTATGAAAAAGGACAAATCCACTCATAGTATCCATGAGGGGATGTATTTATAGGGAAAACCATCGAATAAATAATTCAAAAATATTTCATGATGTCATTATAGAATGAAACTCATCCCTTATACATTTAAATAGGTTATTGAATAAATTTATCTGAAATATTATAAAAAATAACTAAACCAATATCTGAAAATTACTAAACCATTATTTTGATACTATCTGTGGATACGAAATATAAACATACAACAATAATAAATTAAAACCACTATTTAATTAGTATATCCAAAAAATATTGACACTAATCAAGGGACTATCATTTTAGTGTATTTGATATTAGCTAAATATAGATCTTATAATACTAAACCAATCAAAATTTTAATATAATTGGGCTCCTCTAAACCCTTTTCTAGATATCTGAGATGAAATAACAATCTTGATAATGTAACGACCCAAAAAATTTATGAATTTAAATTCAATTCTTATAATTTTGTTATATAGTATTAATAATATAAAATCACATAGATAACACAATAAAAACTTCATAAAAGAATAATGAATTAAATAAGAGGTATTTATAAAAATTAAGGAACCTTTACCAATAGAATAGCAAAATGAACTTTTGAATAGAAACTTGACAATTATAAATTGTAAGACATTTAATATAATAGTAACCTAACCTATGAATGTATAAATAAAATTTAGGAATCATATAAATGAAAATATGATATATTTATATCATGGAATAAGAAAATAAATGTTTTAAAAATGATAAATTATGTATTGATATTTTCGTGGAACATAAATGTGTATTTACAATTAAATAATTACTATAATGGTTTTAATGAAAACTAGTTTTCATAAAATAGATGCATAAATTAATTTTTTTCTCTTATGATTATAAGATAATTTCATAAGGCCATAAGTGTAATAAAATTAGATATAATATTAAAATGGTTATAGTTTGAATAAATGATGAATTTAATAAAAAAGACAATTTATCATATTTATAAAATTATTTTTATAAAATTTAGTTCATTTTTAAATTATACACATTATAAAATTTATAGGATAAATTTTTGGTATTTTTCTCAAATAGTTCAATTATTTATTGAATAGTGAAATATGGTAATTTACGGTGTGTAAAAAATATATAAAATATAGAGTCATGGATAATGTATGGATGCTGTAAGAATTCTTTTCCAATGTACATTTTTTCACTACATTATTTAGTCACAAGAATACACACTATTCATTGTATTGATCCAAATTTATAAACAAATTAATAAATTAATAAAAACACTCATCTGTTACCATTATAAATACTTCCTATTTTCCTCACATCTCAAAAGCCTTGAAGCATGAAAAAATTATGGCCAATCATATTCCCATGTATCTACCCCACATCCATGAGCCTTTTTTATCAACAAAATAATAAACCAAATTTCCCTTAGGAGGTTCTCAGGGAGAATAATTCAAGAGGTAAAAACCTTTTTCAATTTCTTTGAATTTAATTTAAATTTATTTTCTTTTATTTTCATTTCTTATCCTCTCATAAAATCCACATACAAAAGTGAAATAATAAATCCAATATATTTTATTATGTTAATGTAATAACCCATCATCAATTTTCCTACTCATTCCCTTTGTTCTAAAAATGAAAAACATCATCTGTGATGTTTTGATTTATCGCATTAAAGGAAGAGGAGTTTTCAATTTGTATTACCACCCTCATAGTTGGTAATGAAACAATTTTTATGTTTTAAAAATAATATTATATATGTATTAAAACTTATTTAAAGTTATAGAACCTATATATATACATAATATAAATTAATAAAACAAAACTAGTTCCTGATGACCTGGAAAAACAAAAAATAATCTAAATGGTTATCATTAACGTTTAATCTGAAAAATCGTCATAAAATATGGAAAAATGATATATAATGCCATTTAATATTATATATGTTCATTTATAACATATAATTTCAATTCTATAAAACTATTTTCATTTTAAAATATTTTCTGTACATGTATACATGTAAACCAATCATGAAAACCAAGGAAATAAATGCTCTAGAATGATGAAATTGAATCTTATAACACACAAAAAAGAAAAAAAATGAACCTGATAAGGTTATAAAAAATATATTACATGTATAAAGGGTTCTTAATTATTTAATTAATTGGTCTAATTTTATTATTCTGGACATTAAGATCATCTAAAATATAGTTTATAACATAAGGTATGGCATTTTTTTAGAACCTCCATTTTTTCCTTGAGTTCCACATTCTCTATCATTACCCCAACATAATTATTCTATGTATTTATTTAATTATTATCAATTTTTCTTAAATTCCCCAAAATTATTTATTTATATCAAATCATCCTTCTTTGATTGATAAATACATATTTTGAAAATATTCCCTACTAAATTCAACCCAATATGCAAGCTTGATTAAAGGGAACTTCTTATATTCTCACCCATTTTCAATTGAAATCCATAATATGTTTTAAGAAACCATTATTTTTTTAAGTCATATATTATATCATGAAAAAAAAATCTTGCTTTGTTTCTAGTTTTATAAAAACAATTATGCCTTTTAAAATTTTAAAATCTTTTAAAATTTCCCTTAAACCGCACTAAAGTTGATCATTTATAAAGTTTTTTAAACAATATTTTTAAATGATTTAAATTTATTTGGAAATAATTAATTTTGATATATTACTATTTTACATTATGAATGTATACATATTGTTTTAATTCATTCTTTCAAGAGCACCTTTATGATACACCCATTGTTTATGCTTTAAGACCTTATTATGATAAACATTTCCTTATATAGGTAACCCTTATGTTTATGTTTGATTATTCATGTGGAAGACATATGCACGAACATGTAGTGATGGAAATAGATAAATATCACTCTAATGTTTTGGGTAATTTGTATAATCATGAGATGTTATGTGAAATGGTCTTGGTTGTTTTCCATGGCTGATGCTCCTCCATGTGAAATGGTCCGACCAGTTAACCTTGACTCATGCTCTTCCATGTGAAATGGTCTTGGTGGTTAGCCCTAACTCATGATACCTCAGGTAAAATGGTCTCGGAGGTTATCCTCGAGTCCTTATTATATCCTATTGTATGTTTTTTCCACATTTTTAAAATTCCATGATTACATGATCACATCTTTTATATGTCATTTTTTCATATATTTATTCATGTTATATGTCTTTTTGTGACATCATGTTTTTACTTCTAACCCATGTGATATGATTTATTCATATTCTTATTCCATTACTATGATTTTTATCTCATCCCATCATTCATGTATTCCCTAGCTTATCCAATGTAGTTGTAAGGGATCAAAAAAATTTAGGAGCTCATTATGAATATTAAATAAAAGTTGTTTTTTATTTTGGTCATATGTTTTCTATTTTTTTACCTAATATTACAATAAAAATTGACCTTATAATCCTTGGTTTGTATTTGACAGCTAGTTATGCTTAAAATTATTTCACAATATGTATACATGGTTAGGGTTTCTACAATTTTTATTAGAGGATCATCCAGTTACATTTGGAGATTCGGAATAGAGGACTTTAGTATGAACCCTAGTGATAATTTTTTCAATATTTATAACCTAGATTAATACTTAGGGAATCACAAGATATGATATAGTTTTCTTTAACAAGTATATCTTTATATTTTCAATGTTTCCTTTTATTGAATTATTAGTTATGTATTAAAGCCCACAAATTATAAATTATTTTTCTTAGTTAATGGATGAAAATCGGAGAACATGTGGTATCAATCAATATTATAGGAAATGTGGAAATTGCAATAATGAAATGCCAAATATAATGGGATCGGGTGATCAAAAAATCATGAAAATACATGATCATCTATACCAA
This sequence comes from Viscum album, assembly GCA_963277665.1. Classification (NCBI taxonomy): domain Eukaryota; kingdom Viridiplantae; phylum Streptophyta; class Magnoliopsida; order Santalales; family Viscaceae; genus Viscum; species Viscum album. Next base: position 327,741,368 of record OY728121.1, read on the forward strand.
GTTACGAATAATAACTTGAATTTTGTGGAACAACCTCCCTAATATAATAAAGAGAATGTTGTGGTAAAATCCTTCATGTGGAAAAGTACATCCATGTTGAGTGGAACATCCAATCCCCTCCTCGTAGAATAATGGATTAACTCCATTGAGAGGATATTATCTATCATCTAATGCTCAAAAGAAGATAAATTTGTTATGGTGGTCTATAGTTTTGATGGGGAAGCTTATCAGTGGTAGAAACTAATAAATAACAACAAGTAAAATGTTGATATTGATTTCATAGATTGCGAGGAATTCAAGGAGAAAAAATTGAAAATTGTTTTTCCAAACCCTCCATCACAAATATAAATAGGGTTCCACTGACTAATGAAAAATTAAGACATTTCTATTAAGGTGTATGAAGAAAATTTCTCAAGGATTTCACGATATTCCTTCCAATTTTCCATAAACATTACTAGAATGGTGGATCTCTTATTTAGTGAAATAAATCTAAGTCAATGAAAAGCATTGGTGATTTGAGACTTTGACAGCTATAAGGAGATTGTATGTTGTTCTATTAAGGTCTAAATGAAGTAAGGAGATTCTCAGTGGTCTCATTATCCCATAGATGTAAAGTAGAAAAAAGAGTTTAATATGGAAGGTTAAATTGATAAATATCATGATAGAAAGAAAAACCAACATACCACATGTCAAATTTGTTTGAAGAAGTATCTGGGAATAGTCCAATGGTAATTAGAAGATGCTTTAAATATTGAAAAATGGGGAATCTGGAAAATACTTGCTGAAGGGATATGAAGAATCACAATAATATGGAAGAATAAATAATGTTTCAGATCAACACTCATCATATAGTTCGGTGTCTCAACTGCATGGAACATGGGAATTAAGCGAATCATTACACTAATCTAAGGGTTGTTAAAGGAAATCAAAAACATCATCCACCTGGGTAGCAAGGATGTGAATATGTTATCATTACCATTGAGGTGGATCCGGAAAACAATGTGGTGAAAGGTATACTTGTTATTAAATACATAATAGAGAACATACGATTTGATTTTGGTTATACTAATTGTCTTATATCTTGTAAGATTAGAATAACTATTCTAACACCACCACAAAATATGGAGGATGAGTCATATGGGAGAATAGAAAATGGGAAAATTAATGACTCCAAAGAATACAACTCCTCTCCAGTTAATGGTTATGAATTGAGACACCTATAAAATTCTGTAATTATTCTTTTGGCAGAGTTTGATGCTATATTGGGAATGGATTTTTGATCTTTATATAAAAAAACATGAAATATCAGGAAAAGGTGATCACTATTCACATCATGAAGCATCCTCCAATTTTGTACAAGTATGAGGAAGATAATGAATCTTCATCAGAATCATCACCTCCATTATGGATATTATTTCCTTATGAGAAAAAATATATACATCAAATGATTGAGTCAAAAGAGAGAGTCATTCTCAAAAACATTCTCATTCTGAGTGACTAAACTTATGTGTTCCCTGGAGAATTAATTGGTCTTCAACATGAATAAGATGTTGGGTTATCAATTGAATTTATCAATGGATCAATGACTATATCAAAGACACCTTATATATTGGCCACCATAGAGTTGGAAGAATAAAAGAAGTAGTTATAGGAGAACAAGTACAAGTTTTTTATATTCTTGAGTGCTTCATTATGGTGTGAAATAATCCATCTTTTCAAAAATATGGATGTATTAATGGGCCTATACATTTATTATTGAGATATTAGTAATATCATGATAATGAACAAGTATCCCATGTCAAAGATAGTTGAATTGTTTGATCAACTATGTGGGGGGGTATGTATCTCCCAAAGGTGGACATTTGGTTTGGATATCACTAATTAAATGTGATGAAAGATGATATTCCAATGTCTGACTTTAGAACAAGGTATCAACAATATGATTATATAGGGATTACCTTTTAACTCACTAATGCTATTGAGATTTTCATTGACATAATTAATGTAGTCTTTATCGATTAACTTGAAAAATTTGTGGCAGTATTTATTAATGATATTTTAATATACTCCAAGAGAGAGGAGAAATAATGAATTTATGAATACATATACAATATGAAATTTATATTAAATGTGAATTAGGTATTGATGATGAATAATAATTTGGTAATGTTTTCACTAGAAGAGGAATATTTATAGACCCTTCAAAGACAAAGGCAATCGAAGAGTGGCCCATTACAGTAACTGTAATAGAGATCCATAGTTTTCATGGATTGTTAGGGTATTTACAACAATTTTTGAGGATCTTATCATGATATTTGAACCCAATTCCCATGATAACTTAAAAGGGAGTGATGTTTGTCTAGATAGTTAATGTAAATACTGCTTCAAATTGTTGAAAAAGTAGCTTATCACTATACTTTTGCTCACACTACCAACAAGTGGGTAAATGTTTTTGGGGTAATATGAGGATTTAAAGAAGGGATTAGGATGTGTACTAATGAAAAATGATAAAGTAATAGCATAAAACTCAAGGAAGTTGAAAATTATTGATAAATACTATCCCACACATGATCTACAATTATTAGATGTGATCTTTGCATTGAAAATCTAGAGGTATTATCTCTAGGCAGAGAAGTGTGAAATTTATACTAATCCTAGGAGACTAATATATATATTCATAGAGAAGGATATTATTATGAGAAAGTGAATATGGTTAGAGATCATCAAAGCTTATGATAGCACAATCCACTAAAATCTTGGTAAATAAAATTTGATGGAGGATTCTCTAATTGAAATGATCACGCGTCTCTAACAATGAAGATAATTTAGAAAGATCCAATCTTCTTAGACCATAAAAGTATAGAAATTGGAATAATTAATGTAGGAAAATAATAAATCATTTCTCAAATGATTTATAAACCATTTCCTAAAGAGTAAAATAAGGGATTCTCAAAGAGATGGTGAAGAAATTCAGAAAAAATATGAAAGATGTTATGAATGGGAAATCCTTAGAGTTCAAAATTTATGTGGAAGGACTCATAATATTTGGTTCATGATTATGTGTACCAAACAAACTAGAGATAAAGAAATATTTTCTAAAGGAAGCACATGCCTCAATCTTATCTATTCAACCAAGGGGAACAATGATATACAAATATCACCAAGAGAAATATTGGTGGGCCAATATAAAGAATAAGATCGCAGAATATACATCAAAACTGCCTAGTATTTCAAAACATTTAGGCTGAAAGACAAAAGTATAAGGGGATGATTAAACCATTACCCATATCAACATGTAAGTGGAAAAACATCACTATCTACTTTATCATAAGACATCCAAATAAATCTAGATGTAACTATGATATATGGGACACTGTTGATTATCTTACAAAGATAGATCACTTTATCACAATTCGAGATGAATTATCACTTGACCAACTTACATGGATATAAATAAATGAATCAGTGAGTATCTAGGAAGTACCATAATAAATTGTATCTAATAGAGATATGAGATTCATCTACAAGTTCTGGAGAAGTCTCCAATATGATCAAAACACCGATTTGAACATCATTATGACTTATCATTCTAAAACTGATGGAAAATTTAAATGGACTATTCAGAAACTATAAGACTTGTTGATAGAAGGTTTTATGGACTTCAAGGGAGGATGAGACAATCATATGACTCTGGTCGAGTTATCCTATAATAATTATTACCACTCGATCATCCAAATGGATCCATATAAATCCCTTTATGGGGAATGATGCATAACACTGACATGTTGGGATGAATTCAGTGAACATAAGCTATTGCGAACTGAAATGGTCAAAGAAAAGGTGGATAAGGTGAAAAGCATTCAGAAAAAACATTAAAGAATCCCAAATTTGATAGAAGACCAATGCAGAAAATTTTCAATGAGACTTCGAGCTTATGGTCAACGATATGGTTTTACTCTACATATCTCAATTAAATAGGATTATGAGGTTTGGGAAGAAAGGAAATCTATGTCCCATCCCATTCACAATTATTTATCTTGTTGGTGTTGTGGCCTATCAAATATCACTTCCACTACCAATGTATCAAGTACACAATATATTCCATGTATCCCTCTTGAAGAAGTACATACCAAATCCCTAAGGTGTATTGAATTAAGATATGGTGAAATTGGAAAATGATCTCTCTTACAAGGAGTAGCCATTAAAGATCATAGATCATAGAGATAATGTTATTTGGAAAAAGGCCACTCGCTTGGTCAATGTACTATGGGGGAAAAATAACTACAAATATGTAACTCGAGAACTGGTGGAAATGATGAAGGAGAAGTACCCTAACATTTTTTCACCATTAGTTTGTAAGATAAAATTCTGAGAGAGAAATATCACAAGGGGGAAAGAATGTAATAACCAAAAAACATTAGCAATAGAAATTCCATTATTATAATTATGTTATATAATGTAAATTAAATTAAATGGCATATATAACAGAACAAAAACATTATAAATGAATAATGACTAAAATAAGAGATATTTATAGTTTTTAAGGAACCATTACCAATAGAGCAGTAATGTGAAATTTAGAATTTTAGTGTGATAATTAGGAATAATAAAATAGAAAATATAATAGTAACATCACATATGAAATTAAAAAACATTTATGCATCTTAAAAATGTAAATTTGATATATTTATATCATGAAAAAATTAAATAAAGCTATAAAAATGATAAAATAAGTATTGATATTTTTGTAAAAAATGGGTATTTAAATATTTTTAATTAACATAATCATTTAAAATAATTTTTTCCATAAAATAGTTTCATAAATAAATATTATTATTATTATTATAATGTAATATTATGATATAATAATTTAATTTTCAACGTGTTATATTTTTTGTAATAATTTTAAATTAGTAATTTTTAGAATAAGCTATGATTTTAATTAAAAATTAAATTTATAAAATTTTGAAAAATTATTTACCTCAATTGGAGTTCATTTTTTAATTCTACATGTCAAAAAATGGATATGGTGATTTTTTTGAATTTTTTTAGAAATGAAGAATTTTTTTATGAATAGTGAAATACCGTAATTTAGGGAATTTAAAAAATACTTGAATTATTGATTTATGGGTGATGTGTGAATGATGTAATAATTATTGGTTAAAAATAACTTGATATATTAACTATATTTAGTCATATGAACCTTAAAATCTCATAGTATTGAGTAAAAATACTAATCAAATGAATAAAGTAATTAAAAACACTCCTCACCTCCCACAATAAATACCAACATCACAACATCTTATCCTCTCACCTCAAAAGACTTTAAACCTGTTCAAATTCTACCTAATCCTCTTACTAATTCTCTCACCCACGTCTATGATGATTTTTTCTCAATAGAACTCCAAATCCAATTTTCCTAAAGAGGTTCACAATGAGAATAATTCAAGTGGTAAAAACCTATTTCTTTTTCTTTTCATTTCATTTAAATTTATTTCATTTTATTATCCTCTCCTCATCTTTCAATACCAAATTATCACTATAAATAATGAATATTTTATATAATGGATTGTTATTTTTTAAATGAACAAGCCATCATAAATTCTCTTCATCTCTCATTTTTTTGAAAACGAAAACATCACCCGTGATGTTTTTATTTATCGAATTCATGGATGATGAGTTTTTAATTTCCATTACTCCATACAAGTATGGTAATAAAACCATTTTAGCGTTAAAAAATATTATAATATATCTATTAAAACTATTTTAATATTCTTGAACTAGTATATACACTTAATATTAATTAATAAAACAAAACAAGTTCTTGGTGATTGGAAAAAAACCAAAATAATCTAAATGATTATCATTAAGAGTTTATCTAATGAATAATACTCACATATGAAAAAATTATATATAGGACCATTTATTATTTTTTATGTTCATTAATAACATATTATTTAAAAAATTTAAAACTATTTTCATTTTACAGGATTTTCCATACATGTATTAAAGTAAATCGATCGTGAAAATAAAGGAAACAAAGACACCTGAATGATTAAATTGAATCATATAACCCACCAAATAGAACACAAATGTACATAAAAAGTTATAATAAATAAACAATATGTATAAAATTTTCTGAATTAAATAATTAATGGTATTTAATTATTTTATTCAGGACATTTAGATCAAGTGCAGAATAGTTTTAGAAATAAGATAAGGGATTCTTTCTAAACTACCATTTTTTTATGGGTTACAATTTCTCTCTCTTTAAACAAATTTAATTATTATTTTATATTTACTTTTTAAAAATTCTATTTATATTTTCTAATATCTTGTATCTAGATTTTATCATCCTTCTATGATGGTGGAATATACATTTTTAAAGGATCCCTTCTCAATTCATCCCAATAACAAGATCGATTAAAAAGAACATTCCAATTTCTCACCCATATTCAAGTTCACCCCATTATCTATATTAATCAACCATTATATTTTAAAAATAAACCATTTTATCATAGAGAAATTATTTTGATTAATTTTTTGTTTTATACTATCAATTAATCTTTATCTATTTTAAAGAATCTCTAAAAATTTTCCTTAAATTGAACTGACGTGCCTCATTTATAACGCTTATTAATTGTTTAACATGGTTTCAATTATGTTGAAAATCATTAATTTATATCTATGCCTATTTTACCTTATTAATTTCCAATTATTATTTAAATCCATTCTTTTATGGACACCATTATGACTCACCCCTTTTTTATTGGAAAAATGGTTTAAAGGTGGGGAATATAATGGGAAGGGTTGAATAGGGGTTCATAATGGGGGAAGCACTATGCTCACTCCTGATTCATGATGATGGTGTCCACTATACAGGTTCCTTCCCCATCGGGGGGGGGACCTCCAACGTCCAACATGGGAGTGGGTTCCCCTTTTCACACCTTTCTAACCCTTCCCCCCTTCATCCTTTTCCTCGAGCTTCACTGAGTCCAAAAGTCCCTAACTTGTTCAATGGGAGCCTTATCCTCTCAATATCAATTGGAGAGTTCAATGAAACCTTGGCTCCTCTAAAACATACTTTGGTTGCTTGATTCAAATAGCGATACCCCTTAGTTGATGCATTTTATAGGAATGTTTTTGGATTTTGGGACTTACAAGAGATGATGAAAATGAGTTTTCTTGAGATTAATAATATTATGAAACATTTATCTTTGGAGGAGGATTTAATTAGAGCCTAATCTAGTGCACCCCATAGCTTCAAGAAATTCTAGTTCTACCTCTTTAGAAGGACCTACGAATTCTATATGAACCACAACTCTTCTTCGATGGCAATTTGGGTTAGTTTCCCTAACCTTCCCCTACCATTTAAAAACCCCTCTGTGATTAGGATTCTTGGGAACATTGTGGGTAGATTATTGTGTTCAAATAGCTGTACTGAAGCTATTTTTCAACTTCTTAACCTGTGAGTCATTTTGGAGGTGGATGTTTCAAGAGTTCCATTAGAAAATTTTTGGATCGTAGAAAGTGAATTGTTTTGGTATAAGAAGAATACGGTTTATGAATTGTGTAGTAATTTTTGTGTTGTGTGTAAGTGTCTGGGTCATTTTTTGTCAGCCTGTAGATGTGGTTCTTTGAATCCCACTGAGAAGACAGGTGAAGATAGTGGTATGGTTACAGAGGCTGGTGCTGAGGCATCCTTGTCTGGACAGAAGTCGGTGGGATTGGAAACTGAGTCTAAATCAGCAACGGATTCCATGAATGGATCACAGAAGGAGAATCCTTTAGTGTCTAACATCTTTTGTCACATGAAGAATGATTTGGGAGCACCCCAACCCCCTCTGCTTTTTCTTTTGGGGATAAAGGGTCCTATTGTGGATAAGGTGCGACCTGATAGGGGTATCATTCTTGTGGATCCACACATGGTGGATGAAGGAGGTTCCATGATTCCCATCATTGTTTCATACACCTAGGTAGTTCTATTAGGGACTATTACCATTGACAAGGGTGTAGATAAGTCCTCTATGTCACTAAGGGAGGGAAACTCATCTATTTGTAAAGAACTATAGAATGAGAAGGTGGATTCTATTGCGCTGAGCAATAGTTTTAAGGAATGTTTCGTGATAATTCGTTTCAGGAGGTTGAAATTGACCCAGTTAGACCTTCAATGGACCAATTGTGGGCCTCTGGGACTAATTCAAGTGACGAAGACTCTGATCATTCATCATGCGATATAGAAGGTGACATCCAAGGTGATTGTATTTCATGTCTGAGAGGCTGCAAGAACTGGAGGAGTAATCAGAATGTAAGGAAATATTATTAATTTTTTCCTCCACTGAAGGAGACCTGATTAGTAAAGAAATTAAAGGAATGTGTTCCTCCCTTTAAGGATGATTTTGGATCACAACGGAGGCTTGGTGTCGTGATCATCTCTTGTACAGATTTTCTTATGCACCCATAATAAGAAATTGTTGAATTTCTTTTGAAAAATACGTCTACTAAAGAAGAAGCTAACAAGAAGACGGGATGGTCATTAATGGTGGTTACCAACGAGGATAAAAGTAACTAGACTGAAAAAAAGTTCTAATATTGATTTGGGGATTCAATTCTTGGAAGATCAACCAAGAAGAGTACATCCAAACTTGGGATAAGCTGGCATATCAGTTTAAAGACATTTTGAAGGACAATCGAGACTCTCAGGTTAGTATTATTTCTTGGAAATTATATAGGGATGCCAAATCAAATAGTCTTAAGTTGTCCTTTAATGGTTCCATTATTTATTTCACTGCTTGAACTATAGTTTGTCTCTTTTTCCAGAAAATTATTTTCAATAATAAAAAGTTAATTTTTAGTTAGTCATTGTTTATGATTTATGACATGGTTATGATACCCATTTATTTCCACAGGTAACCCTTAGGTTTATGGATGATTCTTCATTTGTCACATGAACATGTTATGATGGGTGTTCCTTTATAGTGATCAAAAGCATTGGATAATGTTTAGTATCATGAGACATCATGTTCAATGGTCATGGTGGTTAGCCTTGACTCATGCTCCCCCATGTGCAATGATCTTGGAGGTTTGCCTTGACAAATTCTCCACCATGTTCAATGTTCATGGTGGTTATCCTTCTCTCATGATCCTCCAAGTGAAATAGTCTTTCCTTATTAGAAAATAAGCATATACCAATAGTTCAGAACAATTGGAATATGTCCCAAAACTGTTTGTATAGGATATACCAATGGTTTGGGGTGTCATTGTCTTGTCTAGCATTAGAATATACCAATACCAATGTATTTGGGATAATTTTTGTATTTGTGGGATATACCAATACATTAAAACCCATTGGTATTGGTAATATTAAATACCTATACCAATAGTTTTGCAAACCATAGGTATAGGTAATTCTAAAAAAATAACCTTGAATGGTTTTGATCCCCAGACCTATGATTTATATCTCAACAACCTAGCCACTATGATACAATGTTTCTTTGAAATGTAATATGATAGATATTTATATATATACACACATGTAAATTTATTTTTTATGTATTCAGTTTTATATGATAAAATAATTTTTTTAAAATTATAATGCCTATACAAATAATTTTCCCAAACTATTGGTATAGGTATTTAGAATTTTGGGACCTATAAAAACAGTTTTTAAAAAACCCATTGGTATTGTTTCTTTAAATAGAGGCTATACTAATATTTTTAGCCAAAACACTGCAATATCCATCACCAATACCAATGGTTTGGGAAAAAATATTTGTATAGGACATTTTATTGAAGATATACCAATGTTTTTCTAAAACCATTGGTTCAGGGTCATTTTATAGTACCTATACCAATGTTTTGTCCAACACCATTGGTATAGGTTTAGTTTCCAATAGTGTTGGTAGTTATCCATGATTCATGATTTTTTCATGTTTTTTTGTCGCCACATTTCTATGATTTAATGATTACATGATCCCATGTTTTATATCTTATACTTCCATATGTATATTCACGGTCTATGCCATTTTATTACATCATGTTATGCCTTCTAACCCATGTGGTATGATTTAGTCATATTATTATTCTCTTACTCATATTTTTAGCTCATCCCTTCATTCATGTTTTCCCCAGGTTATCCTATACAGATATAAGGGATCAATGGATGTTAAGAGCTCATTATTAAGATGAAATAAAATATTCATTTATTTTTGTTACATGTTATCTATTTAATGTACCAAATCATCAAAATAAACGATAATTTATGATCCATGGTTTTTATTTGATGTCTTGTTATGATTAAAATGAAGTAACAGTGTTCTTAAAAGGTTCGGGTCACTATAGATAACCTATTTATTTGAAACCTAGAACATTGCTGAGCAAGAAAGATCAGTAAGGGTGAAAATTATCAAATATTAATTGATTTTAATTAGGGATGAGAACGTGAGGATGAAATAAATTTCATAATAAAAGATTATAAGAAATTATATAATAAATATAAAACATCTTATAGGGAAACAATTTCATAAAAATCATTAATGAACTGTAAAGTATTTGACTTTACTCAAACACATCTCAATAATTATACAACTTATGAGCATGAAATAAATGTGTGGAATACATTAATAATAAGGCTTTATCTTGAAAACATTTCACATTATGGAAATTAAATTATTCATTAAAATTTAACTTAATTTGATGAAAAACATGGAAATGAGGAACAACTATCAGAATAGTAAAAGTACAACAAAACAAATAAATGTACCTTATTTGGATTAGGATAACTATACCAGGGTGCCTTTGGATTGGGATAAAAATACATGTGTACCCCTTTGACATGGGGAAAATCATCTTTTATACCTATTGACTTGGAATAAATCCCCCAGTGTACACTTTGGTGAGGGAGAAAACCTCTCATGATACTCATTGGATTGGGATAAACCCTATTTTTTATCACAATGACTTTTTATAAGTCCTATCAAGATCCTTTTTGTGATCATGAAACATAAACATATTCCAATTCATTAAAGGGAAACATTGGACCCCATCCATTATCATCCACACATACAGATCATCTAAAAAAATAAATCATAAATATATGTTTGTGAACCCATGAGAAAATAATGTATTCCTAATAATCCCAATGGGAATAATTCTTTTCGTATAAGGAACATAGGAAAATGAAATTTGTTTAAATAAACATCCAACTGGTATGATATAATATCATGAATTGAACAACTTGGATCTTACAACTTGATCACCCCAAATAATCACAATATAGGAATTAAAGAAGTAATAATATATCATAACACTCATTTTACAAAATAAATCATATCATAATAACATATAGAGTGTGACCAAAACCATACATAATAATATGTAAACGTTGATGATTTTATATATGTAAAAATGTAAATTTTTTCAGAAAAATCTTTTAAAACATTGAAGTAATATTTAATTTTTAAAAAATATGAATGGAAAGAAAAAAACTTATAAAAACATAATATTAAAGCATCCAAATAATATATTCTTGAAAATACATACATGTTTCAAAAAATAGAGGTGGAAACACATTTAAAATTATTTATTTTTAAATGAATCATTTATAATGAAAACTAGAAAAATAAATAATTTTTTCAAAAAATTGACATGAAAATACATTAATTATACTTAATTTTAAAATTAATATTTAGTAATTGAGGCATGAAAAAGAAATAAAATTTTAAAAAATTAGAAGTGAAGATTATCCAAAAAAATTTACATTTAAAAAGAATAATTAATAATTAATACTTTAAAAAATTAATAAATGTAATGAAAATAAGATATGGGGTTAATGATAAAGCTTTTTATTTTTACAACATTTAAAGGCTATTTGATTTTTTTTAAAATAAACATGTTGAAAACCCATATCATTAATATGATTTTGATTTTTTTTCAAAAAAAATAAAGGTGAATAAAAGAATAATTTGAGATAAAAACATTTTTAGTCTTCAATATGTAATGGATTATATTAGTGTGAAGTAAAAACATGGATATGGATGAAAAATACACTAAAAGTAATGGGAATTATTCTGATCCAAATTGGGTTTTCACACAATAATATAATAATTAAGGAATAATTATTTGGTGTGAAATGTGATTTCCTAATAAAGGGTAGTGAAAATAAAATAGAGCATCATCATATAGTAGAATATATCAGTCATACATTTTATAGGCCTATAAAAATTAATATAACAATAAGAAAATGTTTGGGTCAAAAAACCCCTTATAGCCATTGAAAATATTGAATCAGAACACCTTGAGAGGTATAAAATTGAAAATAATATTAAATATCATGAAATTTAAGAGTAACATGATATAAATTGATAATATGTGCGTATTTATACAATTTAACAAGAAATATTGTTTAAAAAATAATCATTCCAAAATGGTTTGAAATTTGAGAAAATAAAACCCTTACCTCCTTGGTAAAAAATTCAGTCAAAAGCCCTATAAAAGGGAGATCATTGAACTAAAATTAAAATACCATGAATAAATTATTATTCATGATATTTTATATAAAATAGGATGTATAACACCAATTAAATATCTAATGGATCATAAATATGAACTATATCTCATTGAAAATAAATTGAGATAGATTATTTTACCTTGTTTGAAATTCGTTTTGCAAAGATGTTTACCATCTTAAATAACCTAATTTAGAGTATTAGTAACATTATAAATAATAATATCCTTATATATTTAATTTTATAAATAGATTTTTTAATCACTTTCTATTTATTTATTATACATATCCTCTAAGAGTTTGCATGGCAATTAAATCGGTCAAAACATATTTTTGTAATCTTACCAAATCAAAATGTTACATTAATAATAATTCAAATACATAATATATTATTTATATTAACATATAATAATTATTATTATTTTAATAATGTATTGTAATAAAAATATTTTTCAGTTTTCCACAGTTATCCATTATCATATTTTAATGTATTGTTCAGGTGGGTGGTTAAATCAACCAAAACAGGAATAGAATTTTACTCCATTGGAATGTATTGATAAAGAGGTGTTTATTTTTATATAATATCATTATTTAAAATTTATAATGATATTATGTTTCTTAATTTATCTTGGTGAACAATATTTTAATTTACTTATATAATTTATCAAAACTGTGATGAAAAATGGAAAATGTTTCACCATGAAAAAGGGAGTCCTAACATATTCTTGTTCAGAATTCACATTCTCAATGACAGAGAGGGGGTAGAGGTTGAAATTAAATTGAAATTTTAGAATATTAATTATATGATATATAATATATATTTTCATTATTACCACACTCAATACCTTCCATTTTGCCTGGTAAGAAAAAAATGAAAACTACATCGCTTCATGTAGGGTGTAGTCCACACAACACATTAACAATGATATTTGATATTTCCAAGAGGATGGAAGTGAATAACTAAGGGTTAAACCATAAATATAACAAAAGTTAATTATAATAATGATATTTACTCATAATATTAATATTTTTATAATATAAATGGATTAATATGGTTTGGAATAAAAAACATAATAAAAAATAATGACTTATATTGGGGACTTGATGTTTCCAGGGAAATTCCCAAGAAATTCAAGGACATATGCAAACTATGTGTTACTATGGGATTTTTTATGGGTTAAAATTCTATATAGATTATAATTAAATGGTATTAAATTGTAAATTTATGGTGAATTTCATCTTTGAAGAGTGGACGTGGTTCCCCTTTATAGGAGGAGAAAAGAGATCTTTTGGAAATACATTATAATTTTTAAATATTTTGATGACACTATTCAATGGTCAATTACTTTAAACTAGAAAAATAGTGGATGTGGGAAAAATAATGTTATAACTATGCTAAATCATTAATTTGGAGACATGTTAAGATTTATCTAAGGGGTTTTTTACATTATGCATGATACCAAAATTAACTTTTTTCCGTGGTAATTAATATTTATGTTTAGTAATTAAAATTAATGTAAAAAATTAATATTGGAACCCTCTAACTTCCAATTTAAAAAATATTTTTTAAAAAGATATTACTAAATGTTTTAAGAGTTAATTTTAAAACAATCACACTTAATCACATAAAAATAGTTATTAGAAAAATGATTTTTTTATGATTTAAGATATGATTATTTTGGATACAAATAATGATGAAATAAATTTATTGTTTATAAAAATGTATGTTTGGAGGATTTTAATTCAATTAAAAAAAGAATCTCACCATTTAAAAACATAATTATAGGAAAATATTGGAGATATATGTTTATTATAGTAGCATAATATAGAACTATAAGATCAAAAATATTTTTAAATGAAAAATTTTATTCCTTAAAATATTTTTTTATTACATAAAATGTTCTGTAATTTTATAAAATAACATCACATAATGTTAAAATCTTAAAAAATATAATTTTTAGAAAAATATTAATTTTTAAATGAAAATTAACCTTTTCAAAAAGATCAAATATATCTATGCCATGTAAATCTTTATGTGAGTGATTAAAAAATGGATTTATTTTTAAAATATATGAATTCAAAACGTAATAAATTTTGATTTCTAAAAATTACATAATACAAATAAAATAGAATTTATAGAATGTATCCTTTTTCAATAATAATACCATTTAATTTATTACCTTCTGAATATTTAATTTTCTACCATTGTAGTTTTCATTATATATTTATTAATAATTTTTTCTTATTATGTTGTTGTTTTTTATATTGGGTGATTCATGTTTCCCAGGTAATAAAACATAATATTTATTTTAAAGGATCAAAAATCTATAGTCATTGAATGATTATCAATATCTATCTCCCTGTGTATTAAATCCAATATTTGAATAATGCATTTTTAGCATCCAATCCATGAGTTTGGGACTAGTATGCTACAAAAGACATAGAGAATCATTAGGTAGTTCATAAAAATGATCCCACACTATAAGAATATCCTCAATTATGTGATTTTATCCATCAATTTGTTTCAAATAAGACATATTATTATGTAGTATGATGTATATTTAGGACATATTATCAATTTGTAGTTTATCATAATACTTTTATTAATAATTAGTTTTGGGATAATTTGGGATATGAAATCATATTTCTCTTGATTGATATTTGATATTAGATCTATATAGAGGGAGATAATTTGTGCCCAACATCAAATAAAATTCTATCAAATAAGGAATAATTATAATTACAAGATGTCCCTTCCTATAAATATCAGTTGTAAAATATTTAAATAATTATGACGTAATCATCACAATATTTGGGGGTTTTATTAATAACTTAACATTTAATAATTTAGGTGTTGAATTAATAATAACAGTTAACATAAAAAGAAAAAAATTGAATTCATTTAACATGAGAAAAATATGATATTTAAAATTATAGAATTGAATATAAGTATACAAGATTCTAATTAAATTTTATAATTTTTTTTCCAAAATTTAATATACGTCAAATTATTTGTGTTGGTAATTATGATAACCAATAATGTTTCAGTAAACAATCATATTTATTTGAACAAATGAATCTAATAATGTATTATTATTTGAAACATTGGGAATCATTTTGGGTAAATTATGTTTTTTGAACTTATAATTCCAATACCAATTTATAAAATTCAATAAGCCCTATTTAACAACAACCATGAACACCCAAAAACCAAATAATTAAATTGACACAATAATAATGGATTATAGTTGTTGCAAAAAAGGGTCCCAAACGGTGCCAAATAATGCTGGTGAATTAGCGAATGAACTAATAAATTTATTTTTTTATCTTCTAATAGATTTCATTATTACATTAACTAGAATAATATAAACATAAAATCAATTATAAATCCAAATTAACCAAATAATGAAAATATAGTGTAGTGAAAAAATATTTCACATGGTTAAATATTAAGTAGTACATCAAGGAGCATACATCGATAATGTGATAGTGAAAAATTTGATATCACTATATGGTATATGTGATTAAATTTTTGGTATGGGAGCAATACTAGTTTAGTGGTATCCCATAACATTCTCAGCTAACCACTACTTTGAGACATGAAATACAAGATGAAGACAAAATAGTCAATTAAAATAAACAATGAAAAATGTTTTAGATAGTAAATCTCATAGGGTGTCTTCAATAGTCATAAATATACTCAATCAAATCCTAATATTCAATTAAAATATTTTTAACCAATATATTATCCTAGAATTTATGATATATTAATAGTTTCTCTTATATTTCATTGTATGTCAACATTATATATCATTTATTCAATAATACGACAAATTTGATTTTCCAAATCCCTAAAAAATATAATTCCATGTGTTTGTATATAATGAGTTTTAAATTTTTCAATAATATACACATTAAACAACCCATTAATGGGTTTTTTACAGAAAAATTCTCGGTCATTTGAAATATTTTTTTTATAAAATAGATCGCCCCCCACATAAGCTTTGACCACCACATCATGGATGGTTAATGGTCAAACATTAAACCACTTATGAGTAAAAATTTATATATTTCAACATATAGATAAATCACTTCATTTTGAAATTCAAGTCTTCACTCTCTATGGGATAAACATATCATGAATATGGAATAATCTATATCTTTCTGAAATGGAATTATCTATAATTTTTCATATATAATGTTTTCCTTTTTCAATTCATTCCAAAAAATTCCAAACTCAAAATATCTTACACCATGACATACGAATATTTAGATCATCATATTTATAATACATATGTGAATTCTACCATGGCCACTTATACACTTGTAATTATAGGACCCATTTCTAATAGTTAATTTCTAATCCACGACAACATTCTCTACAAAATTTCCACCTCTAACATCCTATATTATCTTCAAATGAACGTAACATGATGACAAAATGACGTTCAAAATAAATTACACCCTAATTTTATTTTTCATAATGAAATTCACTCTGTTATATAATTCAATATGATTTCATACAAGTATTTTGACATCGAACCACAAGCACTAGAACCATCGTAGGCATGATAATCTTCATGTAATTGGATCTACCAGGTCAAAATCTAATACATTGTGGTTTATTTTAGTCATGATTCCAAAAATTATATTCTAAAATTAAACATTTTGTAAATAGACCTCACCAAGATTTATATCATCCCTGATAACAAAACAACAACCTAATTTCTAGGCTTGATTGTAAAAAATCACAACACTATACTTACAATAATTTATAATTTTCCCAAAATCCTCTAATATCTACATAATTATTTCAAAAATTTCCCCCCATTTGTTTTTAGTGAAACCAATGTGTCTATAATTACGGTTTTAAGTAAAATTGTATAATAATCAATAATGGATATTGAATTACTTATCATTAACCATGTATACTTGAAATTACTTGAATATATAAACTAATATATGATGAATGAATTATATACTTAATGTATGTCTTTAGGAAATTACCTATCAAATGACTCTAAAACTCCATCCAACCCCCTATCATCATCGATATTAACCTCATTCAGTATCCCCAATGATTTAAACCTAAAATTCACCTTCAATTATTGACCTCCCATTTAAGATAAACGTTTTATCTTATATTAGATATAGGGAAAATTAATATTCAAGATTTCACTCCCTATGACAATGATTGTAATTTATTCTCCTTTCCTTCCTTTTTCTATAATTTCTCTCTCTTTTATGAGAAACCACAATAGAAATTTCCTTTCATACATGAGAATATAAATTAATAAAAATTATATTAAGGGATATGAAAATTTTTTAATCCTCCTTTGACTATGGGAGGTTGTTGAACAAAGAGGTTCAACTAATACTTCTCGAATATCTATGTAGCTAATTATTTTATGAAATCTTCCACTACTTTTTTATCTATTTCAACATGCTTAATATTTATCACTCCATTTTTCATCCCATATTTATTAAAATGTTATCAAATATAAATTTAATTTAATGATTGGGATATACCATATTCATTTCCAATTCAATAGACCTCTTTTGGATACAATGGTCAATATAAGAACCATCATATTTTTACTAATATCCTCCTATTGATGAATTATTTATATAAATGGTGTATATTCCTTTTTAGAAAAAATTGATATTTTTTCAACTATGATGGGAGTTTTAATCTATTATTTGTTACTAAAAAACCAGTACACTAGATTCTAATAGTGAAATATTCTCAACTTGTGGAATTTATATCCATAATGTATATAGGTTATTTCACATAAAAATAAGAAAAAAATATAATTATTTACTAGTATTAAAAACTAAAATATAAAATAACAGATATTAAAATTTCCTTATAATCCACCCCATATATGTTGGATGTACTTCAATAATATTAATTTTGAACTTAGCCACCCATAATTTTGCATAGAAAATATTTTCCAATGATATAATCATGCATAATGAGCTCTAAATCATCCATCAATAATGTGTAGGATCAATTTCTCTTTAATCTATATTCTGTGTAATTTTGATTCCATATAAAATCATTATTTTTTTCATGTATATATGATATATTTAGATAATTATGTGTATATTTTTTTGATATCAAAAATATATTCTGTATTTATACCACCTTTTATCCCTATAAATTTTAAAATATCTCTATTAATTATAATATTGAACATTTAGATCATTAAACATGGGAATGTATCAATCAATTTTTTCTTACTACCACATAATATGATATCATTCACATAAATGAATCTTATAAAATACTTTTCCTTGAATTATTTCACATAATTATTATGATGGACAACACCTCTAAAAAATTCATGCATTCTCAAATAAATTACCAGAAGAGAAAACCAAGCTACAAACAAACCCCAAGGATTATATTTTATGTCGTAATAGTCATTGTTTAATTAATAATAATTCACATAATTATGTCAAATTTGGGAAACATTTTTTTAATATACACTTCATCATTGATAACTCGATTAATGAATATCATCATAACATCCATTTGATAATCCTTAAGGTCTTAAGGAATTTTCACTCCTATAAATAGACATATTAACTCAGGTCTCAAAACCAGTTAAATAGTATCACATTCATTTATACCATAAATTTATAAATAGTTTATTTAAGATAATCTGACCTTATTATAAGTCACTTTTCAATTGTTAATATAATTGTTTTGAACAATTATTTCATATTTGATAACATTATGATCATTTAGAATTCTCATAATCACCCATGTTTAATTTTTATCTATTTGACACAAATCTACATTAATTTATTTGTTCCATGATTCATCCTCCTTGGATCACTCAAATAATGAAACCTACCCCTGAGAAATTAGAGTAATGTTCTCTACATTTCACATCCTCTAGGTTAGTATTTCCAATAATTTATATCTAAATATTATTTTTGATTTTCGATATCAAATATTCAATTTCTCCTTTAAATCATTAATTTTATCACTTATATATCCCCTTATCCCACAAGATAATTTTCAAATACTTATCAATTTTTTGAATTATATGACCTCTAAAATCTAAGTTAACATCTTCTAATTCGTCATAGGTGACACTCAAATCCATATTTCAAGTTTCTCATCAATTATTCTATTTGATATCCTTGAAATTATCACTCATAAATATTTTTTTCATTCATTAGATTCATTATTTCAAATATTTATTCTTAGAAGAATACCTAATAAAGATTTATTCATCGTCTATATCTATATATTTTCCCTCATTCCGTAGTTTGTCATGAATAATTTTTTCTTTACGTATGATATAAACTATTTCCATCATAAAATCCCTCTAAGACCCATTTAATATGATTTATTATCCTACATAGGATATTATAATTCCTTGTTTTGGGTATAAATAGCCACATATACTATTTCATCAAAATGACACCTAATCATTCCACACTCTATTTGTATCATCTTTTTAATGTTATTAAATTTGATATTAGAATTTTCCATAACTCCATTTAGATTCAATGTTATCATGGATGAAACATTATGATTAATTAAATACATAACAGACTAGTTTTTTCACATAAATATTTATACTATGTGCCATTATCAAATCAAATAATCTTTATCTGTCACGACCCGTCTTCAGGGCCCGTGTTGTGACTACCCCAAGCCCGCCTTCCATAGGCCAGGGGCTGGCGACTAGCACCAAGGCATAATTACCGGTAAAAAGGGAAGGCATTGCCTTTGTAAAGTAAACAAACACCACAGACCAAGCAAGCAGTAGATGTAGAGACTAAGTAAAAACTGTGTACAACAATAAGTGCGGAAAAGTAAGTGGGCCAGTATACAAACCCAAACTGAATGTAAAGTACAACTGGAAAGGGAAAACAACAACTGAAAATTAAAGCCGCAGCGTCGAGCCATCCACTAGAAGTCCCACCTAAAGGGTGGGTATAGATTGCCTCCACAGCTCCTCGGCCCACCCGTCCGCTCCGAGTACATCCCGTCCAGTGGTCCACCTCCGGGTACTGACCTAGTCCGCAAGACGCAACCGCGATCAGCGTTATCCTTCGTCTGCAACCAACAAAACGTAGTGCGGGCATAACCAATGCAGGGGTGAGTATAAGCTACTCAGTAGGGACCCCGAGACCCCCGAAGGTCTCCCAGAATCCAAAAAGGATAATCCACAAAGGATAATCCACAAAGGAACGTTACAATCATGAAGTAACATCCGACACTACTTAGGTATATGCCAATACATATACCTAAGTCATCAATTCCAGTTCGCTCCACCTCCGAGCCCAAGTACAACCAAGTCCTCACAAGAAAACGTAACCCATTCCTCATAGGAAATCACAACCCAATCCACATAGGAAATCATAACGTAATCCACACAGGATATCAAGTCAAGATTCAGCTCATACAGGTATACTTCTTCATATGATGATAGAGATGGTAAGATATATCCACGGATTCATCTATGCCGTTAGAGCCACAAATGATTGATAGGTACTAACCCCCGCAATGACCCACACAGGATCTGACCCACAAAGGATCGATAGGTAACTAACCCCCACAATGACCCACAAAGGATTTGACCCACACATGATCGATATGTAACTAACCCCCGCAAAGACCCACATAGGATCAGACCCACACAGGATATGTAGGCGCTGGCCCACACAGGACCGCTGAACGCTGACCCACAAAGGATCAGACCCACACAGGATCGGTAGCATTGATCCACATAGGATCGCTGAGTGCTGTAGTCGTCGCCGTCAAATCCACTGAGGAACTCTGTAGAGTCTTTGTCGTCGCAGTCACATCCAGCTCTAGGGTTTCCCCACATAGAAAGCTCGTTTAGGAGGGTCCGCACCACGAGCCGAGGGTCTGATACATCAACTTACACATAGTCCGGAGTTGATGTATCCAAAAGTTCCGTATCGCCAACAGGAACTCAACGTCATAGATGACGCGTCAATCGGACGCCCGGTCTGACAGGTATTGGCATTTTTGTCCCAGGGGCCCGGTTGGTTTTTAAGTCAAAACCAACCCGAACGTACTCCACCTGCGTCCAAACCTCGGGCGAAGTAAGCCAAAAGATCCGTCTCACTTAGAGGAATCCATAAAAGTTGATGGCACGTCAATCGGACGTCCGGAGCTCAATTTATAAGTGTTTCCGCACCAAGGCCCGGTTGGTTTCGTGTACGAACCAACCCAGCCGAACCCAAAGTTCTCCGAAACCTTGAATGCGATATACCGAAATGACCATCTCGATCAAAGGATCACATCACAACTAACGGTGCATCGATCGGAGGCACGTAGCTCATGTTATGGTCATTAGGCCGAAAGAGGTTCGGTAATAGGGGGTTCGGGCCCGGTCCGACCCAGCCTGTTACCCCCAGGGTCGGCCCGTACTGGGTCGACCTGAACAAGGTCCGGGTCCAGCCCGGAAGGCGTGGCCCGGCCCGGCCTAGGCACAGCCTGGCCCGGCGGCCCGGTCTGGCGGACCGGCCAGGGCAGCAGGCCCGGCGCGCGGCGCGCTGGCGCACTGGCCAGGTGCTCGTCCGAACGACCGAGCCGTTCTGATGCGGGGGGGGGGGGGGGTGGCTGCCCCCGCATGAAGAAACCGCGGCCCCTTTATGGGGCTACTTAGCTGGCCGGACGGGGGTTTGTAACGCCCAGCTTTTCCATGTCCGGCAGGCTGTTGCCGCCACGGGATCGACAAGGTCGGTCCCCCGGCTCTGACACCGGCGGCCCAGTACCGGCCGCCGTTTCCCCTGCTCCGCTGCGGCCCAAATCCCACAGCGGCCTTCGTCCGTCCAGCGTGGCGCGACGGCACCGCGCCTCTGGTTCGTCTTCAACGGCGTGGCGCGACGGCGCCGTGCTTTTGGTTCATCTTCAACGGCGCGACACGATGGCGCCACGCTTCTCCTTTCCTTTCCCTTTCAAAATTCCGTGCGGTACTTCGGCACCGTGTTGCCTTGCTCGCCGCAAAAATATAAACAACCAAAAAGGGGAGGAGTTTCGGCCGTGTTCGTGTGGTCCGACCTCCTCCCGTTATCACGATAACAGGCGGTTCAAAGAAAAGGATAAAGAGACGGAAGATTTCACGAACTAACAATTAAAATAAAATCCCTACCTCAATGTTGTCTTTGAACAAGAATTCATCGTGGAAAAAGAGGATCTTCACGGATGAAGAGGATCGCAGCAGAGGAAGAGGATCGCCGCGGAAGGAACGTCGTTGGCATTAGGTGATCTCTGAGGAAGGCGTCTCTCGCCGTCGTCCGCCGTCGGAGGTCGGCGTTCTTCGTCGGCGGCGGTGCGTTCTTCGCGTTCTTCGTCAAATAACGATGAATCCTCTCCTTTCTCCCAAAGGCTTCCACAACCAGAAAACCAACGAAATAAAATAAGTTCAACACTTATTTTATTATCATAACCTAAGATTTTGAAATTAAAAAGATATGAAATGAACAATTAATTCAATGAATTAATTATAACAATTTAACCGCCCAATTTAATGAGGCGTTTCTTAACCGGAATAAACGTATGGTTTGACTTTCATTAAAAAGGGGGGTTGCGGGTGCGTTACTTAGAAGGGAAGAAAAGGTGGGGCTCGTGCAGGCCCCACCTCACAAATATCCTACCAAGTGGGTAGGATATTGTGGGTCCCACCTTATCTGCTTAACTTAGGTTAAGCCGCTTTAAGTGAAATAAAATAAATTGTTGCACCACTTTTATTTTATTTCTTAACTTAACCCCAAAAATTAAAAACCACACCCGAGCAAACGCAACTCTAGAAATGGTGTTTCTAAGAAAATACCAGCACTGCGATTCCATCGGTGCCCTCAGAATTCGATTCCGAGAACTGGTTCAAAAGATAGAAAAACCCGCTCATTCGTTCACTGAACGTACCCGAGCTAAAATTTGGAAAAAGATTTCGGGCACACCGGGCCTCGGAATCTGGTGCTGTCAGAAACTGCGTTCTTATAAAATTCCAAAGAAAATTAAGAAAAAAAAATTCTTGAATTTTACGGGTCTTTATATCACTCCCACCTCAGGGATTTACATCCCCTTAAAGATACATCAAAAACTACGGAATCAAATGTGGGTACTGAGCACGCATCTGAGCCTCCCGCTCCCAAGTGCTCTCCTGGAGGTTCCCGTGCTGCCATCTGATGCGCACTAGAAGAATCAACCATCCACGTAGGACCCTCTCCTGTCAATCCTCAATCTCCACTAGGACCTCTGCAAAAGTCACCCCATCATCAACGTCCAGCTCCCCATGGTCAATGATGTGCGTCAGGTCGTGCACGTATCTCCTCAGTTGGGATACGTGGAAGACATCGTGCACCCAGTGCAACTGAGGTGGTAGAGCCAAGTGATAAGCCACCTTTCCAATACTGCTGAGGACCTTGAATGGTCCGATGAAGTGAGGAGATAACTTGCTGCCTCGGCCAAATCTCTGTAATCAACGTCGAGGTGAGACCCGCAAGAAGACGTGGTTTCCATCCTCGAACTCCAGTGGCCTCCGCCTCCTGTCAGCATAAAACTTCTGTCGGCTCTGAGCTGTCCTCATCGGCTCCTGGATGATCTGGACCTTCTCTGTCGTGGCCTGGACCATCCCCGGTCCCACAAGTGCTGACTCCCCAGGGTCTGTCCAGCACAACGGTGATCTACAAGGTCGGCTATACGACGCCTCATATAGTGTCGTCCCGATGGTGGAGTGGTAGCTGTTGTTCTACGCGAACTCTACCAAGGGTAGGTGGTCCTCCCAACTACGACCAAAGTCGAGAACACTTGTGTGGAGCATGTCATCGAGAGTCTGAATGGTCCTCTCCGTCTGACCATCCGTATGAGGGTGAAAGGCGGTGCTCAGATGTAGCTACATCCCAAACGCCTCCTACAACCCCTTCCAAAGCCGGGAAGTAAAGCGAGCATCTCGATCAGAGACGATAGATGACGGAACACTGTGATGTCGTACAATCTCCTGAACATAGAGACGTCCCATGCTCTCCCTTGATCCCTGCTCTCTGATGGGTAAGAAGTGAGCCGACTTGCTGAGTCGGTCAAAAATCACCCAAATGGAGTCGTGACCTCTGGAAGTGAATGGAAGTCCAGTCACGAAGTCCATAGATATCCTGTCCCACTTCCACTCCGGGACCTCCAAGGGATGTACCAAGCCTGCTAGTACCTGGTGCTCTACCTTCACCTGCTGGAAGGTGAGGCATCGAGAAACGAACTCTGCCACAACCTTCTTCATGCCCGACCACCAGTGCTGTCGTCTGAGATCCTGGTACATCTTCGCCACTCCAGGATGTACCGCGAAAGGGGAAGTGTGAAACTCTTTCAGCACCTCCTCTCGTAAAGAAACTGGTACCAAGGTACGTCCTCTGAAAATAACTTTGTGCTCTACTCAAAAGGAGAAACCATTAGGTGCCTGTCCTGAGGATATATGCACACGCCGCATCTCACAGTCAGTGTCCCCACGCTGTGCCTCTCTGACCCACTATAGTAGTGGAGGAGTGACTGTGAGATACTGAAGGAAGGTTGTTCCATCTCTATCCAAAAAGGATATATGCAATGTGGCAATCTACTCTGTTGCCTCCCAAGTAGCTGAATGCCCGTCCTCCTGTTGAGAGCATCGGCTACTACGTTCCCCTTCCCAGGAGTATAGACTATCTCAAAGTCACAGTCCTGGAGGAACTCGAGCCATCGTCATTGTCTCAGGTTCAGGTCCTTCTGAGAGAAGATGTACCTGAGACTCTAATGGTCAGAAAAGACTATAAAGTGCTCGCCCATCAGATAGTGTCGCCACATCTTCAGAGCGATGACCACTACTGCTAACTCCAGGTCATGAGTAGCATAGTTCGGCTCATGTGGCCTCAACTGCTGTGATGCATAGGCATTCACTGCCTTCTCCTGCATCAAGACACATCCGAGTCTGGTCCCTGATGCATCGCAGTAAACTACGTACCCTACTCCTTCCTCTGACAACCTCAAGATAGGCGTGCTGGTCAATATCTTTCTCAGCTCCTGGAATCTCTACTGACATCTGTCTGACCACACAAAGGGTTTCCCCTTCTTCTTCAATGCTGAGAGTGGTGCCTCTACTCTGGAGAAGTTTCACACAAATCTACGATTGTATCCAGCTAGTCCCAAGAAACTTCGCACCTCCGTCACGCTCCTGGGTGGCTCCCAAGCTAGAACTGCCTCGATCTTCGCAGGATCCACCACAACTCCCGTCTCATAGATGACGTTCCCCAAGAAGTGGACCTCAAGTATCCAGAACTGAAACTTCGATAGCTTTCCATAAAGCTGGTGCTCTTGGAGTGTGTCAAGTACAACCCGCAAGTGGTAGGCATGCTCCTCCTCAGAAGTCGAGTAAATCAAAATGTCGTTGATGAAGACCACGAAAAATAGATCGAGGTATGGCTGAAAGATC
Organism: Viscum album; assembly: GCA_963277665.1. Lineage (NCBI taxonomy): Eukaryota > Viridiplantae > Streptophyta > Magnoliopsida > Santalales > Viscaceae > Viscum > Viscum album. The sequence continues at coordinate 327,767,324 of OY728121.1, forward strand.
ATGTTCATGATTCCCATGAACACTGTGGGAGCATTGGTTACGCCGAAAGGCATAACCAAGAACTCAAAGTGGCCATACCGACATCTGAATGTCGTCTTCTGCACGTCCTCATCCCAAACTCTGAGCTGATGATAGCCTGACCGGAGGTCTATCTTTGAGAACCACCGTGCTCCCTTGAGCTGATCGAAGAGCTCATCAATCCTCGGTAGCGGATACTTGTTCCTCACTATCACCTGGTTCAGGCGATGATAGTCGACACAAAGTCGCAAGCTCCCATCCGCCTTCTTGGCAAACAATATCGGGGCAGCCCAGGGTGAAACACTGGGTCGGATGAATCCCTTGCCCTGCAAGTCCTCCAACTATACTTGTAGCTCTTGAAGCTCGGCGGGAGCCATCTGATATGATGGGGTGGATATCAGGGCTGTCCTGTGGTACAAATCAATATAAAAGTATACCTCTATGCGAGGAGGTAGTCCTGGAACATCATCAGGGAAAACTTCTACATACTGATCCACCACTGTAGGAAAACCAGGACTCTGCACGTCAACTGCTCCTAGGATGAGGCTGGACAACTGATGAGTGATGGGCTTTTCTCTCCTCTGCGGGAGTCCATCCTGTGCTGTGAAGGCTCCCTTCTCGCCGGTGAAGGTGAACCTTCTCCCATCGGTGCGTACACATCGTACCTTGCGCCTAATACAGTCAATCTGAGCATGGACTGTAGATAACCAATCAATGCCCAAGATGATGTCGTAAGGCCTTGACGCCACTACAAGAAGATCCCAGCTGAATCTCTCACCTACTAGAGTAATCTCACACTGCCGGCACCAGTGCATAATCGTCGAGTCTACTCTCGTAGGAGTCTCTATCCGTAAGGATCGAGCCAACGGCTCGGTCAGAATCTCCGAGCTCCGAACAAGGGTAGCGACTATGAAAGAATGACTCGCTCCTGTGTCTATAAGAACTACAGAAAATGTGGAATAGACATAGATAGTACCTCGAATCTTCTCGGGCGCGCCGTGGTCGTAGGACTCCGCTTCCTGGAGCTGTGCCTGTCTTTGCCCGCGAGCTCCCTGTGGTCGGGGTGGACCTCCTGGTGGTGGTGGTGGTAGAGCCTCAAAGCGTCGCCCACCACCTGCTGCTCGGACAGCTCCTCTGCCTCATCCGCCTACTCCCTGTGGACCGCCACGGTCGACCCTCTGCCTCTGCCTCGGTGGCCCCTCAACCGTCTGCTGCTCCTAGACCTGGCGGGTCGGGCAGTCACGAGCCATGTGGCCCTGCCCGCCAGCTGTGTAGCACTGTCTGCCTCTCAAAAGACTGGCTCCGCGCTATGTGCCCCGCACTGCTGAGCCAGTGTCCGGAGGTCATCTTCATGAGGGTCTGCTCTTCCTGGACCCATGAGTCATCCGTCGACTGCCTGCTGCAGAAGACTCTGCTACGTGCCGCCCCGCGGTAGGTCTCACTACTGATGAAGGCTCTACAAGGAAGCTCTCGATCAGTAGGGCTCGCTCCAGTACTCCTGCCTGTGTTAGAATGCTGAGGGAGATCAACGATGCCCTGATCTCCTGCCTCAATCCCTGCTCAAAGGTCCGAGCCCGGAAGAATGGGTCACGTACCATGTCTGTCGAGTTGCGTGAGAGATCAGTAAATCTCGCCGAGTACTAGGCAACTATCAAGCTTCCCTGCCACAGGTGTAGAAGCTCCTGGATGTGCACCGCATGGAGGGTGGCTGGGACGTACTCCAAGAGGAAGAGGCTCTCAAAGTCCGTCCAGAGGAGAGATGCCTCATCATGCACCTGGAGCATCAAGCTCCACCATCTGCCTACTGCCGCATGCATCAGGCTCACTGTGAGGATCACCATGAGGTCTGCTGGTGTCCTCAGTAACCTGAAAACTCGTACCACTACCTCCAACCAATCCTCAGCTGCCTGGGGGTCCGTCTCCCTACAGAACCTAGGCGGTCGCTGGTGCTGAAACTCATGCCGTGCACTAAGGCGACGTGCATCGTCCGCGACTGGGGCTGGTAGCATCGGTGGCTCAGCGGGTAGAGGCATCGCCGGTGCCTCAGCTATCGAAGGGCCATGTACCGAGGCATCGTCGGTCGGTGGGCTATCGTCACACACAACTCTCATAACCCAAGTTGGATGCCGTCATGGGGCCATCCTGAAAAGGAAACAGGTGTTCCACGGTTAGAACAGTATACCTGGTGAGCTGACACAAAGTAATCACAAAGAAAACTGGAAACACACATGCAATCAATGTTTTCGTGCATTAAGTCGGAAATCAAAAGTCATGGTCCTGGTGTACGGATAAGTAGGCCGCTGGACCAACACTGGACACCGTGGAATGATAACGACACCCAATACGCTTAACACTATTGCTTCACATAGAAAAAGATCAGAGTCCAAATTTCTATGGAAGAACTGAACTCCTCTGATACCAATTTGTCACGACCCATCCTCGGGGCCCGTGCCGTGACTACCCCAAGCCCTCCTTCCACAGGCCAGGGGCTGGAAACTAGCACCAAGGAGTAATTCCTAGTAAAAAGGGAAGGCATTTCCTTTGTAAAGTAAACAAACACCACAGAGAAAGCAAGCAGTAGAAGTAAAGACTATGTAAAAACTGGTCACAATAGTAAGTGCGGAAAAGTAAGTGGGCCAGTATACAAACCCAAACTGAAAGTAAAGTACAACTGGAAAGGGAAAACAACAACTGAAAAGTAAAGCCGCTGTGTCAAGCCGTCCACTGGAAGTCCCACCTGAAGGGTGGGTACAGATAGCCTCCACAGCTCCTCAGCCCAGCCGTCCGCTCCGAGTACGTCCCGTCCAGTGGTCCACCTCCGGGTACCGACCTACTCCGCAAGCCTCAACCGCGACCAGCACCGTCCATCGTTTGCAACCAACAAAATGAAGTGCGGGCATAGCCCGTGCAGGGGTGAGTGTAAGCTGCTTAGTAGGGACCCTGAGACCCTCTATGGTCTCCCAGAATCCACAAAGGATAATCCACAAAGAAATGATACAATCACGAAGTAACATCCGACACTACTTAGGTATATGCCCATACATATACCAAAGTCATCAATTTCAGTTCGCTCCAACTCCGAGACCAATTACAACCCAGTCCACACAAGAAAACGTAACCCATTACACATAGGAAATCACAACCCAATCCACACAGGAAAGCATAACGTAATCCACATAGGATATCAACGCAATATTCAGCCCACACAGGTATACTTCTTCGTATGACGATAGAGATGGTCAGATATATCCACTGATTCATCTATTTCATCGGATCCACAAAGGATCGATAGGTACAAACCCGCAATGACCCACAAAGGATCTGACCCACACAGGATCGATAGGTAACTAACCCCCGCAACGACCCACAAAGGATCTGACCCACACATGAGAGATATGTAACTAACCCCCGCAAAGACCCACACAGGATTGAACCCACACAGGATCTATAGGCGCTGGCCCACACAGGACTGCTGAGCACTGACCCACACAGGATCGATAGCATTGATCCACGTAGGATCGCTGAGTGTTGTAGTCATCGCCGTCGAATCCACTAAGGATCTCTGTACAGTCGTCGTCATCGCAGTCGCAGCACGCTCTAGGGTTCTCGCACACAGCAAGCTCGTTCGGGAGGGTCCACTCCACGAGCCGAGGGTTTGATACATCAACTGACACATAGTCCGTAGTTTATGTATCCAAAAGTTCCATATCGCCAATAGGAACTCAACGTCACAGACAGCGCGTCAATCGGACGCCCGGTCTGAGAGTTATTGGCTTTTTCGTCCTTGGGGCCCGATTGGTTTTTAAGTCAAAACCAACCCGACCATACTCCACCTGCGTCCAAACCTCGGGTGGAGTAAGCCAAAAGATCCGTCTCACTTAGAGGAATCCATAAAAGTCGACGTCACGTCAATCGGACGTCCGGAGCTCAAGTTATAAGCGTTTCCGCTCCGAGGGCCCAGTTGGTTTCGTGTTCGAACCAACCTAGCCGAACTCAATGTTCTCCGAAACATTGAGTGCGATAAATGGAAACGACCATCTCGATCAAAGGATCACATCACAACTGACAATACATCGATCGGAGGCCCGTAGCTCAAGTTATGGGCATTAGGCTGAAAGATGTTCGGTATTAGGGGGTTCGGGCCCGGTCCGACTCGGCCCGTTACCCCCAGGGTCGGCCCATACCAGGTCGACCCAAACTAGGTCCGGGTCCAGCCTACTTGGGTGCGGCATGGCCCGACCTGGGCGTGGCCCGGTCTGGCGGACCGGCCAGGGCAGCCGGCCCGGCGCGCTGGCCAGGGGCTCGGCCGAACGTCCGAGCCGTTCAGATGCTGGGGGGGGCGCTGCCCACGCTTGAAGAAACCACGACCCCTTTATGGGGCCACTCAGCTGGTCGGCCGGGGGTTTGTAACCTCCGACTTTTCCTTGTCCGGCCAACTATTGATGCCACGGGACCGGCAAGGACGCTCCCCCTGCTCCGCCGCCGGCGGCCCGGTACCAGCCGCCGGTTCCCCTGCTACGCCGTGGCCCGGAACCGGCCACGACCTTCGTCCGTCCGGCGCGGCGCGATGGCGTCGCGCCCCTCCGCCGCGGCCCTGCTCCGGACGCGGTGCTTTTGTGGTTCACCGACACAGTGCGCCGACGCCGCGTCTCAGGTTCGTCTTCAACGACGCGGCGCGACGACGCCACACTTGTGGTTTGTCTTCAACGGCGCGGCGCGACGGCGCCGCGCTTCTCCTTTCCTTTCCCTTTCAAAATTCCGCGCGGTGCTTCGGCACCGCGTTGCTATACTCGCCGCAACAATATAAACAACCAAAAAGGGGAGGAGTGTCGGTCGTGTTCGTGTGGTCCGACCACATCCCGTTTTCACGATAACAAGCGGTTGAAAGAAAATGAGAAAGCGACAAAAGATTTCACGAACTAACAAATAAAATAAAATCCCTACCTCAACGTTGTCCTCGAACGAGCGTTCGTTGTGGAAAAAGAGGATCATCGTGGAAGAAGAGGATCTCTACGGAGGAAGAAGATCATCGCGGAAGGAACGTCATTGGCATTAGGTGATCTCCGAGGAAGGCGTCTCTCACTGTCGTCCGCCATCGGAGGTCGGCGTTCTTCGTCGGCGGTGGTGCGTTCTTCTCGTTCTTCGTCGAAGAACGAAGAATCCTCTCCTTTCTCCCAAAGGCTTCCAAAACCAGAAAACCAACGAAATAAAATAAGTTCAACACTTATTTTATTATCATAACCTAAGCTTTTGAAATTCAAAAGATAAGAAATGAACAATTAATTCAATGAATTGATTGCAACGATTTAACCGCCCAATTTAATGAGGCGTTTCTTAACCGGAATAAACATAAGGTTTGACTTTCATTAAAAAAGGTGGTTGCAGGTGCGTTACGTAGAAGGGAAGAAATAGTGGGGCTCGTGCGGGCCCCACCTCACAAATATCCTACCAAGTGGGTAGGATATTGTGGGTACCACATTATCCTCTTAACATAGGTTAAGCCGCTTTAAGTGAAATAAAATAAATTGTCGCACCACATTTATTTTATTTCATAACTTAACCCCAAAAATTAAAAACCACAACTGAGCAAACGCAACTCCGGAAAAGGAGTTTCTAAAAAAATATCGGCACTATGATTCCATCGGTGCCCTAGGAATTTGATTCCGAGCACCGGTTCAAAATCAAGAAAAACCCGCTTGTTCGTTCACTGAACGTACCCGAGCTAAACTTAGGAAAAACATTCCGGGCACACCGGGCCTCAGAATCTGGTGCCGTCAGAAACTGCGTTCTTGTTAAATTCCAAAGAAAATTAAGAAAAAAATTTTCTTGAATTTTACAGGTCTTTACATTATCAATCATATAGATTCAATTTCAACTCACCAATAGAAATATTTTTGACACAACCTATGATTTAAATTTTTTTCTACATAAACACAATGAAAATAATTATATAATAGTCAAAAAATATATATAAATAAATTTTTCCCTATGTTCTATGATTTTTCATTTGACTATACACATAGATACGTATTTAGTCCAAAAATCTTAATACCCACTTGTTCTTGTTTCCAATAATAGAATGTCAATATATACCCTCCCTTAAAAAAATCATAAATTTTATCCTAATCATTATTGAAATTTATAATAGCTATAAATTTTGTAATATTGGATAAATTATCCATGAATTTTTTATTAATATTACATATAATATTATTCTACAAGATATTTTCTTCTTACATTTTGAGGTGAAAATATTTCTCTTTACCTTCCACTTAATATTGATTTTCATTTTTTCTATAACCCTTTAATAATTAATTTATACAATTACCTATAATAAAATATCCTTATGTGTTGAGTGTGACTTATTTTTCAAAGACACAATGTAATATCACTTTAAAAAGTTATTTCAAATTACATCAAATTAAGGAATATACATTTTATTTAATATAATCTTTATCAATCCTTGTTTTTAAAATTCATTTTTATTCAAGGTTCAAACATTCCAAAATAAAACTAGTCCAACAATATGGATTATAATATTCATTATATGATTCATATTCCCAGCCACATGGACTAAAAAACCACTCCAAAGAATTGATATAATAAAATTATTTTTTATTTTAATAAAATCATTGAAAAAATAGCGTCATCAATATTTTTCATTTACTTTCGAGAAATATTTAGTTAAATTGAGACCATTTAAGATATATATAGAACATTTTTAAACATAATTAGTTTAATATGTTTACTAAAAATCCTGGAGTAAAAATATATTTTATAATGGAATAATATTTTTTAAAATCCAAAACAACCTCATTAGCCTTCCATGTGTGTTATTTTTATACCTCAATTTTAGACCAATCAAAATATTATGATAAATTTTATAGAAATAAAATAAAATGTCCTAAAATAAATTTAAACATTGGGATGAATAATTTTTTCTAATACAGATTTTTTAAATATGGGCGATTCTATTTTGATGTTACATTCAACCATTACACATTCATTCATCATGAAACTTGATAAGTAAAAAATTAGCTCATTATTTGAGATTACATTATTTTCTATCTATCCACATGTTCTTATCTATAAACTTGTGTATTTTTATTGTTTCTTTATGGATGAAATTTATAGCAAGAGTTTATCATTCATTTATCATTTTAGGTATTCTCTCTTATTTTTATTGATTTATCCTCAAATCTAATTCCATATTACCCATGATGTTGTTTATTTTACCATTCACCATCTTCTCATTTTTAGTTCATTATTTAAAAAAATCATAATTTCCTCATTTTAAAACATTAAAAAATATAGCATCTTTATTTAACCATAAGATTTAATTTTAATTATTTTTTTAAAAATAGTCTGAATTTATGATTCTAGGGATTGAACCATTTTTTAATAATGATTGATAAAATAATTAACATCATTGTTCACCATATATTGTTCTTTAATTTTTTTATAATTTTAACTAATAATATGAAAATTTCACAAACTAAACTTAGATATTCCAAAAAATTATTTAACTATGTAATTTAAATCTTTTATTTGATTTCAATTATCTAGAAAAACCATCAATTATCAACCAATCATCCTGTTTTTTATTTTATTTATAATCCTTCTACTAGAGAAATATTTAGGTTCAATTTTGATATAAAAAAAATGATCAAATTAATTTTCCTACTTAAATTCATTTTTATATTTAGTACTTGTTTCCATAAATAAAATTTCTAAATCTAATTTAAATTTAGCTTCACCTTCTTTAATCCATTCCTATTGATCATATTTCTCCAACTAACTATTCATATTCACTAATAATTCTTTTCAAATGTATAAATATATGTTTCATTTTTCATTTCTTTTGAAAAATCATCTGTTGTTATTGTGAATATTAACCTATAAAATTTCTATCATATTTACTCAAAAATGTCATTAAAATGTACCCAAAATGTATATAGTTTAAACTAGTCTGTGGAATCTTTCTTTTGGCATTGCTTGTACCGCTCTTATATGTTCATGGAATAAGTGATAATAATTCACTACTAAAATAACCTTCCATATTTATTCATCATTTTTAATCTACTATATATATTTGAAAATAATTTCATTTGACTTGTGATTATAATCTACTTTTATTTTAAATCCAATTTCATTATCCACTAACTCATAATGAAAGTCAAAAAGGGAATGTTATAGAACTGATATATTTGGGTTATACAAATTGGTAGTTCTAAATTGATTGTTTTCAAAATACTAAAATCCTTTCTCTATTCACTAATTACATAAATATATTTGAAAAATAATATGAGGAAATAATAAAAAATATATCAAAATATTCATTGGAATAAATCTTCCAATCAAAAATCATTTTGTATAAAGGTGTAAAATTTATTAAGTCAATTTATTTTTGTCTTAATAAATGTTAGAAAAATTATTTAATATTTAATTTAAATAAATAAAACTCATTAATTTCTTATAAATATAATTTAAAAATGATACAAACCTATTTTTTGGTTTTTATCAGTTTATATTAATTTATAATATTCTTCAGTTCCTGGAAACTATATAATATCTCTCTCTTGTATTTAATGAATTGATAGAGAAAAAGTTTTACTCTAAGAGATCATAGATGTTGTAAAATTTTATTCTTAGGGATTTAAAAACTACATAAATTTAGAAATAGTACTCCATTATATTTAAATTCATTCTTTCTACTACTGCATGAGTTTCAATAGTTCCATAAAAATGGAACCTTAGAATCTCATACCACATGTGTCAACGAATGGTCTAAAACACACAGTATGAGAGAGGCGTGTTATAGTTTAACCTTGATTAACATTTCCTCAACATTGAAAGCATCCTTTTGTGATGTAGGTGGATTTATAAGAAACTATATCAATCAACCATTCTACCAATGTATGTTGATATTTAAATGAATAGACATCAATAAAAATTTTCACAAGATTTAGGTCTAAGCTATATTGAAAGTAGTATGCTGTTAATTTTTTTAGACAGAACATGTGATATGACTGAAAAATATATATTATCATAATGTATAATGAACTACCAGTCCTATGGTAATTCAATATAAATGCATCTCTAAAAACTACTCTGTAACAAAAAATACTAGATGATGTCACAAAGGCCTCTTATAATGAATAAACACAAAGAAGATAAAATATAGAATAAGTAGGGAATTATTAATTATATATCTCTTTCCAATATAAAATCTAGATATATAAATATATTAGTCACAAGATCTTCTTTATTAGATAATTATAAATGTAGTGATAATTCTCCATTTATTCGATGATATCTCTAAATTTTCTCTAATTAATTATCTTTTATCAAAAATAAGAACATCCAAATCCATCGATATTTAAATTCCATGTTTTTCTATATTATTTAAAACTTATTTCATTTATAATAAAAAATTAAATCTCTTATATAAATTCAATCAATACCCACATTTCAGGTTATCCAATATCTATAATTATCATAGAAAATGGTATGCCATTATATAATCATTACCTCCAATGATGTAGTGATGTCAAGGATATCATTTTAACCCCTTATAAATAGAACATCCATAAATATATATCCCATTAAATTGTACTATTTTTTAATTCAATAACATTAAACACTTCATTTTTTATGATATCAACATCTTTAAGCCTCTACATAGACTATCTCTATAGAACTGGGTTATCCATGGTTTGGTCAGTGATATGTTGTAAACTTTCTAATCCATTCAATCAAAATAAATGAAAAAATTGGGATAAAATATTTCATATCTATATCCACATCACAATTTTTTGTATACATGTATGAATTGAACCATTTACCATTTAGTATAATCCTTGATCGGTATCCCTAAAACCACACTTGAACTAAAGACATACAAACCTCGAGTCTGCCTCAATACACAATGTTGAATGTTAAATAGAAGATAGGGTTTAAGAAGAAAAAATGGGGATACTATACCCAAATTAATATAAAAGAGAAAATAATTGATAATTCATAAGAAAAAATAGAAAAATTTAGGTGACCCAAACATTAAATATGTAATTATTAAATCTTATTTGATAAATATTCATTACATATCATTACAAAACCCACCAAAAATATAAATGTATCCTCTAATTGGATACGTGGATATATAAACAATTGGTACATAAAATATCTAAATCATATCCTACTAAGTATCTTATAACTAGAACCATTTGTGACACTGAATAATCAAAAACCTTCTTCACGCCCTAGGGAAAAAGAAACATAATAAATGTGTGTTCTCAGATTATCAATAGTAGCAAACAAGGGAAATATCAATAAATGGTCATTTTTAAGCATAAAATCATAATAAAGGTAAGAGAATATTCTCTAAATATATGAAAATAATACCCAATAATTCTAAGGTCATAATCATGAGTCATGGAATAAATCATTGTAGTTCATAAGACATGAATCATAATGGAATCAAAGAACAAGAGACATCAGAGTATTACAATGGAATAACATCACATTATAAAATAGTGCAAAAAGTTGGGTATAATCATAATCATATAAATTTTATCTCAAGGATACCCACCAAGACAATAATCACATGTAAGGGTTGGAATAAACATCCACATTCTATCTTTGGTCATAGGATAAACTCTTGTGTACCCTTGTTGAACTTATGCTAACAAACTATATACCCTATTTTATACATGGGATAACCTAATGTGTACCATTTTTAGATTAAAACCATTAATACATATCCAATTCATCAAAGTGATATAATGGACCCAATCATAATCCAATCATATCAATGATACAATATCATGAAAGATAACTCATTTCAACACAGCATAACCATTCAAAAAGAAACTGGATTTCATCAATACTTTATCATCATAATGATAAACCATACTGAGAAATAATAATGATGGAATCATTGGATAACATACCCAAATTATCATTAATTAGATAAGTTAATGTTAATACAGATCCAAAATACCATTAAAAGACCACTGTAATATTTTTTTAGGAAAATTCCCTTTTCATTATTTAATAACATGTCCAAAATATAAAAAAATATATAAAATTTATATAAAATTTTTATTTCAACATTAAAATAGAGAAACTAAAAGTAATATTCAATGAGAAGAGTAAAGATTTCGGTGGAAAAACTTGTTCGCGTAGTTTGTGATTAAACAAATATTTTTTTCACACATTTTGTAAAAGGTTACTTGTTCTAATAATGAATAGATGAATGATTTTAAAACATTTTATTGATACATATAAATTTTTAAAAATTATTTTAATCAATCAGTTCATAGTAGTAAAAAAATTTAAAATATATGTATAAGTGAAAATATAGACATCTAGGGAAAATATTCTCAGCTGGATGGAGAGAAAAAGCAATTTTCCCATAAAAATATTCTTTCATGCTTTTTTTCTCATAGAGAAATAAAAATTAAAAAAATTTGTAGTCACAAAAAATAAATTTATTAGAATAAAATAAAATATATTTTTATAAAATATGACATATAATTTTATCATAATAAATTTAGGTATATACAATCCCAAAAAAATATGAGATTATAACATAAAACTCGTACCGCTTTTCTAACTTTTGAATCATAACCTAGGAAAGAAATATATTAAAATTATACGTTTAATACCATGAATACGAAGGCATTGATGTTATTTAATATCTATGTGGTTGTATATACAACATATAGATGAAGATGTGGCGAATATTGTATATGTCTCACATAAAAAAATGTGAAATAATGAACCCTTTCATAAAGTTTAAATTGATTCATAAGTGGTCTATAATCCAATATATTAAATTTTAATTTAATAAAATACAATTATATTACCATATAAATACTTATAATTCCATATATTTTTAAATTATAACTTATTTTCACCTGTTCATTAATAAATCATTATTAAAATCAGTGTTCTACGTGATGACTATTTTTCTTTTTCATATATGTTTTGATTCGACAGTTATAATACTTGCATCATTATCACAGTCAAATCATATATAAAATTTTACTAAGTATTTAAATATAATATATATTTATTTTATAAATATTTATAGCCATCCATAAAATGATGAGATAGAAAAAGGACTTACAATGTTCATGGATATGTTAATCTATATATACGCATGAATGATATTTTCCTTTTTTAATGAAAATAACGAAAAAACTATGATTAATAATTTAATATTTTCATAAAATTATCATACATAGTTCATAGAAAAAATATAAATTTATTAAATCCATAATTATATCCATCAATACGTGGTTGAAATTGAAAATTAATCATTTAGATATCTGGAGGGGGTAGTAAACACATTTACAAGATTCATAATCTCATTTCGTATTTCATAGATATGAGATAGAAAATGGTTGTTGAAACATCATAATTATATATTATAATATTTATGATACTAGATTTAACATTTTTTGGGAAAAAATTTGTTTAGAGGATACAAAATAAGAAATATATTTGAAAGATCTCAATTAAGATTTATACCTCTTAATTGAGAAACCTCGAATTGTTTACACCTTAAGGCTTGAAAGATTCGGCTTAGGAGAAGACCAAGTGCTCTAGGAAGAAGGAAAGTTTTCTATTAATTTATTAGGTAATATATTTCTAGATATAGATGGATTATAATTCATTAATAATTTAGTATATGAGGTTCCCTTTTATAAGTATTAGAGTGGAAACCTACGGAATTTCTTAAAATATTTAGATAATACAAAGTCACTTTATTGTGAAAGTTTATCCAAATAGAAAAAAAATTGAAATTAAGATAATATTATGTTGAGATAAATTCTAATAATAAGAAACTAACATGTTTATATTAAATTGATAATCTTATCACTTAGCGTAACCCCTAAGTGATTCTCTTTTATCCATTGCTTTGCTAACACATTTTTACAATTTTTATTATTTTTAAAATTTATTATGACCAAAAATGAAAGTGGAATCATTAATAAATTTTGGAATTATAATTTAAAATATTTAATCTATATTATTAATTTTAATTTAATTATGTGGTATAAATTAAATTTTTAATAAGCATGAAAACATAATAAAAACATGGTTTTAGAAAAATCCATCATTATGCAAAAATTTTAATTTAATTTCATTCAGTTCCTAGTAAAAATGAAAAAGAATATTATAATATTTTATTGAATATATAATCTAAAAATTTAATTAAAATCATAAAGCAAATTTTTTTTAATTTAAAAACATAAAACATTTGTCAAATATTAAAAAAAATTAGAAAAATAAATATTATTATATTTAAATGAATTTATATTCAATAATTACTATTAGATAACTACATTATTTATTATTATAAATTTATTAATTTATATTATAGATATGTTTCATTGAAATATTTTTCGAGTATTTATCAATATATATATTTTAGTTATAAATAAAAAATGTAAACAACTAATTTTTTCTGAAAAATTGTCCATTTAATCATTAAATTATTTTATTAAAAACAATTTATTATAAATATTTTTTACCATTGTAATTATATTTTATAATTTGGTTATCAAATTCATTTCCTATAATCTATCAAATTCTGTCTAATGGTTTACTATTTCACAGGTTCATTTAGACTCGTGGTTGCATATAAAGAATTAGATTGAATAAATTATGTTTTTTATGGGAAATACATAAAAAATCAAGGGTTTTTACATTCCACACAACATAAAATGAAATTCTTCATCAAAATTAATTCACTATGGATTGAAATAATGAAGAAATCCGGACTTCATGACATCCTTAGGCTCCCTTACAACTTCCTCTAATTTATGATTCCTCCACAGAACAATACCAATGATTGTAGTCTTATTTTGTAGACTTTTTTCTCAAGGATCCAAGAATTATTTTGATGTTTCATCATAGTTATGATAATGCACAAACTATATAACCTCTATTTTTTGTTCATGTTAAGTATTAGGTGTTTACTTCCTAAAAATATATACACATAACACATCATGAACATTATTGAGGATTAGTGGAAGCACCAAGACATAAGAAACCATCCCAAAATAATAAATAACATCAAAAGTGTTGATGTATATTGGGATTATATTTACATTATTTTTGAATCACGTAACCGTATTATATAGATAAATTAAAATGAATTCCTTCTCACTGACATCAAATTCTCTATCCTTCCAATGATTTTCATTGATACTCTTCTATCAACACTAATATGCCTTCATGTTATGTAGAATGACATTATCCTTATCTTCCATATTCACATCTATGTCATTTCCCAATATCTTTCATTATATAATTTCATTGTATAATGTTACAGTTCCCCACCTCAAAATCTAAATGCTTCATAATGATCTACATTAATTCTCAAGTGAAATATATTTTTATCGGATAATTAGATAAGAGGAATTTGCATATTAAAACCAATTATGCAATATTTTGAATAAAATCATAGAATTTACTACATTGAAATATTGGTTCTATCAAACTAACCATCATAATAAGAATGACAATCAATACTGATGAAATCAATATATCTAGAGAATGTGGATTTATTACCTAAAACATCGAGGTAAACATCATATCTTATTCAAATTTTAAATAATATGGTACCTAATGAAACATTACCACTACCTTATTGTATATCCTAACTAGAAGATCAAGAGAGGGATATTATCTGATCATAATGAAATATCCTTATGTCATAATTAGATTGACTACAACCCAAATATTATTATGCACATTAGATTTCATGGATATTCCAAAGATGAAATCTGTCATGACATTTTCCTATTCCCTTAGAGGTAATGTCATTGATAGTAACATCTATATAGGCTTATACAACTCATACGTATCTCATAGGTTTTCTAGGAACCAGAAAACATACATTTAAATATCTCTCTTCATATGGTTTGACAAAAAATTCTCTTTCAAATCATTATTCATCATCATAAATCTAGGATAAATTGACAATGATGAGCTATAAGAATCATTTAGTAAGTACTTATTCAATTACAGTATAAATGGATATATACTCTTCATAAACCATATCATTCCATCAAAATCATGGTTGAACAAAATATATTTTCTTACATTATTTTCTAGCTCCACATTAACCTTCTATGCCACATTAATCTTTACATGTTTGGATGACAGAATGCTCATTTTTGTAAGTTTATATTTATCCCCTTACTTTATGATTTCAATCTTCATCCCATGAATTTCAAAAAATATTACCTATTCTATGATTTTAATTATTTATAAGATAGAATGATCCCTTTAACTTAAAAGATCAACCACCTTGTTAAAATTTACAGGGTTGTAATGTATTAAGATTTCATAATAATTAGTCAAATCCAATAATATTATCTATCACATAATAAACTCTATCGGGGTGACTATATGCTTTAAAATTTTATGATTAGTATATATATTACACATTTATCCATAAATATAATTTATCCATATATTTATTGATGATATTACAGTTATAAAATCTATATCATTGTTCAAGTAATGTTTATTATTGTGACGTTTTTTTCCTTGTTCACTCATATGCAAATGAACCTGATGGCCATATTTCTTGAACAATGCCTTCACATATTCCAAAGTCTTCCAACTAGTAAATAGGGTACAAAAGTGGAATAAAAGTAATACTAAACCCTCTATAACATTATAAAATATAGTGGAATTATTAAAAAACTACAAGCAGTAAAAATAAACAAAAAACCTAAAGTGTCAATAAAATCGAACTATGCATGAAAAAAAGATACTATATGTATAATGAATTAAAAAATAAAATTAGGTAAAACATATAGTAGGTCATGATAGATAAGTAAAAAAAATACCCAACTGTATTAGGTTGTCTTAGTAAATGCTCAATTATTTTTTCCCATATCATGTCCAAGACATCGACATGTAACAATAATGTGGAACAATCTAATGTACTAATAAAAAACCATGAGTTCTACCTAGTCACAAAATAGTACCCCATACAGGGCATGAGTAAAACCCAGTATCCCACCACCAATGGTGTCTAATTAATTCTTGTCTATGAGTATAAAGGACAAAATTTTGAAGAATATAAATAAAGAATGATGTAAATTAGAGTTTAACTAGGGAATACCATCTATTTTGGATGAATCCAAACATTCAATGCTCATAGTAACAGTAATTTACCAACAGTACACATGCTTTAATTCCAAGAATAAAAAAAAGCTCCTAGGTGAATCAACAGAAATGGGTTTAAGAATTCCCATCTATAGAAACAAGTTAATCTGAGGAATAATCCAAATATTTACACTATATAATGGGCTCTAACTAAGTATAAGGAAAAATATACCTGTTAATGTCAATATATACTTGATTAGTATACAAGGATATGAATCTTATGACCTCATCCCAACCATTTAAATTTTATGGATTTTCCACATCTATCACCAGTTTCAAGAAAATCCATTCAATAATGTAAGATATTTACTAGATAAATGGTGGGATTACCCCTTTTCATTCACATAAATGAAACATGTTGTATCCATTACGTTCCTACTGGGAATTCATTGTAGGAATTCATTCTTACTTGTGTAACGCCTCATTATAACCATAACAAGTATAATTATAATAATAGTCTCAAGGATGTAAATTGAAAACAACTAGATAATAATGTAGATATTAGGATAAAGTATTTTCATTAAAATTATATCAAAACATGCATTAATTATAACTCATTATGTTCCATGAACATTTCTTAAATTTATTTTCTTTAAAGGGGGTAGGATCAAAATTTACCAACATGAATATATTAAATTACATGCACCAAGGTTCATAAAGAAATATGGAATAAGTTAAAAAATGGTAGTTATATCATATGATGATTTTTTAAATCAATTTCTTTTTAAAGAGTAAATTACAAAAAAAAGAACAAGGGATATATAATTTACTCAAGAAACCCTATGTTCATAAAAATTATAAATTACTCTAGACCTTCCCTTGGTATGTCTAAGAGTTATATTATTTATTAATAATTCCTAGAACATCATTAGTGGTTGTGTGATTTAAATAAAATTTGGAGATTTTATTAATTTTTAGAACAAACACACCCTAATATGGTGTCTTGGTTACACAATGTTACGATCTTTATTTAATTCAATCAAATTAGATCATATCAGATTTTTTTAGTTCCATAAATGGAATCATTCTCATTGGAGTTAAGGTAAAATAACTATAATATATGGTTTGAAATGTATTTATCAACCTATAATGGTGTAAGTGAAAATGATACAACATTTAAGTAATAAAATAAATTATTGATTAAATGAATAATATGTTGTTGGAAAATTGTATAGAAAATATAACTTGTGGTGGAAAAAAACATTTCAAAAATATTAATACATTTAGGGAAAATTATTTATATTAACTTGCATATGTTTAGAAAGCTTCACTCATCTGGTATTAGTCCATTATTTGAGAAAAAATAGGGGAAAATATAAATAAAAAAACGATGAAATTATATAATAATAGCTAACATATCCATAATGAAATCATAAAGTCGAACAAATAAAAAAGGGGTTCTACAAGACAGATAGAGTTATTGAAAAAACATAATAATAATAGATAAAATTTTAATCAATAATGAAATAGAGGATATCTCCAAATGAGGAAATGAAGAGGGAGGGGCATGTGAAGTAGTGTTTCTGGGAGAATATTGGGAGGAAAAAGGGACAATAAACATATAATGTTATAGAGTAAAATGTTAAACGTTCCCATATTAATTAGTTCTATGGTTTGGTCACATCATTATGAATTTTCTTTCTAAATTTATAGACTCACTACCCAATGAATCCCCCACATCTCACAATTATAGTTCATGGTTTGAAAAGTTCTGTGCCAAAAAATGTTGATCTCCCTACACAGTATGATTTTCTAGAACACCACCATGTATTTAAAAACTATGTTCTTTAACATAATGTCTACATTGTTAAAGGTTTACAGTTAACAAGGACATTCTATTAACCAACCCCTATATAATTTTTGTCCCAAAACTGGGTTTTCAAAATCTAAATCTTTTGACACACATCTGAGCTCCTGAGCCACCTCTTATAGATAAAACCACAACCGAAAACAATAAATTATCTTTCTCTAAATCTCATATTTTAATTTAGAATATTAGTGTGATATTTTTCAACCACCAAAATAAAACTCAATATTAAGGCACCAGATTCATATATCCCTTTACTAGGGTGTTTTAGAGGCTTTCGGTGATCATATGTGGCCTAAAGTGAGTCTTGAAGGGTTCGAGTACAAAAGGATGGAATTTAGGAGCATACACGACAAGAAAGTGTTTCACATCATGTATTCTAAGTTCACTTCTTATTTGGAGTTCTTCACAGGGTGTTTCATAATGTGTAATAATTTACGGTTAAATGCTTTGAGGTGATGCATTTTTTTAGTGACACACGAATCTAGATATTTACTTGATGTGAAAAGGTGTTTCGCACTATGAAAATTCCATGTGCAGTGCACCTAAATTTTTTAAATAGGCTTAGGATTTCTCAAAACCAATTATTTTTATCTTTAATTTAAGTTGATATGTATCCCTTCCTTTAATAATTTTATATTTCATCAACAAGTATCTGTCATCATCAATTAATCTACGATCCATTCTGATCTGAGGTACATTCCACCTCTTCTCTTGTAGTTTTTAGATCCCATTCCTATTGTTTCCTCTCACCATGTGATGGAGGATCATCTCCATGATGAAAATAGATTTTTTATTGGTTATTTTTTTTGTGTTGTTGTGCTGAGGATTCATTTAAGGGTTTTATATTCTTGTGTGAGAGGCTATTGAGATCAACAAAATTGGTATATTCTTATGCAAAGAACATGGTCACAGTTGTGGTAGGATATTCACTTCATCTTTGTTTATTTTTGTGAAATTGTAAATTGAAAATATTCTAACCCTTTAAATAGAAATTAAATTAACCTAATAATGATTTAACTAGACTAATAAATTACTGTTTATCTATCACATGTCATTGTGCCTTATACTCTGATAACAATTTTCCTATTTATTCTCTATATCGTTTGATATCTATGATATGCTTGTGAGTATACACTGTGATGCTATGGATTTGCCTGTATTTATTTATGGAAATTGGTGATAAACTTAAATCAGAAATTATCTTATAATTAATTGGATTAATAATAATTGAAGGAATGATATGGTTGTATATGATATTTTTGTAATTAAATGATGATCAAATTGACATAATGTATGTGTATGATTAAGTATGATATTCCATGTGTCAACAGAATTAATAAACAATGTGAATCATGTTAATACTTGTGGTTGAAAATAAATAATAATTCATGTAATTGAGAATGATTCTTCTCATAGATTTAAGAACTCATTTAAGACTAGGATAATTTTTAGATTTTCTTATATTGTTATAATATAATTCATTATATTTCCCATAGTTTGAACATGTGAATAATGAATCAATTAATTAAATATTAAATAATAAGTAGTTATATGATATAGATAATAGATAGGTCTTGATTTTCCCATCTATTTGGGAAGGCTGAGTGCCATTAGTTAGAAGTTGTGAGAAATTCATTATCTCTGAAGGTTGGATAAATAGTTTTAGGGACTATATATCTCTGTTAGTTATTCTTGTTTGTTTCCATCTACATAATTAAGTTCTATGAATGTGATCTATTCTACGATGTGATATATGGTGTGTAAGAATAGATGTGATATGAGAATGGGATGTCTGAGCCTGGAATGGTTGATGTGTCATGGGGGGAGGCCAAGATGTGATATAAGCCTGTGATGGCCATTCCGAAGTTAGATGATATGATATGTTGGAATGGAGTCTTGTTGATGTGGTAGAAGCTGATGCTTCTAATGGTGAGATGCATTGGGATATGACTATGGGTTTCAGGGGATGACATATAAGATGATGGATCTTGTTGAAGTTTGGATTACCAGTTGATCTAACACTGAGAGATGGGATCCTCTATTATGAACCTATTTAATGGTCCATGCTAGTGTTTTTGATTTTGTTTGTATTCATTTCCACACTTCTTGAGGATATTGGATGTGTTTTGTTGTATATTTCTTCTCGGTGTTAGGATAGGATTATTTTCCTAGAGTACATGGATTATGAAATGATTCTAAAAATTAATAAATGATTCTTAACCCACTTGGTTAGTTTTTATGGAATAAAAATGCTGAAAAGATGTTACTCCTGAGAAACAGTGGCCTGAGTATGAATTATGCCTGAAGGGAATGGACATTACTTTGATTATTAATGTAAAGTAATGTGGAATTATGTTAATGGTTAGTTAATGGTTACTGAATTAAAATTAAAAATGAAACTCTATATTGGAAATATTTAATTCAATATATCTCTTTAAAATAATTGTGTGCTTATTGAATATATGGTCTTAGCAGAGGCAGCTGGGAGTCTGAGTGATATTAGATAATGTTGAGTCTAGGACTTGGTTATGAAAATATTGTAGTTGTGAACTATATTATATCCTATATATAATGTGATTTTATACACTACCCCACCATGTTTTTTAGTGTGACTAAAACCTAGTGGACTCTGGGAAAATGTTTTCCCTAATATCCTAGTGGGAGGATGGATGACTAACTACCACCATTGGCCTCACTCTTTTCTCACAATAATTACTTGTGTTGGTATTTAAGATGGTCAGTTTCCCCATATATGTGTAGAAACATGTGATGTATTCTGGTTATTCCACACACATGTATCTCTAGATATTGTATCCAAAGTGTTATTATAGGTATGACATGCAGATTCTATGATGTCTTGTGGTATATTACTCATTGTATGTGATATAATGGTTTGATTATAATATGAGATGTATGATCCATGTTTTACATGATGTGGGGGCTCTTAAAGACTAATAGGATACTATATAAGTATATTTGGATTGTATTATGAGTTGATTTGATTAATTGGGTTCATATTGTGATGACATTCGAAGGTGTATTTGGGATGGTTTATTTTGGAGTGAGATGTATCAGGTTGTGCGATGTTAGGGAAGAGTGAAAAACCTATGAGGAAATGGTAGTGGGGAACCCTTTATGTTTCATTATTATATTATATGATCTCTTGTATGAGATAAATGGTGAGAGTTATCCCTGTTAAGGTTTGGAACAAAGTATACCTATTTAGGGGATGAGTTAGGTTCGTTGTTGTTCACTGTGATTTGTAATAATTTCATTATATTTTGTAAGAGAGTCTTTTGGGAGGATCCAGTTGAGTATGTTGTTATTCTCAGCCTCTGTATATCTATTTTTATTTAGGTTAGGTGGAGGTGGTTGGAGATCATGCTGGATATTACTAGCCTGTGGTTTTGTAGGATTTGTATTGAATTTTTGGTCATTGTTTTCTTTTTTTGGTACATTTAGTTTTCCATTCAGTTTTTATAGTATTGTATGAAATTCCAGTTTTTTACTTTGTATTTTATTATCTATATATATATATTTCAGAGAAGGTTTTTAGTAGTGTATCTATCTAATTTCCCTCTTCTATATTCTCTACTAGAGGGTTATTCCTCCCATATGTAGGCTTATTATACCCCAGGTACTAGTCACTAACCAAGGGCCTACTAGAGGTGTGATTCAACCAGTCACCATCTCCCTCCTCTCATTATCGGCCTAGGCGGGGTACACTTTTGGGGGAGGGGATCAAGAAAAAGGTGTTTCCATGGATCAGGTTGAGGGATATGGTGGATTTTGGAGTTAATAATATGTATGGTTTAATGGGGTGATAGGGAATCAATGTTATCTATGTTTATTAACAAATGTAAACACGAGATAATAGAAGAGACATGGTTATTTAGGGCCCCTAATGATTTGATGCATGAAACATTATGTTTACAGAGCCTACTAAATAATGTCATACATGTTTTGGGGTAGAGACCCAGGAAATGATCATGCATCATTCTTATATTTTATTTTGTTTAAAATGTATAAACCTCAGGTTAGGTTTAATCCATAAATATGATAACAAAAAATTTACTACATGATGTTAAGTATTCCATATTCTAGTATTAATAGATCAAATAATTTTTTATTTTTATAGGCATGATTTTAGGTTGACATCCTCATAATGTTCATGACAAAGATGTTTAAGAAGGTGTTCCAGTAGATCACTAGAGAGTTTTGGTCGATGATAATGAGTCTTTTAAGATGATTCTATCAGATTTTCAATGCTATATTCAGAAAATTTACAATGAATTATTTTTATATTCAGTCATAGAAGGATAGTTGGAGGAGGTTGAGATTTGTTTCAATTTGGTCCATGCTTGGAAATAGAAATGGTTTTTTCTGTGACAATACTATGAGGAGTAGCAAGGAAGTGGTGGTTCTTGTTCAGTAGGGATTGTAAGGAGTTGATAGACTCACTAGAGAATTTCCAAGACCTGTTATGAGAAGATTTTATTTTTGAAGCTATGAATACAGACACTATTTATGAGCTACATACACATTGGAAGGGTATTTCCAGCATATGAGAGTTTGGGACCCATTCATGCCATTTCATCAAAATACGTTACAACTATTTCCCAATGAGGAGGTCAGGGTGAAGCATTTGGAGGAGTCTTTTCATATAGAGATCCAGCACTAGGTGACCCCATCTTTGATGAAGACATATCTCAAGGTGATGGATATAGTAGAGGTCATTGAATGGATGTTGTCCAGAACTAGATCCTCAAGATAGGGGGTCATTCTGTTTCCTCATGATGTATGGATGTGGTTCATGGTTCATACTTGTTAGTAAAGAAGAGAATTTATTCAGTTTAAGGGAGGTCTTAGCCTACATCATCTCAATTCTATAGGGGAGGAGGCTCTCAGGCTTCATACAAGGGATTATACACATATTTTTATTATGGAGGATGAGTTCATCCTCAAAAATAGTTCCCAATCATTCTGAACAGTCATCTTGCGATACATGTTCCACTTCATGTTTGAAAATTGAGGTAGTTTAAATCAACTTTGCACCAACATGGTGTTCTATTTTGGGATCAACAGTGTAGAGATGGGTCATGAGGATTTCAACATTGAGATGCTACTTGTACTTAGAGCTTAGAGCACGACCATAAAGGTGGGAATCTATATGATTAGAGAGTCCATAGAGTGGGTCCTAGTCAACTTCATTCTTTATAATTTCTATCACCTATAATGTCTAACATCATTCAAGGTACTCACTTATTGATTTATACATAGGTGAATTCTTTATTTTATTATTGAGTGAAAGACTCATTTATATCAAATACCCTCATCCATTCTTTTGGACTTGATATAGATAGGATTCTAGTTCTCCCGAGTTAAATACTCCAGTTCAAGGTCAAGTTGACATGTATAAAGTGTGCAGGGGATGTGATATTATTCTTGGTAAGTATTTCTCTTGGGGAGATTTATTATGTTTATGGATACATCTATATGACATCATCCTCAACATGGATTGGGTGTAATCAGGATTGAATATCATGGATTTCTTCTTGAGTTAGGTTTTGTTTTATGATGTTGATGGAGATATAGCAGTGTTTATTAGAGAAGAATATCCAAAGATGTGTCAGATACATGTTCCAACCTTATCATAATTAATGGAATTGTTTATTCTAATGTCATCATATGTTGATTAGTTGGTGTGTTCAAGGATTCTGAAAGAGTACCCTAATGTATTTCTAGATTATGTGAAGCATTAATCCCTTGAAATGATATTGAAATTGGGATCAAGCTGCATCCATGTGTGGCTCATATCTAAATGTCTCCATATAGAAATGTTCCAATAGAGTTTTAAAAGATATGAGTATATATCAATGATCTATTGTCGTGTATTTTTATTCATCTTAGATTGTCACATTGGGGTGCAATAGTTTTGTTTGTAATGAAGGCTGATGGAAGTTTACAGATTCTTATCAATTATCATACCTTGAACCAAGTGACTGTAATGAACCGTTATCCTCATACATTGATTGATGATCTATTTACCAGAATCAGGGAGAAATATGGTGCTATAAGATCGATCTGTGTTCATGGTATCATCAGATGTGGGTGAAGGATGATGATGTCCCAAAGAAATCATTCCATTATCATCATGGTAATTAAAATTTCATTTAATTTAGTCAATTGTGATTAATTCTACATCTATTTTATTGGGGTTTATGTATGCATTATTCCTAGTGTTCCAAGATAAGTACAAGGGGTTTTTCTCAACAACATCCTTATGTACTTAATGATTGAGGAAGAGCATGCAGAGCATATGAATGCCATTTCAAGAGTTCTTTATGATGAGTATCTGTTGGGTAAGTTTTCTAAGAGTGAGTTCTGGGCTCATGAAGTCCATTTCCTGGGTCATTTTGTGTCCCAACATGGAGTATTTATGGATCCTTTTAAAATAGTGGTGGTTGTGTCTAGGGTATACCCCAAGACATGGGAATAAGTGAGGAGATTAATTAGTATTGAATGATATTATAGGTTGTTCATAGATGATTTGTCTCATGATGAGACTCCTATAACATCCTTTTCCAATAAATGATCAAGCATTATCGTGTATTGATCATTACCTTACATCTTTTGAGCAACTGAAGGAGAAGTTGGTCATTGCTATTATCCTTTTCGTTCCAGTATAGGGAGTTCAATTTTTTGTTTTCTATGATGATTTGTGTCATTAATTATGCTATTTATTGGTGTATAGGAGATCAATTTATTCTTATTTTTCTTGAAAGTTATGTCCTCATGAGAGTAAATATTCCACCCATGAACTTGATTTAGTGGAAGTTTTATTTTCTTTGATGATGTGGAAACATCACCTAATTAACTAGTGTTTTTTGTTTTTTAAAGACCATAAGAGCCTAAGGTAAGTATTCTCACAGTGTGAAATGATCTTTCTCTAGCATTGGTGGATGGAATTACTATAGTATTATGAAATCAATATTTCATTTATGCTAGTAAAGGGAAAATATTTAGTCATTGTGTTGAGTAGGAAGTATTTTATTAGTTTCATGTGTAGGTCTAGAGATTCCTAGAGAGTGGAGAATTTAGACTCAGTAATTCATCTTGATATGGGAGAGGTTTTAGGAACACCTTTTCTTTTATAGATGATAATAAAATCAACTTTGGTTCATAATTTTTAGGATTCCTAGCTTGGTTTTTTTGAGGTGGAGTTTCAAATAGACTAAGTTGTTTTCAGTGATGCCCCCATTGGTGGGTTTGGGGATGGAGAACACAAGGTTTTATTCTAGGGAAGTATTTCCATTACATCGGTGATGCATGATATGGTTCTATATAAGTTCCATACCTCACATTTGGTGTTACATCCTGATGTGATGAAGATTTACTGAGCATTGAGTGGCCAGTTTTGGTGGTCTGGTTTGAATCATGAAGTTGCTGAGTTTGTTTCTCAATGATTTGAATTCAAGAAGGTTGAAAGTTGAGTTATATGTTCGTGGGGGTTTTCTCCAACATTTATACGTTCCAAAGTGAATTTCAAATGAAAACTCAATGGAATTTGTTATCTGTTTAACTGAAGCTCTAAAAGTCTGTGATTCTATATGGTTGATAGTAGATCATTTGGCTAAATCATCTAATTTTATAGTAATTTGGGAGTTGATATTAGTAGAGGTATTGTCAAGGGGGTATCTAGAGGAGGTGGAGTGACACCATGAAGTCTTGAGGATTACCATATTTGATCGATATTTTCATTTTACCTCTAGTGTGTGGAGACTTCTCCATCATATTTTTTGGTCTTCAGTTATTATATATCACTACTTTTCATCCACATACGGATGATCATAATGAGAGAAAAATCCATAATCTTGAAGTGATGTTTTCTCTTATGTCATATATTTTAGTGGTTTATGTATTAGCCATCTATCCTTGGTATAGTTTTATTACAATAATAGTTTCAACATCACCAATGATATGGTGCTATTTGAAGAATTTCATTCCCAAAAACCTTACTCTATAATCTTAAGCAATAAATATCCCTTACTTTAAGTCTTTTGGATTCCTTCCATATGGATTATTCCTTGGACATCCATCTACATTCTATGATGATCTGAGGTATGTTCTATCTTTTCACTTGTAGTTTCAATATAGTATATTTAATTTCTTCTTTTCATGAAATGGAGGACGATATTCATGTTTTTAATAGATTTTTCGTTGTTTTGTTTGTTGGTTCTATTTTATCTTATAATCCTTTGAGGGATATATCTTATTGTGGGAGAGGTGATCAAGATCTACAATGTTGGATGTTCTTATGCAAAGAACACTAATTCCTTTGATGTAGGGTACTAATTACTTCTCAATTTGTTTACATGAATTCATAAATGGATCCTGGTTTATTCCTTTCTTTTAAAATGAAATTATCCTAATAATAACTTATCATGATTAAAAAATAATTGCTTAGCTATCACTTGTTGATGTTCTTTATTCCATGATAGTGTTTTCCTCTCGATTTTCTAGATAATGTGATATCAATAACAAAATGTGTTTTCATGTGTATGGATGATATGAATTAGAAAGATGTTCTAGAGGGGAATTGGTAAAAACAAACGCCCATAATTAATTGACTATTTATTTTCCTACAATTAATTAAATTAGGGTCATGTTTGAATATGGTGTTTGTTTTAATTTTAGGATGATCAAATTGATGCAATTTTCATGTATAATAAATGTGATATTACATGTGTTAATGAAATTACTAAATAATTTGAAGCATGCCTATTCTCATAGATGAAAATAAATAAAATTTAACGTCAATTGAATATGGCCCTTCTAATTTTTTGATGGAAGTGGTTTAATTCAATGTGAATGTTTTGATATTAATAGCTTTTTATAGCCTAATGCCTTGGGTTGGCCATAATTGGAACCTATGAATAATGAATTGGTTAATTCTAGATGGAATAAAACCCCATTGTGTGATAAATATAATTTCTAGGTCCTATGTTTCCCAACTATTTGAGAAGGATGGGTGCTCTGATTTTGGATATCTGAGAGCTCTTTTTTGAAGGCTGGATACCTTGTTTTAGTGACTAGATTTCCCCATTACATGGGTTTGTTTGTTTCTTTCTTTCTTTTGTGATATGATTCACTTGTAATATTTTTAATGATGTGATCTGCATTAGGGAGGACCAAATGTGATATTAGTCTGGGACAGTTGTTATGATATGGGTTGGGGAGTCCAAGATGTGATATGAGCCTAGGACAACTAATCTTGGGGTTGCTTTAGTGATTTGTGGGCATGAAGGCTTGGTTGGTTTTACAGCAGTTGATGCCTGTGGCAATAAGATGCATCGAGATATGCATGTTCATTTTGGGGATGGAATCAAAGATTATTGAACAGGTTGAATCTAGGATTACCCACTAATGTAATGTTGGGAGTTGGGATTCTCACTTATGAATCTATTTAATGGAATATGGATGGGTTGCTTATTTTATATTTATTTCTTTCCCCACTACATGAGGAAACTAGATGTTATTGGTTGTATGTATCCTCTTTGATGTATACTGGGATGGTTTTCACAAATTAACTAGATTATTTAAAGATTTTATTAGGTTATTCCCATTTTTTAATTTTTCTCTATAATATACACATTATATTCTTTTATTTCAAAAATTGACCAACCCATATCGGCGAGGGGTACTAACACCTATTGGACTCTAGGAGGGTGTTTTCCCCAACTTTCCTGTGGGATTAAAGATGGATTACTAACCCCTATAGCCCCACCCTCTTCTATTTTTAGTTACATATGCTGGTTTATTTTTCCATAAATGTGTGAAGAGGGGTGTTATTGATATTTGTTATTTCACACACATTTATATCTGGATATACTATCAAAAGGATAATTACTATTATGAATTTAATAAGCTGTGATGGATTATGGAACCTCACTCAGTGTATAGACTTTAATGGATTGAGTTATAATACCTGATATATGATACACATCATATGGGATGCAGTGGATATCAGAAACTACTCAGTTAATAAATATGGATATGTGTATGGGATGAAGTAAGGATATGATGCACGGGGTCCATGTTGTGATGCCTTGCCCATGTGTCTTTGGCCAGACTAATTTTGGAGAGAGATGGATCATTATATGAGATGTTGGGGAAGAGTATAAAAATAGTAGAGAAGTAGGAGAAGGTTTTCATTAATTTTTTTTATTATATTATATTCCCTCATCTATATGATAGATGGTGAGTGTTGGCCTTGGTGAGGCACACAACATTGTATAACTACCAGAATGTCCCAAATTCCTTATTTTTATTTATTTTTAATTTTCCCCATTTCATGTGATGAGGGGAACCCAAAAAAGGCCCATAGGATTAGTGTATTACATGAACTGAATTCCATGGGGGAATTAATCCCAAACATGACTACTAGGAAATTCCCCTACCCAATGTCTAGACTGTGAAGTCAGCTTCCCACCATTTCCTTGCTTGTTCAGCTAGCAATATCTATGAAGAGGTTCACATGATTGGTCCTAATGAAAATATTCATACCCTCTCAGTAATCTATATTTGTAGATATTTGTTCTGTTAAAATCACCCACTCTGAGTCCTCATCTGGAGCTAGTTCATTCTGTCAGTCTGGTTGCATCTCCACTACATGATCAGAATGAGGTGGCATGAAGACCTCGAGGTGGCTCGGAAGCCTTAATTGGCCCGAATGGCTTGGGTGGCATGAAGGCCTTAAATACTCTAGCCCCAATCTGATTTCTTGAAGGTTAATAGTTCTAGATACTAAAGTACTGAACAATACCTACTATAATACATATTTAGGTGACTAGTTAGTTTCAATGTTTTTTATTGTGATTTGGAATGATTTCATTTTATTTTTGCTTGAGAGGTTATAGGGAGATTCCAAAAAATTATAATACTATGCTAACCCAATATATATAAGTTATTTTCTAATCCATCTAGATTAGGTTTGATATTGGATTTGATATTACTATATCATGGTTTTTTAGGAGTTGTTTGGGATTCATGGTCATTATCAGCTTTATAATTTGGTACTTTTAGTTTCCCTTTTATTTTTTGTTTTACTTCATTCCATTGAATGTTTAAACATGTGATATATTTATATGTAATTATTTATAATAAGGTGTTTAAAGGTGTATATGTATTATATATCTCTTCCAAATTTTCTATTAGAGGGTAATGCCTCCCATATGTATGCTTATTATACCCTCACTACTAGTCACCAACTCGGGGCCTACTAAGGCTCATGTCCCTCATCGATCACTGGGATTATTCTCTTTGGATCTCATCAAACCTAGTTCATATACAAAATTATCCCATTGAATTGTCTATCCCATGGTTCTCCCCACTATAGATCCTAAATTCACGGCCAATTCTAATCCTTGGTCACTTCCATAGTTATAATTTCCTATAATGGAACACTCTAAGTAAATCATCGACGTTATCAACACGGTTCCAATAATATTGCACCTCATTAGACACAAAAGTGTAACCAACCTATTACCATATATCACTTTTATATTTTGAATCCAAGAATATGTGCTTTAACTACTAAGGTACAAACTAGACACATCCTCTCTTCTATGAAAATATCTTCCAACCACCAAACAAAGCCTACTAAAATTACAGGGATGAGACCAACAAGGATTCCAACTATCAGAATCCAATTAAACATGAAAATAAAAACCAAAAGCCTCTAACCAAATCCTCTAAAAAATGATTAGATATATCAGTCAACTCATCATCACTACCTAATCATAATTCATTTACACCCATAATAATTTTGTGATCATATAAGCATGATTTATATGTATTTTACCCATCCCATGGTGAAATTAATTTATTTTAATGTTAAATTATGTTACTGGAAATTAACATAATAAAATTTTTAGTTTCCCATTATTAAATTAGTAAAAAATTAATTTAACCTTAAAAAACTTAAGAAAATTAAATGTTACCAATGAGTAGCATATGAAACACTCCTAGAACTATTTATTAAATTAATAAAATTTCAAGTTTGTATTTATTAACTAATGAAAAATAAAATTTACCTTTTAATATATTAGGAAATATTTAAGATACACTATATTAACCGAATGAAATTTATTGTTAGCACCTAGTAAATTAAAGAAAAATTAAATTTACCCATTAGAAACATAAGAAATATTTATGATACCCTTCAATAACAAAATAAAATTTCTAGTCTCACATTAATATCTTGTGAAAAATTATATATACCATCTAATAATAGAATAAATATTTATGTTACCCATTAGTAGCTAAATATTTTTCATGTTAATCTTTTTTATCTTAAGAAAATTACTAGTTTTCCTTATGTAACTTAATGAAAATTCATGTTACAATTTAGTAACTCAATAAATGTTCAATGTTTCTTCATTATCTTAATAAATTTAAACTTAAACATTTGTAACTAAATAAATCTTCAGGCTAAACTTTAGTAATATATGAATTTTCAAAAAAAATCACATCTGAGCCCAAAACAAGATTTTATAGATTAATTCGAATATTTTTGACTTGATATAGTCATCCACATCAAGGAACCATAATGATAATCCGTTTATTAAAATATTCCATACTCGATCTCACTCACATGAGGGCCACATCCTAGGATCACCATATCACTACCCACTATAGGAGCTTCCTAGGCATCACTTCACTAAATATTGAAAATTTATTTCAATAGAACGTACTCCACCCAACATCGAACACAGTTTAATATGTGACCAACACCCTAAAACCAATCTTTAATATAGAACTCTGTCCCTATAAAATAGAATCTTGAATTTATATATTAGTAAAATCAAGGGCGGTACTTGTCTTGAGCTATGATCTTGAAATTCATTATCACCAAATGATAAATCCATGTCTCTAAATTAGACCTGCAGTAGTATAACACCATATCATTTTTCACATTCATAACATATAGTGGGATAATTTTCAATTTCTATTAAATGCTCAAGGATATTTAACTCATGACGAAACTATCAACATCATAGTCACTCTACTCAGAAAATGAAACATAAATTTATCCCTCACGTAATCAAAACATGTTTTCCATGTTGTCATAAATTAACACAGATCAATGATATATGTGATCTTATTTCAAAAAAAAAACTAAAGACATAATCTATAACCAAATTACCATATATGGATCATAGAACCATTTCATAACCCAACAACAATCATTGGTGACAACACATACATATTTGATACAACATCAGTGGAAGTGGGGAACCCAAATTTAAAAATATATGGCCCTAATGACATCACACATTTACAGCATGTGAAAGCCATCATAATAGGTTAAACCACTGTTACAATATCCATCATTTCTATTAACTTGGATGGATACATATTGATTCATAAATCATCGAATATTATGATATGTCACACAACTAACTAAATGATATACCATTCGCAAGGCATATTAGTACTATTATACTTATTTATCCAAGATGCTCATGTCTCTAACAAGTCTTGACTTACAAAATGACCACCTGCCTACCCATTGGATTGTTTCATAAAAATGATCCCTACCAAAATCCACACAACATATGAAAAATTCTTCTTCTGTATGAAACACTATTCACAATTCCAGTAATGCTTTCTATTTCTCAAGTCACTACCCAAAAAATGAGATAATCCCTCAATTTAACATAAGGAACCAACTCTAAAACCAAGGCCACACCTAAAATGTCCCTAGGATTTCCTACCTAATATGAAGAAGCACTGTAATAGAATAAGGAAACTAAGACCCATGGGAAATGTCTATATTCCCATCCAAGTCATATTTAAAGTAAAATTCTTGAACTAACCCTCACAATTGTAATTATTACATAAAACCCACTAAATGTTTTAATTAATCCATTAAACTAGTTCACATTTTTCCTAAACATTAAGTAGCATTGGTGAAATGAAATGATGAGTAATAATTATAGGGGAAAATGTTTTATAAATTATACAAGGAACATTATTTTTCTGGAATCATAAAGTAGTCAAGGAAAAATATCTTTAAAATTTCATTCAAAGATTACCTATACATATGTTCTCATAACTAAGATTTGTTAAGGAATGATTCAGTCACAAGATATAGATTATAATATTATTTAAGCTTTCATTAGAATTTTAATTAACTAACACATCATATTAATAAGGCCCAAAACACAGAAAGGTCTTTTATCAAATTTAGTGAACCAGTTATGTAATATTCCACTATTAACTTATACAAAAACACCATACATGTGCTAAAAAAACATTAATTAATAATCCCAATTACCATAAATATACTCTAAATGGGTTATGTACTGAGGAATTCAAAGGTAATGTTGTACTTCAAGGGTCTCTTAATTCCATCATGGGTCTACCAATATGAGTTTAAATTCCCAATATATATAGGGAACACTCAATTAATTACAATTGGAATCCAATTTAAGTGAAACCAAATATTATATATATTTTTATTTATTTTATCATGCACTTTGTGGGACTATCTCATAGGAATAATATTCATAGACTAGTTGATGTGGGTAAAGTTAATAAAATAAGTATTTATTTATTTAGGTTGTAATTCCCATGGTATATAAGGGGAATCTTGTATAAGTTTGAATTTACACACCATCAAACTGAAACCCATCACTAAAAATTTGGATTTATCATGAATGAAAACTTCAAATAACTTTTACTAATATGGAGTTCATTATACGAACATATAAAACTAATATAGACCCATGAGATTGAGTCCTGAATATAAGGATTCTATAATAAGGTATATTTTAAAATGTTACGGAGGAAACCACTCAACAAGGAATCCCATTTAACTGATATACATAATAAAGATCTTTTATTTTTAAGAAAAAATAAAATTTTCTATTCATCTAAACATTCTATTAAGGTTAATTCATTAATTAATTTATAAATATTTCATTTATATAATTATCTCCAAGTTGGTAAGATAAAAATTCATTATCGAGATATGTTGGAAAATTACATTTAAGATGATGAAGAATCATTAATTTGTTATACATATAATATAGCTATAGCTAGTCCAATAACCACATGAGAAATTAATATCAATAAACATGCCATGCATGCTAATGGTGTGTGAATGAAATATATATACATGAGTTCCTATAATGATACATGAAAAAAATCCCCTCTTTCTATATTGGTCCAAGATATAAATTCCATAAATTCCTAACTAGTGTAAAAATGAAAAAAACTCACTCAAATTGATTTAAAAATCATGTGTATTTACAAAAAACATTTAAAAATACAATCTCTCAAAACATGAAATTTACCCCATTAATGAGTTTTCCATCCCTAGGAATCATATATTTACCAAGTTATGACACATTAATCATATCATGGATACCATCCAAAAATATTATGATAATGGAAAAAATATCTATGAAACAACTTTAAGACATCCTGATCCAGTTCACTCATATGTAACCAAACTTGAGGGACACATGGCCAAAACCATGTATCCCTATATTGTAGAGGCTTCCAAATATTTGAGAGGGTCAATGAGTGGTATGATGGGGAGACTATACCCAGTAGAATAGTTACTAAATATAGATGATGAATAAAAAAATAAACTAGTGGAATATAAAAATAAAATGAAATTTGGAAGTGATAATAAAATTCATCCATGTATAAATAAATGATTCTACATATACATGGTATTTAAAAGTAATATATGGAAAACATATAACATTAATAGATAGGTAATTTAATAAAAAATTAAAATACCAAACTCCATTAGGAAATCCAAATACATACATGGTCCACTTTTCCCGTGGAATTTCCTAACCACAGACTAGTAACAAGAAGGAGGAATGGTTCATGGTCCTAATTGGTATCCTTGATATCCTCCTAGGTACTAAAAAGTGGACCATTAAGGGTATGAGTAAAACATTGTAGGACAACACCAATAGTTTCTAAATAATTCCATTCTATGAGTTTAAAAAAATAATAGTGTAAAGTATATAAATAATGAAATTAATAATGATGACGAGAACTAGGAAATACAATATTCTTAAGCCTAATATGGACTATCTCTGATTATAACAATAGTAATGTAGTCATTGGTCCCATGGATATAGTCCTAGGTGTAACGCCTTGACCCCAGTTACCCAGAGTCGGTGCATTATTTTAATACATTGGCATGATTACAAGGAATCAAGTCCCGAAGGAACGATTAGTTTAGTAGCCTTGGAATCACTAGATACATTAATAAGTCTTACATTACATCATAAAGTAAAAAACAACAAAAACATCTTTTCTTCATATCCACTCATACTATCATAGTAGGTCATTCATAAAATACTTCTTCAAATCCTTGGAAAAATAAAACACTAAAAGGGGTGATCTCAGATGCTCTGTAAGGTTAACAATAAAGAAAAAACTTTCATAAATAGGAAGAAATATTTATGGCAATGTATAACTATAACAAAAGAACTTTAAAATTGATCTTTATCATAATATGACAAAAATAAAATAAAATAATTCCATTTACTTATTCACATGGATATTCTACTAGTCGAATAATCACATGGAATATCAATAACCACTTTCATAATGATGGAATGCATAACACCAGACTATCATAACCACATAGTCAAGGCCTTGTGCCAAGACTACTAATAAGAGTTTTTCAAGGCCTTGTTCCAAGACACTAGATTGTCACATGAGACCAACCGATGCATTGAGGAGCTGTAGCAGGCTCTACTCATCACTTATTAAGTCCAATGCATTCCTCATATGAAAAGGTTTAAACATAACATAAATATTCATAGTAAAAATGTCATAAAAAATGTCAATACATTACCCATAAACCATGAATGGTATAAAAATAACACATCCACAGTCAAACATATCACAAAACCTTCACAACAATATGGAAGATTTGTATCATAATAAATCAACTTCAAACAATTTTAAAATCCATTAAAGTATTTTGACAAAGATAAAAATAATTTGTAAAACTCTTTGTGAGAAATATACCTTTTTCATGAAAACATTTTAAAGTCACACAATTTAGATAGGAAGACATTTAATGAAATTTTTGAATCAAAGTGTCCCATACCACTTCGAATCCTTTGAATGAAATTAACTTTTTAAAAACATTCATGTCCATATAAATAAATCCTTAAAATCCATTTTGAAAACATGGACATTAATGAGAATGATTTACAAGAATCAATATTTAAAACATTTAAAATGATGTTTTAGTAAAAGGTATCTTAAAAATAATTCATTTGAATACTCTTTTATGAATCATGGACATGTAAAATAAATATGTCTTAGTAGATACATAAGTAAAAACAACCTCAGATGATAATGAGATTTTGAAATTAACCCTTACCTTGTATTATTCCTTGGTTGAGGGTAGGTTAAGCTCATGTATAATGGTGAAATAATTGTTATTAAATTATCCAAGAATCATATACATTAATATGAAATCATATAGGATCTTTTAACATTGATTTGTTAATAATATCTTAGTATTATCATCGTTTTGGGTGTTAATAGATTCGTTTTTCATTATATTCTTTGTTATGTGAGCCATATTTGTTAGGGATGAGATGTATATTATTCATATCAATAATGATATCATGTCTCTAAAAATTATTTTTAATCATCAAATAAAATTTAGTCTTGAATGGAACAATGGGGAATGAATCTCATCGCATTCGTGGAGACAATAATCTGTACGTACGCACGAGTAACAATATCATTTTTCTGATATTAAAATAATATATAATTGGATGGTATATCATATATACAGAATAATTGTCATTTTATATTTATTATTTATATGAATTACACATCATTATTATACACATCCAAATAATACTGTATTGAATAACAATTACACCACGACGTGGAGACGGTAGGCCATACGTACACAAGTATGGTGACATGTCATTCAAAGGATGGATAGAATACTGAATATGGTTGTACCATATTTAAAGTAACATAAATGTATATAGAATATACCAAAGTTATTATTTTATAATGGAAATAACAATGAAATAAGAAGTTGAAGAGGAATGGAACTTGAAAGAGGGTGGTGAAAACATTACCTCTTCTTTGGGTCCTTCCTTTTGATTTGATCAAAAGGGCTCAATAGGTTGGATTTATGATCAAACTAAGGCCTCTAGTTTGAAGTGACAACATTTTATAGAATATTTGGGCTGGGGTTGGCCGATACAAATAGTTTGAAGGTATGAAGAATTGGTTAGAAGTGGGGTCCTTTTATAAGGGGAAGGAGGGGCTCTTTAGAAAAAACTTAATGTATTAATTTATAATAAATTCATATTCGGATTCTAATGTATCCAAAGAATATTATTCAAAGTATAAGGTGTGGATGGGTCGAAATCATTTCATCCAATATATTTTAGACCGGTTTGGGTCACTATATTAACCTTATCATTTATATTTAACTCTTAGTTGAATAGTTGGACATTTACCATGTCACTTTATATTTTTATATTATATGGTTAATAAACATACAATATACTTCCAAGAGACCACAAAGTGGTCAATTATTAACACACCTATCATTATATAAGTCCTTTGGCCGAACCTTATATTTTTAGGAATACCATATCAATTAATAATATAATATTTGTTTTCAAAACTCATTTATGTCAATTTTGACACTATTCAATAATTGATTTTTGTTAAATTCTGAATAACTTTATTAATTAAAAATAAACTATTTAATAAATCCTAAAATGTCATATTAACCAATAAAATTCTTTTATGGCATCAAAACTTTCATTTTATATTTATTTTATCATTTATAATACCAATTATTTGACTCTTTCATTAATAAGGAAAATACTGCATCATTATTGTGTCATAAATAAATTTAATTATTCAATCCCTAAAAATAATAAATAAAAAAATTATGTCGGAAATCTTTTTAGCTTTATAATGAATATTTATATTTGAAAATATAACATATATAACCCTATGTAAAAATTGGTTTTCTAAAAGATACTTGCTTTTGTCATTTTTGTGATTACTTTAACTTAATTAATATAAAGTGTCATTATCACTTAAAAGTGGCTCCATGGGGTCCCAAAATCCACTAAAATATTCCCATGGTCGGAAATGTATCAACCAATATGGAAATGACACGTTTTAGGGTAATTTATTATTATTATAATATTAATTTGCACATTTATTTACCGGATTTACCATTTAACCATGGTAAATAAAATATTTACCGAAGTAATTATTCAAAAAGTTAAAAAATAAAAGTTACCTATTTAAACAACATGGACCTGATGAATCTAAATATGGAGTAAATTTTTATAAATTCAAACCACAGATGTGGCAGAAATTAATTTAAAATTAATTCTTGTTGTCGAAACCAAAAGCGTGTTGTTAACAAATAATAACAATCAAAAGATTGAAACTTTCTTATGTCCAGTTTAAATATGAAATTATGTCCAATGTCCAACATTGGATTAAAAAGTAAAATTAAAATCTAATTATACATTAAAATCACCAAAATTCACAATTTATCTCTCTTAATTATTTCGATTAAAAAATTTGTATTTAATTAAAATTTAGTAATTTTCACTATTCATCTAAATATGAAAGTTATCAGAAAAGTACCACAATTTTAACCTAAGATAATTTAAATATTCCAAATAAAAAAATGAAGTCTATTTTACCAAATTAAAAAAAAAAATTTTTTATTTATTAATTTAAATTTAATTCCCGCTGTCAAAACCAAAAGGCGTATTTTTTATGAAATAATAACTATCGAAAGTTTGACACTTATTTATGTCCAATTTCAAAGTGAAATTACTTAAAATGACCAAAATTGTATTAAATGGTAAAAATATAATCTATTTATACTTACAAACCATTAAAATGAATAATTTAACAATATAAATTATTTTTATTTAAAAAGTTGTTTTTAGTTAAAATATCGCATTTTTCCCTATTCACCTAAATATGAAAGTTATCAGAAAAACACTTAAAATTTATTGAAACTAAATTATTTTGTCCCAATTCTAAATAAGAATTTTGTTTTGTCAAATTTCATATATAAAAGTTTCAAATATTGGATTTAAAAAGGATTTTCCATTAAAAGGCGGTAAAATTGCATTTTTTTGAAAAATAATTCATTTATCTGAAAAAATGTATTTGTTCTTACATTATGTCTAAAAAACTCATAATATGAATTATAAAATTATAAGGGTTATATAATGTTCAAAATTCAGTAAATACTATTCATAACCACTTTTGAACGGTTTGTTTGGTAAGTCATGGTGCACTAGAACTCATTGTTGCGTGTAGTGCATGTTATTGAATTACTTTTAAGAAATAACGTACAATGAAATCTTGGGGTGTTACATTCTTCCCTCCTTAAATATATTGAGTCATCTCAATTTTAAATTATTTTTCAAAAATAAAATTTTGAAAATAGAAAACACCTTTCTGAAAACCCACATCGAAAATTAGGTTAATAAAATCCATTCTTAATAAGAGGAAAAGGGAAATGAAAGGGTCACCAAAAAATTATGACCTCTCTTAGGGGAACATTGGTGGAAATTAGAGACATATAATTGGAGGGAAAACGTAAATATTTATCAGTAGTGATTGATATCATCAATCACAAACAAGTGTAAAATTGAGGGCCTTAAATTCATCAATCTATAATGATTTAAAATACCATCGGTTCAATAAAACATATGGTATTAGGATACATTTTTTTTTTGTTTTAAGATCCCTTCACTAAATTTTAAGAATTAATATCTCCATAGAATAAGAGAAGAAGGAAAATATATACTTGACAAGTAGAGTCCGATCCTTTAAATAATTTCTACCAAAAAATGATCTTTCACTTTAAAA
Source organism: Viscum album (assembly GCA_963277665.1). Classification (NCBI taxonomy): domain Eukaryota; kingdom Viridiplantae; phylum Streptophyta; class Magnoliopsida; order Santalales; family Viscaceae; genus Viscum; species Viscum album. The sequence goes on from OY728121.1 coordinate 327,806,289, forward strand.
GATAATTGAACTTAAAAATATTCTATTTATCCTAACTGTATCTGGTTCCAAAAATAAATTTTTAATTCATCTATCAGAACATTAAAAAAACTACATTATACACTCTAGGGACTTCACGTAGTCTAGTAGTAGGCGATAAATCACAATTGTACTATGTTTGGGGGTTCGATTCCCGCAGCTTGGTCTGACGCGACGGGTTGTCACACGGTCTATGTGTTGTACTTTTTATAAATATCCAAAAATAACTTTAACAATAGTATCCAATGTAAAATATAATCCATTCCAACCTTTATAATTATCCAAAATACTTATGTAAACTCTCAGTCCAAAATTTATATGAAATGTAAGAATAATGTAGATCCTTTTTACCCCATAATACCTTGTGAATACCTTCATCATGTATTCTTTTAAAACACTAAAACATCCTAAATTACCATAAAACCATATTGATTACATTCATTCTCCCTTATTCCTGATAGAATACTGGATATACTTCATCCATCAAAAAATGTTGTAAACTCCAACAAGGATGGAATATACAAATCTTTAATAAGATTCAAGGAAGTCAAGAATATCCAATATAACTTACCCAAATCAACCATATCTTATTCCAAAATCAGTTCCTCAATATTAGGACCATATTAAGGTTTATCTGTCCTTCAACCATGTAATTTCCAAAAGGATTAACTTGCAGTAGAGTCACTTTTCTTAGTACCATAAAATCCCAAATCCTCAATGAAATAGTACTGCAGTAGAATCCTTATTTATTCCCAGTACATCATTGATACAACACTTCAATAAAATAATTCTAAAATAACAACATAAGAACACTAGTCATTCCTCTTCATCTGTGGTAGTATCATAACTTGATTATTATCCATTAGCATCATTTGCGGCATAGTCTAATGACTGTTACATTGGTTTGATTATTGTGTAAACTCCTTATTGAAGAAGCATTGTACATTTGAAACCTTTTTCTTACCCTTTCAGTCATGTAATTGGTGGCATTTTCCACCACACATATAACATACTACCATTCCCTTCAAGCATTTTCCAAGGTGATTCATTCCATAGTTATCACATATGGGAAAATCCTTCTTTACCTTCTCCCCTTTATTTTTCCTTCTCTCTACCATCCTTTCCTTTGTTGGCTTCCTTTCAAAGCCAAATGACTCAAATAATTCCTTACTTATCAACACATGATACTATTTATTAATGTGATGATAATACATGGGAGACTATTTTCCTTCTAAATTCTGGCTTAAGACCATGAATGATAATATCCTTCTTACTCTCTGGGTCATACGTATTGCTGGTGTTCTCATTCCTTCTACTGGGCACCATTTCTAAACAATGGAATACACTAGATTAGTTTATGAATAGTAATACCTAATCCCAAAATTGTAAAACACATAACATAAATTAAATAGTTTATGGATATAATCCATAATAAAAAAAATTTCTTCTTTGAGGAAGTATATACTCATAAACCCTTAATAATGGTTTGAAAATAAAATGGGAATTATCCTAAGCATATCCCCTGGGAGTGTCGTAACCAAGAGTGTAACAAGGCTAATTGTCATGAACCAGTACTAGTTCGAGTCTAGCTCAATGCGGTTCTTTCAGGTTTTACCCCTAGTTCCATCTGTGCCAGAGTCGCCTCTACCTGCTCGTATCCAGAAAGGGATGTATTGCCTGGAAAACTCACAAAATATCTACAATACCAAAATTCTTGGAAGTTTTTTTATTCTAATCCTCAAAGTATATCTTAGGGCTATGTGCTCTAATCAGAGTTTATCTAAATCTTGCTTCCAAGGATTATACTAAACTTCCTCTGATAACAACTGTAATGCCCTGACCCCAGTTACCCAAAGTCGGTGCATTATTTTAATACATTGGAACGATTACAAGGAATCAATTCCTGAAGGACCGATTGGTTTAGTAGCCTTGGAATCACTAGATACATTCATAAGTCCTACATTACATCCTAAAGTGAAAAAACAACAAAAACATCATGTCTTCATATCCCTTAATACTATCCCTGTAGGTCATTCAAAAAATACTTCTTCACATCATGGGAAAAATAAAACACTGAAAGGGGTGACCTCAGATGCTCAGTAAGGATAACAATATAGCAGAAACATTAATAAATAGGCATAAATATTTAAGGCAATGTATAACTAAAACAAAACCCTTTTAAACTTTATCTTCAGCATAATATGGAAAAAAATAAAATTAAATAATACCATTTACTTATTCACATGAATATTATACTAGTTGAATAATCACATGAAATATCAATAACCACTTTCATAATGATGGAATGCATAATTCCAGACTATCATAACCACATAGTCAAGGCCTTGTGCCAAGACTACAAATATGATTTTGTCAAGGCCTAGTTCCAAGACACTAGTTTGTCTCATGAGACCTACCGATGCATTGAAGAGATATAGCAGGCTCCACCCATAACTTACCATGTCCAATGCATTCCTCATATGAAAAGGTTTAAACATAACATAAACATTTGTATTAAAAATGGCATATGAAATGTCAATACATTTCCCATAAACCATGAATGGTATAAAAATAACACATCCACAGTCAAACATATCACAAAACCTTCACTATAATATGGATGATTTTTATCATAATAAATCAACTTCAAACAATTTTAAAATCCATTAAATTATTTTTACAAAGATAAAAATAATTTGTAAAACTCTTTTAGAGAAATATCCCTTTTTTCATGAAAACATTTAAAAGTCCCACAATTTTGAAAGGAAGACATTTAAATACATTTTTGAATCAATGTGTCCCATACCACTTTGCAACTTTGGAATGGAATTAACATTTTAAAAACATTCATGTCCATATAAATAAATCCCTAAAAACTATTTTGAAAACATGGACATTAATGAGGATGATTTAGAAGAACCAATATTTAAAACATTTAAAATGATATTTTAGTAAAAAGGATCTTAAAAATAATCCCTTTGAAAACTCTTTTATGAAACATGTATATGGATAATAAATATGTCTCAGTAGATAGATACGTAAAAATGACCTCAGATAATTATGAGATTATGAAATTAACCCTTACCTTGTACTTTTCCTTGGTTGAGGGTAGGTTAACCTCTTATATAATGGTGAAATAATTTTTATTAAATTATAAAAGAATCATATACATTAATATTATATCATGTATGATCTTTTATCATTGATTTGTTAATAATATCTCTGTATTATCATCGTTTCGGGTGTTAACAGATGCGTTTTTCTTTATATTATTTGTTATGTTAGCCATATTTGTTATGGATTGTTGGAGTTGGTGGTCTAGAACCAAATACTTTGTAATTTATTCATTAAATAAAAGCCTTATCACATCTTGATTGTTCTTTTTCATGACATGTCATGTGATAATGTCCGAAGGACAGCTTTTTCATTAAAGGGTCGTAGCGGATCCCTGCTATGATGAGAACCCGGAAGTGCCATAACACTATTCTTGAATGTATGTTCTATGGCCGGATGATATTATTTGAGGGAAACAAATAATACAGTTCATTAGGGGTGAGGACTCATAAAACATTGAGGCACCTTCTCATGGTGTGTGCCCTTGGTAATATCCAGGAGGATATTATGAGAACGAGACCCGCCAGTAGGAAATCCACATTTCATAGTGTCATTGGATGTTCCTATCTACGGACGTGTGTATTGGTCCTTATACTTTAAGATTATTATTAATGGGTATTACAACTCACGCACATATATTTATTGACAAAAACTGTGATGACACACTGTTCGCAGCGAGGTAGGATACATTGGGTGCGTCATGAGTAATACCGCATTAATAGATAATGCGAGAAAGGATTTCTCTCTTCTGTTCCATAACAGAGGTAGATATCTTAGGCCCTTTTATGGAATTGATATAGCCTAAATAAATCCATGTCCTTTTTAAGGTATGGGGATGTTCAATTCCGGGAAGTCAAAGAAAGAAAAAACAAGCACATGGGTTGGTGGAACTAGCATGCAACCCACTTGATTGGAGATATCGAGACATAGGGATTATATTACACGGTAAGCGTTCGTTGTAGGTGAAACGTCATTGCGGAATTAACTTCTTTCCCTATGGCTTCTTTGGAATGTTGTTAGACGCTAACCTTGGACTTTAGGCAGGCTCAGCCTAATGCCATTGAGAAAGAGGCCTAGAGGGTCACACACTAAGTGTGTCCATGTATCTCAGTTAAATATTAATTTATCAAGTTAAATAAATATTTTTCCCGACTGTGGTTTAATAATTATTTAATAATGTTTGATCACATTTGTTTTGACACTAGCTATTCGAGAGAATATATTATGGACGAAATAATATATTTATTAGTTATTAATGCAGTTACATTTATTTAAGAAATAAATAGTCATTACTCACGTTCTAAAAAATGTGGTGGAGAAAAATGGAAAATAAAAGTACACACCATGTATATTAAATATACACTCTGTGTAGTTTTATGGAAAACAAGTACACACCGTGTATTAATTGTTACACGCCCTGTAGTTTATCCAGTTGGGATTTTGGGGATTTAATATTTTTTTATCAAATGATATTTATTATAATCAGTGTGGGTGCATGTCAAGGAATTAATAATTCGACATGGGGGTTTTCAATAAGAGTCAATGAAATAAATAAAACATGTAATGCTTTTATTTACTGTTATAACTCTATTAACCTCAAAACTAATTATAAATATCCTTGCAACCCCAACATTTTGAAGAGCCATTGTTGTGCACAACGGATTTGGAAATACTCTCAAGACAAGAGAGAATTCTCTTTCCACCAAGAACACCCTCATGTTACGAGAGCAAGATCCTCCACCGGATCAAGGCGGTCGAAGGTGGACATCACAAGCGAAGGTTCTTCCATGCTAGCACCCGGAGATCCCTTCAGCGATGTCCGGAGATACGTGACACACGTGTGGATCACCGCTAGAGGAATCCTACACTTGGATTCTACGACGCAACGATGGATCACCGAATCGTGACCGGACACACCAACGAAGAAAGAATTCCAATGAGGTAATTCTTATGCATTAATTAAATTAATTATAATCAACATATGATGATCCTACTCAAGGGTTACGAGACTCTTCTTATTTTTGTTCTTCATTCTATTCTAGATATTCGGCATTTTATACCATGATGGATCTCAGATTGAACGTTGTTTAACGTTAAAATTAAAGTTGGGCACACCCACCAACGCGCTTCCACTATGCCTGGAACATACAAGTGGTATCATAGGGGGGCATATCATTGATTATAATTATTTAGTTTTTTGTTGGTAATTTATGCATTTAATAATTTAGTTATTTCAATTCAAGTTTAATCGTTCTAGAAATATAAATATCGAGATCTTTTCCTCCTCCCTCGTTTCTCGTTCACCTCATAGAAATGAATTTTTCTTTTAATTTTGATTAAAATATAATACATAAACTCATCCAGAGGAGCCAAAATTTTCTGTCCGTATAACACTAGAATACACGGCGTGTATTCGAAAGTACATGCCGTGTAGTCTAGGTTCAATGCATTAACTGATCTTCCAAATCAGGCCGTGTATTGGATTCTTTCTAAGAATTTCAGACACCGTGTGTTGACCAGAAATAGGTGGCACATGGTTTCCGGAATACACACCGTGTGGTCCAATGAACACGGCATGTAGTCCCTTTGGGTTAGGGTTGGGTCGTGTACTCTGTACACGGCCTGCCCGACTGAAAATCGTGTAAGGTGGAAACTACATGGTGTGTGTCCCACTGTACATGCCGTGTACTCCGAAAATTTCCGAAGTAAATTAACACGCAATGTCCCCGGGCATGTACTTTGGATGGATGGTGAAGAAAATTTCATGCCATGTAGTCAGAACTACATGCCGTGTACTCACCCAAATTACGCAAATTTATTAAAATTTATTATTATATTATAAAAACACTTGAGACGTGTACCATGTTGCAGGCGTAAAGCTGAGGCACAACATGCGATAGGTGTTTTATATATATGTGTTTAATTTAACATCTGCGTAATAAATGGAATTCACCGAGTTGACTCCAAGGTACAAGTTACATACATGGAAAATGTTAAATGAATTTATTTGTTTAAAATTATGATGGATGAGAATCTCAAGGAAATTCAGAAAATGGATTTAAGATAAAAGTATTGATTAATTAAAGATAATTAATGGATTCAAGCATGATTTATCTTAAACAAGAACGATTAAATAATTTAATGCTAGTTTTATTTATACATAAATATCATTTCATGTATGGATGATCATGATCTAGACCGATACCTTTGTATTTGAATGGTTTCTTTTAATTTATTTATTTAAATTAAATTTGTTGTCCTGCGAGCCATCTCCTCATTAATATGTAGGGCATTCGTGCCCAAGGATTATTTTATGTAAAACCCCTTTTACCCCTCACCTGCATGTGAGATAAATGCATATGAAATGGATGGATCTCCCAAGCTGGTGGAGGCATCTCATGTCAGGAGCAAAGGTGAAACCAATCCATGGAGATACAAAGGTGGACATGTGGAAAGCTATAAGCATGAACCCGAAACGTTCAAGGTGTTTCTCCCCTAGGTATTGGGTTAGTTTATTAACTGCTAGATAAACTAACCAATAGAAAAGATCATGATCATACCATTTATTTTGTTTATGTCAGTTGCATGGTTTATTTATTGTGGGTGTGTTGTCACGATCACACAATTAATGAATTAAATGATCATTCAAGATGGAACTAAAATAAAACCGGCTTATACATAAATATTATCTTATAAATGGTTAATCACTTAAGTGCATCCCACTTAATATTAAAAAGCATGTAATCAAAGATAATAAAATGGAAATTTACATATAAGGATAAAATCCCTCAAAATAAATATTAAGTCGGCATAGCCTTCCATAATCATTGTTAGAATCGAACCATAGTTCAAAGTGCTTGACAAAAACTAGTTGGGGTGATTTCAATTATCGAGGAATTATAATTCAAGGTTTTGGGTTGACTTGACTTGGTTCGCATCAAGGGTTGACTGCCACAGTAGGACTTGTTGTGACCAAGAGGCAAAGGTTGAGGAAATCCAAAAAGGATTTAGGATTGGGGATTCCACTCAGCGGATCAAGGAGCTGCTAGTTAATGCAATTGAAATTTGGAATGCCTACCGAAAACCCTTCAAGTTGCTTGAACAACCCTAGTTGGGGCAATGAAAAGGGAAATATGGATCCTTTCCACTATAATATTCACGCAACAGAATATTCCGAAGTCAATGGTGAGGGCTATTGGATTTCGATAAAATAGTGGGAGACTAATAAGTATTAATTTATTTATTTGTCTCAATTTTTGTAATAAAGTACTAAACCGTTCCTCGTCTTAATTTGTAGAAACGTCAAGAAAAAGACTTCAAACATATCATTTCACACCATACTTGAAAAAGAAAACCTTCTCACCAGCACCAATTTCCAAGAGTAGCAAAGGTGTTTACGCATCATCCTTCACCATGGAAGGAAATTATATGTGATGGAAGAGGCTATTCCAGTTGTGCCTGGGAAAGAGGATAGTGATGAGGAATTATCTCTCTATATGAAACACATGGATGATGCCACATATGTCCAGTGTTTCATGCTATCGGCCATGTCTAATGAGCTCTTGAAGCAACATGAAAACATGGAAGCATGTAGCATGGTGTCTCACCTTAAAGATATCTACCAAGAGAAGGCGAGATAGGAGAGGTATGAGATCTCCAATGCTTTGTTTACCATGAATCTTGGAGAGTCTTCACCAGTTGGGCCTCATGAATTCAAGCTTATTGGCTACATTGGACGCCTGGACAACTTAGGGATTAAATTCCCGGATGAGTTGCGTACAGATCTCATCCTATCATCACTACCCAAGACCTTCTCTAGGTTCATTGTCAACTATAACATGAGCGGAAATGAGAAGAGTATATCAGAGCTTCTGACCTTGATTTTCCAGGTAGATAAGGATATGGGGTGTGACACACCCGCGGTCCTTATGGTGAACACGAAACGAGAGGACAAGGCAAAGGGGCCAAAGACTTATAAATGGTCTAAATCCCCCGAGCATCGTCCCTCCAAGAAGGGGAAGATCTAGAGGCAGGGAAAGGAATGGGAGGTAGTGTGTTTTGCATGTGGCAAGCAGGGCCACTGGAAGAGGAACTGCACCCAGAAGCGTGGGGATGCTAAAGGTGCATTTGTTATCGAGTGAAATCTTTCTATTTCTACACATTGGGTATTAGATACAGCTTATGGGGCTCACATATGTATTCAAATACAGGAACCAAGTAGATTTAGAATGATTTCCAGAGGAGAGGTGGATCTTAGAGATTCCATCGGTGCAAGGCTGGCTGCATTGGCTATTGGTGACTACCACCTCTCATTGCCGACTGGGATGATTTTGGTTTTACATAACTGTTATTATGTGCCTAGTGTTACCAAGAACATAATTTCTGTATCTTGTTTGGATATGGATGGATTTGTTTTCAAATTTGGAAATAAGGGTTTTCTCTTTTATAAGAACAACTTATGTTATGGTATGGAACATTTATATAATGGTTTGTATGTTTTGAATTACGAAAACCAAGTGTTGGAAATCGATAATGAAACAAACACACATGGCTCATACATCACCCAGTTATGGCATCACCGCCTTGGTCAAGTGAACAAGAAGCGTTTGACAAAGCTCTGCCAAGATGGCTATTTAGACTCTACTGAGATAAAACCACATGATAGATGTCACACTTGTTTACAAGGAAAAATGACCAAGCCTCCTTTTGGTGGACAAGGTGAAAGGGCCATAGAGCTTCTAGGATTGGTATACACAGATGTGTGTGGACCATTTCTAGTAGAAGCTAGAGGTGGATATTCTTACTTCATTACTTTTACTGATGATTTGAGTAGATATGGCTACGTCTACTTAATGATGAATAAGTCAGAAGCCTTATAGAAATTTAAGGAATTCAAGAATGAAGTAGAGAATCAGATTGGTAAGAAGATAAAGAAGCTTCGATCAGATCGAGGTGGAGAATATCTGAACCAAGATTCCATCAATCTTCTACGGGAGTCTGGGATTCTATCTCAGCTCACTCCTCCTTATTCAACACAGTGGAATGGTGTAAGTGAAAGGAGGAACCACACATTGTTGGACATGGTGAGGTCAATGATGAGTCATGCAGATCTTCCATTATCCTTTTGGGTATATTCATTACAAACTGAATCATACACATTAAGCCAAGTGCCAACTAAGGCGGAAAATGTAATTCCATCCGAGTTATGTAATGGAAGGAAACCCACTTTGTTGCACACATGTGTATGGGGATGCGAGGCATTTGTTAAGGCCTTCTCAGGTAACAAACTAGCACCCCGATGCAAGAAGTGTATCTTTATAGGATATCCCAAGGAAATGAAATGATATTACCTATATAACCCTCAAGAAAAGAAAGTGAATGTCGCCAAACAAGCCGTATTTATTGAGAGGCAGCACATACTCAAGAAGGATAGTGGGAGAAAGATTGAGTTTGATGAAGTTGATGCTCAAGATACACATGAGTTGGTACAAGAACAGGTTCCAAAGGTCCCTGTGGAAGAGGTTCCAGAAACACAAGTAATGCGTAGGAACTCATGAGAGGTAAGGGAACCAGAGAGATTTGGGTTCCTAGTCACCGAGGATGGTGAATCATTATTGTTGGACAATGATGAACCTCTCTCCTACAAGGAAGCAGTAGAAAGCTCAAAAGCTGCAACATGGCTAGATGCTATGAATTCTGAGATGGATTCCTTGTATCAGAACCATGTTTGGGTTCTGGTTGATGAGCCAGTTGATGTAAAGCCCGTTGGATGCAAATGGGTATTCAAAAGAAACCTGGACATGGAAGGTCAAGTTAGCACCTATAAAGAAAGGATAGTGGATAAAGGATTTAGACAGCGTCAAGGAATTGAATATGATGAAACCTTCTCACCAGTTTCCATGTTTAAATCCATAATAATCATACTTTCCATAGTATATTACCATGACTACGAGATTTGGTAGATGGATGTCAAAACAGCAATCCTTAACGGGAACCTTCAAGAAGATGTCTATATGACACAACCAGAAGGGTTTTTTACACCAGGTGAAGCCAAACGAGTTTGAAAGTTGCAGAAATCCATTTATAGATTGAAGAAAGCATCCATGTCATGAAACAATCGATTCGATGAAGCCATAAATGAATTTGGATTCATTAAGAACGAATGTGAGCCGTGTGTTTATAAGTGGTTTAATGGGAATGAAGTCGTCATCCTAGTGGTACATGTTGATGACATATTTCTTATTGGAAATGACGTACCAGCCTTACAGTCAGTTAAGGACTGGTTGAACAAGTGTTTCTCCATGAAGGACTTAGGAGAAGCAGCCTACATTATAGGGATCACGATCATTCGTGACAAATCCAAGAGGCTTTTTGGACTAAGTCGGGGTACATACATTGACCAGATACTAAAGAGATTTAGTATAGAAAAATCCAAGAGAGGATTGGTTCCACTGTCACATGGATTACATCTTTCTAAGAAAATGTGTCCCCATACACAATAGGAGAAAGATAGGATGATCAAGAACCCATACACTTCGGCTATAGGATCCATCATGCATGGAATGTTATGTACCAGGCTTGATGTTTCCTATGCACTGAGCATGGTAGGCATATATCAAGCAGATCCAAGAGAACATCATTGGACTGTTGTTAAGACTATCCTTAAGTATCTGAGAAGAACTAAGGATATGTTCCTCATGAATGGAGGAGACGAGGATCTTGTCATCAGAGGGTATGCTGATGCTAGTTTTCTAACACATCAGAATGATCTGAAGTCACAATCTGGATATGTTTTCTGTCTCAATGGAGGAATTGTGAGCTGGAAGAGTTCAAAGCAGCCAGTTTTTGCCGATTCTATAGTAGAGTCCGAGTATATAGCGGCTTCTGATGCAGCCAAGGAAGCCGTCTGGATTTGTAACTTTATCTAGGAGCTTGATGTGGTGCCCAGAAGTAAAGATCCCATTACATTGTATTGTGATAATACTGCAGTAGTGTATCTTGCAAAAGAACCAAGGTCACATAAACGGACAAAGCACATACTCCGGAAGTATCACCTATTGAGGGATTTCTATCAAAGGGGTGAAGTTACAGTGAGCAGAGTGTCCACAGAAGGGAAAGTGGCGGACCCCATGACTAAAGGCCTATCTCAGCAGAAGAATGAATATCATGTGAGAGATAGCGGGTTAAAGGTTGTTAGTAGTTGGATCTAGTCCAAGTGGGAGTCTATTGGTGTTGGTGGTCTAGAACCAACTACATTGTACTTTATTCATTAAATAAATTACTTATCACATCTTGATTGTTCTTCTGCGTGACATGTCATGTGATAATGTCCTAAGGACAGATGTTGCATTAAAGGGTCGTAGAAGATCCCTACTATGATGAGAACCTGGAAGTGCCATAACACTATTCTTGAATGTATGTTCTAGGGCCAGATGATATTATTTGAGGGAAAAAAATAATACAGTTCATTTGGGGTGAGGACTCATAAACCTTTGAGGCACCTTCTCATGGTGTGCGCCCTTGTTAATATCCAGGAGGATATAATGAGAATGAGACCTGCCAGTAGGAAATCCACATTTCATAGTGTCATTGGATGTTCCTATCTTCGGACGTGTGTATTGGTCCTTAGACTTTAAGATTATTATTAATGGGTATTACAAATAGTGTTCTTAGATGTATTGACAAAAACTGTGACGACAGACTATTTGCAGCGAGGTAGGATACGTTGGGTGCGTCACGAGTAATACCACATTAATAGATAATGCGAGAAAGGATTTGTCTCTTCTGTTCCATAACAGAAGTAGATATATCAGGCCCTTTGATGGAATTTATATAGCCTAAATAAATCCATGGCAATGGTAATGTATGGGGAAGTTCAATTCCAGGAATTCAAAGAAAGAATAATCAAGCACATGGGTTGATGGCACTAGCATGCAACCCGCTTGATTGGAGATATCGAGACAAAGGGATTATATTACACGGTATGTGTTCGTAGGAGGTGACACGTCATTGCAGCATTAACTTCTTTCTCTATGGGTGCCTTGGCGTGTTCCTAGACGCTAACCTTGGACTTTAGGTAGGCTCAGCCTAATGCCACAGAGAAGGAGGCCTAGAGGGTCACACACTAAGTGTGTCCATGTATCTCAGTTAAATATTAATTTAACAAGTTAAATAAATATTATTCCCAACCGTGGTTTAATAATTATTTAAGGATGTCTGATCACATTTATTTTGTCACTAGTTATTCGAGAGAATATATTGTGGATGAAATAATATATTTATTAGCGAGTAATGAAGTTACATTTATTTAAGAAATAAATAGTCATTACTCATGGTCTAATAAATGTGGTGGAGAAAAATGGATAATAAAAGTACACACCGTGTATATTAAATATACATGCCATGTAGTTTTATGGAAAACAAGTACACACCGTGTATTAATTATTACGCACCGTGTATTTTTTCTAGTTGGGATTTTGAGGATTTAATATTGTTTTATTAAATGATATTTATTATAATTAGCATGGGTTCATGTCAAGGAATTAATAATTCGGCATGGGTGTTTTCAATAAGAGTTAATGAAATAAAAAACGTGTAACACATTTATTTATTGTTATAACTATATTAACCTGAAACCCGATTATAAATATCCTCGCAACCCCAACATTTTGAAGAGCCATTGTTGTGCACAACAGATTTGGAAATACTCTCAAACCAAGAGGGAATTCCCTTTCCACCAAGAACACCCTCATGTTACGAGAGCAAGATCCTCCACCGGATCAAGGCAGTTGAAGGCAGACATCGCAAGGGAAGGTTATTCCGTGCTAGCACCCAAAGATCCCTTTGACGACTTCCAGAGATACATGACACATGTGTGGATCACTACTAGAGGAATCCTACACTTGGATTCTATGACGCAACGACGGATCACCGAATCGTAACTGGACACATCAACGAAGAAATAATTCCAACGAGGTAATTCAAATTCATTAATTAAATTTATTATATTCAACATATTATGATCCTCCTCAAGGGTTCCGGGACTCTTCTTTTCTTTTCATTCTTCATTCTATTCTGAAGATTCGGCGTTTTATATCGTGACAGATCTCGGATTGAACGTTGTTTAACGTTAAAATTAAAGTTGGGCACACCCACCAACGTGCTTCCACTGCGCCAAGAACCTACATGTATGAGATGTATATTATTCATTTTCTAATGATATAATGTCTCTAAAAATTATTTTTAATCATCAAATAAAATTTAGTCTTGAATGGATACGATGGGGAATGAATCTCATCGCGTTCGTAGAGACAGTAATCCATACGTACGCACGAGCGGCAATATCATTCTTTTGATATTAAAATAATATATAATTGGATGGTATATCGTATATACAGATTCATTATCATGTTATATTTATTATTTAAATAAATTAAACATCATCATTATACCCATCCAAATAATACTGTATTGAATAACAATTACACCACGATGTGGAGACGGTAGGTCGTACATACAGAAGTATGGTGACATGTCATTCAAAGGATGGATAGAATACTGAATATTATTGTACCGTATTTATAATAACATCACAGTATATAGAAGATAATGGAGTGATTATTTTATAATGGAAATAAAAAAGAAATAAGATGTTGAAGAAGAAAGGAACTTGAAAGAGGGTGGTGAAAACATTACATCTTCTTCGGGTTCTTCCATTTGATTTGATCAAAAGGGTTCCTTAGGTTGGATTTCTGATCAAACTAAGGAATCTAGGTTGAAGTGAGGGAAGTTGATAAAATATTTGGTCAGGGGTTGGCTGATCCAAAAATCATTGAAGGTATGAAGAATTGGTTAGAAATGGTGTCCTTTTATAAGGGGGAGGAGGGGCTCTTTAGAAAAAACATAAAGTATTTATTTATAATAAATTCATATTCAGTTTATAATGGCTCCAAAGTGGATTATTAAAATCCTAATGTGGGAATGGGTCATAACCCTTTCATACAATAGATTTTATATAGGTTTGGGTCACTATATTAACCTTATCAGTTATATTTAACTCTTAGATAAATAGTTGGACATTTACCATGTCACTTTGTATTTTTATATTATATGGTAAATAATCATACTATATACTTAATTGAGACCCAAGTGGTAAATTAATGATACACCTATCATTATATAAGTCATTTGGCTGAACCTTAGATTTTTATGAATAACATATCAATTAAAAATATAATATTTGTTTTCAAAACTCATTTATGTCAATTTTGAAACTATTCAATAATTGATTCTTGTTAAAGTCTTAAAAACTTTATTAATTAAAAAAAATTATTTATGCAATCCTGAATGTCATATTAACCAATAAAATTTTTTTATGGCATCAAAACATTCAAGTTATATTTATTTTAACATTTATAATACCAATTATTTGATTCTATCATTAATAAGAAAAATATAACATCATTATTATGTCATAAATAAATTTAATTATTAAATGTCTAAAAATTATTAATAAAATACCATTATATAGGAAATATTTTTAGATTACTAATGAATATTTATATTCGAAAATATAACATATATAACCCTATGTAAAAATTTGTTTTCTAAAAGATTCATGCTTTTGTAATTTTTTGTAATTACTTTAACTTAATTAATATAAAGTGTCATTATCACTTAAAAGTGGCTCTATGGGGTCCCAAAATAGACTCAAGGATGCCCATGGTCGGAAATGTATCAACCAATAGAGTAAGGACACGTTTTAGGGTAATTTAGTATTATTATAACATTAATTGTTACCTTTATTTACCGGATTTACCATTTAACTATGGTAAATAAAATATTTACCGAAGTAATTAATCAAAATGTCTAAAAATAAAATCTACCTATTTAAACAATTTGGACCTCCTGATTCTAAATATGGAATCTATTTTTCTAAATTCAAAACATATAAGTATCATAAATTAATTTAAAATTAATTCCCGTTGTCGAAACAAATAACGTGTTTTTAACAAATAACAACGATCAAAAGATTGACACTTTCTTATGTCCAGTTTAAATATGAAATTATTTCCAATGACCCATATCGGTTTAAAGGTAAAATTAAAATCTAATTATAATTTAAAATCACTCAAATTCACAATTTATATCTACTAATTATTTCGATTAAAAAAGTTGTTTTTAATTAAAATTTAGTAATTTTCACTATTCATCTAAATATGAATGTTATCAGAAAAGTACCAAAATTTTACCCTAAGATAATTTCGATATTCCAAATCCAAAAATGAAGTCTATTTTACCAAATTAAAAACAAAAAATTTGTATTTATTATTTTAAAATTATTTCCCGTTGTCAAAACCAAAAGGCGTATTTTTTATGAAATAATAACTATCAAACGTTTGACACTTGTTTATGTCCAATTTCAGAGCGAAATTACATACAATGAACATAATTGGATTAAATGGTAAAAATATAATCTATTTATACTTAAAAACCATGAAAATTTATAATTTAACAATATAATTTTTTTTTGATTTAAAAATTTGTTTTTAGTTAAAATACTGTATTTTTTACTATTCACCCAAATATGCAAGTTATCAGAAAAACCCCAAAACTTTATTGAAACTAAATTCTTATGTACAGATTCTAAATAAGAAGTTTATTTTGTCAAATTGAATATATAAAAGTTTTAAATAATGTATTTAAAAAGGAGTTTCCATTAAATGGCAGTAAAATTGCATATTTTTTGAAAAATACTTCTTTCATCCGAAAAAATGTATTTGTTCTTAAATTATGTCTAAGAAACTCATAATATGGATTATAAAATTATAAGTATTAAATAATGTTCAAAATTTAGTTAATTCTATTCATAACTTCTTTTTAATGGTTTTTTTGGTAAGTCATGGTGCGCTAGAACTCGGTGTTGCGTGTAGTGCAAGTTAATGAATTACTTTGATGAAAATAACTTACAATGAAATCTTTGGGTGTCACACTAGGCTTACAAAATAGGTAACTAGGTGAATCCATGGAAATAATTTCACGCATTACCATGTATTAAAACATAGACAATCTAAGGAATAATTTAAGGAATTAAACATTCTATAGGGAACTAACTAAGATTGAGGAACAAATTCAAGGTAATATAGAGATAAACATGATTGGGATCCAAGGTAAAAATATGATGAAACTCATGTAAAAGAAAATCCATCAAAATACCATGATCACATTACAATATTTCATATTTTATAGTGTTTATATGTGAATAATAAGTGTCAATATGGGAAACTAAAAAAAGTAAAACATCGACCACATATAAGGTGTGATTACCCATTGAAATTTTCATTAATAAACTGTGTGGAATATTGAAGGTTCAAACATGGTATTTGAAGCATGACTCTAAGTATTACCCATGGAAGTACACACAATAACAATAACCAGTCTCTTTATATATAAAGGTTCAATTCTTGTAATTTATAAGAACTAATTAATCACATATTTCTCAAGATCAAGGAATTTTATTAGAATTACTAAAAAACATCCATTAATTTTAACTCTTTAGGGTCTGTGTACCCGTTCTACTACTATATTATTTAAAATGGGGAGTATTAAGAGTTTCCAATATAAACACTTTAATTTACATTCTCTATGGTCCTCATAGAAATATGTCATATGTTCCTCTAATTTTCCCACTCAAATGCCCCTAAACCAGTGCTTTAAATAAGTGTATTACGTGTCCTAAAACACTCCTCCCCATATTCCAGAGGCTGTCAAATAATAGTGAGGGCATAGTGTGTGATTTTATGGAGACTACTCCTTCATATCATAGTAAGAAACAACAAAAATAGCTCAGTATTATAAACCATAGAAAATAAAAAGGGCGTGAATGTAGAAAATCAATTGAAGCTGAACATGCTGTAATAATAAATGAAAATATATAAAAACCCAAATAGCATTGTCATACAACACTGTTCATCCACTAGGGTAACCATACATACAAGATTATATAAAGGAAAATTTAATAAAAGTATAAATCTCTAGTACTAAATCCTAGATAATCCACCTACCCAATCTCCAGACACTACAAAACTAAACCAACTCGATCAAATGAAGTCCACATGAGTGACACTAATCGATCATGAAACCCTGTTCCTCCACCATAATCACCATGAATCTATGCTCAAATTGAAAAAAATACAAAAGGTCTAAACACATATTATGGTTGATGAATATGTGTGAGATATAGTCTCTGTAGGCCACCGAAATGTTAAACCTATAAATATTCTATCATAAGTTCATGCACCTGAAATATTCCCAACCAATCCTAGACACAACTGAATGGATTAAATTAGATAACATGAAACTACAGTCGATCCTTATGTCTATGATCCCTTTAAAATGAGAAATTTTACATAATTTATACTTCTATTTATATTTTTTATATTTATATATTCTTAAATATTGATATATAAATAAATATTGATATACATGAGTAAGGTGAATGAAATAACATATAAAATAGAAAACGGTCATGGGTAATGTAATAATAATATTTTTGACATCCTATGCATTGGAATTGATCAAGATGTCATTCCACTCAAGCCATGTATCATTAATTTGATTTTTGGGTTCATAATCCCAATTGAAAATACATTATTTTTATAGTTCCAGAAATGTCTATAGGCAAGCTATGTCACCATAGGGGGATACTCGTCCAAAACCTAGGTTTACACATACTCACCTCTAAACACAATAATAGTGGATTTTAGGGAAGTAAATTTTCAAATCCATTAAATGACCTATATTTGGATGTTGTTCCACTCATTCAATGTAAATATAGACTAATGTCTAAGCCCTAGGTCCTGGTCCATAAGGGGTCATGCTATTGTGACTTGGATATACTCTAAGGGTCTGACCTTTAGGATGTCTATAAAGAGAGATCATCAGTGAGATATAATGCCCAGACATTGCGGTCTCTTAAAAGGTAGAGAAGAATAAAACCTGTCATTGGGGAGAACATAATCATCTACGGGTATCCAATGATGTTAAATTCCATGTCCAACACCATGGTATAGTAATCGATTAGGGAAATCCAAATCATTGCTTTATCTCAAGAGAGAATAATCATACATAAATATAATCAAATTGAGGAGAGTGTAATATTCCTATTTACATTTCAGTCTTAAGCATAACACCCCAATATTTCATTGTACATTTTTTTCAATGTAATTCAATAACTTGCACTACATAGAACACTGAGTTGTAGCGCACCATGGATTACCAAACTAGCCATTCAAAAGAAGTTATGAATAGTATTAAATTATTTTTGAATTTTATATAATCCTTATAATTTTAAAATCTATATTATGAGTTTCTTATACATAATATATGAAAAAAATTCATTTTTTCAGATAAAAGAAGTATTTTTTTAAAATGAAATTTTATACCTTTTAATGGTGAACCTTTTTTTAAATAAAAAATTTGATACTATTATATATTCAATTTGAAAAAATGAATTTCTTCTTTAGAATGGGGACATAAGAGTTTAGTTTAAATTAATTTTTTGTGTTTTTCTAAAAACATTCATATTTGGGTTAATAATGAAAAATATTATATTTTAACTGAAAACAACTTTTTTAATCAAAATAGTTTATATTTTTAAATTATACATTTTAATGGTTTGGAATTATAAATAGATTATATTTTTACCATTTAATCCATTGTTGGTCATTGTTAGTAATTTCACTTTGAAATTGGACATAAACAAGTGTCAATCTTTTGATAGTTATTATTTCTTAAAAATACGCTTTTTGGTTTTAACAGTGGGAATTAATTTTAAATTAATAAATTCAATTTCTATTTTTTTAATTTTGTAAAATAGACTTCATTTTTGGATTCGGAATTTCAAAATTATCTTAGGGTGAATTTTTGGTATTTTACGGAAAACTATCAATTTTTGATGAATTGTGGAAAACACTAAGTTATAGTTTAAAACCGAGTTTTTATTTAAATAATTATTTATTTTATTTAAATTTATTTTAGGTCAAAATAGATACATAATAGTTATATATGTTAAATTTAATTCATTGGAGTCAGTTTATAATAATTTTAGATATATAAAAATTTTATTGAACTTTTTACCTTCTTTTACTCACCTTCTAAAAGCATATGCAAATTTTCATAAAATATAATTTTAAAACTTCTGTGAGTTGAATTTCAAAAATCAGAGAGACACAATTGATATCAGTAAGTACAATGTGTTTCAATAAGATGAAAATATTTTTTAGTGAATAGTAACTTTTTACTTTTATTACCACAGTTTAAAGTTAATATGCTAAATAAGGGTAAAAATTATATTGTTATTACCCTCACACATGTACTACTTCTACTAGATAATTATAATTAGACCAAAAAACCATAGGAATAATATATGATCCATTAGGTCCACTTGGATTAGATTATGATATTTATTATTATTTTATTTAAAGAAGAGTTAAAAGAGTTAAAATCAATGTTTGATAACTAAAACATTTTTAATATAGGGTTATATATCAGGTAAATTAGACTATAAATATTCATTAGAAAGATAATACTATTTACCACATAATGGTATTTTATTTATAATTTTTATACATTAAATAATTAAATTTATTTATGACACACTGATGATGCAGTAATTACCTAATTGTTGAAATATTAAAATAATTGATATTATAAATATCCAAATAAATGTAATTTGAGACTTTATATGAATGAAAATAGTTTTCTAGTTTAATATGAAATGTTATGGTTGGTTAGATGAATTTTTTCTTAAGTAATAATTCTGATATAAATTTATAAAAAACAAAATACCAAATAGTGACAAAATTGACATAATAGAGTTTTTTAAAACAAATATTATATTATTAATTGATGTTCTTTTCTTAAATATAAAAGGTTCAGAAAAAAGACTTATATAATGATAGGTGTATTATTGATTAACTAATTTTGGTTTTCTTGGAAGTATATTCAATGTATATAAAACATATAATATAAAAATACAAAGAGACATGGTAAATTTAAAAATATTTAACTAAGAGTTATATATAAAAGATTAGGTTAATATAGTTACCCAAACCTATATAAAACCTACTGGTTGAGTGTTTTTAGACCCATCCACACCTTATCCAGTAAATAATTCATTTTTGTGACATTAGAAACTGAAAATTAATTTATTATAAAAAAATATTATAAGTTTTTCCTAAGGTGGACCTCACCCCTCTAATAAAATGGAACTTCAACTTCTCTCAAATTCACACCTCCAAAGACATTTTATTGGCCAACAACTTCCCAAACATCCTATGAAATATCCTACCATAATCCTAGAGGCCTTTATTTATTAAAAAATCCATCCTATGGATCCCTTTTGATAAAATCAAAAGGGAGAACCTGAAGAAGAGGAAAATATGTCATCACCTCTTTCAAGTTCCTTTCTTCTTCCACTTCCTCTTTCTTCGTTTCTTCCGTTATAAAATAATAACTCCAGTATCATCTATATAATGTGATGTTATTATGAATATGGTACATCCATATTCATAATTCTATCCATCCATTAAATTACATGTCACCATACGTGCGTATGTATGGCTTACCGTCTCCACATCGTGGTACAGTTGTTATTCAATACATTATTATTTGGATGGTTATAATAATGATGTGTAATTGATTTAAATAATAAATATAACATGATAATTATTATCTATATATGATATAACATCAAATTATATATTATTTTAATATCAAACGAATGATATTGTCGCTTGTGCGTACGTATAGATTACGGTTTCCCCTAACGCGATGAGATTCATTCCCCTCATATCCATTCAAGAAAAAATTTCATTTGATGATTAAAAATAATTTTTAAAGAATTAATAGCATTATTAATATTAATAAGATACATCCTATCCATAACAAACATTACTTACATAAAAAATCATATAAAGTAAAATGAATCAGTTAACACCTGAAACGATGATAAATACTATCATATTATTGACAAAGAAATGTTAAAATATCATATATGATATCATATTAATGTATATGATGTTTTATAACTTAATAAAAATTATTTAACAATTATACACGAGGATAACATACCCTCGACCAAGGAAATGTACAAGGAAATGATTAATTTCACAATCTCTTTATTATTTGTGGTTATTTTTACGTAAGTATCTTCTAGGGCATATTTATTATCCATGTCCATGTTTCATGAAAGATTTTTCAAAGGGATTCTTTTAAGGAAATTTTTACTAAAAAATAATTTTAAATTTTTTACATATTTATTCCTCTAAATGATTTTCATTAATGTACAGGTTTTCAAAATGGTTTTAAGGATTTATTTATATGGACATGAAGGTTTTAAAATGTTAATTCCTTTCAAAAGTTTCAAAGTGGTATGAGACACTTTGATTTAACACTATATTTAAACTAATTACTTTCTAAATTGTGAGACTTTTTAATGTTTTCATGAAAAAGTTATATTTCTCTCAATGATTTTTACAAATCATTTTCATCTATGTCAACATCCTTTGATGGATTTTAAACTTGTTTGAAGTTGATTTATTATGATACAAAACATCCATATTGTATTGAATGTTTTGTGATATGTTTTACTATGGATGTGTTATTTTTACACTATTCATTATTTATGGATAAAGTATTAAAATTTCATATTCTAGTTTTAATACGAATGTATATGTTATGTTTAAACCTTTTCATAAGAGGAATGCATTAGACTTAGTAAGTGACGGGTGGAGCCCGCTATAGCTCCTCGATCCATCGGTTGGTCTAATGAGACAAACCTGTGTCCTCGCATAGGGCCTTGAAAAAATCTTATTTGTAGTCATGTCACAAAGCCTTGACTATGTGGTTATGAAAGTCCGGCATTATGCATTTCATCATTATGAAAGTGGCTATTGATGTTGCATGTGATTATTCGACTAGTAGAATATTAATGAGAGTAAGTAAATGGAATTATTTTGATTTATATTTTCCATATTATAATGAATTTTATGTTGAAAAGGATTTTGTTTTAGTTTTATACCTTTCCTTAAATGTTTATACTTATTTATGAAAGTTTCTGATATATTGTTATCCTTACTGAGCTTCTGAGCTCACCCCTTTCTATGTTTTATTTTTCCCAAGATGTGAATAATTATATTATGACTGACTTGTAGTTATAGTCTATGGGATCTTGGTTTTTTCCATGGAAACAATGTTGTTTTAGTTTTCCATTTTATGATGCAATGTAGACCTTGTGAATGTATCTAGTACTTACAAGGTTATTAAACTAATGTATCCTTCGGGACTTGATCTTTTTTGATCATGCTGATGTTATGTAATAATGCACCAACTCTTGGTAACTGGGGTCGGGGCGTTACAGTAGGTATTAGTGGAATTTTAGTACCAACCTTGGAAACTAGATGTAGGTAAACTATGATTACAACACATTTACCTAAGATAGACTTTGAGGATTAGTATAGAAGAAATTCCTATAATTTTGTTATTGTAGATATTTTGTGAGTTTTCCATGAAATACATCCCTGCCTGGATATGAGCACGTTGAGGCGGCTCTGGCACAGATGTACCTAGGGGTAAAACCCGAAAACACCGCTTTGAGATAGACTCGAACATGAACTAGTACATGACAACGGGCCTTGTTTCACTCTTGGTTATGACACTCCTGGGGGATATGCTTAGGATAATTCAAATTTTCATTACAAGCCATTATGAAGGATTTAGGAGTAAATACTTCCTCAAAGAAAACATTTTTTCGATTATGGATTATATTCATAAACATTTAAATTTACGATAGGTATTTTACATGTATGAAATTATTCATTGAGATTCATAAACTGACATAGTGTATGCCATTGTTTCGAAATGGTGCCTAGTAGAAGGAATGAGAACTTTAACAATATGTATGATCCAAAGAGTAAGAAGGATCAAATATTTCATGGTATTAAGAGAAAAGTTAGAGGGGAAATAGTCATCTACGTATTCTCAAAATATGAAGAAATAGAATTAGGTGTTAATAAGATCTGTATAGAATTCCTTGATTCCTATGGATTTAAAGGGAAGCAAGGGACAAAAAGGATTGTACAGATAAAGATGGATAAATGGAAAAAGAGAAAGAAGGATTTTCCCATATATGATAACTGTGGAATGAATCACCTTGGTAAATGCTTAAAGGGAATGAGAGTTTATTATAATTGTGGAGAAAAAGGAGACCAAGTATGTGATAGCATGTGCGAGAAAAAGGATTCAAATGTACAATACTTCATCTGCATGAAGTGGGGACACTACGCGAATCAAATTCCAAATCATCTGAGTATTCCCCAATTTCATCTATTGGATAAGAATCAAGTTGTGATACTACCGTAGATAAAGAGAAATGATTAAGAGTTCTTATGTTGTTATTATAGTATTGTGTCATTTGAGTGTTGTATCAACGATGTACTAGTTATATGAATTATAGAAATAAATAAGGATTGTAATGCAGTACTATTTCATTGGGTATTTGAGATTATATGGTCTTGATAATAAGGTAGTAATTTTAGAATAAATTATATTTGATTTGGATAAATTATATTGGATATTATTGACTACCTTGGAACTGATTAATAGTTTTTTTATTTCCTCATTATTGGAATATTAAAAAAAATTTGATATAAGGAATATATCTAATATTATATAAAGGATAAGGGAGCATGAATGTAATCAATATGGTTTTATGGTAATTCAGGGTGTTACCATGTTTTAAAATAATACATGATGATGGTGTTCACATGTTATTACGTGGAAAAAAGGATCTTCATTGTGTTTAAATTCCTTATAAATTTTGGAATGTGAGTTTGGTTAGATGTATTTTGGATAAGTCTAAAGGTTAGAATGGATTAAATTTAAAATTGGATACTATTGTTAAGGTTATGTTTGGATTTTTATAAAAAGGAAAACACACTGACCATGTGACAATCCATCATGTCAGACCAAGCAGCTAGAATCGAACCCACAACCATAGTGCGATTGGGATTTATCGCCTACCACTGGACTAGGTAAAGTCTCTAGATTGTATAATCTAGTTTTTTAAGGTATGATAGATTAATTATAATTTTTTTGAACCATATGAAATTAGGATAAGTAAATTATTTTTATAGTGAATGTTGAGTTTTTGTAGAAATTAGTAAAAGGATGGAACTCTACTTGTCAAGTATATTTTTTTCTATAATTCTATGAAAAAATTAATTCTTAAAATTTAGTTATGAGATTTTAAAACCCAAAATGTGTTATCCTAAGACCTTATGTTTTGTTGAACCGATGATATTTTAAATCGTCATAGATTGATGGCTTTGAGGCCCTCAATTTTACACTTGTTTGTGATTGATGACCTCAATCACTACCAATAAATATTTTCGGTTTCCATCCAATTATGTGTCTCTAATTTCCACCAATATTCTAATAATGAAGATCAAAATTTGGGGGTGATTTTTCATTTCCCTTTCCCTCTTATAAAGTATAAATTTTATTATCCCAATTTCCGATGTAGGTTCTCCACAAAGGTACTTTTTTATTTTTAACCATTTATTTTTGAAAAACAATTTCAAATTTAAAGGACGCAATTTATGGAAGGAGGGGAGAATGCAACACCCCAAGAATTCATATTACATTATTTCTTCAATGTACCTCTATAACTTTCACTACACACAACACTGAGTTGAAATGCACCATGACATACCAAACTAGCCATTCAAAAGCGGTTATGAATTATATTATCTTAATTTTTAATTTGATATAATCCATATAATTTTATAATCCATATTATTAGTTTCTCAGACATAATATAATAACAAATTCATTTTTTTCAGATAAAAGAAGTATTTTTTTTAAATTCAATTTTACCGCCTTTTAATGGCGTACCTTTTTTTAAATCAAATATTTGAATCTATTATATATTAAGTTTGACAAAATAAAATTCTTCTTTATAATTGGTACATAATAGTTTAGTTTGAATAAATTTTATCTATTTTTCTAAAAACTTTGATATTTGGGTGAATAGTGAAAAAAACAATATTTTAACTGAAACCAACATTTTTAATGAAAATAATTTATAGTGAAAAATTATACATTTTAATGGTTTGGAAGTATTAATAGATTATATTTTTACCATTTAATAAAATGTTGGTCTTTGTAAGTAATTTCACTTTGAAATTAGACATAAACAAGTTTCAATCTTTTGATAGTTATTATTTCTTAAAAATACACTTTTTGGTTTTGACAACTAGAATAAATTTTAAACTAATAAATTCAATTTCAATGTTTTTAATTTGGTAAAATAGACTTCATTTTTGGATTTGATTTATAAAAATTAGCTTAGGGTGAATTTTCGGTATTTTCATGAAATCTTTCAATTTTTGATTAATAGGGAAAAATACTGAGTTATAGTTTTAAAAAGTAGTTTTATTTAAATAATTATTCATTTTATTTAAATTTATTTTAGGTAAAAACAGATAAATAATACCTATATATGTTCAATTTAATTCATTGGAGTCAGTTTATAATAATTTTAGATATATAAAAATTTTATTGAACTTTTTACACTCTTTTACTCACCTCCTAAGAGCAGTTAGAAATTTACATAAAACATAATTTTACAACTTATGTGAGTTGAATTTCAAAAATAAGAGAGACACAGAAGATATCAACAGGTAAAATGTGTTTCAATAACATGAAAATATTTTTTGGTGAGTAGTAACATTTTACTTTTATTTACCACGTTTAAAAGTAAATAGTACAATTAAGGGCCAAAATGATATTATTATTACCCGAACACATGTTCTAATTCTATTGGATAAGTATAATTCGACCAAAAACAACCTTAGGAAGAAAATATGATTCTTTCAGTCCACTTTGATTATATTAGTAGATTTATTATTATTTTATTTAAAGAAGAGTAAAAAGAGTTAAAATCAATGTTTAATAACTACTACATTTTTAATATAGGGTTATACATAAGATAAATTAGACTCTAAATATTCATTAGAATGATAAATATATTTCCTAAATAATGGAATTTTATTTATAATTTTTATACATTATATAATTATTTTTATTTATGACACAATGATGATGCAGTAATTACCTAATTATTGAAATATTAAAATAATTGATATTATAAATTTCCAAATAAATGTAATTTGAGACTTTTTATGAATTAAACTAATTTTATCGGTTAATATGAAATTTTAGGGAAGGTTAGATGATTTTTTTAGAAGTAATAATGCTGTTATAAATTTATAAAAAAACAAAATACCAAATAATGTCAAAATTGACATAAAAGATTTTTTAAAACAAATATTCTATTATTAGTTGATATTCTATTCCTAATAATATAAGAATTGGCCAAAAGACTTATATAATGATAGGTGTGTCATTAATGAACCACTTTGAGTTTTATTGGAACTATATTGTATGTTTATTAACCATAAAATATAAAAATACAAAGAGACATGGTAAATGTCAAACTATTTAACTAAGAGTTAAATCTAAAAGATAAGATTAATATAGTGAACTAAAACTGCCTAAAACATATTTCTTGAGTGATTTTAGATCCATATCCACATTATCCTTTAAATAAAAACTGAAAATGAGTTTATTATAAAATAATATTTTATGTTTTTCCTAAGGTTCCCCTCACCCCTATAATAAAAGGGCACTTCCCCTTCTACCAAATTCACACCTCCAAGGCCATTTGGAACTCTACCCAAATACCCTCTCAGCTATCCTCCTATAATTATAGAGGCCTTTTTTAGTCATAAAGCAAAATTATGGAGTCCTTTTGATCAATTCAAAAGGTAGAACCTGAAGAAGTGGAAAATATTTCATCACCTCTTTCAAGTTCCTTTCTTCTTCCACTTCCTCTTTCTTTGTTGCTTACATTCTAAAATAACAAATCCAGTATCTTATATATATTTTGAGGTTATTATAAATATGGTACAACCATATTCATTATTCTATCCATCCATTAAATGTAATGTAACCAAACATGCGTGCGTACGGCTTACCGTATCCACGTCGTGGTGTAATTGTTATTCAATACATTATTATTTGGATGGGTATAATAATGATGCATAATTGATGTAAATAATAAATATAACCAGATAATTATTCTGTTTATATGATATACCATCCAATTATATATTATTCTAATATCAAAAGAATGATATTGTCGCTCGTGCGTACGTATGGATTATCGTCTCCACAAACGCGATGAGATTAATTCCCCATCGTATCCATTAAAGAATAATTTTCATTAGATAATTAAAAATAACGTTTAAAGACTTAATATCATTCTGAATATGAATAAGATACATGCTATCAATAAAAAACATTACTTATGTAACAAATCATATAAAGAAAAAAAAATTAGTTAACACATGAAACGACGATAAATACTAAGAAATTATTAACAAATTAATGTTAAATGATCATATATGATATCATATAAATGTATATGAATCTTTTATAAATTAATAAGAATTATTTCACCATTATACAAGAGTTTAACAAACCATACACCAAAGAAAAATAAAAGGTAAGGGTTAATTTCACAATCTCTTTATTGTCTGAGGTTGTTTTTACGTAAGTATCTACTGGGACATTTTTATTATCCATGTCCATGTTTCCTGAAATAGTTTTAAAAGGGATTATTTTAAGGTACTTTTTACTAAAAAATCATTTTAAATGTTTTAAATATTTATTCCCTGAAATCATTCTCATTAATTTCCACATTTTCAAAATGGTTTTAAGGATTTATTTATATGGACATGAATGTTTTAAAATGTTAAATACTATCAAAAGTCTCATAGTGGTATGGGACACTTTGATTTAAAAAAATCTTTATTTTAATTCCACTCTAAATTGGGTTTGTTTTAAATGATTTCATTAAAAATAAATATTTCTCTCAAATAATTTTACAAATAATTTTCATCTATGTCAACATCCTTTGATGAATTTTAAAATTGTTTGATGTTGATTTATTATGATACAAAATAATCCATATTGTATTGAAGGTTTTGTGATATGTTTGACTATGGATCAGTATTTTTACACCATTAATGGTTTATGGATAAAGTATTTACATTTCATATTCTAGTTTTAATAAGAATGTTTTTGTTATGTTTAATCATTTTAATATGAAGAATGCATCATACTTAGTAAGTGATGGGAGGAGCCTGCTGTAGCTCATCGATGCATCGGTAGGTCTCTTGAGATGAACTAGTTTTATGGAACATGTCCTTGAAAAAATCTTATATGTAGTCTGGCATAGGGCCTTGACTGTGTTGTTATGAAATATTGCATTATGGATTCCATCATTTTGAAAGTGGCTATTGATAATGCATCTAATTATTCGAATAGTAGAATATCTATGTGAGTAAGTAAATGGAATTATTTTGATTTATATTTGCTATATTATTATGAATTTTATGTTTAAAAGGATTTTGTTTTCGTTCTATACATTACCTTAAATTTTTATGCTTATTTATGAAAGTTTATGCTATATTGATATCCTTACTAAGCATCTGAGCTCACCCATTTCTATTTTTATTTTTACCAGGATGCAAAGAAGTATATTATGACTGACCTGCAGGGATAGTCTATGGGATCTCAATGTTTTCCATGGAAACAATGTTGTTTTAGTTTTCCATTTTATGATGTAATGTAAACCTTATGAATGTATCTAGTACTTACAAAGATACTAAACTAACTAGTATTTTGAGACTATAACATTTTTGATCATGCCGATTTGATGTACTAATGCACAGACTCTGGGTAACTGTGGTCAGATATTTACATTAATAGAGATGAATCATCCTAAACATATAAAAATTCAAGGAGATCATAATCATCCTCATCTCCTAGGAGAGAATAATCTTCCATGAGTATCATTATTAGGGACTCCATTCCCATACATCATAATCATTGTCTCAAAAGATAGATCCTAGGAATAACCTCAATAAATACCAATTTTAATATAATAATCAAACATAAAATCTCAATAAATATCTCCCAAGTTGTAGCTATTGTGATTCTAGAAAATAAAATAAATAACTTGGCTTAGAATCTATATCCCATGAAGCAAGTATGGGCATATCAATAAACGAATAAGACATATCCTAGGAAGAACATGTTGACATCCCAAATCAGAATAAAGATGTATCACTTCAGTCTCTTCTGCCTCCAACCAAGAAGAACCTATGGTAATTATTTCTACTTTATCAATAAACAGGTGAACAAATAAATAAAGACTGGGGTTGGAAAAATTCTTAACCCACCACTATTACAACAGCCAATCCTACTTATAAGTTCGACATGGGTTCTAAGATGATACCAACTACCATCTCTACAGAAACTCAATTTACCAGATCAGGGTCATAAAAAGATCAGGAAACCCACTAGGTCCCTAATTTCAAAACAAAATATAGGAATCCCACTTGGTATCCTCATTATAAAATTTAAATGTGGGAATCCTACATGGGATCCCAAAAGAGAAATTAAATAGAGGAATCCTACATGTGATCCTTAGAACGGTACAAGTAAATGAATCCTATAAGGAATTCTCTAGGTTAACATGTAAATGAAGGAATCCCGAAGTGTTCCTTTATAACTAGATGTAAGATAGAGGAATCCTACCTAGAAGTCTCTTATTCAAAATGAAATAAGAGGCAACCCACAGGGAATCCAAGGAAACAGATAACCTTTCAACCTCATAGGTGAGAAGGGGACATCTCTCATGGAAAACATCCATAAGGGAAGATCTACAGATGAATTGGTCATGGTATATCACTCATGGACCATCTAAGATCAAGGTATCACTCTCATGAGTCAACTAAAATCTATTAACGGAGGAATAACCTCTCTATTTAAGAAATTTTTGAAATTCAACCATGGAGTTCTCAAAAATCCTCAAGGGTTTTTCTATTGTGATATATGAATAAATATATTAAGAAACTTCTAATCATGGGTAAAATTCCAAATCATGGTAATGAATATATGAAAAATATGGAAACCCTTAAAAAGAGTAGAAAATTAGAATTACAAGACATGTTAGCACTATTCATGGCATCTAGCCCCATGACCCCACCAGGGTGAGTACTTTAGCCAGACATGGTATATAAAATCCCAAGTACATGTAATGTTGATTATATATAAATATATTTAACCCTACATAGGGTAACTTCTAGTTTACCTCACATGGTATATATATGTTAATATTTTGGAAGTTTATCTCTAAATGGTGTGAAACTTGCACAGGGTCTGGCAGTATACTCCACACAATAATGTTCCCCTAAAAGGGCTGCTTGGATGAGTACTCAACTACATATAAAATTCCTAGTAAATGGTGTATATAACCCATAAATGGATTTTAATTCAAAAAAAATATTCCCAAAAATTTTATAACACTCAATGTGTGTTCCTAAACTACATATCATGTGATCAGGGATCCCGAATGCGAAACCACTCAAATAAGCCTGAAACCCTGGGTTTTCCACCTAAACAAATAGATCAACCCTAAAGGATTACTAAGTAGGAATAATAGGGGATTGAAAATAAAAAATGTTAAATATAAGGGTATTTATAGAAAAAATAATGAATAAAATTATTTTTGGTGGAATCCTCTGATGTTTCGCTTGTTTCTATGTTCAACGGCTACCGCACGAAGATCTGGAACATCTTGATATTTACAGTGGTGATTCATTTTTTCGATCACTGATTATCTATCTCTAACTCTACCATTAAATATTCATCTCATGATAAAGGAGGAGTCCCTTGGGGGAATACATGTGAAGAGAGGGAACGAAAAAATGAAAATAAAAGAAGTAGAAGAAAAAGAAATGAAAATGAAAAAGAAAACTAAATGAAAAGGGGTTCCAACCATGATCCAACTCCGAAACTGATTTTATATAAAACAGAGAAAAACACCATATTCCTGACACAATTGTTCACATATAATCTCAATCCAAATCATTGTTCAAAAGATACAACTGAAAGAACATATGTGAATGAATTAATATTTAATTAATTAACTATTAAATATTACTTATTCTGCTAATTTTTTTTTTCAATGAATTCCACCGAACTCATTTCATAGGGTAAACACCCTATTCTAGGAAAAATATAGTGGGCATAAAAATTATCCAAGTTCAGATTCTAGGATAAAATTACCATTCTAACTCCCTAAAAGATTCTAAAGGAAAAAATTAACATTTTTACTCAAAATTACAATGTGAAAGAACAAGGGTCATTAAAATTGACATATCATAAACCATTTTATAACTGAGAATACATAGTGAAAAAAGCATTAAAATTATCTCAAACAATGAATATGAAAAACAACAGTATCCAGAAAATTCAATTACTAGTCTCCCCACATCTACAACTATCTCTTTCATGGAAGATTCTTAACATCAAATGATCTTTTACTCCTCAACATTAGAATAATCTTATCATTGTCTCAAAAAAAAAATCCAAGCATAATGTCCTAATATAAATGAAGAATTTAAAATGATAGTGGGTTCCCCCTCAAATATTCACTGGTGTACTTCCCACCATATGAATTCATTTATATTTATACTCATGAATTACCCTAACATGTCTCTTTATTGACCCAAAATGGAATTTGGAATGAAAATAAGATCAAAATTTAAACAAAACACTCCCAGCATACTCAAAATGATAAAAAAAATATAGAGTGACCATTTCTAACATGGATTAAATAATTATTCTATAAAATGAATGTACAACTCTCTCCGAGCCATTCTCATATCCAACAAGGAAAAAGATGACATTAACTAAAACATTACTCTATTTCTCCTAAAAATAAATTTGTACGTCCAAACATAGGTCAACCATCTCACAATACACCATTAACTATTTATGTTGTCTCTATCACTATGGGACACCCACCATTTAGCCACAACTCATGAACTACATTAACCACAATAAGTATTTTTAAACTATAAATCAAATAATCAAAAACTAAAGTCATTGATTTACAACTGAACAGTACCACACACTTCCAATGTATACCTTTATCACCAGACTCGTACTACTCGAGTCATCCATCACAAGGCTAAGTCGATCATCCTACATGACACATCATTTTTATTATGCATGAAGCTCACTTGGAACTCCTATTCAAATTATGGAACCTCACATACACCATATGTTTATTCCATGACCACCCATCATCCAGTGTCATTCCAGTCATGGTCATTTAACCATGCTCTTACTATATAAGAAACAATATAAACACTAGTCCATTGGGCTAGTAACATGAATATTCTTGCCTGTCAAATATAGTCTTAATAACATAACACCATATGTGTCTTGTCAATACCAATTGAAATCAATATTGATATATCAAAAAACTCGAGTATTGACCATGAATCCATCTGAAAAGAACATATAAACTATCCCACTTCCTAAAAAGGAATTCACAGACCCCAGCTAGACCCTTGTATAGGTTATCCTTAATCAAAACGAATTTTTACCTACAACGGTAGGAGTAAAAAATAAGGGCCTATTTGTATCCCACCTAGACCTATTGATCAAGTCTAAGAAATGGTTAACATGGTATAACCACCTATCCTAAATATCATATATCTATAAAGAAGGTGATGATTAGAAAAATCAATGAGGTTTAATACTGAAAAAAAATCCTACATGGTCCAGATTATAGCACCCATAGTTTCATGTAAGTGACCCTTTCATTATGTATTTTATGTATTTAAATTGTTTGCGTAATGTTTTTCTTGGTTTAGTGGACTTTTGAAATGTTTTTAGGGTTTTATTTGTGGTTCAGGGTCTAAGAACGATTAGTAGAAACCATGAAACTAAAAAAGTAAAAGGCCCAATGTGAAATAGAGGTTATTGGGTTGTTCCACGGTTAGGCACATGGTTTTTCCATACTACGTAGCCACCTAGGAGTTGCCTTGTTTTTTTAATAGAGGTAAAAACACAGTTGGCAGTTTGTTTTTCTAACCATGTGATCTGACCATGTGAAGGGTGTCGTGAGGCAGTGGTTGGAACACGGTTAGTATATGGTTTGCCTAACTATGTGACCCAACTATGCACTATTAATTTTTAGATCCTAAAAAGTTTATCTCAGTTGTATTTAATCCTAAAGATTTATTTTTTTACCCTTCTAGACCCTAAATCATTTTTCTCTCATTCTAATAGATATGGAGACTCTCCCATTTCATTCGAGAGTGATCTGTTGGAAAATATTGTGGTGCTGCAGGTCTGATTGATTAATAAGTCTCCATTCTAAATGGTTTTCCATAGATATATTCTTCTTCCCTACCATATATTCATAGATCTAGTCTGTTGGGAAAAAATCTATGATATTTTTTACTAATGAATTTTATATTTGGATGTGTTGATGTTAGGAAAAATTATATAAGAAGGTTTTTGGATATTCAACTCTGTTTTGTTATACGATTTGTGTCATTACTCATTTTAACCATAGTTTCTCAGGTAGGAGGATTCACTCTTGACTCATATTATAATAACCTAACATCTTAGTTTCAAATTTTTATAGTTGATTGATATTTATTATGAAATTTTTTCAGAAAAAATTTATAGGAACCCACTTTAGCGATGGTTAGTGCAATTTTAGAAATTGGAAGTGCAAAGTGATTTTTTATTAATTTTAAATTGTTTATTTTTTAAAATATGGATTTGTTGGATTTGTGGAAATGGTTTTTTAGGAAGGTTTAAATTATATGAATGATTTTATTGAAATAATTTTAGTGGATTATTTGGAATTGTTTTTTTGGAATAATGGTTGGTGTGTGTTAATGTGCATTCAGTATTGAAAAGGGTATGAAGTTTCCCCCTTAAAAAGTGGTATAAATAAGGTCATGAACTTTCCCCCATCAAAATTTCTCACCAAGTGACTGCTTAGTGAAAGGATGAATCACCACTCATGAGTATAGGGTGGTCCATGGGTTCAAAAATGGTTAGATGTGTAGATATGTGGAATGGAATGGATTATAATAAAATGGGTTTTGAGAAATGGGTTTAAAGAGTTGATTGGTTTCATTCATCGAAAACTATTTTGGTTAGAAAATGGGTTTTTTGTGAATTTTGTGACTTTGATATAAACTGTTAATTTTTTAAATTTTTTTATATAAATTGGTTAATATAAATGTTAAAACATGTTCTATACTAGTTTCTTGAGTATGGAAGTAATTTGGGAAAACATTTCTGAATTTCATTACTCACCCCCTACATTAGAACTCTGGTGCTTATCCAAAAATAGGTAAAATGAAATTATCACAATTAAATATTGGTTAATCATGATTCTTGGGCATGGATTATGGATATTGAGCTTGTAACTGTTTTAGAGTTCCATAATTAGGGCTTTTAGAGTCTTTGAACCTTCTAGGTTTTTTCTCCTGAATTTTAATTGATATTGATCATGGTTTCAGGTTGGTACATTGATATAGTTTGGTTTTATTTTTTTATAAATTGAGTTTCCTTACATTGGTATCTAGCATCATTTTGTTGTTGTTGGGTTATAGTGTTCTTGGTTGGGTTGTTTTAATTCCCATAGGGAAAATAATCCCCCAGTTATATTGTATCCCTCAACATTTATTTATAGCCTTTTTCATCTTGGGTTTATCCAATGGTATGATAATGACATGCATTGATTGAAATGGCTTCCCACAAAGAGTTATTTATCATTTTGAGAAATTTTTTTATTATTTTGTGGAAAAATATTTATTTCTAAAATGTATTGATTTTTTTCAAATGTGAAAATTTGAAAACTACATGATAGAGGTATTTTAGAAATGTTTTTATTTTCAAAATCATGGTGTAAATTTAAAAAATGGGTTGAAATTTGAAATTATTGAATTTAGGGAATAAATTGTTTACATAATTGAGAAATGGTAAATTTGAAATAGTTGTGCCTTCTGCCTCGAGAGAGTGAGACATATGTTCATTACTGTGTTTAAGAAAATGGAACCTGATAGGTTTAATAAAAACCAAATGGAAGAGGCTACTAAGAATTTGGTTGCACCTAAGCCATGGGTGAACCAATAGTTCGTTCATAGTATTCTCCTTGATTTTCAGGCCATAGATAGAGGGAACCGAATGGATGAACCACGGAAAGTAGATCAATTTTTTTAGTTCTAGGAGATGAATCCAGCTATATTTTAGGGTGATCTTGCACTAATTAAGGTATACTTGTGGATGAATAGGATGAATCAAATCTTTTATTTCCTTATCATAATAGCATAGATGAAAGTCAATTTGGAGAAATATATTCTAGAGGATCTTGCACTCCAATTATGATATTTAAAAATTATGGCTTAATTAGACCATGTAATTACATGGGAGGATTTTAAAATACTGTTAACCAAATATTTCTATCCTAATACATTAAGGATTGCAAGAATGATGAACTTTTTATGTCGGATGTAGAAGATTCTCTCAATGAAAGAGTATGTGGCTAAATATTTTATGTTAGTCTGCTTTTCAACTGAAGTTGTGGATAGTGCATCCTTGATGGAAATAATTTTTGAATCATGGTTGATGTAGGAGATTCACTAGATTAATTGAATCCTTTATATAACATATTATTTGGAGATGTTCAATATGGAGATAGTGGAAAAAATGGGATGTCTCAAGAGCTACTAGAGGAGGAAGCATGTTGATACCAATGTGAAATGTTGGGAAATCTAATTCTGGGAATAAAAGGATGAATGAAAGATATTTACTAGGTAGTGTAATGACTCATAATTATATGGGTTCAATAGTAAACATTCTTCCATGACCCAAGCGTAATGTTGGATGTTCTCAATGAGATTATATTGATCACAATAAGTGGGAATGTAAAACACTACCTATAGCATGCCAAAATTGAAACCATGCGAGGAATCTTCAACACCATTGTCATAGTTCATAATGGTTGATTTCTTGGGAAACATCTCATGATTTACATATGTCATATTCTTCAATAGAAAGAGGGCATAAGAATACCACTCATTAGCAGAACTGAGCTAACTCATGTGATTTTTGAAATACCATTACTCCTCAGGTAGTGAAATATAAATAAGGAAATAAAGAAGAAAGTTCCATTAATAAGTATTTATATGGATATGATCATTTTTTTGGGAATTATCAATCTGGACCATCGATGGTAAGTGGTATAATTATTTTTAATTATACCCATATAAATGCATTATTTGATGTAGGTGCATCCCACAAATTTATTGCTTCTCATGCTGATAATTTACTGGGTTTTCATGTTGAGATGATTACTTATATTTTGAAACTTCAAAAACCTATTAGACCGAGAGAATGTAAAGCCTTTATGTGTTGAAAATGTTCAATAATGATTGATGGAGATGAATTGATATGGTAATTACGTGTACTTGATATGGATGTCTATATCATAATCTGTGGTATGAATTGGTTGAAAATGTTCAGAGATCACATCAATTATTATTTCCCAACAGTTAGTTTTACAAATGATGAGGGTGTCAGACATGTCTTTAGGGGAGAATGGTATGTAAAGGTAGGTGAAAAGGCATGTTGGAAGAATTAGTTGGATTGATCTCATACAAATTGATAGCATTGAACTTGGAATCCATGGATGAGACCAAGAACAATAACTTTCAAGTAGTTTTTGATCAGTTTCCATAAGTTTTTACTAAGAAATTTGTTGGGTTTTATCCCAAAAGGGAATTTGAGTTTATGGTAATCTCCTTCTGGGGACAAGTCCTATTTTCCTTCCATCTTACCAGATGGTATCAGTATGTTTAATGATATTTAATGTGAAATTTAAAGAGTTGGAAATCAATGTATACATTCGTCCTAACATGTCTCTGTGGGTTGCACCGGTATTGTATGTCAAAAAATGAAGACGGAACACTTCAGTTTTTTTGAGATTATCACAACCATAATCATTTGATGATAATGAATTAGTTTCTTCTTCCACGCTATGATAATCTATTAAATAAATATAGGGGATCCCAATGGCACTTGAAGATTGACTTGTGCTTAGGATATATCCAAATGTTAGTTTTTAAGGAAGATATACTAAAGATATATTTCAGAATTATATATTAAAAATATGAGTATGTGGATATTCTTTTTAGTATGTTGAATTAACTAGTTGTATTTATGGAATTAATGACTTCTATATCTCAATAAAATCAATATTCTTTTGTGGTGGTGTTTGTGGATGACATATTTTTTTATTCAAGGACAATGGATGAGCATGAGAAAAACATAAATAGAGTGTCAGATGTTTTGTGGGATTATCCCATATAAGAAAAATTATCAAAGTGTTTTTTGGATAAAGTAGGTACATTTAATTATCCATACAATCTATGAAAGAGGTGTTTCTATGGTTCCATAAAAAAATTGAAGCTTCTATCTCTTGGAATCTTCCATGTAATGTTATGAGATATATAGTTTCTGTCATGACCCATCCCCGGGGCCCATGTTGTGACTACCCTATGCCTTCCTTCCATAAGCTAGGGGCAGATGACGAGCACTGAAAGGAATATTCCCTGAAATGGGAAGGCATTGTCTTTAACCTGTATAAACAAATGGTCCGAGAACACAACAAGAATTAACATGTGATGTAAACTGCTGAAGAAAATCTGTACTAAAAGTAAAGGGGTTGGAATACAAACCAAAATAAAAAAGTAAAAATACAACTGAAAAGTACAAATACAATTTAAAGGTACCAAACAGCTCTTGGATCATCCACCGCAGATCCGACATGAAGGGTAAGTATATATCACAACCACAGTACTCCACATTCGCCCATCTCCTCTACATGACGTCATGCCGAATGTCCACCTCCGAGCACCGTCCAGTCCTATCTCCCTCAGCCTCGATCAATGTTATATGTCATATACACAAGACACAACAAGGTGTGGCTGAATACCATGAAAGGGTGAGTATAACGATACTCAGTAGGGACCTTGAGACCCCATAGGTATCCTAAAGTTACACAAAAATAATCCACAAAGCAAGACATCAACTCTACTTAGGTATAATCAGATACATACACCTATGTTATCAAGATATACACAACTCATACATGAGGGAAGAATACCACAATGGTAACACCACGTAGGTGACACCACAAAGGAAATAGAACCGCACAGGTAGCACAATGAAGGTTACACAACAAAGGTAAAAGTACCACACATGTATCATCACAATGATAGTACCACGAAGGTAAAAGTACCATACATGTATCACCATGAAGATAGTACCACAAAGGTAAAAGGACCAAACATGTATCACCATAGAGATAGTACCATGATGTTAAAAGTACTACACAGGTATCACCACGAAGATAGTACCATGAAGGTAAAATTACCACACCGGTATCACCATGAAGATAGTACCATGAAGGTAAAAGTAACATAAAGGTATCACCATGAAGATAGTACCACGAAGTTAAAAGTCATAGTTAAAATAGATTCTCAACTCAAACAAGGTATTAATGAATCATAGAAGTACAAATGATTAGTCGCGATGCTCGTTCATCTTATTATGTCAAGAAGCACTGAAGCTGACCATATAGAGTCTGACCCACACATGATCGATTGGTACTAACCGCCAGAATGACCCACACAAGATCGGACCCACCTGGAGTCGATAGGTACTAACCACTGCGGACCAACACAGGATATGACCCACACCAGATAGGTATACGCTGACCCACTTAGGATCACGAATTGCTAACCCACACAAGATCTGAACCACATAGGATTGGTATGCGCTGACCCATATAAGATCACTGAGGACTGACCGAAACAGGATCTGACCCACATAAGACCAGTATGCGCTGACTTAAAAAAGATTTCTAAGCACTGAAAAATGAACAATTGATAGGTACTAACCCACGCAATAACCCACACAAGATCCAAACCACTCAGATTTGATAGTTTACTAACCTCCATATGATCTGTCTCTAACATCTGCCCCACTACTAGCCACTGGATTCCCACTAAAAGCCCATTTGGGGGAACCGCTACTCAAGACATCTGTCCTACCTCAACCACCACGAATTTTCACGAAGAAACATCCCAAAGGTCCGTCATGTCCTAAGGGGTCCAACACAACCGAATACACGTCTATCAGACGCCCAATCTATAAGTAATTAGCATTTCAGCTTCAAAGGCCCGGTTGGATTCAAGTTTGATCCAACCGAGCCTTACTCCAACGTTATTCAAAACTAAATTGAAGTATACCAAAAAAACCATCTTGATACAAGGATTCTGTTGTAGTATAAGGATCGTCAAATGGATTCTCAATTCTCAAGATATGGCCACAAAGGCGTATCTTTGTCTAGATAGGCCCAGGTCCAGTCCTACCCGGCCCGACCAGACCCGGTCCGGGACTAGATCGGTTGGACTAGGCTGCGGTGGGCCGATCCCACTAGGCCATGGTCCCTCCTAGCCCGCAAAGTGGGCGGTCCAAACTAGCCTACTGGCGCGGCCCTCTTGTGCGGCCTGCTAGGTGGAACCCTCGGTCGGGTGGACCATAGTGGCAGGGTCTACCATTTTCACAACCAAGGGGGAGGTGCACCCCAGTATTCAGAATGGCCTGATGGACGTTTGTTTTCCCGTTGGCATGTAGGATAACCTAGTGGTCCCACTCAGCGGGTAGCGTCCGACCGAAAGAGCTGGATGGTTCTCCTCCCAGCGGCACAGATGCGCGCCGCTACTCCACCTATGGCCAGCCCGATGCCGGCCACCCCTTGGCCTCCTCTGCGGTCCAGTGTCTATGGACACCTACTCCGGCGGTGCAGATGGATGCTGCCACTCCGTCATGTAGCTGACCAGATTTCATCCACCACCATGCTCTGTCATGACTGACGGGCCGCGACCTCCTCTTCTGGAAATTTGGCCCCACGTCTCCATCCTTCTATGCAGACGGTCAGGTGTTGGCCAACGCCTTGTTCCACAAGCCATCACAGCTTCGTTCCAAGCCTGAAAATTATGATGTTTTCATATTCACGATCCTCTCGACAAGATCTCTGCATCAATATGTCATGCTCAACAACACATTGAGTATTCATAGTCATTATTTATTAGGTGTTGATGAATGCACGAAGAACACACAAGGAACAAAAGAAAAAGGGACATGGTATAAGTGTAGGACGATGTCCATGTTTTTTTGGTCATCATCATTATGACTCCAGAATATAATGTATCAAAAAATAGATAATCATACCTCTATCTAAAACACCTACCTCAATCCTCTGTGAGAGATGTCGCGAGAAGGAATATGAGGTCGTTGAAGTGGATGCTGGCGTTCGTCCCTCCCACAACACATTTCAAATCTAAGCTCATGCATCGTCCTCGTTCTTCATTGGGGGGGGGGATCTTCATTGGAGGATTATCTAACCAAGGCCTCCTCTCCCTTTCTCAAACAAGAATACAACCCCCAAGAATAGTTAATAAAATAACTCTTCATTAACATGTAGGGTTATTAATACAAGATTAATGTATCATATTAATTAAAGATAAAAGTGGTTACACATTTTGTGTAACCGGTCATTTAATGCCAAACATTAAATGCCCGACCACCCTCATGTGGTCCCCACTTTTATGATACAAATGGATGGTTTTAAAAATAAAATAATAGTTATTTTTTTTATTTTATTATTTGGCCAACCCTCCCATGAAAATCCAAAAACATACTCTTATGCTCATCCTACCGTGCTAGAGGTGAAGGTATCCTTGTGTGAATATCGGCTCTGCGAGTTCAACGGTGTCCTCAGATTTGAATTCTGAGCACCGATTCAAAGGCTACAAAATACATCTCGTGCGCTTACTGAACTTACCCGAAAATGAAATTTTCGGAAAATTATTAACAGTCACCCTTGACCCACGCCAGTCAGGGGTAGGCTTTGAATATTTGATGAACGCTCCAAAAAACCCAATGGTACTCTTTTATTTCCAATCCGAGTGATAGTTTAAACATTATGGATTTTACAATAAAATATTTATCACTTAGTTATTTTATTTACGGCCAAAAACTAACTTTCACTGGTGGACCGCAAATGCCAATGTTAGTATCTTCCTAAGGACATAATACCCTCTTGATATTAGCAGTGGTCTCATATTTTTAATCTATGATACCATTTGTAAGTTATAATCCATTGAAAAATAAAATAATTTTATTTATGGTTATGGAATTTTCATGTTTTCTCAAAGGAGGCCCGTGCCGACTAAACTTAATTCTCTCCTAGGATAAAACCGCCATCTTGAGTGCAATGGTTCCCTCAGATTTCTACTTTGAGCAACCACTTAAGATCTCTTCCAATTTTTTAGTAAAACTGCTTACGCGCGCTAATTAAAGCATAAAAAACATAAACGGACCATTTTGGGCACTTCGGGCCTCAGAATCATGTTCTGTTAGATTTAACGGTCCCAAAATAATTCGGTATAATTACTAAAAATTATACAGAATTTATAGGATATTACATTCTCACCACCTTAGGGATTTACATGCCCAAAACCCACAACATAGACTAAGGAAACAAATGGCGGTGCTGAGCATGGATATGATCCTCCTGCTCCCATGTGCTATCCTGGAGGTTCTCATGCCGTTAGTGAATGTGCACTGAATGTATAGACCACCCACGAAGGACCCACTCATGTCGATCCTCAATCTCTACTAGAACCTCCGTAAACGTCGCCCCATCATCTAAGTCATGCTCGCCATGGACGATGACTTGAAAAGGTTCATGCATGTATCTCTTTAGCTGGGATACGTGGAAGATGTCGTTCACCCACTCCAAGCATGGTGGTAGTGCTAAGAGGTATGCCACCTAACTAATCCTCTAAAGTATCAGAAATGGTCCGATAAACCTCAGTGATAACCTTCCACCTCGGCCAAATCATCATAGTACCCGTCGAGGGGAGACTCGCAAAAAAATAGGTTCTACCCATACGGAACTCCAAAGGTATACATCTCTTGTCGGAATAAGACATCTACCCACTTTGAGAAGTCTTCACTTACTGACAACTGAGACATCATGATACAAACTCTGCCACTGCTTTCTTCATCCCTGGACACCATTACGGATGTATGAGGCCCTGGTACATCTTCAACACTCCAGTATGTACCTCTAGAGGTGATGTATGTAACTCCCTTAACACTTCCTCTCATAGCACCTCTGGTACCATTGTTTTTTTTTGAAGAGGATGAAAGGCTCCCCACTTTCAGAAAACCCATCAGGTGCTAGTCCTGTGGATATCTGAGCACGTCGAGCCTCATAATCAATGCCCCCAAGTTCTGCCTCCCTAACTTACTGATGGAGTGGGGGAGTGAAAGTCATAAACTGGAGGTAAGTAGCTTCATCTCTATCCATGAAGGATATCTATAGCGCGACTAGCTACTCTGATGCCTCACTCAATAGATATATACCATACCTCCTACTGAGTGCATCTCCTACAACGTTCTCCTTCACATGAATATAGAATATATCAAAGTCATAGTCCGGGAGGAAGTCTAGCCACTCTTATGTGGAACTGAAAACTCAAAATTCTTGCTATCACGAAGGTAAGGCTGGCCGACTCACGGGTGATCGGCCACAACCTCATATGCAAGAGTTTATATTGTGCTTCCCGGGTTTCCTTTTTTGCCGACAAAGGAAAATACCATTCCAACATTGTATGTAAAACACAAACCTTTTTTCTAATATAGTCAGTCTGATTAT
Organism: Viscum album; assembly: GCA_963277665.1. Classification (NCBI taxonomy): domain Eukaryota; kingdom Viridiplantae; phylum Streptophyta; class Magnoliopsida; order Santalales; family Viscaceae; genus Viscum; species Viscum album. The sequence continues at coordinate 327,849,223 of OY728121.1, forward strand.
GAACCGTGGATGTCCAGTCCTTACCCAAAATAAAGTATTAAGGCCTCGATGCTGCCACCAAGAGGTTCCAACTAAAACTCTTGCCTCAAGGGTCAGATCACACCATCGGCATAAGTGTGATTATCGGGTATCCTCCCAAAGGTATCTCTAGATGTGAGGGTCAAGTAAATGGCTTAATAAGAAACTCTAGGTTTTAAAAAATATTCATGGAAGGAAGGAATGATTTGTACCTATGTCAATTAATAAGTCAACTATTATTAGAGACAAACCGTTCATCGAATCATTCCTCGATCCCTTGGGTCGCAATCCTTGTCCATATGCCGCTACTCCATTCCCCTTTCCTCTAGCTCCCTGAGGTTGGTGGGGACAATAAATGGGACTGGTTGAAACATGTTGAAATGTACACCACCTCATCCTTCTCTCCTAACTCCACTTCCACATCTGCAGCCCTAAAGATTCATCTATCCCTAACACTTCTTCTTCCCGAAACATTTTTACACGACCAAGTCTCTGAGGCTGGCGCTAGTTTCCTACTTTCCCACTCCTAACATTCACTGTTTATATCTACTCAGCCAAAATACACTCAACCACAGAAGTTCCCTATAACACCCTAACATAGGTAGGAATGAATAGAAAAATAGTGTTGGCTTGGATGTCTCTAAAGACACCTCACTCGGAAGTCCGAGGCATGAAGAACTGATCATATCGTATTCATAGAGTACTAGGAATGGTGTGTATGCCTCGATGAATACACAGCTACCAGCATATCATCATTCCGAAGGAGTAGAAGCTCTAAAGAACTCTCAGCCACATCCTCATGCTAATCCTCATCCACCTGTTAGACGGGCTTTCCTCTGAACCTGAGGGGTATCTGATTCTGAAAATCACATAAGGCACGAAGCCAAAATGCGTCCTCTACCGGTACCACCAGTCGTAAATGCTGACCAACAGGAATTGATATAGCTGACACAGTACCTGAAGGTACTATCTCAAGAAAAGTTCCACGTACCAAAGCCTCAGCACTATACTGACCATCCTCATGGTCACTCACTGGATAAGACTAGAAGTTAAGATCACAATTTTTTATACTTGTGTCTCCTCTAGGCGGAAAAATCTTGCCACATCCTTCAGCCAGTCCTCAGCTTCCTAGGAACCTGTATCACCTCAAAACCTCAGAGTCATCAACCGTTGGAACTCGTGCAATGTTCTTAGTCTGTGTGCATCCTCTACTGGTGGGGTAGGTGGAAACGATTGTCCAACGGGTGGTGGTGCTGCTGGTACACCACCCGAAGGTTCTAACACCATAAGAGGGCCCTTCAACGAGGCCTCACCACTCGGTGGGCCGTCATCGTTTACTCTCTCTCAAAAATCCATGATAGATGTCTACGAGACAACATCTGGATATGGAAAAGGTGTGACATGGTCATTATTTTATTCCTAGTGAGATGACTCAAGAGATCAAAAATAAAACTATTCAAAACACATGCAATCTGTTCTTTCGTGTGCTGAGTCAGAAGTTGGAATTCATGGTCCTGGTGTATGGATACGTCAGCCGCCAAACAAACACTAGACTCCCCAATCTGAAATCCACACTCATAAAACATAACACTATTTATTCACATAAATGATCAGAGACTTAGTTCTTCGGTATAACCAAAATCCCCTGATACCATTTTGTCATGACCCATCCCCTAGGGCCCATGCCGTGACTACCCCAAGCCCACCTTCCTTAGGCCAGGGGCTGGCATCTAGCACCAGAAAGGAATATGCCTAAAATTGGAAGGAATTGCCTTTTTACTATACAGACACACAGTTCAAGAACACAACAATAAGAAACTACACAGACTAGAACACAAATATATATAACCCCAAAATAAACTTTTGTAGTAAAAAGAGTGCTAAAATTAAAGAGGCCAGAATACAAGCCCAACTGAAAAATTACAAGTATAACTAAAATGTACAAATATAATTGAAAGGTACAAAATAGCTCCTGAATCATCCACTAAAGATCCTACCTAAAGGGTTGGTACATATCGACACCATAGTACTCCACATCCTCCTGTCTCCTCTGAGTCACATCACTCTGAATGTCCAGATCTGAGCACTATCTAGTCCTAGATCCCTCAGCCTCAATCAATGATGAATGTATTCTGCACAAGACACAACATGGTATGATCAATTCCCGTGTAGGGGTGAGTATAACGATACTCAGTAGGGACCCCAAGACCCCATAGGTCTCCTTAAGTTTCACAAAGTAAAACCCCCAATAAAGAAATCAAATCTACTTAGGTATATGCCCATACATACACCTAAGTAATAATGATATACACATCTCATACACGAGGGAAGAATACCACAAAGGTAACACCACGAAGGTAAAAGTACCACACATGTAACACTATGAAGGTTACACTACGAAGGTAAAAGTACCACACTAGTACCACCATGAAGATAGTACCACGAAGGATAAAGCACCACATAGGTATCAACATGAAGATAATACCAGTGTCGTAATTTTACCTTCACAGTACTATCATTGTGGTGATAACTATGTGGTGCTTTTACCTTCATGGTACTATCTTAGTGGTGATACTAGTGTAGTGCTTTTACATTCGTGGTGTAACCTTCATAGTGTTACCTTTCTTGTACATTTAACATCGTGGTGTTACCTTCATGTTGTAACCTTGTGGTATTCTTACCTCATGTATGAGATGTGCACATCTTGATAACTTAGGTGTATGTATTTAAATATACATTTGTAGAGTTGATGTCTTTCTTTGTGGTTTCCTTTGTGAAACATTCAGAGACCTACGGTGTCTCGGGGTCCCTACTGAGTATATTTATACTCACCCCTGCATGGGATTCACCCACACCTTATTGTGTCTTGTGCAGATAACGTACAACATTGATTGAGGATGAGAGAGCCCGGACTAGATGGTTCTCAGAGGTGGAAATTAAGAATGACATGACGCAGAGTAGACAAGAAGATGTGGAGTATTATAGATGCGATCTGTACCTACCCTTCATGTAGGATCTATGGTGGATGATCTGGGAGCTGTTTTTTACCATTCAGTTGTATTTTTATTTTTCAGTTCTACTTTATCTTTTTCAGTTGGGCTTGTATTCTGAACCCTTTACTTTTATCACTCTTTTTACTACAGTAGTTTACTTTGTGGTTATTTCTAGTTGGGTTTTAGTATGTGTACTTCCTTCTTGTTGTGTTCTTGAATGATGTGTCTATATGGTAAAAAGGAAATTCCTTCTGATTTTAAGGATATGACTTTCCGGTGCTAGTCTCCAGCCCCTGGCCTAAGGAAGGTGGGATTGGGGAAGTCACGACACGGGTCTCGGGGGACGTGTCCTGAAAGTTTTAATGGTCTATGTGGCTATTATAGATTTTTTTGTTCATGACATCTCATGATTAGATTCTTTTATGACTTATTTTACCAGAAACAATGGTCTATTACAATTGGATTATGAAATTCATATTTCTTTTTAAGAGCTAATGATTCACCATACATTAGCACTAATCTTGATATTACTGGAATCATGATAAGGGTACTTAGTGTATTGTAATGCTTCATGATCTGTTTCGGGGTGTGTTACAATATAGGGTGACCATGTTGTTGATTATGGATCATGGTAGTTACTATTTCTTGAAAATAACTACCCAATATATGATTTGGAGTTAGCTGTCATAGTCTATTCTTTGAGTACATGGCATCAGTACCTCTTTGGTGAGAAATTTACAGTGTTTACTGATCATAAAGGCCTAAAAAATATATTCTCACAATGTTATTTGAACCTAATACAAATAAGATCAATGGAGTATCTCCAAATGTTTGACATTAACATAATTTATACATTGGGTAAAGGAAATTCCACAGTGGATTCATTAAGATGAAATTCATAGAGTCCATTAGAAAAAGTGGCTTTAGATCATTTCTAGTTAATGTCGTTGATAGTCGACATGCACTTGGAATGTAAAGAATGAGGTAATGTTTTTGTCTTATTTCTAGATTATTTAGCTCTTTATTTGGTGAAGATGGATAAAAAGGCACAATGTTATGATTACGAATTTTAAGTTATATGGTCTAAACGTAATGTTGGGGAGACTATTGCAGGATGGAAGCTAGATGGGAGTTCCGTTTTGTGGTTTTTAGGTTGGATTTTCATACCTATGGCTTTTCTAGAATAAATAATTCATTCTTAACACCATTTGAAATGGGTTATTCTTGGTGGGTTTACATGAAAAGGATAGTGGATGTGTTTTTTCACGATGCCTCACATGTTAGTAGTTTAAGGCTGAGCATCATTGACTGATTGGAATGTTGTAGTATTTACCTATTCTTATTTAGAAATGGAAGTATGAAAACATTTATTTTGTAATAGATCTCCCATGAATTGTATGGGAACATGATTCTATATGGGTGATAGTGGATAGAATCACAAAGAAATCCTATTTAATCCCTATTTGTGAATCTCCTATGATGGAGGACCTGTATAAATTCTATATTTGGGAAGTGGTTAAAAGGCCTGGTGTAGCAGTTTTGATACTTTAAAACATAGATATAAGGTTGTCATCACATTTATGGATTAATTTACAACAATACCTTGGGGCTCTATTGACCATGTGTATGGCGTAATAATATTAGACGGATAGGAAATTCGAAGGGATGATCCAAATATTAGAGGATATGTTTTGGGCTTGCGTAGTGGATTGTGTTAGATCATGGGAGGAGAATGTATTTTGACTGGAGTTCCCATAACAAAATATTTATCATGAATTGATACATATAGATCCTTTTGAGGCATTGTATATGTATCACCACTAGTGTGGGTGAATTTTTTTCGATTTAATTTAACATTTTTGATGTTTTTCATTTCACTCAACACTAAATATAACTTTTGTTATATAAAGGCACCATGTTATTATTAATTTTATAAGACACCAACATAGGATTTCATTGTACACTATAACAATTTAATCTTGTACTACACACAACAACAACTTGACTTTCTTTATACACAACACTGAGTTTCTACGAAACATTATTTTATTATTATAATTGTTTAAATGTGATTGTCCAATCATATATGCTAAACATGGTAATAATAATATAAATGAAACATTTTTTAAATATTATATATAATTTTTTTATATAAATATAATATATCAACAATAGAACATGTAATTTTTGGTAGGGTCTTTATATGTTTGAAAATACTATTATCTCAAATGAACTGATTTGATTTTCTAAAAAATAATTAAATTAATTTAACATTTTTTTAGTAATTTACTTTAATAAAAATAAAATTTTTGAATTCAATGTTTTAATATTATCTTAGAGGAAATTTTTGTCATTTTTTAAGAAGTTGCATTTTTTTGATGAATAGTGAAAAAATATAAATTTTAGTTGAAAGCTACCATATCATTTAAATAATTATTAAATTTAACATATATTTTAATTTGGTATTAAAGTCACAATATATAACATATACATTTATAAATCCAATTAATATTGTTGGTATCACTTTTATATTAAATTTAATATTAAAAAATGAGCTTTTGAACTTTTCACATTAAAGACCCACCTTCTACCCACGTCTGCTAGATATTCCTTAAATTTATTTTTTCATCTTATATGAATTAACTTTTGAAAAAAGGATATAAATAGTTCTAATCAGTTCTATATTTATATTTTAATAAGATAAAGTTGTTTTTTAAACAAAAATATTATAAAAAGTGATTTAAATATATTACAACAAAATATGAAAAATTAAGCTTAACAAGGGACTATACCATAATCATGAAGCCAAAAATGACCTAGAAAATTGTAAAAAAGAACTTTTATACCACTATTTATAATATATACCCTTTTTGATTAATTTTTTTGGAGTTATTGGGATGCATTTTCTGGAATGTAACCCATATAATTAGTTAGGTTTGAAAAAAAACAAAAAAGGAACATTCTATACGTTAAACATTTATAATGATTTAGAGAATGAAAGAAGCTACATATTTTTGGTTAAAAAATTATTTGGAATTTAAAATATGTTTTTTTATGATAGTAATTTAACTTATTTTTATATATATGATATAATTACAATAAACACTTAACAGTCTCCAACATATTTATTATTTAGTTAAAAAATGAATAAAATAAATAATGCTAAAAACATTAAAAGTAACGTGAATTTAAAGAAATAGTATGTTATATTATTTTAGTTGGTGAATATATTATTTTAAAAAAAATATGAACTTGATATATTTTAATAATAATTAGGTTTTGACATTTTTAATTTATAATTAAATAAATAATTTCTAAATTGACATTAGTGTTATTTTACTATAAATGATAATTTAATAAAGGAATTATTATTACAAAAAAGTTTTATTATTCAAAATATATTTTGAAATGTAAATAAATATCAAATATAGTACAATAATAAACCAATTATTATTTTATAATTATCATACTGAAATTTAAAGAGAAAAACATTACTAGGAAGGTTCGTGTTAATGGAGTGTTTTTGCGTGTTACTTGCTCTTGTTTTAAAATTAGTTTCCAACACACATGGGATTTATTTTTTGTAAATTATATATAATATTTATTATTCAATGGGACTATATTTTATAATAAATATAAATATTATTTAGTATTTATGGTTAAATTACTTATGTTATAAAATTTATCACCGAAACAAAAATAGAACTGATAAATGTAGGGAAACATAGATGTTAAGCGATAAAATTATAAAAAATACACAATTTTTTTTTGCAGAAGTGGTTTTTATCAAACAGAATTCATCTTTATTCAAATAGTTTTACATTTTAGAAGCACCGTATGTATGTTATACCTCTCTATATTGTTCACCTTTTGGTATTTACAGGAATTCTACTCCACCTCCATATAAAAAGGAATTCATTATTTCCCTACCTTGCACCACTAAAGACACATTTTACCCTAAAAACCTATAAATATTATCTCCACAAATAAATCTAATAAAGATATAATCCCCAATTTTGGAATAGTTCAATAAAGGGAATCCCGTTGGTGCATACCAAAAGTAGTTACCCTTAAAATAGGTTAGATCCTTCCTCAAGCTCCTTTATTTTTTTGTCATTATCCACCACCTCAAATATTATTATTCTAGGCTTATAAATTACCCTCAATAAAATAAATATAATTATATGGTTTTATTCAATGCTTTATAACTAAAATTACACCAACTTACATCTAATAGGTTACAAATTTACTGTTCATTTGTACAGTGAACTACCGCCTCATGAAATGATTTTAACCCCCAACCATAGTTACCCATAGTCGGTGCATTATTACATAACATTGGCATGATCACATGAGAGTAGGTCTTGATAGACATATTAGTTTAGAGGCCTTGTAAGTACTTGATACATACATAAGTTTAACATTGCATCATGAAATAAAAAAATAAAATTGTGTCCCCTTTGAATACATTGATATCCCTTAGCCTATCCCTATAGGTAAATCTACTATGGGAATAACTGCTTATTGCGACAAGGTATTTGTGATGGGATTTATTCCTGTCACAACAACTCTGACGAAAATCGTATTTGCAATGGAAATACAGGACCCGTCGCAATAGCTATGGCTGGGTTTGCATGCCAAAACACGGGAAGCCTATTTGCGACGGTCGCCCTCTACCCGTCGCAACTACCCAGCGGTGGTAAATACTATTTGCGATAGGTAAATTGTCCCATATCCAAAAAATATTTACTAGGTGTTATTTGCGACGGGTCCCATCGCCAATAACGGAGGTGGTAAATAGGATTTTGCGACGGGGATATCCGCCCATCACTAATGGTGTGCCGACAGACAGCTATTTGCGACGGGCCCGTCGCAAAAACCCGTTTAACCGCCGCCCGTAATTAATGCGGGCGAAGATATTTGTGACGGGGCCCGTCACCAATACTGGCGGAACTAAATAGGAATTTGCGACGGGAATATCTGCCTGTCGCTAATGGTGTGTCGGCAGGCAGCTATTTGCGACGGGCCTGTCACAAAAACACTTTTAACCGCCGCCCGTAATTAATGCGGGAGAAGGTATTTTCGACAAGATACCGTCGCAATAACTAGTATTTGTGACGGTTTCCCGTCGCAAATATGACCATCACAAATAATCTAACCTATATATACACCCCACCCATTTTTTTCAAAACATTCAGATCTCTCTTCCTCTCTCTCTCGAACTTCGAGTTCTAAGTAGAAAATTTCTTTCGTTTTAATTTTTTTCTTACGAGAAGAAGAGATAAGGTGATAGAAGGTTGAAATTACTTCAAAATATCGAAGGTATTTGTATATATATTTTAAATTATTTTTAATTGTTAAATTATTTTTAATTGTTAATTTTATTTTTAATTGTTAATTTAATTTTTTTTAATAGAATGTTTAGTAGCTATATAGTATAATTTGATTAAGTGGTTATACCAAATAATATTTTTCTCGATACGAACAAGTAGAGGCAGCTCTGGCACAGATGTACCTAGGAGTGAAAACTCTGACAAGGTGTTTCGAGCTTGACTCAGGGTAACCTGATACACGACAACGGGCCTTGCTGCACTCTTGGTTCGACACTTCCAGAGGATGTTTTGGTAATAATTAGAAATAAATATATTTAATTAGAAGTAATTAGAAATAGATATATTTAATTAGAAATAATTATATAATTATCAAATAAATAAGAAATAATTAGATTTAATTATATTTAATTAAAATAATTATCAAATAATTATGAAATAATAAGATTTAATTGATTAGAAATAATTAGAATAATTAAAATAATTAGGAAACTATTAAAATAATTAGGAAAGAATTAGATTTAATTAGGAAACAATTAAAATAATTACGAAACAATTATAATAATTAGGAAATAATTATAATAATTAGAAATATTTATAATAATTAATAAAAAATTAAAAAAAATTAGTATATAATTTAAAATAATTGGGAAACAATTAAAAATAAACAATAAAAAATAATTAAGAAATAATTAAAAATAAACAATTAAAAATAATTGGGAAACAATTAAAAATAATAAATTAAAAATAATTTGGAAATAATTAAAAATAAACAATTTAAAATAATTGGGAAAAAATTTAAAATAAACAATTTAAAATAATTAGGAAACAATTAAAAATAAACAATTAAAAATAATTGGGAAAAAATTTAAAATAAACAATTTAAAATAATTAGGATACAATTTAAAATAATTAGGAAATAATTTAAAATAATTAGGAAAAATTTTAAAATAATTAGGAAACAATTTAAAATAATTTGGAAACAATTTAAAAGAAATAGGAAATAATTTAAAAGAATTATGAAACAATTAAAAACAATTAGGAAACAATTAAAAAGAATTAGGAAAATTAGAAAGTGTGATTGACCACTCATCTACCTCAATTTTCATTTCATTTCTGTGTTGAGGCTTGACAGGAAACTTCTACCTCCACATGTAATATTTGCTTTTACTTTCAAAATTATCAACCTCCTCGCCAGCATAAAGGTGAGGAGGTTTATAATTTTGACAGTAAAAGCAAATATTACATATTGAGGTAGAATTTTCTGTCAACCTCAACACACAAATGAAAAGAAAATTGAGGTAGATGAGCGGTCAATCACGTTTGTTTTTCTATTCAATGATTGATTAATCACCCAACCAATATGCATATCTTCGCATTTCTAATTAGTAACATAATTAGTAATATAATTAGCCACATAAATAGTAACATAATATAAAATATTATATTACTATAATATTAATAATTAAATAATACTAATAATATTATTATTTTATTATTATACGTTTAATATTTATAAAAAAAATATTAATATTATTAAAATTGTAAATAATTTATACAATATTACAATTATCAATATTTTCAACAAGTTTTGCTCTATTCTTAACATGTTCAAATCTTAATGGTTGATCACCTCACAAGTAGCATTGAAATAGGACAACCCAATTCTTTTCTTTCTCATCTATAAGAATCATATCACATGGATTTTTTACATAGACCATTCTTTCTGAAAAAATGAAGTGAAAGATACTGAAGTTCTCTTATTTTTTCTAGGAAGAATGATCTATGTAAAGAGTCATGCGAAATTATTTTTAAAGACGAGAACGACATTACTTGTGTCATCCTAATGCAACACTACTTACGAGATGATCAACCATGTAAAGACAATTATAGAGTTTAAATTATATATGGTTGACACAAACTTTTTATTGGGCATGACCTGAAAATTGATGACCCTTTAAGATTTGAAGATGTTAAGAATATAGCAAAATCTTTTGGAAATATTGAGATTTGTAATAATTAGTAATAATTAGTAATAATTAATCAAAAATCAAATATATTCTAGTACATGGTTATAAATTGGCACAATTTCCAGCAGATTGGTGGCTACCTTTTGTTCAACGTCTCATATATTTTCTACTTTCTCCCACTGAAATCATTATGAAAAATTTGCTCTAACATATGTCAGAATAAGTTTTACATACTTATTTTAGTTGGGAGAAAGTTAATAAGAGATTAGTCGTTGGAAAAAAGAGGCTCTTTTCCCTGACGACTCATCTCCTTGCAAGGAGATGAGTCGTGAGGCAAAAGAGCTGCCGCCAATCCACTGGAAACAAATAAGAATAATTAGTAATATAATATCCACAACGATGATTACATTATTTTATTTCATTATTCAAGCATATTTCATTTTGTCAAGTATTTCTAGGTATTGCTAAATTAATAATAATTAGTGGGGATGATTACAAACTAACTGCGTCGTCGATAATTATTGGTTTATTAAGAAATAACTATAATTATGTATCTTCTCTTTTTAGGATATTGTTTTTCCTATATCGAATTATTTAACAACATTAATGGATTTAAATTTTTTAGAAACATATATATGAATATGAAACAAGGAAATAGACATCAATCATTATTAGATGATCGTGCTTGGATAAATCAGCGCAGAAATCTAAACGGTTCTAGTTTAAATCCTATATATGTTGATGGTGTTGAAGCTTTATTATCATTTGCATCATCAAAACCGGAATTTGTTTCAGAAGGCACAATTAAGTTTCCTTTGTAAAAAATGTGATCTGAGAACGTTTGAGACATTTGACATCGTTGGGAAACATCTCTTGCGTTATTGTTTTCAATCAGATTATAGTTTTTGGTATCAACATGGTGAACGCATTTCTAGAGAAGATACTGATAATTTCATTCTGGATCCATCACGGTTTCAGAATTTGGTACATGATGTTGTAGGGTCATCTTTTCGAAAAACAGAAATCGAGGATGATGTTGATTTACCTCCCGAGTTGGAACCATCGGAATTTGCTGAGTTGTTCTGGTCTGATAAGGATGCATTATATCATGGTTGCAAGATAATAAAATTAAAATCAGTTGAAAAATTTATGGCCATTAAATCAGAAAATGGAATTTCAAATAACAGTTTTGATCAGATATTTTTTTTGGTTAAAGCACTGTTACCTGAAGGAAATGTGTTGCCTGCTAATTATTATGAGAGCAAGAGACTGGTTCGTAATCTGGGCCTTAGTTATCATAAGATCCATGCATGTTCAAACGATTGCATCTAAAATTCTGGTGAAAATGAGTCATTGGATAGTTGTCCCACATGTGGAAAATCGAGGTATAATGAAGATCAATCAGGGAAGTCTGGATTGATTCCTGTAAAACAGTTGAGATAATTCCCGCTTACACCCAGGTTGAAGAATTTTTTTATGTCTTAGAACACAGTGACAATGATTTCATGGAACAAAACCAATATTTCATATGGTAAAATCTTGATTCATCCTTCTGATGGTGATTCATGGAAACATTTTGATCATGTGAATCCATCTTTTTCATTGGAATCCCGGAACGTGCGATTGGGTCTTTCTACTGATGGTTTTGTCCATTTGGATCTTTTGTTAGTCAGTATTCCTGTTGGCTTGTCTTTATAACTCCGTACAATTTAACTCCACCGATGTTGACGAAAGAGCCTTATATCTTTTTGACATTATTAATTCCAAGACATCCGAAAAAGAATATTGATGTTTATTTGAATCCATTGATTGATGAGTTAAATTTATTGTGGAGCCATGGTGTTGGTACATATGATGCTGCTGCGAAACAGAATTTTGTAATGAAAGCTACTTTGATGTGGACAATTAGTGACTTCCTGGAATATGGCATGTTATCTGGCTGGAGTACACATGGTCCAAAATCATGTCCTTACTATATGGGAGACAACAAATCATTTATGCTCGTGAATGAAAAAAACATTGCTATTTTGAATGTCATCGCAGATTTCTTCCAATCGATCATACTATTCGGAGGAATAAATCTCATTTCAGAAAAGACTGAATTGAAAGAGATAAACCTCCAAAAATGATCTCAGGTACAGAGTTACAATTAGTTGTATTTTCATTACCTTCCATCAATTTTGGACAGACAATAAGCCAATAGAAAATTCATGGCTTTGGGAAAGAACACAATTGGAAAAAATGAATCATTTTTTGAAATCTGGCATATTGGTCTGATTTTTTGGTCTGACACATGTTGGATTTCATGCATATTGAGAAGAACTATTTTGATAATTTATTTCATTCAGTTTTGGATACACCGGGTAAAACCGAAGATAATGTAATCGCACAATTATATCTTGCCCAAATTTGCAAGAGACCAGAACTTGAATTATTTGAAAATATCAGATCACAGAGATTAATGAAGCCAAAAGCAGCTTATACACTGAACAAAGAGAGTCTCTTATTATTTTTTTAGTGGATTGTAGATTTGAGACTTCCAGATGGCTATGCTTCCCACTTGGGAAGATGTGTTAAAAATGGTCATATTACCGGAATAAAAAGTCATGACCGTCATGTTATAATGGAAAGACTTTTGCCTATTGGATTAAGAGGTTTATTTAATTATAAGATTTGGGATTCGATAACAGATATATCATATTTTTTTCCGAGACATGTGTGCAGAGACAACAGTCTACGATACCCTATGAAAACTTGAAGAAGCTGTTGTTGTAATTATATGAAAACTAGAAAAAATCTTTCTGCCAACTTTATTTGACTCAATGGAACATTTGATATTACATTTTCCACAGGAAGAAAAATGTGGAGGTCTGGTTCAGTTTTGATGGATAACCCATTTGAGAGATGCATGCAGAAATTGATGAAAAAAGTACAGAACAAAGCATCAGTTGAAGTCTAAATTACTGAAGCTTATTTGCAAGAGGAAATTTCTTTATTCTGGTCTCATTATTTTGAATCTGAATATCCCTCAAAATTTAACCACATGGGACGGAATGAGGGGAATGTTGATGATGATATGAACAATCAATTATCAGTTGTCAATCAGCCCTAACTTGGATTTGGTGGTGTTCATGATACATGGATTTCAGATGATGAACATCATAGATCTCAGACATATGTTCTACTAAACTGTGAAGAAATGTCACCAATTGTACAGTGAGTGCTCCTATCCCTTATTCTATAGATTCTGTTATAGTAAATTAATCATATTGTATTGGTAGGTTATATGATGATCATATCAAGAAACAATTTCCACAAATTATAGCAGCTGGCTTAGAAGAACGTTGGAAAAAAAATTTCCTACTCGTTTCAAAAACTGGTAACTTAGATTCTTTTTTGGTTTTACATATAAAATAAATTTATTACCTGTAATAGTGATAAATGTTTTACACATTTACAGGTATCTGTACATGCTAATAAGATTTATAGTCGATTGCGTATATTAAGTATCCCACCATCCAAAATGGTTAAATCATATAATGCATATGTGGTGAATGGTTATCGCTTTCATACACGTGCATATGGGTAATCAATGAAAAAAATGAATAGTGGTGTTTGTTTGAAGGGATCACATCATAGAGATATTGAAGTTGAATTTTACGGCATGCTCGAAGAAATTATTGAACTGTGTTATTTGGGACAGAATTATGTAACAATGTTTAAATGTCGATGGTGGGATACTGAGAGAGGCTTGCGTATTAATCCGACTGATGGAATTGTTGATATTAAACATAAAAGTCTTCTTGCAGTAAATGAACCATTTTTATTGGAAAATCAGGAACATAAAATTTATTATACAAAATATTGTGCTACTGCAAAAGAGTTGGATGATTGGGGGAGTATAATAAAAGTTATATCTCGAGAAAATCAGTTTACTCAAACTGAATGTGGTTCCACTGAAGTGTAAGGAATTGAGGTGACACATCAAGCCAGTAGTCGTACATTCAGTGCGCATCGAGAGCGTCTAGTAAGTAATTATTTTTTATTATTTTATACATCATTAAATATAAACAGTTTATTTTACATTCATGTAGGAGGATGAGCAGCCCTGTATTACGACATACGACATTTATCGGAGGATGTACACTGATCTGGCTACTGGAGAGTTTAGAGGTGACTGACAGCGTCAGATTGTGGTCAGTATTATTTTCTTTTCAGTTTTCATATTAAATGCATATAATCTTTTCATTATTTCAATTTCTAATTGAAACATAAGGAGTCATATGAGGACACGACATCTAAGTCACAAGATGAGAGTCAAGACGAGACGATTGATTAGACTAGTGCCCACCATTTTGATGTGACGACATGGATGCAGGCGACCCAGTATGGCTTCGAATAGGGCCGAGTAGTTAGTATCGGCTCTCATTTGACTCTTGCTGCTTATTATGGTACGACTGCGATGTCGGCGTCCGGCTCGAGAGGAGCTCGTGGAGAGACATCATCTTCTACATCACAGTATCATGAGCATCTGCGTGCTCAGAGTCAGCTTATAGAGGATTTGCGTCAGGGGAAGAATCAGATGCGTCAGCAGCACGATGAGGAGATGCGTTGATGGCAGGAGCAGATGAATCAGCAGCAGGATGAGGAGAGGAATGGATATGAGGTGAAACATCAGGAGCAGATGGAGTATATGCGTCGTCGGACTCATAGTTTAAGGATGTAGTTTCCTCCACCTCCTCCTCCATGTCCTCCATATTATCCACCCCTCACCGATATTTTTTACATGTAATAAACATTTCAGTTTGTAGTTTATTGTCATATTTGCTATTTATAATTCATCTTTCATATTGGTACAAATATTGCATGATTTGATTTGTTTTTATTTTTTAAAATATTTTACTACTTATCCGTATTATTTGTAATGTTTTTTTATTTTAGTAATATTACTTTTAGTATTTTATATTTATTGTTAATATTGAGAAGTTTATAATTTTATAATTTTATTAATATTACTAATATTAATATTAATTTTTCATAAATATGTATGTTTATTTTAATAATAATAATATTATATTATTAATATTAGTATTATTATTATATAATATTATATTATTTATATTCATATTAATATTATTTTTTTATATTAATATTTCATAATTATATTATATATATTTTTTATTATTAATATTATAATAAAATAATTTCTTTATATTATTAATATTAATATTATTATTATATACATAATTTAATAATATTAATATTATATTAATTTTTTATATTATTAATATTAGTATTATTATATAATATTATATTATTTATATTCATATTATCATTATTTTATATTAATATTTATTAATTATATTATATATATATATTTTTATATATATTATAATAATAGAATTTTTTATATTATTAAAACTATTATTATTTTTATATAATATTATACGAATTGTATTAATTAATTATTTTTTTTTATTTTTTTAGTATTTGTGATGGGAGTATTTGCGACGGGGTTCCCCATCGTAAAAACTTTTTTTATTGTCCCATTTACGATGGGAAGAATACCCGTCGTAAAAACAATTTCTGCGACGACCTGTCGCAAATACCTACGTCGATAATATTATTTAAATTTCCCATTTGCGACGGGTCAGAAATCTGCTGCAACTAATATATCTATGACGGCCCGTCAAAAATACCTTGTTTACATATAAATGAAAACAAATTTGTGACGGGGGAAAAATATAGTCGCAAATACTACTTTTGCGACGGGACTGCAGCAAAAACACCTATTTGAGACGCTGTTTTTAGCAAAAGGCGATTTGCAATGGAGCTCCATCACAAAAGTTCTTTTGCGACGAAATCCCATGGAAAATCGCATGTTGCAAATATTCTCTTTTCCCTATAGTGATCAAAATATATTTTTCACATTCTGGGAAAAATAAAACAGAAGGGGTGATCTCAGAAGCTCAGTAAAGATAACAATATAGTATAAACTATCATAAATAAGAATAAACATTAAAGGAAATATATATGACTAAAACACAATCCTTTTTATCTTAATCTTCAGCATAATATGGAAAAGGTAAATCAAAAAATTCTATTTACTTATTCATATGAATATTCTACTGGTTGAATAATCACATGTAATATCAATAGCTAATTTTAAAATTATGGAATGCAAAATGTCGTACATCATAACCACATAGTTAATGACTAATGCTAAGACTACAAATAATATTTTGTCAAGGCCTTAATGAAAGACACACATTTGTCTCGTGAAAACTACCAATGCATCAAAGAGATATAACAATCTCCACCTATCACTTACTATGTCCAATTCATTCCTCATATGATAAGGTTGAAACATAACATAAATATTATTTTAAAAACTTGGATATGAAATTTTAATACTTAAACCATATACCATGAATGGTATAAAAATAATACATCCACATTCAAACATATAAAAAAATCTTCAATACAATATGGAATATTGAATCATAATAAATCAACTTCAAACAAGTGTAAAATCAATCAAAAGATATTAACATAGATGTAATCAATACTATTTGAGAGAAATATCTCATTATATTGTTAAATAATTCAAAACTCATGTAATTATAAATAAAA
Source organism: Viscum album (assembly GCA_963277665.1). NCBI lineage: Eukaryota > Viridiplantae > Streptophyta > Magnoliopsida > Santalales > Viscaceae > Viscum > Viscum album. Next base: position 327,866,167 of record OY728121.1, read on the forward strand.
ACATGTATTTTGAAAATATTATTATAATATTATAAGAGAATTTTCAAATGTGTTATAACGGTGGAAAATATACACACCTACCGTATAGGTTAAAAAAATTCTTACCATAATTTGTCGAAAAGGTCATAAATTACCTTGTTTGGAAAAAGATGGAAAGAATAATTTCAAAACATTTTATAATAAGTCAAACAAGGCTATAAAAAAATTTGAAATACATTTTTAAGAAACACGGATGGGGATGATAAATAATCCCTAGTACATGATTAGGTATAAACAACATCAGATAATAAAGACAATGTAAAATTAAACCTTACCTTGTTCTTTTCCATAGTCAAGTGTACGTTAACCTCTTGTATAATAGTTAAATCATTTTTATTAAATTACACTAAAACCACAAACATAAATATGATATCATATATGGTCTTATAATATTTCTTTATAAATAATATTTCAGTTGTATCATTATTTTGGGTGTTAACTAATTCATTTTAATTTATATGTTTTGTTATATAAGTCATTTTTGTTATGGATATGATGTATTTAATTCATATAAATAATTATATTAATATCATAAACATTATTCATAATCATAAATTGAAAATTATTCTTTAATGGATTCCAGGGGGAATGAATCTCGTCGTGTTGGTGTAGTTTGCAATCTGTATATACGCACAAGCTACAATATCATTCTATTGATGGTGAAATCATATGTAATTGGATGGTATATCATATATATAGTATAATTAAAATGTAATATTTATTATTTCCATCAATTATACTCATAATTATACCCTTCCAAATAATGAAGTGTTGAGAAACAAACTACACCATGACGTAGAGACGGTAAAGCATACGTATGCACCTATGGTGACTTTTTCATTCATACGATTGACAGAATAATTAATATGGATGTACCATATTTATAATAACATCACAATATGTAGAAGTTACTGGAGTTATTATTTTGTTATGGAAACAACAAAGAAAGAGTAAATGGAAGAAGAAAAGAACATTGAAAAAGATGATGAAATTATTACCTCTTCTTCGGGTGCATCCTTTTTATTTGATCAAAAGTAATACTTAGGATTGCTTTATGATCAACATAATGCATATAGGATCAATATAGGGTAGTTTTTAGGATTTTTGAGTAGGCTATGGCCGAGACAAATGGCTTTGGAGGTTTGAAATTAAGATTAGGAGAAGTACCCATTTATAAGAGTTGTGAGGGGAACTTTAGGAAAGCTTGAAATATTATTTTATTATAAAATATTTTTATGTTTATAAAGGCTAAAAATCAATTTATTTATAATATAATGTGGGTAGGTGTCTAAATCATCTCATCCAATAGGTTTTAGACATGTTTAGTTCACCATATTAACCTTATCTTTTAGATTTAACTCTTAGTTAAATTGTTTAGGTTTTAACATGTACTCCTGTATTTTTATATTACATGGTTAACAAACATACTATAAAATTACAAGATAACCTGAAGTGGTTAATTAATGAAATATATATCCTTATGTAATTCATTTGGTTCAACCTTATATTTTTGGAATATTATATCATTTAATAATATAGTATTTGTTTTAAAATTCATTTATGTCAATTTTGACACAATTTAGTATTTGGTATTTTTGAAAGTCCTAAAAAATTAATAACTTCAATTAAAGTCATTAAATCAACCCAAATATGTGATATTAACCTATAAAATTAGTTTAATGCATAAAAAGTCTCAATTTAAATTTATTCTAACATTTATAATATCAATTATTTTAATCTTTCATTAATAAGGTCATTGCTTCATCAAAATTGTGTCATATATAAATTTAATAATTTAATTTAAAAAAATTATATATAAATTGACATAATATAGAAAATATGTTTATATTTATAATGAATATTTATTTTCCAATTTATCTTATATGTAACCCCAAATTAAAAATGGTTTATTTATTAAACATTAAATTTTATACTTTTAACTCTTCTTTAAATAAAATAATAATCAATGTCATAATCTAATAAAAGTGGATTAAAAAGGATAATATATAATTATTATGGCTGATTCTGGTCGAAATAAACTTATCCAATATAAATAAGAAAAGTGTTAGGGTAATTATAATATCATTTTTACCATTAATTACCCAATTTAATTTTAACCGTGGTAAATAAAATTAAAAAGCAACTATTTTCCAAAGAATTTTTTCCAATTATTAAACCAAATTTAACATAATAATGTCAATATTGTCTCTCAAATTTTTTAAATTCAATTCACAGATGTAGTAAAATTATGTTTTATGCCAAATTTTTAAATGTGTCTATAAGGTGGGTAAAATACGTTAAAAAGTTTAATAAACTTTTATATGTCTAATATTATTATAAAATATCTCTAATACATAAAATTGTAATTATATATTTATTATGTATCTATTTTTACTTTACAATAATTTTATATTTAAAAATTATTATTTAAATGAAAATGTTTTTTTTATTTACAACATAGTGTTTTCACTATTCATAAAAAAATGAATGTTCTCAAAAAAATACCAAAAATTTACCCAAAGCTAATTTTAATATAAAAAATTTGAAAATGATGTATAAATTACCAAATTGAAAATATATGAGTTGAAATAATTAATTTAAAATTTATTCCCATTGTTAGAACCAGAAAATGAGTTTTTGAGAAGTAAAAAATGTCAAAATATTGATATCTGTTTATGTCCAATTTAAATGTGAAATTAATTCCAATGAACAATATTGGATTAAATGATAAAACTATAATATAAATATACTTAATAACCATTAAAATTTATAGTTTAACAATATAAATTATTTTTATTAAAAAACTTGTTTTCAATTAAAATTTATTATCTTTCAAAATTCATCAAAATATGAAAGTTATCAAAAAACAAAAAACAATTATACAATTTTTTTATGTCCAGTTTCTAAAGAAGATGTTTATTATGTCAAATTGATTATATAATATTTTCAAATATTTGATTTAAAATGGGTACTCCATTAAAATGTGGTAAAATATCATTTTAAAAAATACTTATTTTATATGAAAATTTGAATTTGTTCATATATTATGTCTAGGAAACACATAATATGGATGTTAAAATTATATGGAGTATATAAAATAAAACATTTTGTCAATAATATTCATAACTGATTTTGAAATGCCAGTTTGGAATGTCATGGTGCGCTCAAACTCGGTTTTTCATGTAGTTTAAGCAATTTAATTACTTTAAAGGGATAACATACTATGAAATCCTAAGGTGTTACAATGATGTTGTCCCTTTTGTCCATTATCTAACACTAATGTATTTTAATTATGATGTAGAATATATTTTTATATGATATTTATTTTACATTTATTCCTTTGTTACTATCATATAACATATAACATCATGCTTTCCATTCTGTGTAAATATGATAACTTCATTTGTGGAAGTGTGGACTACCGCCTCACTAAAGCGATGTGATTCATTCTAACTTTACATGGAATGTATTAAGAATGGGTTTAATGAAATTATATGATAAATATATAATAAAAAATATAATTTAATTATGTTATATATATATATACATATATGTCATTTAATTTCATTCTTTCAATACGATAATAAAGCAGAAACAACATTATTGTGTATGTATGGCATAATGTCTCCATGAATAGTGCATTCCATTTCATGTTTCTATCATTTATAGATTATTATAAATATTTATATAATGAAAATATATGATATTTAAATCATGTTTTATATTCTATAAAAAATTAAACCATTATCTATACAAGATTATGAATAATAACATGTCAATATATATACAAAAATAAACACAGATATTAACTGAAACGTAATATTAACTGTGAGTTTTTAATAAATGGGAAATAAATGGTGATTATGAATATTTTTGTCCTAAGTGGAATGTTCCCAAAGAGAATCCACAAGGTGTTATGAGTAATTTTTATATTGTTGATGATGAAAAGACTATAGATGAAATTTGAAGGTAACGAGGTATTAAATAACATGATGAGGTATCCTTATTGACTTATTAAGGGTGAAGTAGAATAATTGATGTTTTTATGTATTTGGATTCATGATTTATAAAATATATAAGCATTATTTAGTTTATGTTATTTTCTATAATGATATAAAAGAATATGTTTAATGGTTCTGATAGAATATAAATTTTATTTAATGGAAAGTATATATTCATGAGAACACAATATTAAGGGAAATATAACCGATAATATGTTCCTTAAGTTATGATAAAGATATTTGAATAAAGATATATTGGATAAGAATATTTAAATTGGAAAATTCTAATATCCTTGAATGTAATTAAGGATTTATGGATAATTTGTTTATGAAATCATAGATGGAGTTTAGAAAACAAAATCTATTTAAGGAAAATATCCAATAAACATTGGAATATGGAATCATCAATGTTTTTAATAAGGATTTGTGGTTATTTTGGTTATTAACATGTTCCAAGAGAATACTTGAAAAATGTATTGGCATGTTTTGTATGTGAGGAATAAGAGCCACTATATGATATATAGGTTATCTATTATACATTAATTTTTAGGAATATAGTAACCTTATATATATAGTTTTGGGAATTCATATTTTAAAGGTTTTATAAGATTAACTATTTAAGGTTTGTTTTATTTTAAAATTCAGAGGGGGTTTTAGAAATTAAAATATTATCTCACCTTATGAAGGTTTATTCATATTGTTCAACCTATTATAACTGTTTTTGATAAAGAACTTGGGAAGGACATATCAATATATTTTTTGATCTCATGATCTATTAGTACTTTAAGAATAACAAACTCACCTTCATATCGAGGAATAAGAGATGAAGTGGAAATTTATCATGGCAAAAAAATTGTGTGGTTGTCCCAAAATATTGTAAGTGTATATTCTCATGAACGTTATTTAACATTAGGAAAAATGGACTTGAAATAAATTTATTTCCTATTATCATCATTTTTTATGATATCAAGGACCTATTTTATGGTACTTCAGTTTATGGTTTTTTGATTATTAACTTTTTGTGGATCACCCACAATATTTTGATAAGTGATCATTATAAATATCTATGATTATTTATAATTTTCTCTTATATCCATACATTAATACCAACATATGTTCTCATATATGGAAACCTAGTTATGAGTTACTTTGGGTAATCGTTATGTTTACAACATTCCATTTTTAAAGGATGATTTATTATTCATTTTTACGATAGGGATTTCAATAAAATTAACATTCAAGTATTAAAACATTTATAACGGAGAAAAATTTTATGGGTGAAATTCATTGTATGAGGGGGGGGGGGTAGAATGAAACACCCTGAGATTTTGTGAATTTTTTCGATTTAATTTAACATTTTTTATATTTTTCATTTCCTAAAACACAGAATATAGCTTATGTTATACGAAAGAACCACGATATTCTTAATATGTACACTACACCACATTAATAATATGTCACATACTATAACAAGTTTTTATTTTTCAATATGAAAAAATAATCTTTATTTGTTACATGCAACACAAAGTTTCTATGAAACACCAATTTGTTATTAGAATTATTTAAATGAGATAGTTAAAACAGATCCATTAAACATGGTAATATGAATATAAATAAATAAATTTTAAATATTATTTATAATCATTTTATTTAAATAAAATATATTTATAGTAAAACATATAATTGTTGGTAATGTCTTTATATGTGTAAAAAATATTATTTTCTCAAATGAACTAGTTTTTATGTCCCTCAATGATGAATAAAAAAAATTAATTTGAAAAAATTTTAGAAAATAAATTTGATAAAATAAACATCATTTTGAGTTAATAATGTAAAAATTAGATTAGGTTAATTTTTTATAAAGTTTCATTTTCTTATGAATAGGGAAAAATACTACATTTTCGCGAAAATGTGACATTGCGTTTAATTTTTTTTAATTTTATTTTTAATTGATTTTAAAGTCACAATAGATTAGTTGGAAAAATATTATTTCAATTTACATAATTGGGATCATTTTTGTATTTAATTTATATATATAAACCTAATAAACTTTTGTACATTTCACATTAAAAATCATATTTTTCACCACGTTTGTGAGATTATTATTAAATTTAATTTGTCAAAATATATGAATTTGTATTTGGAAAATTGGATATAAATGGTTGATTTTTTTTTAAAATTTATAGTTTAATAATATCCTCTACATTTTTTAACTAAAAATATTAGTATATGTTAATAAAATTAATTACATTGATTTAGTAAAAATTAAGCATAATAAGGGGATAATCCTTAAAATTAGGGGGAAAATGACCTATAATGTTGTACAAAATCCATTTTATACCCATATATTTACAATATACCCTATTTTTTATAATTTATTTGAGTCAATAGAACTCAGGTTCAGGAAAGTGACCCATATAATAAGTTACGTAAGGAAAACAACAAAAAAGGAACCTTTCATGGATTTAATATTTATAAATAATTTGAGAATGGAAGAAGCTAAAAAAATATAGTTATAAACATTATTTTGAATGTTAAATATGTTTTTTATCTTTATAATTTAACATTAAATTTTATAGATTATATAATTACATTAAATGCTTAACAAAGGCTAACACATTGTTTATTTAGTCAGTAATTAAATAAAATAAATTACTCTAAAACATTAAAAGTAATTTATATTTAATGAAATATTGTGTTAAATTATTCTTCAATGTTAATATATCATGTTAAACTGATGTTAAATAAATATATTTTATTACAATAATGTTTTTTATATTTTAAAATTAATATTAAAAAAATAATTTCATACTTGACATTAATGTTATTTTATAATAAATGATATTTTATGAAAGATTTATATTTAATAAAAGACATATATTCTTCCAAAATATTTTTAAAATTAAATGAAATCACATATGTTCCAATAATAGATAAATTAGTCTTTTATAATTAACATATTTTTCATTAAATAGAAAAAACATTGTTAGTATGTTTCGAGTTAAAGTAGAGTTTTTGTTCGTTATATGTTCTTATTTTAAAATTAATTTCATAAACAGAAGAGATTTGTTTTGTTTTAAATAGATATAATTTTTAAAATTTAGTAGGTATATATTTTATAATAAATTTCACCTAAATTTATTCTTAATTGTTAAATTACTTATTTTATAAAACTAGTTTCCTTAATATAAAAATGATAATAGTGGGTAAACATAGAAGATAAAGAATAAAATTATAAAAATAAAATTATTTTTTAATATTGAAGGTTTTTATCAACCATAAGTCAAATTTAATAAATTATTTCTTCATTTTTAATCACCTTAGGTAAGGGAGACCACCTAATACTATACACCTTTTGGTATTTACAATAATTCCACTACTCCTACAATATAAAAAGACATTCAATCTTACCCTTTTTACACCTATAAATACACTTTGGATCATCCAAAACCTAACCAAATAGTCTAAAAAAATACTTAAAATATTCACACAATCATAAATTGGGTATTAAATAAATTCTAGGAATCCATTTGTTTCAAACCAAAAGGGGTTACCTGAAGAAGTGGTAACATCCTTCCTCAAGTTCCTTTGTTATATTTTAATTCTTGAACACCTAAAATATTATTATCACATTATTATATAATGAACTCAATATGATAAATATAAATATATTATTGATTCTAAGGTTTATACCAACACTTACACACACTTCCATCTAATGGGTAACGAACAAACCACTATTGTGCACGATGGACTAGAGCCTTAAGAAATGATGTTGTCAATTTTTTCTTTACCAACTCTCATGGATGAGAATTATGATGAAAAATATGTTTAAATATTATATATTTGAAATTTATGATGTATTTATTCATATTTAATTATTATATAACACATAACATCATTCATTCCATTCTGTGTAAATTTGATAACTTCATTGTGGAAGTGTAGACTACCGCCTCCTCAAAGCGCTGCGATTCATTCATAATATACATTGAATTTATTAAGGATGAGTTTATTAAAATTCAATATGATATATTAAATAATAATTATACTATAATTATTATATATATATATTTAATTTTATTTTATTCTTTTAATATGATTATAAAATAGAAAAAACAGTCAAGCGTATGTGCGACCTACAGTCTCCATGAATGATATATTCCATTTGACGATTCAATCATTTATAGATTATTATAAATAATTATATACTAATAATATATGATATTTAAATAATTTTTAAAATTATTTAAATAATTAAATCATGATCTATGTAAGATTATCACGGATAACTATTCAAAACATAAATGAAAAACAACATGAATATTTCACGAAACGTAACATAAACATAGACTTGTTATTAAATATGTAGTTTAAAGTAATAATTGAATCATATATACTATTTGGGATAATAATATTATTCTATTGAATATGTATAATAATATTTTATTTATTATATAGGATGTTTTAACATTTACGAAGAAAGGCAAGACATAATGTAAGAGTTTTCTCATCTAATATTTTGGGAGATTTATGCCTCATTCCCCACTCATCCCTTTTATATGGTGTATATACTAACAATGAATGATTTATATGAATCATAGAAATAAATATATTCATATATAGAAATCCATTTATGATATATATTTCCTGTGTTTTATAGTTTAAAATTTACCAAATCGGAAAAGCAATTTTTGTCTCAAATTGCCTTCTTTAAGAGACATGCCATGTTATGGACTTAAATCCATCAATGATGTATATACAATGACCATTTACATGTTTTATCACGAATATACTTATTTATTAATATTTAAATCTTCATTTAATCTAATTATCTCATGTTAATTATGAGTCAATTTTATCAAAGTGGTAATAGTTTATTGGTACAATCTCAACGTCCACTGGGGTTATTTTTTATTAAGCTTTCATCGATGGAATTTATGATCCGTATTTGAATAAAACTGAATAATTATATTCTCCTATGATTATTAATGATATATTAATTTTTAGGTACATTTTTGTTATTATTTTTTAGATAAGATAATTAAGAATGCGTTTTTATGAAAATTAGACATTGCCACTATTTTTCAGTTGGAAATGTGTGTTCTTTTAAAACCACGTGTTCAAAAAAGGTTTTAATTTTTTTATGTTTTAAAAGTGTTTTAGATGTTTTCAGGAATAATTTATCATTCCATTGAAATTTTGTTTCCAACATGATTTCAAGATTCTTTTATAAGTTTCCAAGGAAAATGGTTTTGAAAATGTTTTTAATATTCTTTTATAAAATTTAATGGAAATAGATTATAAAAATATTTTCAAGAATTATTTATAAGTCATCAAATTATTTTCAAATAAAATGTTTTTTCATATTTTTTCAATAGTCTTTTATATGTATTCATATTATTTACAATGAAAAAGTTTTTTATAATGTTTTCTATTATTCATTATAAATTTTACAACTATTTTCAAAGAAAAATGTCCTTAAAATATTTTTAATCATTATTTATAACTTTGTAATGAATTTTCAAATAAAAGGGTTTAAAAAATATTTCAATATTTCTATAGATTTCTCAAATTTTATTTTAATATGAAACTTTTCTCAAAAAGTGTTATGATTTTCAAATTTTTTTTAAAAAAAATTATAATTTTTATTTTTCATAAGAAATGTTTTAATGATATTTCAAAATTAATTTCCATCTTAGATGACATCAATTGGTGTTACTCATGACTTTCTATGCATATGTCCCAAGGGATCCATTCATATTCATTCCATGAATTCTTTATGTTTTTATGGGATTATTTTTATGAAACATATTTCTCTTTAATGAGTTATATGCACATGAAACAAATTTATTTTTCCTAGGATACTTTATTATGAAACCTAATTCATTTCATGGGTTATGTTTTTGATGAAATTATTATTAAACCTATCAGTTTTCCACAGGTTATGATATGATTACATGTGTATGATTCTAGTTTCATTTTATTGGTTATGAAATTATTATTTATGATCTTGTGGAACATGAATGTATGATTTAATTATGATATTGGTGGGAGCTATATCACCTTACAATTAATTTAGTAATGATTTATATCTATGTAAGTAGACATGGATTGAGGGTGGAGTGGACTTCGTTTAGTAAAGATTGTTTTCCATTAAGATGGTCCTTAGAGTGAACCATGTCAAATAAGATGGTTATATAATTGATCCATGACCACCATGATTATATGTGTAGTGAACCCATACTACAACTATGGCCTTGGTGATAAGAATTGACTATTATAAAAATCATTTTTATATCTCTTTCATATTTCTTTTTCTTTTAACTATGTTAATCTTTCATGTTTTTGGCTCCTGATTAAATTATGATTCATGTCATATGGAATTACTATATTTTTTCCATGATTCATGAATATGAATTTTGGTTTGTAGGATATGATTTTCTAGTGTTATGATCATGTTATCATGCCCTTATTCCCATGTTATCCTTGCATATTTCCCTTGTTTACCCTTAATGAGCATATGAGGTCACCCCTTTCTTATCTTTATATTAATTAGGTTATAAAGAATGGTTTTAAGTGGTACTAATAAAATGGGAAGATCATTACGAGATATATTAATGATATTTCACCAAATTAGAAGATTATATTTTGAAGTTTCAAAGGACACTAAACTATTATGGACCTAGGTCCTGTGTCTTTGAAATGTTCTGTGTATTTATCTAAAATGATGTAATATCCATGTATGTTAATACTGGGTCATTGTAGTCAGGGTTTCTCTATTTTATCCACTTTTTTGGGTGCAAACAACTGATACTTAAATATTTGTATAGATCCTTATCTAGGAGTAAATGGAGAAGATTCAGTTGATCATGAAAAGTGTGGATATGATATAGAGTCATTGGAAATTGTATTCAAATTACCATCGATGATCGTCTACAATTAAGGATAGTGGTCATGGCTTATTTAGAATCAATCCAAGGGTTGGGAATCATATTTTTAGTATGTATGTCATGTTATAGCCTTGATACATATGTCATTTTGAAGTAATTGAATGGATTGGTGATGTGTCATAAAAGTTGGTTTTTCCAACATGGTTCAATGTGGTACACAATGTGTTTGTTGGGTCTTGGTTGAAAATTATTATCCTGATCTCGACCCTATGATTCATTGGGATCAATTAATTTTAAATATATATTCATTATTAGTTCATGTGATAATGAAGATTATGTATTTTCAAGAGAATGTATGGCAAGGGAAAATAATCATTCTAGTGCAGGTTTTATGATAACATGGTCTAATTCTAGAAGAAACATGGGAACAATAAAAGGAAATAATCGAGTAGTTTCCTGAACTCTTTTAGGAAAATGGTTCTATTTCACTTTTTGGGGATGGAAAGGAAAATGGTGGGGAGAATTCAGCACCCATAGTTTCATGTAAATAAACCTTTAATTATTTTTTTATGTATATAATGTGATTGACTAATGTTTGGGAATGTTTATTGGACTTCAAAAATGTTTTTTGGGATTTTATGGTAGTCCATGACTTGAGAACGGTTAGTAAAAACAAGGAAACTCTTATAGAAAACCATGAAAAGCGAAACATAGGTTTCTTGGTAAGTGCATTGTTAAGCACACATTTTTTCCAAACAATACAGCTTTCTAGGAGTAACCATGTTTTTTGGAACATATGAAAAATATTCTCAGAACATAGTTTGTCTAACCTTGTGATCCAATAATGTGAAGGGTGTTGGGAGGTTATGGAAAGTGCGAGATTTGTACACAATTTTCCTATCCATGTGAACAAACTGTGCATGGTTAATTTTTAGATCAAAAAATTGGATCTCACTAGAATTTACATATAAACGTCTCTTTTTTACTTTTTTACCCTAAAATAGTTTTATCTCCTCCCAAATGTTTTGGAGACTATTCACTTTGATCCTAGAGTGATATGTTAGAAAATAATTATTTATTGGAGACCGAATTTCTTGGATTTTCTACATTATTAGGGGGTTTTCCTTAGATTTGTCCTTCTTATATTACTTAGATTCATAAATCTGGTCCATCAGGAATATATTTATGAAAGTTCAAGCCGATCATGATGATATTTGGCCATTTTGATGTTAGTTAACATTATCTATGGTGATATTTTGGACATTCATCCCAGTTTTGTTGAATAATTTCTGTCATTATTCATTATACACACAGTTTCTATGGTAGTTGGATTCACTATCAACATGTACTATTAGAACTTGATGGATTACTTTCAAATTATTATAATTTATTGAAATTTATTGTGAAATTGATCTGAAAATAATGGTTGAAGCCCTCTATAGTGATATTTTGTGAAATTTTAGAAATAAATTGTGAAAGGGCTCTGTTTTATTTATTTTAAAATTTTGATTTTAATTTATGGATTTGTTGGATTTAAGGAAATTTTTATTTAGATTTTTTTTCAATAAAATAAAGGTTTTTTTAAATAATTTAAATGGTTTATTTGGAATTGGTTTTTGGCATAATGGTTGGTGCGTTTTCATGTGAATTTTGTATAGATAAGGGTACGTTGTTTCCCCCATTAAATGTGGGATGTATAAGGGTATAAAATTTCCCCCATCAAAATAGTTCATTGGGTGATAGAGTGATTAAATAATGAATCACCACTCATGAGTATATGATGTTCCGTGGTTGAATGCATGGTTAGATGTGTGGATATGTTAAATGTAATGTATTATGAAAAAATAGGTTTTGAAAATGGTTTTAAATAGTTGTTTGGTTTCTTTCATTGAAGTTTATTTTGGTTGGACAATGGTTTTTGTTTGAACTTCTTTTCATTGAAATAAATTATAAATGTTTTAATTTGTTTTATATAAGTTATTTCATATAAATGTGATAACTGTTCTATCCTAGTGGAATTAGTAGGGAAGTCATTTGGGAAAAAATTACTAAGTTTCATTACTCACCCCATGCATTTGCAAATTTGTTTTTTTGTAGATATCATTTACCAGGACATAGTTAAATGGAAAATATTACCCTTATTTAGTGGTTATTCAAGATACTTGGGAATAGATTGTGGATATAGAGACCCATGCTTAACATACATGTATATCACATAATTTAAGTTGAATGTTAGTCACATTACAAAAGTATATTCCTATGGACGGTAATAGTTTTCTGTCTTTGGAAACATAGAAACATAATCATCTATCGTTGTGAAAGGTCATCAAATACTCCCTTAAAGATCATCCCCTTCAGTACTCCTACATAAAACATTTCGTTATGACCTAGGGAAAGGAAACATAAGAATGGGGTGATCTAAGATGCTTAGTTTTGGTAATCAAGGGAGATATACAAGCATAACATGAGGATAATGGTATGGGAACATGATCATAACATTTTAAGATCATACACTCCTTATAAAAGATCTTAAACATGAATCATGAAATAATGATTGAAATATTGTAACACATGAATCATAACTAAATCAATGAACCCAATTTAAGAGATCATAACTTTGGCATAAGATATAGACTTGTTGCATGCACATCAAACTATAACATTGTGAAAATGTTTAAATAGAAAAAGGTTCACTCATTACGGTAAGGAAATGAAAAAAGGCCCTTGAAAAAAATTATAAACATGAAACCCGGTCCATGCATAATATTGTGAACATGTAATCAGGTTCATGCATAACACATTTAACATGTAATCATGTTCATTTATAACATTGTGAACATGTAATCAGGTTCACACAGAACATTGTGAACACATAATCATGTTCACACATAAACATATGGAAATGAATCCAGGTTCATGAAAAACACTGTGAACATGTAATCATGTTCATGGATAACTTATATAATCATGATTAATCCATTATTACCTAATTAATCAGAGGGAGATATTGGTCCCACCCATTACGTAATTAAATCATAAATGTGTGTTCCATAAGATAACAAAAAAATAATCATATAATGATCCATAAATATTGATGTGTCTCATAAACGTCATATAATAAACTATGAAATAAAAAGTGTATTATAAATGTAACACCCCAACATTTTATAGTACGTTATTTCTTCAAAATAAATCAATAACTTGCACTACACGCGACACCAAGTTCAAGAGCACTACGACTTACCAAACTAGCCGTTAAAAAGTGGTTATTAATAGAATTAACTAAATTATGAACTTTATATAATACTTATAATTTTAGAATCCATATTATGAGTTTCTTAGACATAATGTAAGAACTAAATCATATTTTTTCAGATAAAAGAAGTATTTTTCAAAAAATGCACTTCTACCACCTTTTAAGGGTGAACCCCTATTAAATCCAATATTTGAAACTTTTATATATTCAATTTGACAAAGTAAACATCTTATTTGAAATCGGGACTTAAGAATTTAGTTATAATAAATTTTTGGTGATTTTCTGATAACTTTAATATTTGGATGAATAGTTAAAAATACTATATTTTAACTAAAAACAGCTTTTTTAATCAAAATAAATTATAGTGTTAAATTATGCATTTTTATTGTTTGGAAATATAAATATATTATATTTTTAGCATTTAATCCAATTTTGGCCATTTGTATGTAATTTCTCATTGATTTTGGACATAAACAAGTGTTGATCTTTTGATTGTTATCATTTCTTAAAAATACGCCTTTTGGTTTTGACAACAGGCTTAATTTAAAATTAATAAACGAAACTTATATGTTTTTAATTAGGTAAAATAGACTACAATATTTAATTCTGAATATCAAAATTAGCTTACGGTGAATTTTCAGATTTTTTCTGAAAAACATTCAATTTTTGATGAATAGGGAAAAACATTGAGTTATTGTTTAAAACCAAATTTTTATTTAAATAATTATTTATTTTAGTTAAATTAATTTTGAGTCAAAATAGATAAATAATACCTATATATGTTCAAAATAATTTATTAGAATCATTTTATAATATATTTAGATATATAAAATTTTTATTGAACTTTTTACCGTCATTTACCCACCTCCTAGCAGCATTTTCAAATTTGCATAAAACATAATTTTACCGCTTCTGTGAATTGAATTTAGAAAATCCGAGAGACATGGTTGATATCAATAAGTAAAATGGGGTTCATTATGATAAAAATAATTATTTGGTAATAGTAACTTTTGACTTTTATTTACCACGGTTAAAAGTAAATAGGGTAAATAAAGGTAAAAATGATATTATTATTACCCTAAAACATGTCCTAAATCAATTGGATAAGTGTAAATTAACCAAAAAAAACATTTGGAACAAAATATTGTCCTTTAGTTCCACTTTGATTAGATTAGTACATTTATTATTATTTAATTTAAAGAAGAGTTAAAAGTGTTAAATTCATATTTTCATAACAATTGTTTTTTTAATATTGAGTTACACATAAGATAAATTTGACTATAAATTTAAATTAGAAAGATAAAACGATTTCCTACATAATGGTATTTTATTTATAATTTTTAGACATTAAATAATTAAATTTATTTTTGACACAATGATGATGAAGTAATTAACTTATTAATAAAAGATTAAAATAATTGAGATTATAAATACCCAAATAAATGTAATTTGAATCATTAAATAAATTAATCTAATTTGATAGGTTATTATGAAAATTTAAGGTTGATTCAATCAATTTTTTTCAAAGTAATCATGTTTTTATTATTTTAACAAAAAAAATACTAAATAGTGTAAAAATTGTCATACAATAGTTTTCAAAACAAATATTATATTATTAATTTATATAATAGTATTAAAAATATATGTTTCGGCCAAAAATCTTATATAATAATATATATGACATTAAAGAACCAATTTATGTTCTATTTTAATTTTATAGTAAGTTTATTTACCGTATAATATAAAAATACAAAGAGACATGGTAAATGTCGAACTATTTAACTAAGAGTTAAATCTAAAAGTTAAGGTTAATATGGTGACATAAACCTGTCTAAAACCTATTTTTTGAGTGTTTTTCAACCCATCCCCACATTAGCCTCTAAATAATTTATTTATATGCCATTAGAAACTGAAAATTATTCTATTATAAAATAATATTTCAAACTTTTTCTAAAGTGACCCTCACCTATCCTATAAAAGGGAACATCACCTTCTATTAATTTCACACATCCAAAGCCTTTTGGATCGGCCAAAACCTTCTCAAATATCCTCCCAACTTTCCTCCCCGCATCCTAGAGGCCTTCCTTTTGTCATAAAAATAACATATGGATCCCGTTTGATAAAACTAAAAGGAAGAACCTGAAGAAGAGGAAAATATTTTATCACCTCTTTCATGTTCCTTTCTTCTCCCACTTCCTCTTTCCTTGTTGTATCCATTCTAAAATAAAACCTATAGTATATTCTATATACTGTGATGTTATTATAAATATATCACAACTATATTCATTATTCTATCCATCTTATGAATGATAATTTCACCATGTGTGCGTACGTACAGCTTACCGTCTCCACGCCGTGGTGTAATTTGTTATTCAATAATATGTTATATGGATGGATATAATGATGAGTAATATGTATATAAATAATGAAAATAACATTCTAATATCTATGTAAAATTATTATACCATCCAATTCTACACCTTTAAGGAAATGATATTTTTGCTCGTGCGTACGTACAGATTACCGTCTCTAGGATGCGATGAGATTAATTTCCATGTTCATCATTCACAAACGATTATAAAAATATATATTACTAATAAGTATGTAATATATGAAATAATAATTCTAAGGGAGAGATATATATATTTATATATATTTATTTATTTACTTACATATATCTTATTCACTTACTTCCGTTCAATATGATATGAAAACAGAAACAACGTTTATGCGTACGTACAACCTACCGTCTCCATAAGCGGTGTTTTACGTTTCATATATCTCTCCATAATAAATATTTATATTATAAATATATATGATATATTAATTAAGGTTTATATTCTGGACGTATTTAAATCATGACCTAAATGACACTGTCAAAAATAACACGTTAAAATACTTACGATAAAGAAAGCAATTATTACCTGAATTGTTTATTGAACTTGAAAATCATTATTTAATGGGTAGTATAAAGTCATAAATGAATCATGTATGTTATAATAAATATTAATATGGTCCTGGTATAATCTAATAACACACAAAGTTCACTATACATGAGGTTTAATGTACCCTGGACTAATGGAAAGTGCAAGGTAAGGGGTTTCTTATCTCACTTTTAATTCCGTGAGATTTCCATTGTTCGCCACTTATTTATTGCATGTGGTGTATTTTGTACTGCAATTTGATATATAATATCATGATTCTATTTATATTCATTATATTCTGTGATTCATTTGGTGTTTATTGACTATTGTTCATTAGACTCGATTGATTACAATGAGGTAAGGGTTATTTCCTCAATCTCATTATTATCCAAGGTTGTTTATGTGTAAGTATTTACTGGGACATATTTATCATCGATACACATATTTCAAAATAATGTTTTAAAAATGTATCTTTTATTGTTTTATTTGAGGGTATATTTATCTAGATCATAATTTTAAATGTTTTAAAGATTTACCATTCTAAATCCTTTTAATTAATGTCCCTGTTTTCAAAATGATTTTAAAGATTTATTTAAATGGACATGAATGTTTTGAAATGATAATTATTTTCAAAAGTTTCAAAGTGGTATGGAACACTTTGATTCAAAAATTTCTTTTAAATTACCTCTTTTATAAATGTGTGACTTTTAAATGATTTAACCAAAGGTGTATTTCTCTCAAAAAGGATTACTCATCATTTTTAACTATGTCATCATTTTTTACTGGATATTATTTTTGATTGAGGTTGATTTATTATAGTAAAATCTTCTATATCATATTGAAAGAGTTATGATATGTTTGAGTGTGGATGTTTTATTTTTATACCATTCATGGTTTATGGTTGATGTATTGACATTTCTTTATGCTAGTTTTAACATGAATGTTTATGTTTTGTTTCAACTTTTTTATATGAGCAATGTAGTGGACTTAGTAAGTGATAGATGGAGTCTTGTATAGATCCTCAATGCATCAGTAGGTCTCATGAGACAACCTAGTGTCTTGGCACAAGGCCTTGACAATAATTTTATTGGTAGTCTTGCTACAAGTCCTTGACTATGTGGTAATAATGTCTGGAATTGGGCATTCTCTCATTAAGAAATTAGTAATTACATGTGATTATTCGACAAGTAGAATATCCATATTCTTGTCTATATAGTGATGTTTGATTTAATTTTTCCATATTATGTTCAATATTATCATTAAAAAGGATTTTGTTTTTATTACACATCTTACCATATAAGTTTATAGCTTTCTCTAAATTATTTACCCTTACTAAGAATTTGAGCTCACCCCTTGATTATGTTTTATTTTCCTAGGATCTCATGAAGTGTTTTAGGTTTGAGATGCAGGGTTATGCTAAGGGAACAATAGAATTATAAAAGGAATATTTTTTTGTGTAGTATGTTAGAAAGTGTAATGTAATGTTGATGTATGTAATCTATTTTCCAATACTGCAAAACTGATCGGTCTTTCGGGACTTGATTCCTTGTAAACATGCCAATGTATTAAAATAATGCACCGACTATGGATAATTGGGGCTCGGGCGTTACATTTGTAATCAGAAAAAGTTTAGCAACAACCTTGGAAACTATATTTAGATAAACTCTGATTAGAGAACATTACCCTAAGGTAGACTTTGAGGATTAGTATAAATGAACTTCCTAGAATTTTGGTAATGTATAGATTTGGTGACATTTCCCTGAAAATACATCCCTCTCTGGATACGAGTTGGTAGAGGCAGCTTTGGAACAGATGTACCTAGGGGTAAAATAAGAAAACACCGCATTGAGCTAGAATCGAACATGAACTGGTGCATGAAAACGGGCCTTGAGGAACTCTTGGTTACAAAACTCTCGGGGGGATATGCTTAGTATAATTTTCATTTTCTTTACAAATCATTATGATGTGTTTATGAGGATATAGCTCCTCAAATAAAACATTTTTATGATTATGGATTATATCCATAAACTGGTAAATTTATGTTTGGTATTTTACATTTTTAGAGTTATGAATTGCGATTCATAAAATGACCTAGTTTATTCCATTATTTTGAAATGGTGCCCAGCAGAAGGAATGAGAAGTCCAGCAATTCGTATGATCCAAAGAGTAAGAAGGATCATATCATTCATGTTATTAATCAAACATTTAGAAGTGAAATAGTCTCCCATGTATTCTCAACATATGAAGAAATAGTATCATGTGTTAATATGATAAGTAAACAATTCTCTGAGTCCCATGACTTCAAATGGAAGCAAGAGAAGAAAAGGATGGAAGAGATAAATATGTATAATGGCAAGAGGGAAAAGAAGGATTTTCCCATTTGTGATAAATGTGGAAAGAATCACCTTGGTAAATTCTTGAAGGGAATAGGAGTTTGTTATACGTGTAGATAAAAAGGACACCAAGTACATGATTTCAAGGGTAAGAATAAGGTTTCAAATGTACAATGCTTCATCTGCACGGATTTGGGACACTACGTGAATCAATGTCCAAATCATCATAGTATACCCCAAATTCTACTATTGGATAATAATAAAGTTATGATACTACCAAATATGAAGAGGAATGATTAGATTTATTACATTGTTATTAAATTATTGTGTCATTTGAGTATTGTATTAATGATGTAAATGTTATAAGAATTATAGAGTATATAAGGACTATAGTGCAGTACTATTTCATTAAGGGCTTGAGATTGTGTGGATCCAAGAAAACTGACTCAATAGTAGGTTAATTTTTTTGGAAAATATATGGTTGACAGAAATATAAACCATAATATGGTTATGATACTGAGGTAGTGAATTTGGAATAATACATGATTGATTTGGATAAATTATATTGGATATTCCTGACTACCTAGAAACTGAATAATGATTTTTATATTCCATCATTGTTGGGGTTTAAAAAAAATTTTGACAGAAGGAGTATATCCAGTATTCTATAAGAATAGGGGAGGATGAATGTAATCAATAAGGTTTTATGGTAATTCACGGTCTTACCATGTTTTAAAATAATACATGATGAAGGTGTTCACATGTTATTACGTAGAAAAAAGGATCTTCATTGTGTTTAACTTCATTATAAATTTTGAACTATGAGTTTGGATAGAAGTATTTTGGATAATTCTAATGGTTGGAATGGATTATGTTTTAAATTGGATACTATTGTTAAGGTTATTTTTGGATTTCTATAAAAAGGACAACACACAGACCGTGTGTCAATCCATTGTGTCGGAAAAAGGTGCGGGAATTGAACCCAAAACCATAGTGCGATTGGGACTTATCGCCTGCCACTGGACTACACAATGTCCCTGGATTGTATAATCTGTTTTTTTAAAGGGTCTGATAGGTTAATTAAAAATTAATTAGTTTTGGAACCTTATATGATTATGAAAAATAGAATATTTTTTTTGAAATCTTTTGGAGAGAAAGTTGAGTTTGTGGTAGGAATTAATTGAAGGATGAAACTCTACTTTTCAAGTATATATATATATATATATATATTCTTATTCAATGCGTAAATTAATTATTTAAATTTAGTGAAGGGATCTTAAAACCAAAAATGTGTCATCCTAATACCTTATGTTTTGTTGAACTGATGGTATTTTAAATCATCATAGATTGATGGATTTGAGGCCCTCAATTTTACCATTGTTTTTGATTGATGACCTCAATCAGTCCCTATAAATATTTACGTTTTTTCCAATTATATGTCTCTAATTGCGACCAATGTTCTTCTAATCGATATCACAATTTGTTGGTGACCCTTTCATTTCCCTTTCCCTCTTATTAAGACTAGATTTTATTAACCCAATTTCCAATGTTGGTTTTCCCTGAAAGGTATTTTCTATTTTCAACATTTTATTTTCGAAGAACAATTTCAAATTTCAAGGATGTAATTTATTAAATGTGGGAAGAATGTAACACCCCAATATATTATATTACATTATTTATTCAAATTAATTCCATAACTGGCACTACACAGAACACCGAGTTCAAGCACACGACGACTTACCAAACTAGCCACTCAAAAGCAATTATGAATAGTATTAACTGAATTTTGAACTTCATATAATATTTATAACTTTATAATCCATATTATGAGTTTCTTAGACATAATATAAGAATTAATTAATTTTTTTCCCGATAAAAGAAGTATTTTTAAAAAAAAATGCCATTTTAATGCCTTTAAATGGTGAACCCTTGTTAAATAAAATATTTGAAACCTTTATATATTCAATTGGAAAAAAATAAACTTTTTATTTCGAATTGGGACATAAGAATATAGTTTCAATAAATTTTTGATGTTTTTCAGATAACTTTCATATTTGGGTGAATAGTGAAAAATACTATAATTTAACTGAAAACAACTTATTTAATAAAAATAATTTATAGTGTTAAATTATACATTTTAATGGCTTGGAAGTATAAATAGATGATATTTTTACCTTTTAATCCAATTCTGGTCATTATATGTAACTTCCCTTTAAATTTGGACAAAAACAAGTGTCAATCTTTTTATAGTTATTATTTCATAAAAATACGCATTTTGGTTTAAAAAATGGTAATTAGTTTTAAATTAATAAAAGAAAATTATATTTTTTAAATTTGGTAAAATATAAATCATTATTGAATTCATAATATCAAAATTAACATTGGGTGAATTTTTGGTATTTTTCTGAAAACATTCAATTTTTGATGAATGGTGAAAATTGATGAGTTAATTTTTAAAACGGAATTTTTATTTAAATAATTATTTATTTTATTTGAATTTATTTTATCTCAAAATAGATACATAATACCTATATATGTTTAATTTAATTCATTGGAGTCATTTTATAATAAGTTTTGATATATAAAAATTTTATTCAACTTTTTACCGCCTTTTACCCACCTCCTTGGAGCATTTGAAATTTTGAATAAATCATAATTTTACCACTTCTGTGAATTGAATTTCAAAACTCTGAGAGACACGGTTGATATTTTTATGTAAAATGTTGTTAAATAAGATAAAAATAAATTTTGGTGAATAGTTACTTTTGACTTATATTTACCACGTTTATAAGTAAATATGGTAATTAAATGTAAAAATTATATTATTATTACCCAAAAATATGTCCTAATTCTATTGGATAAGTGTAATTCGAACAAAAACAACCTTATGAATAAAATATGATCCTTTATTTCTACTTGGATTAGATTTGTACATTTATTATTTTTTAATTTAAAGAAGACTTAAAAGTGTTAAATTCAAGTTTTCATAACTAAAACATATTTAATATTTAGTTATATATATGATAAATTCAACTGTAAATTTTTATTAGAATTCTAAAATTATTTCCTAAATAATGGATTTTTATTTATAATTTTTAAACATTAAAAAAGTAAACTTATTTATGACACAATGATGATGCAGTAATTACATTATTAATAAAAGATTTAGATAATTGATATTATAAATACCGAAATAAATTTAATTTGAGACATATAATTAATTAAACAAATTTTATAGGTAAATAAAAAATTTTATGGTTTATTGAATCAATTTTTTTTTGATGTAATCATGCTGTAATGTTTTTAACAAAAAACTAATACAAAATAGTGTCAAAATTGACATAAAATAGTTTTTTTAAAATATTATATTATTAATTGATATAATTGTTATAAAAATATAAAGTTCAGCCAAAATACTTATATAATAATATATATGAAATTAACGACCCAATTGGGGTTCTATTGTCATTTTATAGTAATTTTATTAACTATATAATATAAAAGTACAACGAGACAAGGTAAATGTCGTACTATTTAACTCAGAGTTAAATCTAAATGTTAAGGTTAATATGGTGACCTAAACCTGTCTAAAACCTATTGGTTGAGAGGTTCTTGACCCATCCTCAGCTTAGCCTCTATATAAATCATTTTAAATCCATTATAAAACGAAAATTGGTTTATTATAAAATAATATTTCATGCTTTTCCTAAAGTGACTCTCACCTCTCTTATAAAAGGGAACTTCATCTTCTCTTAATATAACTCCTCCAAATCCTTTTGGCTCGGCCAAACCCTACCCAAATATCCTCCCAACATTCCTCCCTTCATCAATGAAGCCTTACTTTGGTCATAAATCCAACATAAGAATCCCTTTTGATCAATTCAAAATGAAGAACACGAAGAAGAGGTAAATATTTCATCACCGCTTTCAAGTTCTTTTCTTCTTCCACTTCCTCTTTCCTTGTTGTTTCCATTATAAAATAATTACTCCAGTATATTCTATATAATGCGATGTTATTATAAATATGGCACAACTATATTCATTATTCTATCTATTTTATGAATGATAATTTCACCATGCGTGCGTACGTACGGCTTACCGTCTCCACGGTATGGTGTAATTTGTTATTCAAAACAATGTTATTTGGATGGATATAATGATGAGTAATATGTATATAAATAATGAAATAACATGATAATGTCTCTTTAAAATTAATATAACATCCAATTCCACACCTTTAAGGAAATTATATTGTTTCTTGTGCGTACGTACAGATTACCGTCTCCACAACGCTATGAGATTCATTTCCACGTTCACCATTCATCGATGATTATAAAAATATATATTACTAATATTTTTGAAATATATGAAATAATAATGCTACTGGATATATATATATATATATATATATATATTTGTTTGTGTACTTACATATAACTTATTCACTTACTTTCGTTCAATACGATATGAAAACAGAAACAACGTTTATGTGTACGTACGACCTACCGTCTTAATAAATGGTGTTTCCCATTTAATATATCTATATATTTTAAATATTTATATTATAAATATATATTATATATGAATCAAGGTTTATATTCTGGATGTATTTAAATTATTACATAAATGAAACAGTCAAGAATTAGAGGTTAAAATATGTACGATAAAGAATGTGATTATTACACAAAATGTTAATTTAACATGAAAATCATTATTAAATGCATAGTATAAAGTCATAAATTAATCATGTATGATATTATAAATATGAATAGGTTCTTATTATAATATAATAACATACAATGGTTATTATACATTAGGTTAAAATTACCCATGACCAAAGGAAAGTGCAAGGTAAGGGGTCTCTTATCTCAATTTTAATTCCTTGAGATTTCCATTGTTCACCACTTATTTATTCCATGTGATGTATTGTGTACCGAAATTTGATATATATTATTATGATTGTCTTTATATTCATGATATTATATGATTCATTTGGTGGTTATTTACTATTTTTTATACGACTCGATTGATTACAACGAGGTAAGGGTTATTTCCTCAATGTCATTACTATTCGAGGTTGTTTATGTGTAAGTATTTACTAGAAAATATTTCTCATCAATACATATATTTCAAAAAAATTAAAAATGAATCTTTTATGGTTTTATGTGATGGTATATTTATCTATAACATCATTTTAAATGTTTTAATGATTTATCTTTCTAAATCCTTTTAATTAATGTCCATGTTTTCAAAATGATTTTAAGGATTTATTTATAGGGACATGATTGTTTTGAAATGATAATTATTTTCAACAGTTTCAAAGATTTTTGGGACACTTTGATTAAAAAATCTCTTTTAAATTACTTCCTTTATAAATGTGTGAATTTTAAATGATTTTACAAAAGGGATATTTCTCTCAAAAAGTTTGGCTCATCATTTTCAATTATGTCAGCATCATTTACTGGATATTATTATTGATTGAGGTTGATTTATTATAATAAAATCTTACATATTGTATTGAATTAGTTATGATATGTTTGAATATTGATTTTCTATTTTTATACCACTCATGGTTTATAGTTAATTTATTGACATTTTGTATGCTAGTTTTAATACGAATTTTTATGTTTGTTTTATGTTTTTCATATGAGGAATGCAGTGGACTTAGTAAGTGATGGGTGCAGCCCGCTATAGCTCCTCGATGAATCGGTAGGTCTCATGAGACAAAATTTTGTTTTGGCACAGGGCCTTGAATTTTTTTTATTTTTAGTCTTGGCACAAGGCCATGACTATGTGGTAATGATATCTGACGTTAGGCATTCCCTCATTATGAAATTAGTTATTACATGTGATTATTCAACTAGTAGAATATCCATGTGCTTGTTTATATGGTGTTGTTTTATTATTTTTACATTTTATATTTATGATTATGTTTTAAAATGATTTTGTTTTTATTACCCATATTCCCTTAAACGTATACAACTTCCACTAAATTAGTTACCCTTACTGAGCATTTGAGCTCACCCCTTTCTTATGTTTTATTTTCCCAGGATTCCAAAAAGTGTTTTATGTTTGAGATATAGGGTTAAGCTAAGGGATAAATGGAATTATTAAAGGATTTATGTGTGTTTTGTATGTTATAAATTGTAATGTAACGTTCATGGATGTAATATATTTTCCAATACTGTTAAACTGGTCGGTTTTTCGAGACATGATTCCTTGTAATCATACTAACGTATTAGAATAATGCACCGACTCTGGTTAATTGGGGTTGGGGCATTACAATAAACATTACCTAATTCTATAACTTGTGAAAATGAGATAGGTTTCATAATCATTTCATCATAGAATGACTTGTGAAAGGAAATAGGTTTCATAATCATTTTAATATGGTATAACCCATGTAAGAGAAATTATTTTCATAAAAAAGATTTCTTCATAAACATAAAACATCCAAAGAAATAATAAGAATGGAATACTTGGATCATATCCCAATTAATGAATAAACTATATCAAATGATTCCAACTTATATGGGGAAGTATTTTGAAAGATCAAATGAAGCATATCTTATGGAAACTAACCTTTCATTGAAAATAAATTTAAAACACATAAAAAATTTCAAAATCCATTTCTTTAAAAAAAATTGAAAAAATTATAAGGTAATTTTTAAAAAAATAATTTAAAATATTTATTGTGAAAATATCATTTCTTCTTTGAAAATTGTTATTCAACTCAAAAAAAAAAATGTGAAAATCTTTCTCTTTGGAAGACAATTTAAAAAAATGAATTTATAGAATTTTAGGAAAACAATTTTCTAAAAAATTATCCTTATAAACATTAAAGGTAATATTCATGGAAATGACGGTTATGAAGGTAGGTGAATCCATACATCCTGAACTATTCTTTTTCATAGTAAAAAGTTTTTGAATGTTACCTGATCAGAAAATGATAAGAAGATGCCTTTTTTTAATACAATTTTGTTAAAAATGTAAATAATGGGTATATATTTATTTTAAATTTCATAGAAGAATATTAGAACATTTTTCTAAAAAATTTATTTTGAAAATATGGATTTGAAAGAACTAATAATTCTGACACAAGAATGAGATAATGTATTATTTACTTAGAATCACACTATTAATTATTTTAAGTACCAAACAGTGGGAAAATTGTACCCTTACATGAATATATCATGAATAAATATATCATAAGAAATTTGATGAGATTTACTAAAATATGGATTATAATAATTCATAAATGGAAGCATTTTGATAAATAATCCCGATAAATGGTGAGATTGTAGTAATAAATGGTTATCACTTAGAAATCATTGAATGATAATATTAATGAAATAATAACATTACATGAAGATTAAAATATAATTAATAGAATTATATTCATTATATAACATTTCAAATGGTAGTATATACACTCTATAGAAGAATATAGGTTTAAAATGTGACAGGTATCTCAAAGATGAAAATATGAGACCAAATTACTTTTTCAATTTGGTAACTTTTGAACCATAAACCAAATAAAAGTGGTCATAAATTGGATATTTAAATACCCATATATTTAATTGTAAAAATCAGAAAATATTTTAATGGTTAATATATACCCATGAAAAAATGAATGAGTGGTGAATAATGAATAAGTCTCACAAAAATAAAAGTGAGAAGAGAAAACACTTAGGTCATGTATTATATTATTTTACACATTTAAACAACTATATAATAAGAATAATTTTATAAAAAATATAAAAAATAACTATATTATTATATATAATATAATATTTTATTTTATTATGACTTTATGTTACCCATTTATTAATAATTTCATATTAATGTTACGTATTTGGTAATATCCGCTTTTTTTTATATGTTTGGACTAGTTATACTTGAACCTATTAATTGGAAAATTATTTACTAATTTAAAGAATATAGAACTCTATTTAAGTATAATATATATCCATTATATATTAATTTATAATAATATATTAAATATATAAATATTAAATGGAATAAAACTTTCTTGGAGATGGTAGGTTGTACGTACTCATGGATGTTGTTTTTTTATTATCGTATTGAAAAAAAGAAAGTAAATGAAATATATGTGTATATAAATATATATAATATTAAATTATTATTATTATTTAATATATATCATATACAATTAATAAAACTGTCCTTAATAAATTCAATGTTATGTGTAAAAGAATCACATCACTTTGAGGAGGCGGTAGTCCAGACATCCCCAAATGAAGTTATCTTATTTACACAATGGAAATACTGAAGGCGAGTTTTATATAATAATTAAATAATAATAAATAAATAATATAAATAATATATATTATATATAAATTGAAATTATTTAATTTTTCTCATCCCCAAAAGGTGGAAATAGAGTAACAAGCGACATTGGTTCGCGAGGCGGCAGTTTTCCACACACACAAACAATGATTATTTTTCCCATTTGATAAAAGTGTGTGTTAGTGTAAGTATAAACACTAAGAACACAACATATAAGTATATTTATTATAAATAGTTTATTATAAACGTATATAATAAGAATAATTGTGGTGGTGTATATAGAAAAAAACAATTTTCTTATTGAAGGATGCTACCTCTTCTTTGAGTAATTCCTTTTTGTTTTCACCAAAGGGATACCTTGGTTGTAATTATAGACAATGTGATGTATTTGGGATGAAGGGATGAGAGTTATGATATTACTTGGATAGTATTTGGTTGAGATATATTTCTTTAGAGGTGTGAATAACTGTTGGGGGGGACTTCCCTTTTATACTAGAGGAGGGGTGATATTCTTATAAATATAAAAAGGTAAACACTATTGAGAGGTATCCCTTACATAATGTGCCTCAAATAATTATCCATTTTAAATAAAATATGTAAAATTGTAAAAATAATTCTATAAAATGTGTTTTTATTGTGTTTAGGTTATTTATCCCCTTAAATTCATGTTTAACCACTATGCAATATTGTTTTTACCTTAATTACGGTAAATAATTTTAATTACATTCAATAAAAATGTCGGTCACAAAATAATTTTAGCATATTATAAATTAAAAATTATGATTATTAACAATATATAATCATTTTTTCAATATGTTAATTACTTTTGTGGCCGAAATTAATTTTAAATTAATCCAACAGATGGGATGAGATAACGAGTTTTTAAAATGAAAATATTTAAAAGTCCGAATTGTTTTTATATCCAATTTCAATGTGAAAATAATTAAAATTAAAAAAATTTTATTAAATTATGTATTATATATCTAAATAAACTTTAAAATAAATTTAAAATATAATTTATCTCAATAAATAAATTATATGAAAAGCCTATTTTAATAAAAATTCAGTGTTGTTCACTATTCATCAAAAAATAAAACTTAGAATAATACCAAAAAGAAACCCAAAGTGTATTTTGATATTTCAATTTCATAAATTTAGTTTTGTTCCAATAAAAATTTTAAAATTTTAAAATATTACATTAAAAATAGGTTCCCCATTAAAATGTGGTAAAATTACCTTTTAAAAAACATATCTTTATTCATATAATTCAGTTTACTCATTTATATATCCTATAAAATATATTAGATGAGTGTCAAACAAATTATTAAATATATAATATATAATTTCTATTAAAAACATTAATCAAAAGTTTTTTTCCTATTTTATTTATATAAAATTTATTTTGTACTTATAGAAATAGTTTTCTTATAAAAATATTTTTTTTTTATTTTAAAATAGTTCATGCATTCATTTATATTAAATTGATAAGAAAATAACTCTTTTTATATACATGTTTAAATCATATTTTCAAACATGTGATAATATTATTCATAAAATCCATTCTAATAACTATGTGGTACCTATTATAATATTTCAATAACAATATTAGCAATATATTTTCATGTAATAAAAGCTATCAAATGAACTCAAAATTTTTGGTAACACTAGACACACATAGTGTTCCATGTACATAAAGTGAATATAACTATTTTAATTAGTAGAATATTAATGTATTTTGCATATAATTCAATAATAACATAGTTCCTTCATATAACTAAATATATATTTAGTGTTGTGTGAAATGAAAAATATCAAAAAGATTAAATTTGTTAGAAAAAAAACATTTCGAAAAATTGTGCGGTGTGACATTCTATCAAAAAAAAAATATTTTCTCCCTCGAAATATTTCTATGTTATCAATGGTCTTATACTTGAAATTTATATTCTTATAAACCCAAATTGTAAAAATAAATTATAAAACTTCCCTTAAAATGGGAAATTTGTTAACATAATGCTTACCGAAAAGTAACTCATGACTAGGTTTTTACATAAGATAACAAAAGTGGAAATTGAAAACATAGCCATAGAATAGAAATATAACAATTATGTTATGATGCAGAGTGATATATAACTCATTATGTATATTGTTAATTGTAAAAAATCTATAAACCAAAGAGGCATGAAAATGGTTATTGATATAATCCAAAATATTGATCAGATACTATCCTTTTAAATTATTATTATTTTCCTAATGTTGACTGATCTTTGAAAGGAAGATATAAATAATTTAATTATTTCCCTTTATATTCTACATGACATGATTTGGTTGTGCCTTGATAAATTTCCGCTTCATATCTTACTCCCTGAAATGAAGGTGAATTTTTTATTCTTGAAGCATTGGTAAATTAAGAGATCCAAAAAAGAATAATAGCTCATTCCATGTATATATATCCCAATAAAATGTTTATCAATAGTTATTCAATATACATAAATCCTCATAAATATATAATCTCTAAAAACTCATCCAAAATATTAACATAAACCATTCCATAAATTTTTGACCATATAACCCTTCCAAAATATAATTAACCCATTATTCATTAAATAATCTCTTATCTTATACCAAATTTTATTATAGGATAGTTGTGTTCATCCTTGTACTGATATAATATAAAAAGTGATTTTATTTTTCCAAAATACATTTATAGGGGGATAATAACATGAATTTTACTAAAGTATGAACAATATGATTTTAATAGGGCTTATTCATATAAAATCAAACATGAAATTCTAAATTAAATAAGTGAGGATATGAGTTCTCAAATTATTATAATTTTTATTATCATTTGTGCTTGTATAATATTTCTTTTCATCCCTTTCCCTTAGAGGTTATTGTGTATTTTCATCCATATTATCCCTAATATTGGTGAATTCATTAGCAGAATTCCCAAAATCTAGGTAATTGAAAAACTTATGTGTGGTTAGTAAATTCTGTTGATATTATTCCCTTGTTATTACATTTAATGTCCTCTTCACATAACATATACATTTCCTTCTTTATATTATAGATTCCAAAAATCAAACACCATATTGTTCTTTTTAGGCACTCTCCTAAGTCCTCTTTCCTATAGTTTTGGAATTTATGATTTTGAAACTTTTCCTTCTCTCCATGTGACATATCATTGTATTTTCCATGCAACTCCATTTTAATTTTCTTATCACCAAATAAAATTGGGTTTCTAGATTTCTATTTCCACTTTTAGTGTATATAGAATTATTTCTTCATAGAATTCAAAGTCCATGACAGGTAATTCCATTTGATCAATTGGTTTCATGACACTAAAGAATCTATCAAACTGAATATCACAATGAATTGCAACACTAGAAGAGTACCTTGAAGGTCTTGTAAAAGTTTCTTCATAAGCACCAATAGATTCATCACCCCTCTAATTAATATTTAGGATATCCTTACCCTTTATTATACAAGGGATAGAAAGAATGTTCTTATGGAAAAAATAATTTAAACTCATCCCACATCATGGTGTCAGTTTCTTCATTTTTCATCGTATTATTAATAATATTCAATCGTTGATCCAACTCTCCTTCCAAATTGTGGACATCCAGAGTGAATATTTCTTTCAATGCACACTGTAAAATGAAAAATATCTTTTTACTGGTACCAATTCATCTCTTAGAAACTAATAGGTAGGTAGAACCACTTAAATATGTTATATATATCCTCATGAGGGACTCAACAGAATGTTATTCCATCATTTTCTCTTTTTGATGCTCTCTATGAAATATAGCTTAAGAAATTTATGTGATCATATAAATGAGGTTTTTTATTCCATCTCCCATAAAATTCAGCTAATTAGGAGGAAAATCATTGAATTTTTCATTTCATTCTTTATTAACATGGTTCCTTTGGGTTCCATCCATTGAATGAAACCAAAAACATATTGTGAGAAACTATAATCTTACTAGGGATCCACATAAGCATGAAATCCTACTAATAATAAGTCTATGTAATGAAACATATTCTTTAATCTATGAAAATATAGGTTTAACCAAATTTATTCATATTAATATTTTATTAAAATACTTTATTATGGTTCATGAATATTTTTTGAATTTCCAATGCATAATCCATGGGATTGTCAAACTAGGTTTGAAGTACGACTCGGTTTTGTGCAGCCATTCCTAATCTAGTACAGCACCACACAGTGTTTTTAGGCATGTTAACCCTATGTAAATCTATTCCAGATCCACATACACTTTTATTATTCAGATATAGATTGATTTCTTAGAAACCACTTTCTCTATCCTTTACCAAAATTCCTAGACATTTTCATCGAAATTTACTCATCCTTGGACCTATACTTAAAAAAACCCCTAAAATATCCTTATAAATATCAGAAGGTAACACCTAAAAGTTTTCTCAACCTAGTTTCTAAAGGATTTCTAAACCATTCCCTTGATACTAGCTATAGTGACCTATACATAGGATATAGGAATATTACATCATTTTATAAGAATATTAAGTACATTACAGAAGAAATTGTCCAAGGATCATAATATTTTAGTGTGTTTGGAAACATGAAAACATAATCTTTTATCTTTGTGAAAGATGTTGAACAACTCCCTAAATGATCTTCCCCTTCAAAACTCCTATATAAAATTCTTTTTTATAATATGGTGAAAGGAAACATAATAAGGGGTGAGCTCAGATGCTTAATAAATTAAATCAGGGAGATGTGTAAGGACAAAAAGAGAATAGGGGTATGAGATCATGATCATATAATTCTATGATCACTCCCTATATATCAAAGATCATAAAAATGATTCATTGAATAATTATTAGTAGTTTATAAGACATTAATCGTTAGAAAATGAAAGAACATGGAACATAATAGCATAAAATTGTTAAAGGATATATACTTTTGTCATATGTATCAATATATATCATTGTGAACATGTGTAAATAGAAAAAATTCCATTTATTAGGATAATGACAGGAAATTAGGCCCTCATATAAACTTATGTACATGAAACCATGTCCTTTCATGCCATTGTTATCATTTAATTAGGTTCACACATAACATTTTGAACATGTAATCAGGTTTACACATAGAATTGTGAAAATTTATTCTGGTTTATCAATATCATTATGAACATGTTATTAGGTCCACACATAAACTTATGGACATGAAACTAGGTCCATTCATAAAATTTTGAACATATAATGAGGTTCACACATAACTTATACACTCATGAGTCATCCATTATTACCCAATTCATTGGAGGGAGATTTGTGACCCACACATCACATAATGAAATCATACATGCTTGTGAGATAAGATAATAAAACATTCCTAATATCATTACTTTTAAAGAGAAATGGGTTTGATAAACATCATAACATAACCTATGAAATGAAATGGGTATCATAAAAGTTTCATCATATCACAACTTGGGAAAATGAGGAAAGTTTCATAATCATTTCATAATAGAATAACCTATGAATGGAAGCAGGTATCATTATCATTTTTTCATAGTATATCCCATGGAAGAGAAACAAGATTCATAGAGAACTTGTCATCTTAACCATAAATCCTTATAATAATTAATAATAATGATGTCCTTCGATCATATCCCTAGTAAAGAATAAACTATATCAATGGATTTCATCTTAGATGGGGATAAATTTTGATTGATCAAACGAAGTATTTCTTAAGGAAAATAACCTTTGAATGAAAATAATTTTCTAATACATAAAACATTTTCAAAATAATTTTCATTAGAAAACACTATGAATAAAATAATATGTAATTATTTAAAATCATTTAAAACATATATTGAGAAAATATCATTTCTTCTTTGAAAATATCTTTTTAAATAAAAAATTTTTGAAACCCATTTTCTTTGAAACCAAATAAGAAAATAATTTATAGAATTTTAAGGAAAAAATATTCTTCAAAAATTACCTTATAAAGATTCAAAGTAGGATTCATGGAAATGGATGTTATGATGAAGGACGAATTAATACATGGAATTTGTTTTTGATCTTAAAATGATTTGGAATGTTCCTCAATCAATAAATTACAAGAATATTCATTTGTTTAAAAATATTTTGATTAAAATGTGAATCTTGGGTAAAATTTCCATTTAAATACCATTGAAGAATAGTATAACATTTTTGAAAACATTTCATTTTAAAATATTGATTTGAAATAATAGAAATTTCCGACCAAAGAGAGAGACAATGTTTGATTTTCTTATGAACACTTAATTAGTTATCTTGAGTACTAATGACTGATAAAATGGTACAGTTACATGAAGATATCATGATTAACCAGAGTAAAAGAATAATAATGAGATTTATTAAGGGATGTGTCATAATATTTGATCAATGGAAACATAATCATAAACAATCTTGACAAACTATGAGATTGTATCAATAAACTGTTAC
Organism: Viscum album; assembly: GCA_963277665.1. NCBI lineage: Eukaryota > Viridiplantae > Streptophyta > Magnoliopsida > Santalales > Viscaceae > Viscum > Viscum album. The sequence goes on from OY728121.1 coordinate 327,900,391, forward strand.
AACATTGGTAAATTTGAAACATAATAACAATGAAAGAATAACTTTAAATTAATAGTAAAATATAATTAAAATAATTATATTCATTAAATGATGTGTAAAATGGAATAATATACACCTCTTATATGAATATCGGTGCATACTATGGCATGTATCTCAAAGAAGGGAATTAGAGACAAACATTCTTTACCAATTTGGTAGCTTTTGAACCATAGACCCCATGACAGAGAGATCTTAAAAGGGATATGTAAATACCCATAAATTAAACTATAATATCTATATAATACATTCATGTTAATTATATACACCACATAAAATAAATGAGTGGTGAATAATCCATAAGTCTCTATGAAAAAAAGTGAGATGAGAAAACCCATTCCTCAAGTATTGACATTCGTCGTACATGTTAAAACCCTATGTATAATAAGTATATGTTTATAATAAATATTAAAAAACTATATTCTTATATATCATACCATATATGATATGGTTATACATTATATTACCTATTTATTAACAATTTCTTCTTAATGTTGTGTTTTGGGTAATATCCACGTTGTTTTCTATATATTTTTTGACTTGTTATTCTCGATCATATTACACAGATCATTATTCAACTATATTAAGAATTTAAAACATGATTTAAATATCTTATATATTCAGTATATAAATATTTTTAATAATCTATAAAATATATAATTATTAAATTGAATATATAATTTATGGAGATGGAAAGGATGTATGTACGCATGAATAAAGTTTTTGTTTTATTCTCGTATTGAAATAATGAATTAAATTGACATATATTTTTTAATATTATCATTATAGAAGAATTATTATTTAATAAATATCCATGAATTTATAAAACTTAACCTTAATAAATTATATATAATGTGTGAATGAATCACATCTCTTTGTGGTGGTGGTAGTCCACACATCAATAAACAAAGTTATCACATTTTCCCAAAATTGAAATCAAGAAGGTATGTTTTATATAATAATTCAATATGAATAAATTTCATATATATATCATATAAAAAAATAAACTCCCTCATTATTATCAAACATGAAAGGTGTCAATGGAAGAATAAGTGATATGGGTTCGAGAGGCAGTAGTCTTCCGTACAGACGAACGATGATTGCATATCCCACTTGATAGAATTGTGTGAGTGTGTAGGTAAAAACATTAACTAACCAACATATAAGTATATGTATGATACTCAAGTTATTATATATCTATATAATAATAATAATTGAGTGGGTGGAGAAATAAATAAAAAAATCACTTGTTGAAGGATGTTACCTGTTCTTTGAGTAATTATTTTTGTTTTCACCAAAGGGAATCCATGGTTGGATTTATTTAGTGAGGATTATAAAATGAAGGTAGTTATGTTGGAAGATTATTTGGATAGGTTTTTTTGAGAAAAATGGATTTATAGGTTTGAATTAGTGAGGGGAGGGGGTGAGTTCCTTCTTATAGTGGAGGAGGAGTGGCATTCTTGTAAATATATAAAGAAAAACACTATTGAGAATCCCCGCTTACATCATGTGCCAAAAATATTTTTCCATTATTGACACAAGCGGGTACTTGGTCAAAGTATGTAACGCCCCGACCCCAGCTACCCAGAGTCGGTGCATTACTTCATAACATTGGCATGATCACAAGAAAGATCAAATCTCGAAAGACCGATTGGTTTAGTAGCCTTGGAAACACTAGATATATTCATAGGTCTTACATTACATCATAAAATGAAAAACTACTACAACAATATAATGTCTCCAAAATCCACACTCATATCCCCACATAATATCCCTGCAGGTCATTCATAATTTACTTCTTCACTTCCTGGGAAAAATAAAACATATAAAAGGGGTGAGCTCAAATGCCCAGTAAGGATAACAAAATAGCGGAAACTTTCATAAATAAGAATAAACTTTTAAGGCAATGTATAACTAAAACAAAAGCCTTTCAAACATGAACTTTCAACATGGTATGGAATAAATAAAATGAAATAATGCCATTTACTTATTCACATGGATATTCTACTAATCGAATAATCACATGCAAAAATCAATAACCACTTTCATAATGTTGGAATGCATAATGCCAGACTATCATAACCACATAGCCAAGGCCTCGTGCCAAGACTACAAATAAGATTTTGTCAAGGCCTTGTTCCAAGACACTAGTTTGTCTCATGAGACCTACCGATGCATCGAGGAGCTATAGCGGGCTCCACCCGTCACTTATTAAGTCCAATGCATTCCCATATGAAAAGGTTTAAACATAACATAAACATTCGTATTAAAACTACCATACGAAATGTCAATAATTTCACCATGAACTATGAATGGTATAAAAATAGCACATCCATAGTCAAACATATCACAAAACCTTCAATACAATATAGAAGTTTTGTATCATAATAAATCAACTTCAAATAATCTTAAAATCCATCAGAGGATGTTGACGTAGATGAAATCAAAATTCTTTTTAAAGAAATATCTCCTTTTATTTTGAAATCATTTAAGATCCATATAAAATAAAACAATTTCTTTGAAAATATTCTTATAATCTTGTAAGGAAAGCTTTGAAGATTTTATAACGGCGTAAAATAACCGCACCCGCCGTATAAGTTAAAAAAAACATTCTTACCTCAATTCTGTCGAAAAGGTTAAAAAGGACCTTGTTTTGAAAACGACGGAATGATTCCTTTATAAACCTCTTATAAAAAGTCAAAAAAGGGTATAAATGACTTTAACCCATATTCTTGTAAATAGTAAAAATGTTTTGAAATACATTTTTATGAAACATGGATGTGGATGATAAAGATATCTCAGTAGATTATTACGTATAAACAACCTCGGATAATGAAGAGATTGTGAAATAACCCTTACCTTGTACTTTTCCTTGGTTGGGGTAGGTTAACCTCCTGTATAATGGTGAAATAATTGTTATTAAATTATACAAGAATCATATATATTAATATGATATCATATATGATCTTTTAACATTGATTTGTTAATAATATCTTAGAATTATCGTCGTTTCGGGTGTTAACTTACTTGTTTTCTTTTGTATGTTTTGTTACGTAAGACATGTATGTAAAGGATAGGTTGTATATTATTCATATCCAGAATGATATCAAGTCCTTAAACATCATTTTTTAAATCATCAAATGATAATTATACTTGAATGGATACGACGGAGAATGAATCTCATCGCGTTCGTGGAGACGGTAGTCCGTACGTACACACGAGCGACAATATCATTCTTTTGATATTAAAATAATATATAAATGGATGGTATATCATATATACAGAATCATTAACATGTTATTTTTATTATTTACATGAGTTACACATCATTATTATACCCATCCAAATAATATTATATTGAATAACAATTACACAAGGACGTGGAGACGGTAAGCCGTACGTACGCACGTATGGTGACATGTTATTCAAAGGGTGGATAGAATACTGAATATGGTTGTACCATATTTATAATAACATCACAGTATATGTAAGATACTGGAGTTATTATTTTAGAATGGTAAGAACAAAGAAAGAGGAAGTGGAAGAAGAAATGAACTTGGAGAAGGGTGGTGAAATCATTACCTCTTCTTCGGGTTCTTCCTTTTGATTTGATCAAAAGGGCACCTTAGGTTGGCTTTCTGATAAAACTAAGGCCTCTAGGTTGTAGTGAGGGATTTTGGGAGAGTATTTGGGCAGAGTTTGGCCGAGCCAAAAGGCTTTGAAGGTGTGAAGAAATGAGAAGGAGGTGTGCCCTTTTATAAGAGGGGTGAGGGGCACCTTTGGAAAAGTTAGAAATATTAATTTATAATAAATTCATATTCGGTTTCTAAAGGATACAAAGTTGATTATTCAAAGGTTAAGGTGGGGATAGGTCTAAAACCACTCAACCAATAGAATTTAGACAGGTTTGGGTACTTATATTAACCTTATCTTTAAGTATTAACTCTAAGTTAATTAGTTTCACTTTTACAATGTCTCTTTGTATTTTTATATAATATGGTTAATAAACATACTATATACATCCAAGAGACCCCCAATTGGTCCATTAATGATGAACCTATCATGATATAAGTCTCTTGGCCGAACCATAGATTTTTAGGAATTTAATATCAATTAATAATATAATATTTGTTTTAAGAACTCTTATATGTCAATTTTGACACTATTCAATAGTTGATTTTTTTGAAACTCATAACAGATTTATTACTTCTAAAAACTTCAATCCAATCAATCCTAATATATCATATTATCCTAGAAAATTAGTTTAATTCATTAAAAGTTTCATATTATATTTATTTGGGTATTTATAATATCAATTAGTTTAATTTTTCACTATTATAGTAATTACTGCATCATCATTTTGTCATAAATAAAATAAATTATTTAATGTCTAAAAATTATAAATAAAATATCATTATGTAGGAAATCGTTTTAGCTTTCTAATGAATATTTATAATCTAAACTCCAACATATATAATCCTTTGTAACAATTGTTTTTCTAAAAGATATATGCTTGTGTCATTTTTGTATTCATTTTAACTTAATTAAAATAAAGTGTCATTATCACTTACAAGTGGATCCATGGGGTCCCAAAATTGACACAAAGATTACCATGGTCGACCATGTATCAACCAATAGGGTTAAGACACGTTTTAGGGTAATTTAGTATTATTATAATATTATTTTTTCACCCTTATTTACCGGATTTACCCTTAACCATGGTAAATATAATATTTACCGCAGTACTTATTCAAAATGTCTAAAAATAAAAGTTACCTATTTACACAATTTGAACATCCTGATTCCAAATATGGAATCCATTTTCCTAAATTCAAAACACATAAGTGGCAGAAATTAATTTAAAATTAATTCCCGCTGTCAAAACAAAAAGCGTGTTTTTAAGAGATAATAACTATCAAAAGATTGACACTTGTTTATGTTCGGTTTAATTGTAAAATTATGTACAATGACCAACATTATATTAAATAGTAAAAATATATTCTAAATATACTTTAAAACCACTCAAATTCATAATTTATCACTATTAATTATTTTGATTAAAAAAGTTGTTTTTAATTAAAATTTAGTAATTTTCACTATTCATCAAAATATGAAAGTTATCCGAAAAGTACCAAAATTTCACCTTAGGCTAAATTTGATATTCCGAATCCAAAAATGAAGTCCATTTTAAAATATAAAATATATATAACTTCAAAAAGTAGGTATTACTATTCATAACAGCTAGTTTGATTGGTTACGGTGTGTTAGAACTCGAAGTTGCGTACAACACACACTACTGTTTTATTCAAAGGAAAGCGTACCGTGGAAGCATGGGATGTTTCATTTTAATTTTTTTGATGTCTCCATTTAGTCAAAAAGTTTAAAATATTGTATTTAAAAAGGTTTCACTATCAAAAGTTGATAAAAGTGCAATACTGAAAATGAATCTGTTCTTGCATTATGACTAAGAAACTCATAATATGGATTCTAAAATTAGAAGGATTATATAAAGTTTAAAATTTAGTTAATACTATTCATGACCTCTTTTAATGGATTTTTTTTGGTAAGTCATGGTGCAATTGAACTCAGTGTTGCGTGTAGTGCAAGTTATTGAATTATTTTGAAGAAATAACACACTATGAAATCTTGGGGTGTTACATTCTCCCCTCCTTCAATAAATTGCGTCCTCGCAATTTGAAATTGTTCTTCAAAAATAAAAGGTTGAAAGTAGAAAATATATTTGTGGGAAAACCCAAATTGGAAATTGGGTTACTAAAATTTAGTCTTAATATGAGGAAAAGAGAAATCAAAGGGTCACCACCAAATTATGATCTCGATTAGGAGAACATTGGTGGAAATTAGAGACATATAATCGGAGGAAAAACGTAAATATTTATAGGTAGTGATTGATGTCATTAATCACAAACAAGTATAAAATTGAGGTCCTTAAAATCATCAATCTATGATGATTTGAAATACCATCGGTTCAACAAAACATAGGGTATTAGGATAACACATTTTTTACGTTTCAAAATATCTTAGTTGAAATCCCACATCGAAAAATGAATTAATGAGGCCTCTATTTAAAATAAAGAGTGGAATGTATGAAGATTACCGAAAATAACACATACTAGGGTTCCATGTAAGAAAATATGGATATGGAAGAAAAATCTAGCCATCAATTATCTGAGGGAGAGTGGTAGAGAACATGGCTATGAAAAGGCCAACAATCCCAAATCCATAAATTAGTGATGATTTAAGGTACCATCTAGGACAACATTTTTGTTCTATGTTGCTTTTCTTAATATTGAGGAATTTATTTATGAGATTGGCTAAGATCATAAGGAGATATACTTACTTTATAATTAGAGTTTTGTCCATTAATAAATTTCTACCATAAACTCATCTTTCACTCGTAAAAAAAATTATATTTATACTATTCGTACCGGGTTCCAAAATAAACGAATTTATAATTCATCTACCAGATCTTTTAAAAAAACTACATTATTTAATCCAGGACATCTCTTGGGCCAGTGGTAGGTGATACACCCTTGTCGCCTTTCGGTTTCGGGTTCAAGTCTCGCAGCCTTGCCGGACGCGACGGGTTGCCACCCGACCTCCGGGTTGTCTTTTTATGGAAATCCAAAATAATCCAAACTAGAACTATCCAAAATACTTCTGTCCAAACTCACAGTCCAACATTTATAAGGAAGTTAAACATAATATAGATCCTTTTTACCCTGTAATAGCATATGAATACCTTCATCATGTACTACCATATTCCTTATTGATTACATTCATGTTCCCTTATTCCATATAGAATGCTGGATATACTTCATTAATCCAAAAATGTTTTAAACCCCAACAATGATGGAATATACAAATCATTAATCAGCTTCAAGGTAGTCAATAATATCCAATATAATTTATCCAAAATAATCACATATTATTCCAAAATCACTACCTCAGTATCAGAACTATATTATGATTTATCATTCTCTCAACCATATATTTTCCAAAAATTTAACCTTCTATTGAGTCACTTTTCTTTGTTCCACACAATCTCAAGTCCTTAATGAAATAGTACTACAGTACAATCCTTATATACTCCATAATTATTATAACAAGTACATTGTTGATACAACACTCAATTGACATAATCAACATAAGAACTCTAATCATTCCTCTTCATCTGTGGTAGTATCATAACTTGATTATTATCCAATAGCATCATTTGCGGCATAGTCTGATGACTGGGACATAGGTTCGCGTAGTGTCCAAACTCCTTGCAAATGAAGCATTGTACATTTAAAACCATTTTCTTACCCTTGCAGTCACGTACTTTGTGCCCTTTTCCTCCACACTTATAACAAACTCCCATTCCTTTCAGGCAAGTTCCAGGGTGTTTCTTTCCACAGTTACCACATATGGGAAAATTCTTCTTTTCCCTCTTACTTTTATCCATCTTTCTCTCTTCCATCCTTTTCTTCTCTTTCTTCCCTTCAAAGCCATAGGACTCAGTAAACTCTTTACTTATCTTATCAACACATGATATTATTTCTTCATATGATGATAATACATGGGAGACTATTTCTCTTATAAATTCTAGCTTAAGACCATGAAAGATATGATCCTTCCTTCTCTTTGGATCATGTGCATTTCTGGAGTTCTCATTTCTTCTACTGGGCGCCATTTCTAAACAATGGCATAAACTAGATCAGTTTATGAATCAAAATACATAATCCCATACTTATAAAACACTTAACATAAATTGAACTATTTATGGATATAATCCATAATCATAAAAATGTTTTCTTTGAGGAAGTATATACTCATAAACCCTTCATAATGATTTGTAAAGATAGTGAGAGTTATCCTAAGCATATCCCCCCGGAGTGTCGTAACCAAGAGTGCAGCAAGGCTCGTTGTCGTGCACCAGTTCCCGTTCGAGTCTAGCTCAAAGCGGTGTTTTCGGGTTTTACCCCTAGGTACATCTGTGCCAGAGCCGCCTCTACCTGCTCGTATCCAGACAGGGATGTATTGCTCGAAAAACTCACAAAATCTCTACAATACCAAAATTCTAGGAAGTTCTTCTATACTAATCCTCAAAGTTCATCTTAGGTTTACGTGCTCTAATCAGAGTTTATCTAAATCTAGCTTCCAAGGTTTGTAATAAACTTCCTCTGATACCAACTGTAATGCCCCGACCCCAGCTACCCAGAGTCGGTGCATTACTTCGTAACATTGGCATGATCACAAGAAAGATCAAATCTTGAAAGACCGATTGGTTTAGTAGCCTTGGAAACACTAGATATATTCATAGGTTTTACATTACATCATAAAATGAAAAACTACTACAACAACATAATGTCTCCATAATCCACACTCATATCCCCACATAATATCCCTGCAGGTCATTCATAATTTACTTCTTCACTTCCTGGGAAAAATAAAACATATAAAAGGGGTGAGCTCAAATGCCCAGTAAGGATAACAAAATAGCGGAAACTTTCATAAATAAGAATAAACTTTTAAGGCAATGTATAACTAAAACAAAAGCCTTTCAAACATGAACTTTCAACATGGTATGGCATAAATAAAATAAAATAATTCCATTTACTTATTCACATGGATATTCTACTAATCGAATAATCACATGCAAAAATCAATAACCACTTTCATAATGTTGGAATGCATAATGCCAGACTATCATAACCACATAGCCAAGGCCTTGTGCCAAGACTACAAATAAGATTTTGTCAAGGCCTTGTGCCAAGACACTAGTTTGTCTCATGAGACCTACCGATGCATCGAGGAGCTATAGCGGGCTCCACCCGTCACTTATTAAGTCCAATGCATTCCCATATGAAAAGGTTTAAACATAACATAAACATTCGTATTAAAACTAGCATACGAAATGTCAATAATTTCACCATAAACTATGAATGGTATAAAAATAGCACATCCATAGTCAAAAATATCACAAAACCTTCAATACAATATAGAATTTTTGTATCATAATAAATCAACTTCAAATAATCTTAAAATCCATCAAAGGATGTTGACGTAGATGAAATCAAAATTCTTTTCAAAGAAATATATCCTTTTATTTTGAAATCATTTAAGATACATATAAAATAAAACATTTTATTTGAAAATATTCTTATAATCTTGTAAGGAAAGCTTTGAAGATTTTATAACGGCGTAAAATAACCGCACCCACCGTTTAAGTTAAAAAAAACATTCTTACCTCAATTCTGTCGAAAAGGTTAAAAAGGACCTTGTTTTGAAAACAACGGAAAGATTCCTTTATAAACCTCTTATAAAAAGTCAAACAAGGGTATAAATGACTTTAACCCATATTCTTGTAAATAGTAAAAAAAAATTTAAATACATTTTTAAGAAACATGGATGTGGATGATAAAGATATCCCAGTAGATTATTACGTATAAACAACCTCGGATAATGAAGAGATTGTGAAATAACCCTTACCTTGTACTTTTCCTTGGTTGGGGTAGGTTAACCTCCTGTATAATGGTGAAATAATTGTTATTAAATTATACAAGAATCATATATATTAATATGATATCATATATGATCTTTTAACATTGATTTGTTAATAATATCTTAGAATTATCGTCGTTTCGGGTGTTAACTTACTTGTTTTCTTTTGTATGTTTTGTTACGTAAGACATGTATGTAAAGGATAGGTTGTATATTATTCATATACATAATGATATCAATTCCTTAAACATCATTTTTTAAATCATCAAATGATAATTATACTTGAATGGATACGATGGAGAATGAATCTCATCGCGTTTGTGGAGACGGTAGTCCGTACGTACGCACGAGCGACAATATCATTCTTTTGATATTAAAATAATATATAAATGGATGGTATATAATATATACAGAATCATTAACATTTTATTTATATTATTTACATGAGTTACACATCATTATTATACCCATCCAAATAATATTATATTGAATAACAATTACACCACGCCGTGGAGACGGTAAGCCGTACGTACGCACGTATGGTGACATGTTATTCAAAGGGTGGATAGAATACTGAATATGGTTGTACCATATTTATAATAACATCACAGTATATTTAAGATACTGGAGTTATTATTTTAGAATGGTAAGAACAAAGAAAGAGGAAGTGGAAGAAGAAATGAACTTGGAGAAGGGTGGTGAAATCATTACCTCTTCTTCGGGTTCTTCCTTTTGATTTGATCAAAAGGGCTACTTAGGTTGGCTTTCTGATCAAACTAAGGCCTCTAGGTTGTAGTGAGGGATGTTGGGAGAGTATTTGGGCAGAGTTTGGCCGAGCCAAAAGGCTTTTAAGGTGTGGAGAAATGAGAAGGAGGAGTGCCCTTTTATAAGAGGGGTGAGGGGCACCTTTGGAAAAGTTAGAAATATTAATTTATAATAAATTCATATTCGGTTTCTAAAGGCTCAAAAGTTGATTATTAAAAGTTTAAGGTGTGGATAGGTCTAAAACCCCTCAACCAATAGAATTTAGACTGGTTTGGGTACTTATATTAACCTTATCTTTAAGTATTAACTCTAAGTTAATTAGTTTCACTTTTACAATGTCTCTTTGTATTTTTATATAATATGGTTAATAAACTTACTATATACATACCATCGACCCCCAAGTGGTCCATTAATGATGATCCTATCATGATATAAGTCTCTTGGCCTAACCTTAGATTTTTAGGAATTTAATATAAATTAATAATATAATATTTGTTTTAAGAACTCTTTTATGTCAATTTTGACACTATTCAATAGTTGATTTTTTTGAAACTCATAACAGATTGATTACTTCGAAAAAAGTCAATCAAATCAATCCTAATATATCATATTATCCTATAAAATTAGTTTAATTCATTAAAAGTTTCATATTATATTTATTTGGGTATTTATAATATCAATTATTTTAATTTTTCACTATTATAGTAATTACTGCATCATCATTGTGTCATAAATAAAATAAATTATCTAATGTCTAAAAATTATAAATAAAATATCATTATGTAGGAAATCTTTTTAGATTTATAATGAATATTTATAATCTAATCTCCAACATATATAACCCTATGTAACAATTGTTTTTCTAAAAGATATTTGCTTGTGTCATTTTTGTATTCATTTTAACTTAATTAAAATAAAGTGTCATTATCACTTACAAGTGGATCCATGGGGTCCCAAAATTGACACAAAGATGCCCATGGTCGACCATGTATCAACCAATAGGGTTAAGACACGTTTTAGGGTAATTTAGTATTATTATAATATTATTTTTTGACCCTTATTTACCGGATTTACCCTTAACCATGGTAAATAAAATATTTACCGCAGTAATTATTCAAAATGTCTAAAAATAAAAGTTACCTATTTACACAATTTGAACATCCTGATTCCAAATATGGAATCCATTTTCCTAAATTCAAAATACAGAAGTGGCAGAAATTAATTTAAAATTAATTCCCGCTGTCAAAACAAAAAGCGTGTTTTTAAGAGATAATAACTATCAAAAGATTGACACTTGTTTATGTTCGGTTTAATTGTAAAATTATGTCCAATGACCAAAATTATATTAAATAGTAAAAATATATTATAAATATACTTTAAAACCACTCAAATTCATAATTTATCACTATTAATTATTTTGATTAAAAAAGTTGTTTTTAATTAAAATTTAGTAATTTTCACTATTAATCAAAATATGAAAGTTATCCGAAAAGTACCAAAATTTCACCTTAGGCTAAATTTGATATTCCGAATCCAAAAATGAAGTCCATTTTAAAATATAATATATATATAAATTCAAAAAGTAGGTATTACTATTCATAACAGCTAGTTTGATTGGTTACGGTGTGTTAGAACTCGAAGTTGCATACCACACACGCTAATGTTTTATTCAAAGGAAAGCGTACCGTGGAAGCTTGGGATGTTTCATTTTAAATTTTTTTTATGTCTCAATTTAGTCAAAAAGTTTAAAATATTGTATTTAAAAAGGTTTCACTATCAAAAGTTGATAAAAGTGCAATACTGAAAATGAATCTGTTCTTGCATTATGACTAAGAAACTCATAATATGGATTCTAAAATTATAAGGATTATATAAAGTTTAAAATTTATTTAATACTATTCATGACTTCTTTTAATGGATTTTTTTTGGTAAGTCATGGTGCAATTGAACTCAGTGTTGCGTGTAGTGCAAGTTATTGAATTATTTTGAAGAAATAACACACTATGAAATCTTGGGGTGTTACAAAGTATATTTATAAAATGGATTTTGGACATTGTTTTGGTTATTTGGACCCTTAAATTCATGTTTAACCGCTATGTAATCTTTTTTTCAACTTAATCCATGTAATTAATTTTAATTACATTCAGTAATATTTTTGGTCAAAAAATATATTGAAATTATTTGAAATTATAAATTATTCTGATACAAAATATTGAATCCATCTTACCAAATTCTAGTCACATAAGTGATATAATTTAATTTAATATTAATATCACATATGGAATGAGAAAAAAAGTTTTTAAAGTGAAAATGTTCAAATGTTTGAATTGTTTTTATATCAAACATCAATGTGAAATTGATTCTAATGAATTAAATTGTATTAATATATATAATATATCTAAATATAAACTTTTAAAAAATTTAAAATATGTATTAACTATAATAATAAATTAGATGAAAATGTAGTTTTCTATAAAAATTCAAGGTTTTCATTATTCATCAAAAAATGAAACAACTCAAACAAATAACAAAAATTCATCAAAAGTAAATATTTTTATTCCAATTTCAAAAATTCTACTTTTAAAAAAAATTATAAATGTTTCAAAAATTACATTTAAATTATGTTTCCTATCAAAAGGCATTAAATTACATTTTAGAAAAATAAAACATTTATTCATATAATTGGATTTATTATTTTCTTAAGCCTATAAAATATATTGGATGTTTTTTAATTTTTTATTGAATATATACTAAATAAAATTTATGAAAAAAATTCAATAACAAGTAGTATGTTTAAATTATTTATATAAAATGGTATTTGACCATAGAGAAATAGTTTTCGTAGAAAATTAAATTTCATTATTTTCAAAAGGTTCTTATTTTATTTCTAACTAATTGATATATAAATTAATCAATTTATATAAATAAATAGATAATATATTCACACCATAGTTAGACTAATTCATAACTTCCATTCCAATTACTAGGCGGTAACTATAATAATATTTAAATTAGAATATTAATATTATATTGTAGTATAGGTAGTACTCGACCTTGTATGTAACACAATTAATCAATGGATAAAAGAATTATGTTTAACACTATCAAAACATAGTATTTCATGTACACGAAATTTATTCCTGGTGTTGTGTGTAAAATAAATATAATTTAGTGTTTTATATTATTCAACCCAAACTTAGTTCATTCAAATTAATAAAGCTATATTATGTGCTCTGTGAAATGAAATATATCGAAATGATTAAATTAGTTAAAAAAATTTATTTCACAAAATCAATGGGTTTTATAGTGGAGTTGGTTCTTGGAGCATGTTGGGAGTCATAGATTATTCATTTTTGGAGTCTTTGAACCTTTTAGGTTTTGTGTTCCACTATATTGTTGATGCTGATCTTTGTTTCCACTGAGTACTCTGATATTGTTTGGGTTGAATTTTAATACATTGAGTTTTATTACACTGTTAAAATGTATCATTTAGTTGTTGTTTGGTTATGGTGTGCATGGTTGGGATATTTTAATTCTCAAAGGGAAAATCATCCCCTAACTGTATTTAATCCATTGTTATTTATTTCCAACAATTGATGTCTTGGGAATGTTGCCTAAGGCCTAGTATAAATTAGGTTGTGACTGAAGATGATGAGGAGTGAATAATGTTACACCAATCCCCACTGAGAATCCTTATATGGAAATACTCTCTAAAAATCACAATACCAATCTATAATAGATTCCTAACTGACTATCATCGAGAATCAGTATACTAGAATACCACCTTAAGGCCCATATTATGATAAATTTATTGGTAGCCATTACCGTCATACTCTATGATCGAACTGGATAACAACAAATAAATTTTGTTAATTAGAATTCCATTCCAATCTATGTTGAAAACAATATATATATTTTTACTGATAATTTTAATCATTAGAACAAATATGAAACACCATGAAATGGGTATTACAAATAATAATTATGTCCACTATTTACCTACTAGGGTCGGTGCACCTCCCATGCATGAGGACTAGGTCATCAGCCTCACCACTAGATATCTCATTGTTGATCCACATCGACATCCATCATAAGTAATTATATATGAATGTATTCTCAATTGAGAACAATTCACCCAAAAACCAATACATAAAGGAAACATATTGGTTTTTGGACACTTTAATCAATTGCCTCTATCGTAAGTAAAATCACATACTAGAATGCCTATTACCTATGAATCCTATATACCAAATATGATATCTGAGATGCATCTTGCCTTGATCAGACAAGAGTCAAAATTAATTACTAGCCTCTAGAAAATGAATATGATCGTATAATCCATAATAAATATTAAAATACATACAATATGTGTATATCCGAAACAAAAAATCATATTCAAATGTTAAAACACATATAATAACAATAATACAATATCCCTAGAAACTGGGACTTCTCACTGAAACGTGTGTTGTTGAAAAACCCATCAGATATCAATAACAGGTTTTGAAAAATTTCTAATCCTCCAATCTACAATATCCCAAATAGTAATTAAATATTAAAACACACATCTAATACAACTTTGTTACAAACGTACAAATATTTCACTAATTCAGTGCTCTGAGCTGATTCTTTATTAGGCCTCATGCTCTCATCATTTAATTCTAGAGGCTTCTGAATAACAGTGAGGGCCATGGGAATGATAGGTGGAGACTATTCCAACCTATTTGAGTAAAAAAATATAGAAAATAGAGAATGATCAGGATCCATAGTAAACAATAAGGTTGTTTAATTAGTAAATAAATTGAAAATAACATCCAATAATAACTTATGAAAAGATATATAAGCTTAAAAAACCATCATATCAAAAATTGGTCACCCACTAAGCTTACCATACATACATGATTACATAATGGAAATTGAAATAAAAGTACAGGGCTATTCAACTAAATCTATTCCAGACCACACACCCGATCTCCACACACTATCTAACTATGCCAGCCCAATCATAAGAAGTCCACAAGAGTGCCTCTTCATAATTAATGAAATTTGGGCCTCATTCTTAAGAACCATGCATCTTTGATCAACCTAAAAAGAATACATAAGCTCTGAAAGGACACCAATGAGAATATAAATGGTTGAGACATAATCTCTGTAGTACATCCCAACGATGTGACTATTAATATATTGTCATAGGTTCATTCTCATGCAATATGTTCTGCCTAAATGTAACATAACTAAAAACAATAAATCAGATAATGTGAAACCACAACTGATCCATGAGTTCGGGATCCCAGTAAACTAGAAAATGTTCCATCATGTATAATTATATTTATATGAATATATATGTATATTTGCATTCATATACATATATATAGATATTTAAATATACATGAGTAAGGTGATGAAGTAAAATAAATCAACAGTAGTCAATCTTATGGTCTGTAATCTAGATCTCCTAGACGTTATGTCTATGGAAATTGAGTTGGGTATTTTTCAACTCAAGTGGTGTATCATTAAGTTGATCCATGGGTCCATAATCCAAATAAAAAATTCCTTCTTTATCTAGTTCATGAAATGTATCTGCTCAAGATACATCCCCTCAGAGGGATACTCATACTTACCTTGGGGTCCACTGTACTAACCTCCAATAACTATAATAGTGGATTCCATGGATGTAAATATGGAAAACCTATAAAAGGATTTGATCTGGACACCATGATTCTTATTCCATATAAATCTAGTCTAATGTCTGAGCCCTAGGTCTCAGTCCATAGGCGGTCATGACATTACTACTCATATGAACCCTAAGGGTCTGACCAGAAGTAGGAATATAAGGAGATCTCTTCAGTAAGAGATCATTCATAGCCCTCAAGGTCTCTAATCAGGAAGATAGTAGTCATCACTATCATCCAAACGAGAATAATCATATCTATGTTTCCAGTAATGTGAAAAAGCATGTCTAAGACTATGGTATAATAATCGTTATGAGAGAGTGTAATAGTCCCTATCGGCCGAGAAAGAGTAATCATCCATGAGTATAATTAGATTAAGGAGACTGTAATTATTCTCATCACTTGTCAATCATAGGATATCAGAATCATCCTCAACATATTACTATTAATGGTGATAAAAATCATATATATCTCCTAGGATTTTGTAATCATCCATGATTATCATTATTAATGATTCTATTACCATATATCATAATCATATGCTGAAAAGATGGATCCCAGGAAGAACCTATGAAAAAATGACCGCAATGTAACAGTAAAACATACAGTCATAATAGATAGATCCAAGGTAGTACCAATAGATATGTGAGTAAATATTATATGTAATATGTCTTAGAATCCTGGACCTAGGAACCAAGACTAGGAATCCTAATAAATTAATATTTCAGATAAATGGAAGAACATACAGGAACCCCAAAGGGGATAAAATACACATCACACCAGGATCATCAACCACCATGAAGGATAAACCTCTGGATATCATCACTACATCGAAAAAGATTATGTGAAAGTATAAATAAAGAGTGAGGGTGGCAGACTGCATAACCCACCACTACTACCACCACACCATAGGGTTCTAAGCTCGGAATGGGTTCTATGGTGACACCTACCACTGTCTCTACCCCAACCTAATTTACTAGTTTAGGGTTAGTAAAACATTGGGGGACCCACTATGTCCATCATTTCATAACATAATAGTGGTACCCCACTTGGGATCCTCAATAGAAAAGGTTAAAGGGGGAATCCAACATGGGATCCTCAAAATAGAAGTCAATAGATGCATCCTAGAAAAGATCCATATAATAATTTAGGTAATGGGATCCTAAAATGGATTCCCTTAGTAAGAATTTAAATATAGGAATCCTACATGGGACCCTTAGAAACCACAATTAGATAGAGGCATCCTATATGGGATCCTCGAGGTCAAAATTTAGGAAGTGGAATCCCAATGGGAATCCTCTTAAACAAGTAACCTATCGACCCCATGAGTGAACAAGGAATATATCGTATGAGATATGTCTTAAAGGGGATAATTACAAAATCATTTCTCATCGGAGATGGATCATGGAACATATTTTATCAATGAATCATTCTTAGAATCCAATTGAACTCAATTACAATAGGAAGAGCCTCTCCATTTTGGAAAATCTTGAATTTCCCTCAAAGAGTTCAAGAAAACCACAAGGGTTTTCCATCATGATCTTTGCGAAATGATAGTTAGAAATGAATATTCATGGGTCTAATTACTACTACTGGGAATGATGCTATGAATAATAGGAAACCCCATGAAAAGGATAGAAAAGAATGAGTTCATATTGTGTCATCCCAACACATGACGTGTACCTTCACATCCCCACCAAGGCATGTACTTTAGCTGAACATGTTGTGTAAAAGACAAAGTACATAGTGAATTGATCATGTTCAAGGAATATACACTACATTGGGTACCTTACTGTGTACATCAAATGGCTTGGACAAGTATATAGTATGTTCATGTATCTATAAACACTGTACAAACCACAAAGGGTCTATCTGTGTACTTCACACTGTCGTGTGCCCCTATATAGGCTACTTGGCTGGGTACTCGACTACACAGATGAGTCATAGTAAACAACATGTATACAACATAAATGGTGTGTACATATGAAAACACCAACTTCACTAAACAATAAAAAAAATATGTTTTGTGTTCTTAAATTATAGGATGTGGGATCGGGATTCCTGAATGGTAAACCCCTCAAGTCTACTTAAAACCTTGGTTTTACCCTAAAAGGAACATATCAACCCACAGGTGGTACTAAGAAGGACTAATAGGGGTATAAAACCTAAAAAGGTAAATATATAGGGAGATATAGAAAAAATAAAAATTACCTACATTGGGGATGAATATACCGAACCATCGCCTCTTTTCGTGCTCCACAACTACGTCATGATGATCCGGTGTTTCTCGAGCTTTGTTGTGGTACTTCATTTTCTCGATATCTATTTATTTATATCTATATCTCTCTATCTCTTCTCCCATTCTATATCAATCATTTGATGTTGGAGGATCCACCTTGGGGACTACTAGAGAATCTTGGGATGGAAAAGATGAAAATAAAATGAAGAAACAGAAAAAAAAGTAAAAGTAAAAAATGAAAAAAAGTGGCCTCGACCCTCCCCAATACCCAAATTGATTTTATGTCCCACTTAGGTAAAAATACATATTTTTAACTCAATGGAAGAGAAAAAATATATATCTGATTCTCTATTCAAATGATATTTCCAAATTATGCTACAGTAGTAATATAATATTCAACTTGGTAAATATGAAATATTAATGATTCGGATAAAATTAAAATGACTCTAAATTCTACGAAACTATTGTATTACTGTAAAACCCCTAATCTGGAACAAATATATTGGTTATAAAAATCATCAAAGGTCATATTCTATGGTAAATTATCATTTACCCCTACAATCAAACGAAGTTTAAAATTAAAATTAATTCTCAAATTTCTACTCCAAAAAACAAGGGTCATTAAAAATCCAAAAAGGTAGAATTATCATATGTGGATTTATTATATATATTAATTTTAAAGAATAAATTAATGGAAATTAATTTAGGATCTAGAATTTACTCATCACACACTTTGTTCATAGATACACTTACCTAACCCAAGAACTCCACATGGTCCTTCTAAGAGTTTTTTTATGTTCCATTGAAAAAAAACATTAGACGTGGGTTGATTCAAATTGAATTTTGGCTTGTTCTTAATTTTATAACCAAAACCCCCTATGGGAATGTTTTGATTACAACATTTTATTGTCTTTATGATACTCTGGAAAAACACACTATATGGGGTATTTTGGTATCTTAATAGGTAATATTATCATGGGAGTTAAGAAAATCCTGCCAAAGGGATAGTCTGAGTCGAGGTTTCAAGATCTATGGGAATAATATAAGATTTTACCATAACTAGGTTTATATTTAGATGAAAATTTAAATTAGTTAAAAAATTTAAGAGCACTGCATAGATAATACTTTTTTCAAAACAACAATAAATTTTTTTAAATGGATTTTTTTTGATAAAATTAGATTGATCACCTATAATTTTCATAGAAAGAATAAATCATAAGGTATCAACCCTTAATTTGATAAAAAATAAGAGTAAATGGTAAAATTTGAAAATACACTAGAAATATAAAATCTCTTCCAAAAAAGTCATGGAAAATATAGATATTGGATGAAAAGATGAAGAAATAAATGAGGAAGGATAGCCTTATAACTCTTTATTGAAGTATGTGGTATTAGATTTAAAAAAATGGAGGAGATCTCCCAAGGGAAAATGGGCATAGGGGTGGCATAAATAGGGGATATTCAATGTGAAATTATAGAGAAAAAATATGTATGAATCTTATAAGACTATAGGGGGAAATGGAAATTTTTTCTCTTTTGATGATGTACACAACATGGTCAAATGGTTTGGAAAACTATTCTCAAACTGTGTAGACTCACTATCTAACGTAACCACCACCTAGAATGGTTATATTAAATTGCTTGATATACTATGCACCAACTGTGTGAATCCCCATACATTATTTTGGATAACAACATAGTTTACCTGATCCCCTCACATGGTCAAATAAAACTATGAACCTTAAAAAATAAGTTTCATGGTTCAGGGTGCATGGTTAACACTAACCATGCTCTAACCATGTGCCCGAGGATGTTTCTTCTAAAACTAGGTTTTCAAAACAGGAATCTATTAGGAATTATTTGGCATTATTAGTCACCTCTCAGGCTTCAAACCATATATAAATAAACAAATTTATGATCTACAACTCAATAAATGTTATTCTGAATCATAGTTTGTGATTTAATTTTTCCACAAAATGGAAACTCATTGATCCTCTACAACTCATACACGTGTATGGAATACATGATTTTACACTCATAAAACATAAATGAAAATAAGGTATAATTTATCATTATATTAATATTTATATAAATTTATATCATTCAATTTTTTAATGAGTCGCTATTAAAAAACCCTACTCCACCATTGGGTAGTGTGAGCATAGTTTCACAAATGAACCATAACTTCAGCTCCTTAAATGTTTCTTCAAATTCATCAGACTATGGGAACATGACAACCTTTTGAGTTAAATTGGTTACTAGATTAGATAGGCATGAGAAATTATTCAAATTTTTTTGATAATATCAATCTAATACAAGAAAACAGTAGATCTTCATCACTATGGATATTCTAGGCTAATGGCTAATAACATCCATATTTGATGGATCCGCTGATATATCATATATTGAGATTATATATAAAAAAATCAATAATTCTGTATCCAAAATTCAGACTTATTAAATATTTCACACTGTTTCACCTTCCTTCGGTTCATTAATACAATCCCCATGTTATTTTAATGCTCTTCCTTTCCCTTGAAATCTATAAGTACATCATCTATAAAGACAAAAAAAGCTTCTCAAGGTAATATTTAGGGAGTCTATTCATTAATCCATGAAGATATTAAGGGTATTATAAATACCAAGTATCACCAATCTAAATTCATAGTTCCCATACCTATTATTGAAAATTATATTTGTAATGACCAAAAAAAATTTAAATGATATTTGTTTTTGAAATAAAATTTTGTTACATATTTTATAATGCTAAATAAATAAAAAATAAAGAGAAACCAACAAAATTATATCTCCTTGAAAATGATCTTTACAATATTCATCTATGCAACTAATTAAAATTAAAAACATTACAAATGAATAAAAAATATAAAATAGAACAACTAAAATGGGAATGTATGGATCACCCCAATCGGATTAAATCATCACCCCACCTCAAATGCATACTAAAGGAAATAAAATTTTACATTACCAATCAACATATTATGAATTAATATTATAACCATAGGGGTCAATTATAGTTAATTTTCAATGAAATTATGATGTGGTATTCATACAATAAATGGAAATGTAACTATTAGGATTCAATTGTTATTTGACGGTTGGTCACATAAGATTGTTGGTCATTATGACATTTTTCAATATAGATGTCGGAAAAAATAAACTTATTTGATAATTTTATAATCCAAATTATATTTTATAAGTGTTAATGAAAAAGGATAATTGATATAGAAATGAGGTTCAATGGCCTCTACCAGTAGAGTTGTGCAATTTAAAACCCATATATCTGAACAAGGGAGGGGTATCATCACTAGGGTTCACTCGTAACCAAGCCAAAGCCATGCATTAACAATTTAATCTTGAATGAAATCACCTATAGGGAAGTTAAAGTTAATAGAGATTACAACATCGTTTATTTTAGCAGAGCAATCCCATGAAACTTTTACTATCACACAGCTCACCCTTATGGCATATGCGGCTACAATAAGGGAACATGTTTCCAGACTATAGTTACATAAATTATAAATTAATTTGTATAAATAAAATAATTAATATATAAATTTATTTTAGAATTTTTTTTCATAATATAATATATTTTAATTTAGATGAATTTGATAAATTTATTTTTGTGATGAAAAATAGACAAAATTTTATTTTTCTATAAATTATTTAAAATTTTATAATAAACACAAAACAATGAATACTATTTTATAATTAAATTTTCTATTAAAAAAACTATCACCTAAATATAAATGATAATATTATTTTATAATAAGAATGTTTTTATAATATTTAGAAATTTGACCATGCCTTAAAAATCATTACTATTAAATAAATATAATTTTTATATTTAAAAGATTAAATTGTTATATTTAGAAACATTTTCTAATAAAATACACATCATATTTCAGATAAGCACATTGAATTTAATTTTGGGTGAATTTATTGGAATTTTATAATATACTATAATTTTTCTATGAATAGTAATAATGTAGTTTTTAGTTTTTAGTATGTTAATGACTTCATATTTATGTCAAATTGATGTAATAATTAATGAACCATAATTTACGACATAAATTATGTTATTTAAATAATATTAATTAGTATATTATATTTTAAGAATTTTCAAAATCATATAAGTGTCATTCCAAATTATAAAATAGAAACATTGATTTTAAAAACATTACTATATGGAAACATTACTTTTCTATTCCAAAAAAAATAATAAATAAATATTCTTAGTTTTTGGGGGTCAAAATAACTCAAAAGTGTCCCAAATTTCCAAAACCATGAAAAAAATCATGTCTAAGACCATGGATTTTCATTTTCAACAACCTTGTTTTTCAAGACCTATATTTGGAAATTATTACACATTACCCCCACTTTACATAAAAGTACCCACTTACTTATCCATTTTCTTTCACTCCCAATCCATCATCTATTAATTTATAGTTATATTTATTCCCAATGAGTCCCCCAAGGTATCCTCAAGCATCAATGTTGGATTCCTTATGATCTTGGACAAGATCATCAAGGTAAAAGAAATCTCTACTTCTCTTTCTATTCAAGTTCCCTATTTATGTGGTAAGTCTTCTAATTGTAAAACATAGTTATTTTTTCCCATTATATGTCATCCCATTATTATAATGGTATAATTTTATCAATTGAAGACTTTTTTTCTCCTACATTTTATACCTTTAAAAAAATTTTTTATACCAATAATGTTGCTGAATTTACTTCCAAACTTTCTCTCCTTTACATGAAAAAATACCATTTATTTTTATTTTGTGAATACCAAAATGCATTCTTTTTCCATGGATACTTACTTTTTTTAAATGATTCCTTCATTTTGGGATTTACATCTATGAATCCCACATGTCTATTTCATGGGATAAATATAATGTAATGATCATGTATTTATGAACCTTTATATGACATGATTTTGATAAGAAATCCATCCTTTATTCAATATGAGTTAATAATGAAATTATTTATTATGATCTATGTGGATCCCATGAAATTCACACATTTGATTAGTTCTCCCAAATAGCACTACAATGCATAGGGTAAATAATTTAATCTCTAAATAAGATATGTTTTTACGATACCTCGGTGAATATCCTTGATAATATTTATTTATGTCACCTTAGTGATAAATCTTAATTATATGACAATGAACGTCTCATTAAAATCTTTTTGCAATATTTCAGGGTTATGATTAATGTTCTTATTATTTTTTATGGATCTGGTTCTTTTCTTTTAATTATGGTTCATGTTCTTATTCATATGTATCATGATCTTATGCTTTTTATCTCCCTTTCATATTCCCTTGATGGGCTTCATGCTCATCTATTTCCATTTATATATGTCCCTAATATATTAGAGGTAGTAAAAGAGGCATTAGTTGAATCCTGAAAAGTTTATTTTTGTAGACATTATATATATTTTTTGTGTTTTTTTGTTATGTATGTTATTTCCATGAAACTAAACATTAATATATATTTTGTTTACAATATTAAATTAATAGTTATGAATTAAAATAGCAGGATTCCAATGTTGGTATGAAATGATGGTTTTGATATTTGTGGAAATTATGACTCGAAAACTTTTTGAAGAACCCTAGGGACAAGTCTTGATATAGTACTTTGTTATGTATTAAGTAACTTGTTTCTGAACAAATAAATTCCTATCTATATACAATAAGTGGATGTGGCTCTATAATATATGTTCCATGTTGTAACACCTAAAAACATCACATTGAGATAGACTCAAAATGGGAACAGGTTATTGAAAATGGGCCATACTGAACACCTAGTTTTTGAAACCCATGGGATATTGTTGGTTAATCATAGGATTTTTATGAACCATACTGAAATATATATAGAAAATGTAATTGATATTATAAGAGATTAAAAAAATATTTAATCATGATGTTTTATGACATAAACACCCTTTAAGATTATAAAATTATCCAAAGTAACATTTTTATCACAGAGGTTTTCTTATTTAAAAAAATTATGAGAATTAAAAGGAAAAATGTAAATGATGAGGGAAACAGATGATGCACAGATGAAGTTACAATGGTATATGGAATGGAAAACCTCATGATGATGATGAACAAACTAATAGCATTTATGAACAATAACATGAATCAGGCTAAGAGACCAGAATCAACTCAAAGGGAATGACATTCCTTTCAGTTATTCATGTGTAAATGACCACAATATTTTAGTGTATCTACTAAACCATTGTTCTTTGAAAAATGGATAAGATCTATAAAAACGATGTTTTATTCACTCTGCAGTTTAGAGATAGAGAAAATAACCCTATCAGTATACTACTTATATAGAGATGTTGATCTGTGGTGGGAACTTACTAAAAAAATGAAGCCAATAAGGTAAAATGATTCTATATAGTGGGAAGAGGTTGGAGAAATATATTTCTATAAATATTTTCCCCGTCCAATGAGAACAAAAATGGATGAGGAATTCTTTGAACTGAAGCAGAAGGAAAATGAATCGGTGGGAATCTATGAGATAAAATTAATAAGACTTTCATGATAATCCTCTAACATTTTTACGGATACTAAAGGAAAGGTTGATGATTCTTTGGTGTAATGAGACCCCATATGTGTAGGAATATTGAAATTCAATACTATGAAAACTATGAGGAGATATTGTGGATTCCTATAAAAGTTGAAATAGAGTTTGGAGAGATGAATTAGACATATAAGTATAATGAATATAATAAGGAAATGGATAAAAAACATGGAATAATTGTGAATATTAGAGAGTATGAAAGAAGGAGAAACCACACACATACAAAAAATGTGGTTAGAACCATTTAAGGAACCGATTACATAAGAGTGGAAAGTCCAACAGGTCTATAGTAGATGACTATATAGCTCGATACAATTGTGGTGAAGTGAAACCAAAACATCATAACACTAATAAAAATGGGAGATTGTATAGACCAAATAGGATGTTCAATGCTTCCAGTGTGGAAAACATGGTTACCATTCCAATAAATTTCCAAATTAGAAGATAATGGGCTTAAAAGACCACTATCCTTAGCATAGACCAAGAGAGAAAGGTCGATCATTTTCTACCATTAAAACTCAAGGTGAGCCTCCAAATGATATAGTAGCAGGTACACTCATTGTGATCCCAATATTATAAAGTAATTTGATTAATTTTTGTTTAATAAATTTCTAAATTTTATCCATGTTTTCAAAGAGTATAGGATAAATCCCCGAACTACCAGAAGTAGAGTTAACACTTAATACTTATAGAGGGATTATCCTAGAATCAATGGTGTATGTAAATTCTATTATTCAATTTTTTGAGTACAATATCATTACAAAATTATCAATAATTCCCTTGGTATTATTTTAAAACATAATAGGGATGGAATGTATATCAATATATAATTCTATGATCATTTATAGAAGAAAAGTTTTTGGTAGTCTCAAACATAAAACATACAATCATTTTTAAATGAGTGGTATCTTGACCTAAGCATACTCTAGAAGAACCTCTCATTGACTTCTTTATAAATATGATCTGTTAAGTGGGAGAATGAAATTAATATATAAATATAGATTATGATAACATCATTTTTGAATCCTTTTATTTAATCTCAAAAGCATTGTCTATACCTACCTAATAAAGGGAGGAAGAGTTCTCCATTGAACACATACTTGGATCTAAGTTGATATCAAATTACCCATATAGAATGGAAAATATAGAGTTAGAGTAATTAAAGAAACAACTTCTATTTCTTATGGATAATTAAATTATCTCACCATGTGTGTCTTTTTGGGGAGAAAAAGTTCTATTTTTAAAGAAGAGGAATGGATCAATGTAGTTATTCAATGATTATATAGAACATAACAATACGTTAGTGAAGAAAAAGTACCCTCTCCCAAGGATTGGTGATATATTTGATCAACTTTGTGGGGGATAAATTCTTGTCAAAGATCGAAATCTGATATAGGTATCATTAATTGATGGTTAATAAATAAGATATTCTAAAGGATTCCTTCTGAGTAAGATATAAATATAATGACATTGTATTCCCTTCATCTTGACTAATTATCCTTATATATTTATAGTTTTTATGAACATAGTCTTTGTGGGATACCATGATAAATTCTTAGTAGTATTTACTGATGATATTTTGATATATTACAATTGTTTTTAGGGGTATGAGGATCATCTAATAGATATTTTGGGAAATCTACGGAAGGTGAATGTTTTTGAAAAATTTAGAAAATGTGAATTATGGTTACAAAAAGTATCATTTTTTGGGAACATCATAACCAATGGAGGAATATTATTTGAACCTATGAAGATAAAGTCTTGATAAGAGTACCCTCATCCAATAATGGTAACATAGATTCATTGTTTCATGGTTTATCAGAACATTATAAGAGGTTTGTGAAATGTTTTTCATGAAATTGTAATATACTAACCATGTTAACTTGAAAAGGGTTTATGATCATCTGGAAAAAAAGAGTCTGAATAAATTATCTAATATCTAAATAAGAGATTGGATACTACACCATAGTTTAAAAAACCCTCTATATGAGAATGATTTATTAGTTATAGTAATGCATCTCTAAAAGGGATTGGGTTCATCCTCATGGAAAATTATAGGGTGATTTCTAATGTATCTCAACAGTTAATGACTCGGTAGTAATATTATTATATGCCTGAAAAAGAGATATCTATGTTTATTTTTTCCCTAAAATTATTAAGGCACTACCTTTATGGGGAGAAATGTGATATATAAATAGACCTCCAACATTTTAATTATATATTCATGTAAAATGAATTGAACATGAGAAAAAGGATATGATGGAAATTTTGGTTGACTTTGACTATTTGATTCATTATCCCCATAGAAGAGAAAACAAAGTCTCTACTTTATTAAGTTGGAAAGTCCATATTTTCCTCGAAGTGCTGAGGATTAATGGATATTGTCTGATCAAGGGCCTAGTAAATTTGGAAATGTGAATCGTAATGGAAGGGACATCATTATCATTATCCCAAATGATTTCTCAACCATAATTTTATGAGAAGATAAACAAATATGAAAGAGAATATCCTCTTTTACAAAAGAATATAGAGGATGTGAAGAATTTGAATTTTCATGAGTAAAATATGGATCAAGAAGGTGTATTGAAATTTTAATACAAGGTTATGTGTGCCATCCATCTGAGATTCAAATAAGGATCTGATGAATGAACATCATTGCTCTATATTATGTAAACATCCTAGATGAACTAAAATGTATATGGTCCTTCACAATCACTATTGGGGGGATAACAAGAAAATGGAGATTCCAAACTACACTATAAAGTTCATGGTGTATCTGAAAGTGCATGAGAAGAGAAAAATTCTTAAAGGGGTATTTAAAACACTACCCATAAGAATATGGAAGTGGGATAATATCACAATGGAATTCATCACTAGTCTCCCAAGAACATCCCGTGGATACAATGTGATTTGGGTTGTAGTGGGTCGACTGACCATGATTTCCAATTTCATCTCTAATTGAGAAGATCTCTCTCTAGAAAAAATTTCAACAATTTTCGTAAAGGGATTAGTGAGTTTGCATGAGGTGCCACTTTTAATCATTTCTTATCATGATCCAATGTTCAAATTTAAATTATAGAGATGTATTCAAAAAAATCAAAATCAAATTGAATTCCCTCAATGCCAATAACCTCCAAACCAATGGAGAATCTGAAAAGACTTTTGAAGCCCTCAAGGACATGCTGAGAACATGATCCATTGAATTTAAAGGTGGGTAGGATCAAAAACTCCATTTAGTTGAGTTATCATTCAAAAATAACATCCACTGAAGTATTTAAATTCCACCATAGGAAGATCTATATGTGACGCTATGTGTAAAACATACTTTTTGAGATAATGTCATTGAGAGGAAATTTATAGGGACCGATATTGTTTAGTAGATGATAGAATGGGTTCATGCCATCAAACAACATATAAAGGTTTCTTAGAGTCGGAAGGAGAGCTATGCTAAAAATAATCCAAGGGACTTGGATTTTTATGTTGGGTCATAGTTTTTCATTTAAATATCACCATGGAAGTGTCATGTGATTTTTAAATAAAGGGAATATCAAACCTAGTTACATAAGCCTTTTTAGATCGCTAATCACATAGAATTCGTGTCCTATCATCTTGTAATTCCACTAAATCATCCTAAGGTTCATGATGTATTCAACATATATCTCTTGAGAATGTACATACATGGTCTCTCATATGTACTAAATTTGAATATGGTAAAACTAGAACATTCCCTCTCTTATGTGGAGTAGTCGGTGGAGATCATGGACCCTAGAGATAAGGTTATATTCAACAAGACAACCCATATCATCAATGTGTTTTAAAGGATTGAAAAATCAGATGAATCGATAAGGAAACTGTATCGTCTAGGATTTCCACCAAATCATACTCATTTTCATGATATATTACACATATATCTCTTTTGAATGTACATACCTGATCCCATATATGTACTAAATTTAAATATGGTACAACTAGAACATGGCCTCTCTTATGTGGAGTGCCTGGTGGTGATCTTGGACCTTAGAGAAAAGGTTATATATAAAAAGACAACCCATATCATCAAATTATAGCAGGGGAATGAAAAATATGAAGAAGCGATGTGGGTACTAGAGGAGAAAATGAGACATAAGTACCTTCATATTTTCTCAACTGAGAAAATGAGTTGAAATTTAAGATATAATGATTTTTAAGGGGGGAAGAATATAGCATCCCAGACTTTTTTAAATGATATTTTTTTCACAACTAAATGTTTGAAACATATTATATAATATTGTACATGTAAAAAATAAAGATAATCTAACCGAATTTCATATCTTTAATAATGATCATTACATCAGTCTATTATGAAACTGATAAAAACAAGAAAAATTATAACTGGACAGAAAATATAAAATTGAACATCTAAAATGGGAATATATGGATCATCTCAATTTGGTAGAATCATCACCACCACTTTAATTCTTATAGAAATAAAACAAAATATGTGTAAACCAATAAACATCTTAATAAATTGAAATATAACTTTATGGATATATTGTAGTGAATTTTGAACGAAATAATGACATATTATTTAAAGGGTAAAGGGATATGTGATAGTTGGGATTTGACCATTATATAACCGTTGGTCAAATATGACTTTTATTCAAATATAACCATTGGTCAAATATTACTGTTGGTTAATATGATTTCTACTCAATATGGACATTGGAAACTATACAATTGGTTGATAGTTTTACCCATAAAATTAGTGTCTAAAATTTTTTATGAAAAAGGATAGTTTATATAGATAGGAGGATTGATGGCCTCAAAATTTAGAGTCATTTCATTTGATAACAATTTATCTAAACATGGAAGGGTGATATCATCATTGGGGTTTTCCCTTGAAAAATCCCAATACAATCATAAAAAAGTGAAGATTGAATGAAGTCAACTACAGGAGAAGTTCAACATAACCGAGACTAAGACTTGATTGATGTTTGCCAAGCCACCCCACAAAACAATGACCATCACACACCTTACCCGTAGGGAATATGTGTGTGTAATAATGGGTTACGTGTCCATACCATAATTAAATAATGTGAAAATTCGTCTTTATAAATAAAATTTTCACTCTATTAATTAATATTAACAATATTTGTTCTTAATAAAATATATCTTTAATTGTGATAAATTTGATAAATTGATTTTTAGACGTAGATAAAACATAATTTTATTTTCCTTATGAAATGATATAAAATTTTACCATAGAATAAAGTATTTGGAAAAATATTAGTATTAATAATTCTTTTTTGTTCAAAATACTCTATCTTAAACATAAATGATAAAACAATTTTATAATGGCCTAAGTAAATTTTTATAAGTGTCATAAATTTTTTATGCCTTTAAAACTATTGTTTTTAAATAAATAATGAAATTTATATTTAAAAGTAAAACTTATCATATTTAGAGAATATTATTTGTAAAATATTCATTATATTTGAAATAATATTGTCAAAATTAGGTTAGGGTGAATAAATGTGAATCATTTAAAATACATTAATTTTTCACAGAATAGTAAAAATACAGTTTTTTGTTTTGGGTATGTTTTATGACTTCTAATTTTTGTCATAATGATGTTATAATTAATTAACCACAATCCATGATCAAAATTATGTTATTTTATTAATATGAAGTATTTTAATTGATTTTAATCAATTTACAAAACCTATAAGTGAATTTCCGAAGTCTAAAATGGAAACGTTGATTTTAAATATATTAGTTTTTGGAAACCTTACTTTCCATGCGAAAATATGTAAAAAATTATTCTTGGTTCTAGTGACTCAAAATAACATAAAAGGTAACCTATATTTCTAAAACAATGATATAAAATATGGTAAGGCCAATTTTTTTTTTCATATTCCATAACCTAGTTTTATATGACATATATGTGTAAATTATTTAACAATTCATATGCTTCTCTTATAAATATCCACCCATATATCCATTTTGTTTCACTACTAATCCACCCTCGATGATTTTATAGTTATTTTTCCTCCCAATGAGTCCCCCAAGGTGTCCATAATCGCCCATGGTTCTATTATGCATGATCTAGGATGAACCCTTCAAGGTAATGGATATATCTACTTCTCTTCCCATTCAAGTACATTTTTTATGTGGTATGTCCAATAATTTTCAAACAAATTTTTTTTTACACTTTCAATCATCTGATTACTATAATGGTTGTCTAGTATCACTTTGGGGGGTGGATATTTCTCCCTAATTTTACCATTTTATAAAAATCATGTTTTATACCCGTCATAATATCAAATTTATTTCTTAAATTTATCACATTTACATGAAAAGTTATTATTTATTTTTCTTATTGGAATACCCAAAAATCCTATTTTTCTGTTTGTATTCCTATAGTTTCAAAATTATTCATTATTTTCAGGATTTACATATATTAAACCCACATCTTTTCATGGGTTAAAAATGACGTAATTCTCATATGTTTAAGAACTTTTTTTTTCCTTATTTTGATAAGAAACACATCATTTATTATCCATGGGTAACTAATGAATGGATTTATTATGAACTGTATGGATCACATGAATTTAAATCATATGATGGGTGCACCCTAATAGTTCTCCAATTCATTGGATAATGAATTTGTTGTCTGGAGATGATATGTTTGATAATAAATTGGTGAACAACATTAGAAATTTTTATTTATGAATCCTTAGTGATAAACCATGGTTATGTATATATGAATGTCTCATTTTAATGTGGTATCCACATTTACATGTTAGGATTTATGTACTTATTATTATGTTACATCTCTTGCTTAGGTCATTCTGTTGTGCCTGATTTTATTATTGATAAGTCTCATGATCACAAGATTTTGTCTCCCTTTCTTATTCCCTTGTTGGGCTTCATGATCATACCATTCTTTTGATGTATGTCCCTAAGATATCTAATGTAGTAAAAGTAACTTATGGTGAACTGATGAAGGTGTATACTAGTTGACATAGAAAATTGTTTTAGTTTATTGTGTATTATGTTCATCATTCCCAAGAAAAAAACATTAAAATATCCATTGTTTGTACCATGTAATGTAATGTTCTGTAATAAAAATTTTGGGTTCCAAAATCATGGGTTTTTTCACCATTGAAACACTATTTATAGAATCTAGATCAAAGATCAATCTTGGAAAAATTTTGAACTCCTCTTAATTTATCGAACACATCATCAATATGAGATATATGATATTTATTCCTGATCTTGATTTTGTTAATTTTATAATAATCAATGAATAGCCACATTGATCAGTCATTCTTCTAAACATAATGAATAGGTTCTCCCATGGGGACACACTAGAAAAAATGAATCTCATATAATGGTTGTCATAGAGTTTCCTTTTCAATTCCCATAACTTAATCATGTCCATTCTATATGGAGTCATTGAAATTGTTGTTTGGCTAGGTATAAATCTATTGAAAACTCAATTTAAATATATCTTGGAGTATTTTGATTATCTTTTAGAAAAAATTATGAAGAATTATTTTCAAACTGAATTTCATCGATAGTGAGTCTCCAAACCACCTCATATAAATATAATCTTTGTATACAAATCAAAACCTATAAAAGATATTTAATTTCCATTTAATTTTTATATACTAAAATAGACATATGATCATAGGTTGGTTCAAAAATTAAAAATCTACATAAACTATACTTCCAATAAATATAGTTATCATGTAAATAAATATAATCAATGACTAAAATAACTTCATATTTAACAAGAGTGGGAATAATGAGATTAATAGGGAACACCGTCCAAAAAGCTTCGATTAGAGATGAATCGTAGAAATATGATTCAATAATTGTAGCATTAAGAGTTTTCACTAATAATTCAACATCTAATTGCGGATGTGGAAAATTGGTACCCTCACCAAATTCCTTATATATAAAATAGTGGTTAAATCTAGAATCAAATAATACCTATTCATTTATAAAGTTAATAACACATACACCATTTCCCACTTCAATCTCATAACCCAATTAAAAAGTAGATATTTTATGATATTTCATTTTATCGTTATGATTAAGAGGTATTTGACATTGTTCAATATTATTTAACTATATATGTAACCTGTTTTTAGTATAATTATAAGACTCCTTAAATCTAAAAAAATAGATTTTGTATTGTTCATTCTATAGAGCTTTCTCTCTATTCCCATAATTTTCAGTCTTCTTCAAATTACTTCATTATTTGTAATTTTTAATGAACATACTCTCTACAGTTATATCATTTAATGGTCCTATTAAGATTTTTTTTATTTTTTTTCCCAAGTCTATCCAAAAGGAATATTTGACTTCTTCAAACCATGTTTTTAATTATAATAATTTCCATTAAATTCCATAAATCGTTTCATATGAAATAAATGAGATTTAGGGATGATTGTAATATCCATTTATACATTGAGATCATATAAAATGATATCTTCATAGACACAAAATTATTATATGGATTGTTATCTTAGTGTAATTAGTTTTATGCTACTAAGGAATTGAATGATATTTCTTTTAGTTTTCCATGATAATGCCACATGCATACAAGACAAGGATTAGAAGATTTAGCTCATAGGTACATATAGATTTATAATACTTCTCATTTCTGTTATGAAATTCATTATCCATTTTTATATAAAGAATATGAAGAAAGTAAATATCCAAAAATAACCTTCAAAAAATATTATCACTCTATAGAGTCAATTTCTTCTTATTTCATTTTATTCTTGATGGGATTACACTATTGATATGGATCCCCTATTAAATGATAAGAAACCAAAAAAAAATTCTCTGAGTACTATAGTTTGGAAAATACATTTCATAGGTACTGATCCATCTATAAATAATTTTATTATCATTGGAACAAGTAAAATAATGTGGTTAGTTCTTTACAACGGAATCACTATTATATTATTCCCTACATTTATCATTTAGGAACTCAAATTGTTTCATATATTGGGATGGTTAAGTAAGAATTGTATTAAATTTTTTCATTTTATCTCCCAAAACATTTATTTTCTCCAAATGAAAATAATTTTACTACTTATCAAATTTAATGTTAACATGATTTCTATGGGTTCCATCAATTGTCTAAAATTGAAAAACATATTTTGGGAAATAATAATAATATTGATAAATCGTATAATCAGGAAAAACTAATTCAATTGATATCTACATCCTGACACTATATTTTTAATCATTGAAACCTAAAACTCAAAACGGGTTACCTTTGATCATTATCTATTCAAATACATCGTCAATGTTCATAAATTAAAAGTGAATTGTCCCAAGAATATTTATCAAGACTATGTAACTAGGTGTTCATCCGTTGGACCACAAATCATGCCACGATGATGATTGTGTAAATAAATAATTCACCCAATTAAGAGTTTTACACCTAGGTGCATCTATTACACAACTACATCAGTTATTCATCATCCTAACTGGGATATACGTTCTAGGGAAACCAAGAAATATATAACATACCAATTATTTATGATTTTATCTTATCCCTAATATTATACCAATGTTTTTCAAAATTTTCTCTAATCCAAGTCATTATAAATAAAGGAACATTAATTTAATATCAATAGAGGTGATCGAAACAATAAAAATATAATTATTACATTTTCGTAGATGGATGATCATTAGTTTTTGACAAAATACGTTCTAAAACAATTAATTTTGTGTGTGATTGGAATCTTATATACATAAACAAAAGGTATATAATATATAATCATTAACTACCTCTATATTCATAAAATTTAGAACCCTTCATAGACATTTAATTAATAAAAACATGATTCATGTCATTGGTAAAGTGAATCCTAATAAATGGGTAAACACAAATGTACAATAAGGTTAAAGAATTAATATACCAATATATAATCATCATTAAGTAATAACATAAGAAAAATAATATGAGAACATGTGAATAACATTTTAAAATCATACCCAACATTTCATATATCATAATTAGGATTCATGGCCTAAATAATGGGATTCATAACACATGAATAATAAAGTAATCAAAGAACATAATCCATGAGATTAAGACATTAGAATGAGATAATTTTATAATATAGTTTCATAAATTACAAAATAATCATATTCATTTAAATCTTATGATATGGAGAACCCTTAATACATTTTTCAAATTCCAATCTTGGGAAAACAACCTATATATCTTATTTGGTATTAAGATAACCTCCAATGTGTCCTTGTTGGGATTGGTTCATCCAATAATTTACCATATTTTGGGATTGGGATAACTTCCCTTATACCCTTTGATACCATAAAACAATAATCTTTACCAAATTCACCAATTATATATATAATGAAACCTATAGTGAAATAATCATAATCTTTACATATATATACAACAAGATTAGAAAAACATTTATCATTTTTTCATTGTTTTTAAAATTGAAAATAAAATCAGTTTTACCAATATTTCATCATAAAAACAATAAAATATCCAGGGAAATTATAATTATTCTACCATGTGATCATATCCCTAGGGAATAATAAGTAAAATCAATTAATTGTTTCATAAAATAAAGGTTCCTTTAAAATATAACTGAAAATTCTCATTTTCAAATCAATTTTTCAGAATCTTAAATTTTCCAATTTTTGTTCGAAATAAAGTTCTTTCATGACAACCATGGAATACTATAAATGGAAATTCAATGTAAACAGTATTTAGATGCTGGGAAAACACATTTCTTTTTTATATGTTAAAAAATATTATGTTCTTATCTTCGGTTAAAAGTACATAATTTGGAAGGAATTAATAAAATATCTTTTATAATTTTTTTTATAAAAAATGAAAATGGGTTAAGATGACATTAATAAATCATTTTATAGTTCTAGAATCATTATTTAAAACAATTTAGATAAAATATGTACATGTAAGAATGTGTTTCTTAACTGAATAGAGAAATAAAATTATATTTTCTTAAAAACATACACTCTAGTATTTGAGTACATATTGGGTGAAAAATGATGGGAAAACATTTAATATATAGAAATAACTATTGTAGAAAAAATAAAAGATATTTATGAGATATGAACTATATAATTTTATAATAATAAATTTCATAATAATAAATCCTAATAAAAGATCTATTAAACATAAAACCCTTACTGTTTCGGTAAAATAGTTATCATAACCCCCATAAATGAAATAAATTATAATATTATTTAAAAAACATTAATATAAATTGTTTATTTATATATATTTTCATAGTACTATTATATTCACCAAATGAATGAAATAATCGGGGAATATAGTATATGTCTCATAGAAATGAATGTGAGACAATAAACCCTTATTAGAAGTTTTAATTTCATTGTATTCACTCTAAAATCCTTCATAATAAATTTAAATTAATTATAAATATATTCTATAATTGTATTACTACTTTTAATACCATATATGGTTTACTTTTAATATCTTATAACCCATTAATTGATAATTCATTATTAATATTTTGATATTCGGTGATAACAGTTTTGTTATTCATGTTTGTGATGTCCATGAATCATGATCATTGTTATATATTATAACAAATGTTTATAATTACATAAATATAATATATATTAATTATATACAAATTTATAACTAACTTTAAAATATAGAGATGTAAAGATAAATAACATTGGTTATGTAGACGGTCACTCATACGTATGCATGAACACTATTATAATTTTTAATAGAAAATAACTAAATAAAGATAAATAATATTTTATAACGATAGAATCATTAATATATCTCAAATATAATATTTATTTATTAAATACATCATTTTTTCTTTCAATTTATATATTTTATATAAAATTGAGAATATCACTATGTGGAGGAGGTAGTCCACACACATGCACGATCAATACATTCATTGCACATTTGATAGAAATGAGGTGGAAATAGTTCTTAAATGATCATATTAACATATAAGTATATTGATGATCTTTAATTCATCATTTTATGAGTGATTATATTAGTTTAAAATATATTTATGAAGAAATAAAATTGAATGAGATTCGATAAGATAGATACCACTTATTTGAGAGGCTGATTTTGGCATAAACCTTAAGACTTGAATTATTCATCTATGTAGAAGATAGATGGATCTCATATAAAGGAAATGAATTGAGGAATATATTATAGGTTTTATTATTCTCTCAATAAGAATAAATTTTTTTCAATAATGGAATAGAAGAGATTCCCTTTTATAAGTGAGGGAGATAATAAACCTTGAATTATTTAAATGATTTGAATAACATAATATGACTCCCTTATTAATGTAGAACTAAATAGAAATGAATTAAGTTTTAAGATAATAGTACTTCTAAATATATTCAATTAAAAATAATTATTCTACTTTATATGGAATTATTACCCTTGTCTCTTAGTTAAACCCTAACCCCGGAAAACATGCTTTTACCATAAATATGGTACCAAATTTTCACAATTTTACATTTAATAATGACCAAAAATTAAAATTCTCTAATTAAAAAAATTTTACATCCTGACTTTAAATGTGGAATAATTTTATTTATAATTATAATTTATGTGACTATCAAAAAATCACTTTGAAATAAGTGCAAAAAATGTATGAAAACACCATTTTTTGTAAAATTTATTTTTATGCATACAAATAAATTTTACTTTTATTCTATGCCTACTAAAAAATATAAAATTAATGGTAAAATAAATTATTTAATATAATATATACAGATTCCATTAAAACCATTAATCAATGTTGGATCATTTTATTTTTTTAGACAAAAAAACTTTTCAGATAAAAATGAATTTTCTGAAAAGTAACACTTTTACATTTAAATGATTATTTCATCATTCATAAACATTAGATATAAATAAATATTTATGGTTATTAATTTATTAACATATATTATAAAAAATTTACATTTAAATAATTTTACCATAGTGAAAAATATAATTTTTTTTATATATATAAAACAAGAAAAAAGTAAACTTTTTCTAAAAAACATTCATTCAATCGGTAATTGATTTTATTAATGTTGATTGATTATAAATAAATTTATATAATTAAAAATGTATTTTTTTGATATGATTAAAAGTACAAATACCTTTGAATCCAATACATAAGTTATAGAGGTATTTTATATCACAGGTTCATATAGACCCAAAGTTACATGTAAAGTAGCCTATAGAATACCTCAAGTTTATTTGAAAGGAAATACCTCTGAAATCAACGGGTATTACAAAATGTATACATACCCTGAGAGACACAACCAACCATATGTTATATTATATACATAAATTATATCTAAAATTTCATGTTAGTTAAATAAATGAAAACTATACCATTCACAGGTAGATAACATAAAGTCATATTTAAAAGTAATTAAATACACTTACATTTTCAAATAGTGGAACTACTCAAACCATATGAAAATCAAAAATGTTAATCGCTTAAAATATCTACACATCCATCTCAAATAGGATCATCATGATGATACCTTATGATAACATTATTCTTGATACATCACATCTATTTTCATATAATAGGATGCCAAGAGCTAGTAAAATCAAGTTAGGCCTTAACCAATGGTATCTATATATAATAACCTTGCACAAATGAGTTTATGATAAGTAAAATTATCATCAACCATTGAAATAATCATAAAATGATCATAAATTCACCCAAACAGACACTTGTGACCCCCTTACCTACCTCAACCAAGGATAACGTTTGATTATTTACCCATTGTTAGTCATAAATGTATATCACTAATCCTATCAATGTAGATGTTTTTTACATTGTGTTGTATTAAAATCAACAGTTTATAGATATTTAATCATCCATAAATGTTAACTAAAAATATATTCTGCATAACACAATCCACTTTCTATGTTAAATAATTTCACATTTTCAATCATTGGCTCAACTGCCCATTAGAACCCAATGTGTGGATAATAACCTTCCTTCATCATATCTATCACATAATCCCTGATACATTCCATATATAAGTTGAGAATCATTATGTGAATGTGGGATATCAATCCCCACTAAGATCCCATGCCCATAAATTATTTATCAGTGTATTTGAATGATGGTAAACACTATCACCACTATGTCACTCAACCAATAAATGATTTTCCAACAACCATTAGTAAAAAACAAAGTCATTATCCTTTATAGGTATACAAACGACCCATGTATTCCCCACCCCAATGAGAAAAAATCTCTAAAAACCATGGGAAATGTCTTAATGGACCACCATATCCACACAAAACAATGGTCAGTTCATTCCACATCACTCTGTCAAACCCCATCATCGCATCACCAATGCTCAACATCACCAAATCAAACATGGTTTACACGGATCTTCGTTCCACGGAATTTGATTATCCGTCCCAACCCATGGAAATTAATATATAATACTTGTTATAGTGATTATTAAGAATTGAGATAAAAAATAATAAATACAAACCCTTACAGAAAAACCATTATTTAACATGACAGATTAACTATAAGAATATCTCAAAATAAATAGAAAATAAAAAATGTTTCTATTCTAGGTCTCCCAAATGAACCTACCTGGACTTGATTTTCGCATAACACACAAGAAAATATATATATTTGTAGGATTATATACATTACATAAATTGATTAAATTAGACTCCATTAATCGAGAATCCTTATATGATTCATCTTTGATTGTAAGAAATATGAAATCATGTGAAACCCCCAAATATAGAAATATTATTTGGAATATATTTGAACAATGAATAAAAAAATTGATTAATATTAAATGTTGAGCCTTACCCATAGTGTCTCCATATAATGAACTACATAGGTACGTACATTAAATGGATATAATCCTAAATGGGAGAAAAATTAACTAGGAAAAATGGATAGATAGAATTCCTCTTGCTACTAGAAGAATGTCTCTAAAAGATACTTCTATTTACATTAGAATATACTTTTAGTTTCCTAATTAAACATAAAGAAAACCCAAACCATAACACCATTACTGCTTAACCTTCTGATATCAGTGTAAAATTATTCTACTAAACTACCCTAAATGAAGTACCCCTTGCATCACAACATGGAAAACTCCAAAATTTCAGACCATAACATTAAATTCATTACTTATGGATAAATTTCTATGTGACAAATCCTTTCAGTGTGTAATGAATCTCACTATGAACCTTAATATATTATAGCCTCAAATTTGGTTCACCATCCATTGACATGAAATAAATATTGTTTCATAATATTTTCTTATTGAGAAAGTTAAACCAACTACTCAATATGGAACATGGTTGTTGTAACACAACATCATTAATTATTATATGAATGCATTTCATTCTAATGAAACTATAGAATAATAAACATAGATTAATCCATATATCTAATTAAAAAGTAAATAACCATGTTTTACAAATTAAATTTGATAAAATGAATATTATTTTTTAATTAACTATCAACAAATTATTTTATTTAGTTTTTTAGAGATTTAACTCATTATTTTTTGGGGTAAATAGTGATAAATATAGATTTTACTAACACATTGAATTTCACATCATTATCAGGATATAAAAATGACATGAAATTTTATGAAACTATTACAATGAATCAAATATATATTTAATAATTAATACAATTTAGTCAAAAATATTATATTGAACATAAAATACATTCAGAACATTTTAGAAATCTAATATCATTATTATGAAAATGAAAATTAATTTTTGTTATTCACTTTTAAACAATTTCAATGAATATTTCAATATATTTTTTTAAGACCAATTATTTTCCTTTTACATAAAATAATCCAATTAATTACATGGTAATAAACATTTTACATGATTTTTTCTAAAATTATTTCTCTTATTAAGTGTCCATTTTTC
The DNA here is from genome assembly GCA_963277665.1 of Viscum album. Lineage (NCBI taxonomy): Eukaryota > Viridiplantae > Streptophyta > Magnoliopsida > Santalales > Viscaceae > Viscum > Viscum album. The sequence continues at coordinate 327,941,173 of OY728121.1, forward strand.
TAAAAAAATATTATCTTTGATTCATTTTGGGCATATAATAAAAGTTATTTCCACCACATTAATGAATAAAATAATATAAATTATTCTATATTTTTTCTTTTTCATAATTAATATTAGGTAATTAGCTCATCATAGGTTTTGGTTATAATGAATAGTGACTATCTTAAAAATGAATCACATTTGTTATGGTTGAATTGAGTAAAACTATTTAAATTAAAGTGATAATGCATTAAGATATCACAGAAAAATTTATTAAATATAATTGGTTGTTCATATTTAGACCTTATAATTATTATATTTTAAACAATTAATTTTTTTAGCCACAAAACCTGTGGAATAAATATAATATGTAATTATGTTTTAAATATTTCATGTTTTCTTACACCTAAATTATAAATGGGAACCTCCCCCATCATTAACCTAAACATAACCATCCCATAATCTCAACTAATACCTACACAAATATATTTCCAACATCCTTAGACAGATATTAAAGGTTCTAGTTTTCCCAAAAAAACACTACAAGATGGATTAAGGTGTTAGAGAAAAGAGATTACCAAAAGAAGAGGTATATGTTCTTATCATGAATTTTCAAGTTCATTTCATATTAAATATCATTATAATCATCAATAAATATATTAATACAATTTCATTGAAATATTTACATTACATATTTTTTTAATATTAATGTTACATTATGTTTTTCACCTTTCCATTCTATGAAAAATGAATACATCGCTCATGAATGCATATGGACAACCGTCAACACATAACGTTGTAATTAGTTTTTCATCACTACCTAACTTGTAGGGATATAAATAAAGAATTTATTAATTAAAATTATGAATATAAAATAATTATTATTATATAAATATAATATAACTTATTCGATATTACCCTTCTATATATTATAAAATGATAATGAAATTCGTTCATATGTGTGGACTACCACATCAGTTAAGCGATTTGAGGCATTTTTATGATTCCACTATTTAGGGGGAGTTAAAAAAGTATATAAAATTTAAAAAATTATATCAATTATATTTATTTTTTAAAAATTAAGGAACCATTTAATAAAAACATTAACCATGGTTAACAAACAAAAGTAATTTGGGAAAAATTGATCGAACAACCATAAATAGTCAACACAAGGAAAATGATTCAATGAATTTATGTAATGGATTATAAAATGATCTCAAAAAATAGAATTTTGGTGAAAATAGTTCATGAAAAATTATATAATAAATATTAATTAATTATTATAGAGGATATAATGCATCGTACCGACCAAGAATCCAAATTAATTGTTTTCAATGCAATTCCACTATATTGATACATAATTTATATTATACATCTAATTTAATTTATATTTTGTATATAATACCCAAATGAAATATATTATTACTATTTAATTTTAATTAATGGAATTTAAAAGTTAAATTATTGTTTTCCCTTTTAATGGGCCTGGATTCAAAAGCTATTAACTCAGAAAGGGTTCATTTTACAATGTGATTATTTTTTCCAGATTTTTATTGTTTAAATTTATAGTGGAAGACATATATTCCCTTTATTTATAAAACAATTTATATTTATTAAATAATTTTCAATCTATGTATTTTACATATTATATTTAAAAATTTATTCTCATTGGTACACAAAAATATTGAAATACTATTTTTTAATAAAAACATACCATATCTCTCTTATTTGGGTCCAAAATTTTTCCCTTCAATATCTATATACCTAAATTATTTTAAGGAAGACTTAATATAACATTTAATTATCAGTAAATTTTTTCTATTACCTTTGATAGTAAAAACCAATGTAATGTTGTAATAAATAAATTTTATGATCCTATTCATTATAATACTATTATGTAATTTTTTATATAAAAAAGAAAAATATTCTAACAAAACTCTTCTATTTTATGGTTTTATTGAAAAGAGTAATTTATAAATTATATAAATTTAATTTGAAAATTTTAATTCAATTTTTCAAATCATAATACCATAATTTAATTTGTTGGAAAATTTAGGATTTTTGAAAAAATATAAATTTTTTCAGGGAATAGAGCAAAATTTAAATTAAAAAAAATATTTTTTTCAATAAATTAATCAATTTAAAAGTCAAAATATATTATATATATTATTTAAATTGAGATAATAATTATTCATTAATATTAAATACATTTGATATTTTTTAAATGAATTTATATTATATTTTAGTATATGTTTTTTTGGGTTTTAAAATAGGATTTTCTAAACATTGATTAAAAAAGCATAATATGTAACCATTTAAATTAATCAAAATAATCCATAATGAATAATTTTTCAAATAAAATGTATAGATTATATATAAATTATTAAATTATTTTTATAAAATATTTTTTTCAATCATAGGTGTAATACAAAATCATCCTTTTCATTAAAAATACTCTTCTGGAAAACCTATTTTTTCACCGCATCTCTGAGTTTTGATATAAATTTAATTTATCCACATAGATTAACTAAATTTGGTAAAATTTATCCCATAGTTTTAATTATAACATTTTATGTTTCATAATAACTTAATCATTATTTTTTACATTCATGAATACTGAAAAGAGTAAAAATTAATTACTGTAGTGAAGGTAAAAATGAGTTAATTAGGGGTAAAATTAAAAAGATAAGGGTTAAAATAAAATATAAAATTATATAAAAATATATAATATGGAAATACTTAGACCTTATTCTGCCTATGTATCTATTATAATCCCTTTGGACCCTTTTTCATTTTAAAAATTTTGGTACACATTTTTCATTTCAAAAATTACAATTGTCCCACTCACCTCACTTATAAAAGACCACTAAATATCCTCAGTTATTCACACCCCAAAAAAATATTTATTCATAAAATACCTACACAAATAACTTCCAATTTTTTTCTATCATCCTAGAATCTATTTTGGTTTATAAATCAATTCATGAAATATAATAGGTATATTCCTAAACAGGTTGTCCTAGAATAGGTAAAATTCCAAAATGTTAATTTTTATTTTATTTCTTCTTCTATATAATTAAAATTTTATTATAAAATAATAAAATTATACTCCATGAAACGATATTTTATTATATTATTTTAATTATATATTTATCCATCACCTCTCCCCTCAAATGGGAAATGATAACGTCGCTCATGTGTAAGGTAGACTACAACCTTTTGAACTGATGTAACACATTTTCATTCAACACCTCTCATGGTTTGGTATAATGAAAGATAAAAAGTATATATTTGATCATCATAAAAAAAATTATATAAGTATATTCATTATGTCATATAATCCTTTTTTACATTTCGTTCCATAGGATATATGATACCGTTGTTCATATGTATGGTGGGCTATCATCATTGAAATTGATGTCAATCATTTACAGTAACACTTTATAGGTAAGGTAATAAGGAGAAATATTATAAATATATGTGATATACATGGAACCATTATTATATTAATAAAATATTTATCATTATAAAAATATAATATTTTATTTTATTTCTATCTTTTCACTCACTAAAAAATGACAACAACATTCGTGAACATGTGGACTATGATCATCACGAATCATTGTAACTCACTTTTCATCACCACAAAAAAATGATGACATAAAACTATATTTAAAATAATATTATGTTATATATTATATTATGATCATTTCTTATAGATATATTGTATTTACCTCCTTTCAATAATGATCTTTGAAAAATGGAAATGTTACTCAAACATATGTATTACCGATAATCTCCATGATCGAAAGTATTTAATTTCTCAAAACCATTTTTATTTATTAGTTATAAAACTATAATAGTTTTATTATTATTAAAATTATTTCATGATAAAATTTTTTGATATGTTTAAACAAGAATCTGTTTAGCCATATTCAACCATCCGAAGTCATTTTAAGAAACATACACATAATATGGTCAAACGAATTTGTTCGATAAAAATGAATATGAGTTGGTAGTAATACAAGAGGGGGGGGGGAGAATTTTATATTTAAAAATTTATATTAAAACATTTAGGTATGGTTTTAGTTTACTATAACTAAAACAATTCACAAATCCTCTTATAAAATAAATCAAAAGATAGGACTTACTATTGGTTTGATGATATGATATAATACCACTGGTTAGGAAACAATTGTATTTAGATTGAATAAAAATACTACAGTAATACAAATTGTAAATTATTATACCATATTGCATATAAAATAAATACTGAAATTTTAAGCTGTAATTAAAAGAATTACAAAAGAATACAAATAGAAAGTAGAAATAAAAGGATTTTCTTTATATTACAACAAACAGTAGAAAAGTATAAGTATTATAATTATTATATCACAAAGAGTAGGGTATCCGTTCTCCTTGGATAACAAGTATGTCTTGACAACACTGTTAATACATCGATATGATTTTCAACACATCCTTCTTGTAATCCTTGCAAGCCCTTGATTTTACTGGTAATCGGCACCTCTATCATTCAAATGCTTTAAATCCCACAATAAAATGATTTTTTTCACCATCAGCCTATCACTGAAATCCCACTATTGTAATCACATGATTAGATGCACAAAGAAAAAACAAAGAACTTATTGAAATAAAAAAAACTAACAATGAGTCATTCATGTTTTTTAATTTCAATGATTTCACACAAAGTAGAGAGAAGTCACAAAATCTCTCTCTAGAACATGCAAAAAGCTGATGTTGATCAAAGTCCTTTTCTCTACTTAAAGTGAACTCTTATTTATAGGCCATAGGCTCCAATGGTCATATTATCTCCAATGGTCATATTTCTCAAAAAAAAAAACATAGAGCAACATGGAATCCTAGCATTATAACAATCATATTGAAAAAAAACATGAGATCATTTTGATTAGTTTATAACTAACTCCACGAAAATATTCTGGTTAAAATAATAGGTATAAGAAACTGATAACATGAGTACGATTGATATAAAACATGTGTTTTTATAAATGAATAAAATAATCAATTTGATAAAAGAAAAACATGAGTATGGTTAATATTTCTCAGTGAAATGTATAAATATTACTCAAAGTGAGTTTTATGCACAAAGTGAGTACGATGAACAAATTAAATATGGTAGAAAGGTTCAATACGATAGGCAAAGTCAATACAACAGGTAGAGTCCTTACGATGAAAATAGTCAGTACAATAGATATAGTCAGTACAATGGAAATAATCTTTACGATGGATAGATTCAATATGATAGATAGAAAAAAATGTATTCAAAGTAATTTTATTATTTGAGAAACAAGTATAAAGTGATTTGTGATTTCCAAAACAAAAGTCATAAATGTCAAAATAAGACGTTTGACTTAACAATCTACCCCTTTTGGAAAGCACAAAATGAAACGTAAAACCTAGAATGAAATAATAATCTCCCCCTGAGTTTTGTAAACTCATCTGGATATGATATTGAATAAAACTAACTCCCCCTTTGGTATACACTTTCTTAAGAATAGTATTCTTAGATTTTACTTGATTTAGATGTATTACAATTGAGTATGACGTTAACAATTCTCCCCCTTTTCAAAATATTATCCCCCTTTTATAAAACATCCACCCCTTTTTGGATTACAAAAATAATAGGGTGGTCTTAAGTTTCCTAAAAATGTTAGAGATAAAAACAAAATGTAACCAATGGAGATGAAAACATACATTTCATTGAATTATAAAATATCTACAATTTTCAAAACAAAAACAATAAATAAATATACAACAAAAAAATCTTGTTTTTTCTCATTATTTTTCTTTATTGATCAACTCATGAGGAATGACCTTCATCTTCTTTATCTATTTCTTGTCTTCTAAGATAGAATCACCCTAGGATTTGAGAAGTTCTTGTTGGTTTGCAAAATGTTGATCTGGGTTTTTTGTATTCTCTTTTTGAATTCTGATCACTTATTAAAGAGTATCAATTATGTATTCCATATTATTATTTTCTTGAGTCAACACAATATTTTGTTTTTTAAACAAATCTATTTCATCTATGAAAGATTAAACCTTCGAAAAATTTGACTGGAAATCATTCATCTTTTCTTGAAACTTTTTTATTGATGGAATATCAGCTCCATGGTTTTTTGATATATGATTCATCCTGTCAATAGATTCCTTGTCTAGCTTATTAAAAGAAATTTCAAGATGATTTTAAATCCTACTTATGTCTTCAATAGATTTATTATGTTCGTTCATGAAGATTTATATTTTGTATGACCATTTTGTCATCTGGTTTAAAGCCTTCATATGAGAAACTAAACTATCACTCAAAAAGTTGTGATCATCCTCTATTATCATTACACGTTTTGTGTGATCTCTTACAGAACCAAATTTATTCCTTTGATTGTATGTAATGAAATAAATATTTCTTTATATTCTAGGAAGTTATGGAATATTCTTCTCAATTCACATTAAAACATGAACAATGCAATCTATTTTCTTCAAGGAAATTGTATGTTCTGAATTAGTATCATTATCATAAGATTCAAGTCCATTGGATCAACTTGAGTCTTCATCAGGATATTTACCTTTTTCTTTTCTCGTTTTCTTTTGAACACTTTAATCTTTTTGTGGTCTTTATTCTTCTACCTTTTCATATATGACAATTAATTTCTCGGAATGAGAACTTTGAGCCCACTTCTTAATAGGGGATAAAATTATATCTAATGGGGTTTCTAAGGACTGAACTGGTGCTTGATTGACATGAGGATTCTACAGTTGTATTTATTCTCTTTGTTTTGTAAGGTAATATTATTCTATACCATTCTTAGAACTATGAAGATACTCCAAAAGAAAGTTATCTTCTTCTTCTTCACCTTTTTATTATGAATCTGATTTAATAACTTCTTGTACTTTTTGTTTCCCTTTTTCTTTATCTGAAAATGTCTATACAATGGTTCTTGTTGATCTACTTCTGTCAGTTGGGAACTTTCTACCTCCACACTTTTTAATATTTTGGAATCAACAAAATATTGAGCTTTTCTTTTCAAAATTATCTTCTTCTTCTTATCATCTTGTAGATTATCGTCTATTCTTATCTTCTCGGCTAGAGATTCATCTGGATCAAGACCAAATTTAGGAGCACCTTCTTTTCTTTTCTCATTATCCTTTCCATATGTGGCTACAAACTCTATTCCCTATTTGGTTTTCTTCATAGTATTTTCATTTATTTGAGGATCTGACTTCTAAGAAGTTATAAGTGATATAATTGATTCTATTAGAAGTTGACCCGATTGATTTGGTGTCAATTATTCCACATCATTGATGAATATTTTTTATTTTTCATAAAAACAAACATTCAATTTCTTTATCACATACTTACTTTTCCCATAAGCCTTCCTCTCTTTCAATTCTCTATTCTGTGGAATATAACAAAACTTTAATATTTCTAGAAAATTCTTTTTCAGAATGGATGGATACATGATATGATAAGACTGATTTCTCCAGAATTCACAATTTTAATTGTCTCGAAAATGTAACCCATGAGATTTACCATTCTCATGTTTATAAGATAATCTAACATAAATATGTAAAAATAGTAAAGAGTTTCTCTATCACCATTCCCTAGAATTAAAAACCATTGAATCCAACGGACATCAAACCCGTTGTCTACAGAGACATGGGATACTTTTCATTTCTCCACATCAATAAAAAATAGTGACTTTTCATATCTTTCCTTATTAAATGTACCGACTTCCTCAGGTATCCTATCATATGGACAAAAGAAATCTCCTTATTTCAGAACGTTGAGGACATGTGTTGCTTGTTTTACTAACATAGTAAACTTTATTTCATAGAAAATGAAGTTAATAATCATATCCTAATCAAAAGAAATTGTATTGTAGAATTCTATATCCTCTTAAATAATAATAAGATCCTGAGATATTGGTTACTCAACAAAAAGATGATCCAAAACATGGAACAATATAATCCTTTTGATTATTGAGTCATAATTGTAAATGAAATCTCGATAGACTAACCTTTATCTGAAGAAATGAATTTTTGAGAATGTCTTTGAAGACATATCAGTAGGAGTGTTGGTAGAATACTAATACATAAAGATTATTAGAAAACCAAATGATCATATTGAGTCTTAAGTAGAGGAGAAGAGCTTCATCAAGAATCTTGAAGAACCTCTGTGGTTTCAAGAAGGGGGTCCTCTATTTATAGGTGATTTTTTATAATCGTTGGTCTTCTATGGTTGAGATTTGAAGATAATGAATCCAATGGTGAATAATAAAATATGAGCTTAAAAAAATAAAAAAATGGAAAACAATAACACAAAAAAACAATACAAAACAAAAAGAAAATGCACCTATCAGAGATTCCAAGTATGTTGTTGGTTTCATAGTATTATGAATATAAAAACATAATAAAATATAGAAAACAAATAGTTGAAATAATGAAAAGAAAATAAAATCTAACATCAAAATGATAAAAAAGAAAGTGAATATGATTTTTATTCAAGAAAATAGAAAACAAAGTCATTAACAAAGGTTTTAAAGATGATGGAAAACAAATTCATTACCATAGTTTTTCAAGTCGATGGAAAAAAAATTCACTACCATAGGTTGTCAAGATTATGGAAAACAAATTCATTACCATAGGTTTTCTAGCTGATTGAAAACAAATTCACTACCATAGGTTTTCAAGCTGATGGAAAACAAATTCATTATTATATATCATCAAGCTGATGGAATAAAAATTCATAACCATAGGTTGTCAAGACGATGGAAGACAATAAAGCAGATACACTAGGTTTTTAAGGCAAAAGGAGGAAACTACATATTTATAAAAAAAGGAATCCAAAAGACATAAAACAAAAATAAACCAACTAATGAAACTTATAAAACAAATATAACTCTTTTCTTCATAAAAATATTGTATAATATAAAATAATGAATATTAACAACCAAAATAATAGATAAAGCATAAAAAAATTCTCCCCTAGGAAAAAAATTGTTGTATTGTAAGGAGAACTGTAAAAACAAAAAGTAGATGTGAATTATTAATTTAGTGTAATAATTCCTATAATCTATTCAATGAATTCAAATCTATTAGAAGGTAATGGTTTTGTAAAAATTCCAGCACGATTTTATTGCATTCCAATGAATTGTAAAATAATATCTCATTTTTTGTGTGATCCCTAATAAAGTGATTCCAAATATCTATGTGTTTTTTATGAGAGTGATGTTCATGGTTTTTACTTAATGAAATGTCACTTGTGTTATCACACAATAATTTTGTTTTTGTAAAGCTCATACCATAGTCTGTGAGTGTGTGTTTCATCCACAACACTTGAGCACAACAACTTCCAACTGCTACATATTCAGCTTCTGTAGTATTGAGTGGAACTGAGTATTGTTTTTGGAATTACAAAGAAACTGTAGAATCCCTTAGAAAATAAATTTTTTTAATGTAATATTTTTATCTATTATACAACCACCAAAGTTAGCATCTGAGAAACATTTTAATTCAAAATCATTTCCAGAAGAATAAAAAAGTCCTAAAACCAAAGTACCTTTTAAAAACAAGAAAATGCTTTTCACAGCTTTTAAATGGGATTTTCTGGATTTTAATGATATCAAGAACATAAGAATACAAAAAAAATTAAGTCTACATGAGTATATGTTATGTATAGTAGAATTCTAATCATGCCTCTAAAAGTATTTTGATCAATTGGTTGTCCAGCCTCATCAAGATGAAGAGTGTTTGAGGTTCCTATGGGAGTACTAATACTTGTAGTAATTCCATATCAATAATTTTTGAGTAAGTATTTCATATAATTATGTTGAGATATATAACTACCTTCTAGTTTTTTAGAAATTGGTAAACCAAGAAAGAATTTTAACTCACCCATCATACTCATTTCAAACTCATGCTTCATTAGATTCGCAAATGAATCTATTAAAGACTTTTGAGTTGACCATAAAATGATGTCATCAATATAAATTTGATCAATAATAAGTTTTTTATTTTCATCCTTTATCAAAACATTTGGATCAGATTTTCCTTTAACGTAATTATTTCATAACAAAAGTCCTATTAATCTATCAAACCAAGATCTTGGGGCTTTTTTAAGTCCATAATGTGCCTTGATAAGTTTGTAAACATTTTCAAGATGTTTTGAATCATCAAAACTAGGGGGTTTTTCTAGAAATAATTATTTTTAATCATATACATTAAGGAATGTACACCTGAAATCCTTTTGAAAGAGTTTGAAATTAAATAATACTGCAAAGGACAATAGAATTATAATATATTCGTGTCTTTCTAAAAGATCATAGGTTTATTCGTAGTCTATGACTTCTTGTTAATTGTAATCATTAGAAACAAGTCTAGATTTATTTCTTAAAATGATACCATTTTCATCGTATTTGATTCTAAAACCACATTTTACTCCAATAATAGATATATACATAGGTTTTTAAACCACAGTCTAGACATTAATCCTTTCGAATTCATTTAGTTTATATTGAATTTCCTTAATCCAATCTTCATATCCTAAGGAATCACTTGTAGTTTTTGGTTCAAATTGAGATAGAAAATCCAGACATTCTATTGCAATTTTAAGTAGTTTCTAGTCCTTACTGGTTGATTTACATCACCAATGATTTTATCTCTAGGATGATTACTAAGTAATAAATGATTTGGATTTTGAAAAACATGCTCATCAATATAAGACAGAAATTCTTCAGGTTTAAATATCTCTGAAACAATATCATGAGTATTTAAAATGTTTGAAGAATCCTCTATAGATTGATAATCAGTTTTGGGAAACAGATAAGATGTAATATTTTGAGGATTTTTGAAAATAAAAGGATTTGTTTCATAAAACATAACATTTTTTGTCTTTTCAACAACACAAGTGTTTTTGTTAAAAACATTATATGCCTTAAAAGTGGCGGAATAACTTAAAAATATTCCTAAATAATATTTCCGTGCAAACATATAAAAGTTATCTTGTTAATTTATAATAAATACTTTTCACCCAAACATATTGAAGTATGAAACTTTTGGTTTTCGACCAGTCCATAACTCATAACATTATTAATTAAGAAAAGATCGAATTGAAACTCGATTTATAGTATAAAAAAGTAGTACTAACATCTTCTGCATAGAAATGTTTCGCAATTGAGTATTCAGTCAACATGGTTCTTGTTATGTCTTGATGAATAATATTTTTTCTTCCAAAACACCATTTTTTCTGGAGTGTTCTTGGTGTAGAAACGTTATGAGTAATACATTATTTACTACAAAAAGATTCAAAATTAGAATTTATAAATTGTATTCCACGATCACTTATGATAGTTATAAATGGATTGGTTTTCTCATTTTTAACTTTTCCAATAAAAGTTTTAAAGAATAAAATGTCTTTTAATTTTTAGTGAGAAAATATACCCATGTAAAACTATTATAATCATCAACAAAGACAAATAAATAGTACTTGCCTCAAATAAATCTAGTTTGTATTGGACCAAAAATATCTATATAATCTAACAGCAATGCATCAGTACTTTTAACTTCACTGACACATTTAAGGCATGAATTATGTTGTTCACTATATTAACAAGAGTAAAAAACGTTAAAAGAATAAAACCAAATTAATCTAGATCTTTAACATGTCCATTCTTATATAGTTCATAAAATTTCTAAATTTTTTATATCGATGTCTTCTATGCCATAACCTTGATTAGTCTTCTATTGCAATTAGACAAGGTAAGTCTTGGCTCATAAGGTCTTATATGTTCAATGTGTAAACATTCTCATGCCTTTGGGTAAATATTATGAATTCATCCTTGGAATTATGAACTAAAATTTTATAATTCCTAAAATTCACAAGGTAACAATTATCACATATTTGACTAATTCTAATTAGTTTGTCCTTAAGACCATAAAAAAAGAAATTATAAATCAAAATTTTTCCATTGAAAATGATATAACCTATACCAAAAATCATTCCCCAAGCATTTCCTCCAAAGGTATCTTCTCGTACTTTTGTCTTGATAAAATTTTCAAAGAAGTTTTTGTTTCTAGTAATGTTCTTGAAACATCCACTATCCATGTACCATGTATTGTTATTTTTTCTTGTTTTTTTCAGAAACAAACAACATTTAATCTTTTAAAATCCAAACCAGTTTGGGTATGGAAACATTAGAAAGAAAAAATTTTGTATTCCACATTTGTTTTAAAAAGTGATCTTTGTGGAAACATAAATATAGTGTTTTATTTAATGTAAAATTTCTTTCCCAATTTCCACCACATTGAAATTTTTTGAAGAATGGATCTCTTGGGGGAACCCAATAGTTATTATTAAAAACCAGTTTTGAACAAGTATAACTAATTCTAGAATAATTTCTTAAAGGATGAATTTGAGAATACATTTTATCAAACTTCTTTTTCCTAGTTTATTATTCTGATATATTTTTTATAAGATAAAAAATCATATATTTTAGTTTGATGGAAAAATTATTATCATCATTTGTTTTAGTTTTAGAATTAGGTTTTTCTTACAAAATAGTATTCTCAGAAATCATATTACTAAAATCATGAGAAAGATTGTTCATTCCAAAATTCATTTTCTCAAGGTTTTTAGAAATAATATCAATGTGAAGAGTTTTAGAATCAAAATATTTATAAATATTTGACACTTATCTTGATAAAATATCAATCCAAGTATTTTCTTTCTCATGTTTTCTAGAAACATTACAATTTTCATTTTCTAAAAGTTTTAAAAATCTATAAACTTCTTCATAAGATGGTAAAGAATTATCATTCTCAGATGAGGTTGTTTCTTCATCATAAGAATAATCATTATCAGAACTGTGTACCTTGTCCATTAAGCAAGGATAAAAAGTTTTGGCAAAAATACCAATATTCTTATGATTTGAGATATCACTATCAGAAGATTATTTAGAGGAATAACCTCCAATGGAACTCCAGGAGTCATTAACATTCTATAATTTATTTTCATTGGACTTCCAGTATTTCTTCTTATCCTTCTATAAATTTATTTCTTTTCTATCCTTTCTCTTCAGCATTGGACAATCAGGACGAATGTGTCATGCTCTATTACATTCATTACATGTGACTTCAGAATCTTTCTTATCCTTGTTACCTTTTGAGGTATTCATATATATATATTGGAAATGATTCTATGAAAAAAAAATTCTCATTATTCTATAAATATTTTAAGATCATTTTCTTTCTACTCAGTATCCCTATTATATAACAATAGTTCAACCTTCCGATATATTGTCCTAGTTTTGATAGGATATTGAGACATGGTAGGATTTAATGTAGTAGTAAATTATACTCCACCATTCTTCTTTTCCAAATTATCTCCATCTCTCATAAGTCTTCCATAATATTTTGATAGAGTTACAAATAAATCTTAAAGAGTAAGATTATTAATATTTCTAGATTCATCAACTGTATTAATCTTAGATTCCAATTCATTCGGCATATTATCTATGATCTTCTCAAAGAAAAAAAGCATTTTCTAAATTTTTCACTCCCATAGCTTGAATGTAGTTAAAAATTGTCATAAATATTTTTTGAACCTTAACTACTAGTTCTCCATAAGGAAATTCAAAATCATGATAGTTAACTCTTAGCATAACTATTCTTATTTAAAAAAAATGGATGTAGAAAAATGTGTAATCTCCAGTTTCTACCATATACTAGTTACGGCTTCACATGAAGAGAATTAACTGTAAATGTTCCTGGTCATAGAACACAACAACGAATTCCATACCTTGTAGTTTAGTTGATATTCAAATTTTTCTTGGGCAGTAAAAGTTTTGTCTTTTTTATATGGAATCTTATATTCACATGTGAGCATAAAAAATATATCTACACCAGTGTTTAGGATAAAATTATTCATTCGATCTCTCCAATATTAAAAATCATTACCATTAAAAATATGTGGTCTTGTAGGGTTAATATTATCAATTGAACCAACATTCATCATTCCTTCCATCATAAAGAAACAAAATACTTTTTCCATAAATACATGTTAATGTATTTTAAATAAAACAATGTAAATAAAATATAAAAAGAAGTGAAAAAACATCCTCTTATACCAATTGTAGGATCACAATGGATGTGAGATAGAATAAATACAAGAGGGGGGAAGTTAATTGTATATTTAAACATTTATATTAAAACTTCTAGGAAAGGATTTTGTTTACTATAACTAAAAAAATTCACAAAACCTCTCATAAAAGAAAACAAAAGATATGACATACTACCATGTCAATGATGTAATATAATACCACAAGTTATGAATCATGTGTATTCTGATGGAATAAAAATATATTATTAATAAAAATTGTAAATGATTCTACCATATAATGAATTGAATCAATATTGAATGTATAATTTTTAATTAAAACAATTACAATAAATAAAATAGAAACAGAAAGCAGAAATAAAACGATTCCTTTTCTATTACAATAAGCAGCGAAAAAGTAAAAGGTATTATAATTATTTTATCCCAAAAATATGGGAATCCTTTCACCTAGTATAACAGGTCCATCTTACGAATATTGGTAATCCCTTGATATGATTATCATCATTTCTGTCTTTCTATCCCAAAAAGACGACAATTTTAGAGGTAATTGGCACCTCTGTCTTCCAAATGCTTGAAATCACTCAATATGATGATCGGTTTCACCATCTTTCAATCCCCGAAAACCCTCTGTTGTAATCACCAGATCAGATGCACAAATAAAAAAACAAAGCACTTATTTAAATACTAAAACTTAGAATGATCTGTTCATGTTTTGTAATTTCAATACTTTACTAAAAAGTAGAGAGAAGTTACACAATCTCTCTCTTGAACATGGAAGGAGATGAAGTTGATCGAGGTCCTCTTATCTGCTTCAAATGAACTCTTATTTTTATTCCATAGGTTACAACAGTCATATTTTCTCCAATGGCCATATTTCTCCAAAAAACATGGAGGGACGTAGACACCTAACATTGTAACAACCATATTCAAATTGAAAACACGACATCTTTTTTACTAGTTTATAACATACTTCATGACATCTTTTTGGTTAAAACAATTGGTATATGAAAATGATAATATGAGTATGATTGATATAGAACATGTTTTTTGATAAATGAATAAAATCATGAATTTGATAAATGTAAAACACGATCACGATTAAAATTACTCAGTGCAATGTCTTGATATGATACAAAGTGTGTATGCCTAACGGATTCAATATGGTAGATAGGGTCAATAAGATAAACAGATTCAACAAAATAGTCAAAGTTATTATGATAGAAAGAGTCAGTATAATAGATATAGTTATTACAAGTGACATAGTCAATATGATTGAAAGATTCAGTACAATAGACAGAAAAAATGAATTAAATTTAAGTCTATTATTTGAGAAATTAGTATAAAGAGATTTCTAATTTCCAAAAAAAGGCATAAAAGTAAAAATAAGACATTTGACATAACACATTTGACATAAACCTAATTCATTAAGTAATAGAATATAACTGGGTAATAAGTTAAATAAATGAAATAATCGGGTTTAAATTTTTTATTTAGAATTTAAATAATTAAATAAATTTTTTATTTAAGATGATAAAGAACAAATGTGATGAGTCCAGCTCAAGGTAAGGTAATTCATCTCAATTTCCTTTCATTGAGACAAATTTGGATGTTACAAACCTATATTATTTTAAGGGGTGATTATACAGACCCATTTACTTATTAAATTAGGAATTTATCTCTTATAATGATATTTATTGTTTTTTTAAATATTATTTTTTAATGGGTATTATAATTCACATATTTCCAATGTAATATAATAATTTTACAAAAATATATATATATTACTATTTTTCATTCAAATTGTATTTTTCTTCCTTGTATATGTATTTAAAATTATAATATCATGTACGTGAGTGTTTTATAAATGTAATTTTGGTATTTGATTTAATGTTTTTCAAAATCAATGAATATTTATTTATAATGTGTGTCTTTCATTACAAAAGACATAAGTAACATTCTATTTTATTGTATTTAGTGAAAAATATTTTTCTCTATAGTAACAATTATTTGATGTTTGGATTTATTTATAAAATTTTATGTTTTATTCAAATAAAAAACATCATTCACTTTTTTGGGATATTTTTGTATTGAAACGTGGGATCTTTTAAAAGGGATGGGTATTTTAGTCTTTGATAATGTTTTCTTATGGATAAGGATAATTTTTTGAGTTTTATTTTAAATATACTTTTTTATTATGTGTTATGGGTTTGATATGGTTATTTTCCTTTATTTATGATTACATGCGGTTATGTTATCAACCAAGGAAATTAAGGTATTTTATAAATAAGGAAGATTGGTAATGGTATACACCAAGTATGGGTGGTAGTGTTATAAACTATTGATGGGTGGGTTCATGATATTCATCCAATGCATTGGTTATAGAAGACAGTAGTATGATTATTCTATTTGTATGAGTGATGTTGATAATGATGGCGCAAGATTCCTTTTTTGATTAATATGTGATTTTATGTAATTTAATTATTTTATTTTTTTAAATAAGTGTTAGTTTTTCATTTGAAAATTATTTTTTTATTTGAATCAATGAACATTGATATGAAGGTAAAAATTTGAGGTGTATTCATATTTTTAGTGAAATAACATTTTTATTTATTTTTATATTCCTCGAATATATTTTTATACTCATAAAAAATTTCTAATTTTTTATAGGTTTTAGGGAGGTTTAAGGAAAATGATTTTGTGTAATTAAAATTATTGATGATTTTAATGAAAATAAATCATGTATTGTTTTAAAAAATTTATACTGTGAAAAAATGGATTTCAATAAAAAGTGTAAAATTTGTATTATATAGTTATTTTGTGTATGAGATATAGACTATTATCTTAAACCATAAACCTAAAAAGATCATTAAATGAGATATTTGTAATTTTTTAATATGAAACTCAAGATTATGTAATTTTTATGGTTAGGTCCTTAAAGTTTCTATCATAAGTCTCTTATATAACTTTATAGTTAATGATAATGATAATAGATATCACTAGAATAATTTTATATTATATTTATGTTCAAGTGTCATATAATATAAGGATTACCATATTTATTCATGTAAACTATGTCTATTAAGAATGGTTTTCAATAGAGGAAATATGGATGTTTTAGTGGGAAGGAACTAAGAGGAAAATATCCTTCCGAATTAGTATCCCAAGATAGTAAAAATTAGAATAGAATAGTTTGTAAAGTGATGGATCAGTTGAAACAAGCTATTAATTATAGATTAATACATTCTATAGAGGAACCTAATATGACATGAAGAAACACATCAATAATGGATCATTTTATGAGGAAACATCACTAACTATTCAATGGATCATATAACTCCATGATAACTGATGGATGGATTAAATCCCTAGAAATGATAATCGATGTCATGAGATATTTAGATCATAAAAATGTAAGTCTTTATAATTAATGTTTTTATGGTGAATTCATTCAATAGTGGTCAGTGATTAGGAATATCAATGAGAGGGAAGATATTGATCCCTTGGAATGGGATTACTATAAGAATATTTTACGAGAGAAATAATTTTTTAATTCTATTCTAATTATAATAGAGACAAAGTTAATTGAATTGAGTCTAGAGAAGGAAGATTCTATAACTTTATATTAATAAAACATCACTAGATTGGTAAGGTACATACCAATTTTTTTTCATAATTAGGATTGTAAGATTGATCAATTTTACTTATGATTTATGCCAAGATATCCAATGTCATTAGCTTAATAAAATTTCAAAAAAAATATAAGAAACTTTTTTGATGTGATGGGTGGGTATAAATGTTTTTTTAATAATAATTAATTCCATGATAACAAGAAGAAGAGTTTTAGTTGGTTGGAAATGGGAAAGAATTCATTAAAGAAGCCTAGATGTAAGAAAACCAAGACCCCGTCTTATAAGAAATGCATTAAACAACACCATGATTAATTTTTTTACAAAGGATGGTAAATTATTATGATGTTTTATGTTTTTTAATGTGGATCATTTCTGAAAAAAATGATCACAAAAGAAATAAAAAACCACTGGTGAGATGTTTTAATTTCACTAAGTTGGGTAATTATTCTAATGGGTGTCCAAAGTTTGTTACACATAGTGTAAGTAAGAAACGCCAAAAGGAAAAGGGTGTTGAAAAATATTTTTCAAATACTGTTGTAGATTTTGGGATGTCAAATGAAGTGGTGATAGGTATTTTTATGGTTTATTTGAATATCCCAATACCATATTTCACTCTGTGTTTTTACATTCATTTATTTTTGATAAATTTTCAAGTAAAATGGGAAAATCCCCACATGAAAAGAAGATATAACTTTTGGTGGAAACTATAGGTGGAGGTATTAAAGAAAAAAATATTTATAAGAATCATACTATTGTTATCTATGGTATGGTAATACATAAAATTCATGGTGAAGTGGATATAGTAGATATTTATATCATTCTTACAATGGAATGGAATTCATTTTATCAGGATATGATAGATTGGAGAGATATAAAATTTATGTTCAACGATTAAAGGACATTTGTAACATACTAATAAGTTTATACATTTATTAAAGGTTGTACTGACATTTAACTATTTCATATTATTTAAAATAAGTAAAGTATTCAAATTATTTATTTTCTAGTAGTATTTGAATACATGAATATATTTCTGGATGATTTTTCTATTGTTATTCCTAATCAGGATTTTGAGTTTATTATTGACTTTGGGCATAATGATATGCCTATTTCTAAGACACCTTATTGAATGGATCATGTGGATATTTTAAAACTAATAAATCAATTATAGAACTCAATAGATAAATGATTCATTCTACTTAGCACTTCACCATGAGGTTTTTATTTTTTTTAAATAAATATATTACAATGATACACTGGACTAATTATAGTGCCTCGAAAAACATTACTATAATGGAAAAGTATCATTTTTTTAAAATAAATGAATTTTTTTATTATCTATTGGGATCATATTTTTTTGGAAGACTGACTTATGGTCCATGCGCCTTTAGATGAAGGTGAAGGAGGGAGGCATTCTAAATACTTCATTTTGGACTAGATATTGGCACTTTGAGTTTTTTTGTAATTACATATTGGATTTCAAATGAACATAATTTAGTTATGAACTTTATGAATATATTTTTACATTATTTATAAAAAAATTTGTGGTAGTATATATTGTTTTAATTTTGGTGTATTAAAAATGTTAAGAGAAACATGGAAGATACCTAGTGATTGTTGTTCAAACATAAAAAGAAAGGAAACTATTTGGGATTTTTATTATGTCTCAATTATTGTTGAAAATAATTTCATTAATTGGATATATTATTTCAGAATATGGAATAATTATTTAACATGCTAATAAAATATGTTAATGTAACAATTGGACCCCATAGATAGCACATACTCCCTAACATAATAGGGTTGTCAGGTCCTGGCCCACCTGGTGCTAATATATTCCCCATAGACAGATGGTCCTCTCATTGGGACCAACCCATGTTCTTGAATAGGTCATTTATCTAATTAATTTCCCCAAATTCAAACATATGTTCTTTTTAGTGTAATTTTTCCTCACCCTCTCACACACTGAGAAAATTCCCATAAGGTCACCAATCCAGATCCCTACTCCAAGGCAAAAAACGCGCAACTATGGAGTTCTAATATGGTAGGATCCAAAAAAGAATGGTGCACCTTGTTGACATTAGTAAAATTATTTATCCATTTAACCATTTAACATTATATGGTGTTATAGTTAAATAATTTCAAGTATTATAAATATAACATATGTTTTATGTTTTCTTGGATTAGTTGGTTACTACCAATGAATTGTTTTAAAAATTTCTCAGTTTTTTCACCACTAACAACATTAACTCAAAAAAGAGTTAAATTAATCTTAATAAAATAATTTTATGATTATTTTCATGTATGAAAATGTATATTTTTGAATTCTATAGTTTCTAATATACCTCTCAAAAATAGAGAATTTGTTATCTATGGTGATGCTCAATCAAAGGAACTTCATTATGTACTAATGATTACTGATTAGGTAATTTATTCAGCTTTATGTCAGTTGAAACCTCAAGAGTAAAATTACACTACTCATGTTCTGGTATTAACATATATGGTTTTTGATCTAAAAATTTTGAGCCATCATTTGTATGGAGTAATGTGTGAAATATATATTGATTTAAAAATAATAAGGTATTTATTCACTCAAAAATAATTAATAATGAGAAAAATAATATGGATGGAACTTATAAAGGATTATGATTTCATGATTTCTTACTACCCTAGAAAATAAAACAATGTTGTTAATGTCTTTATTAAAAATACATAATTCTATATTAACACTGTTACATTGGGGAAATAACCCTTTATTAAAACATTTGATAAATTCTGTTCTTGGATTTTTGGATTCAAGGACATATTCTATATTGTTTAAACTTTTTGTATATTTGACCATGTATGAATGAATTTAGAAACCTCAAAAGGGAAAAAATATTTGTAGGAAAAAAGTATAATCCATTAGGAAGGGTATGTTTCTAGATTTTAATGCTCATGAAGAATGTGTTTTATTATTTGGAGAAATATTATGTGTGTATTTTGATTCCTAGTTTAAGAAATATTTTTCAAGTGAAGCTCATAGTTATCTATTTTCCATTCATCGTGGTAGCACTAATATGTACAGAGACCTTTAGGTGTGCAACTAGTTGGACGGTATGAAAAGTGATTTTTATAACTTTACCACGAGGTGTTTGACTTGTCATAAAGATAAAATAGAACAAAAATTACATAAGGGAATACCTCATTCTTTTCCAGTGGTGGAGTGGCAATGGTAAACTATATTAATAGTTTTTGTGATGGTATTTCCAAGTACATTATGAGGTAATAATGAAACTTGGGTTACTCTAGATCAATTAACTAAATAATCACATTTAATAACCATTCAATATATAATTTCTTTAGAAAATCATTCGTGAATGTATATAAAGTATAAAATCAGGTTAAATGTATTTCCTCTCTTTGTTGTATCAGACTAAGATACTAGGATTACACCTAACTTTTTATAATGATCTTTATAAATCCTTGGGTACTGAATTAAATTTTAGTATAGCTTTTTATCATCAATATGATGAAAAATTTGTGTGTTTGATTCAGACATTTGAAATTATTATTCATTGTTGTTGAATGTATTATTTAGGAATTCTGGATCAATATCAATATTCAATTGAGTTTTCTTAGTATAAGAGCATTCATTATAGTATATACATAACACCATTTGAGGCATTATATCAAAAGTAGTACCAGACGCCATTTTTTGGATGAATTTGGATAAATGAATTTTATAGGACTAGAGTTAGTATATTAAATGGATGATTATGGGATGTTTATATAGCATCATATGGGGAAGCCTTGGAGTAGGCTGAAAAGTTATGTACATAACCAGAGAAAGATATATTTTTGAGGTTGTGGATCATGTTTTTATTAAAGTATCTCCATGGAAAACTGTTGCAATTTTTCAAAAAAATGGAATGTTTTTTTAATGGTACATTAGACAATATGAAATCATGATGAATGTTGGATTGGTTTCTTATTCTGGGGATATCCCTTCTAGTTTCTATCAAGTACACAATGTATTTCATTTTTCAATGTTAATAAAGTTTGTGTCAGATTCACCACATCTTTCGACTATTCTTCTTAATGAGGATGTGTTCGAGTCGATGATGATGTGAGGCTGGTGCTGAGGCGACAGGTTGGTCGACCTGAGGTTTCAAAGAACCCAAGGAGTTGATAGTGGGTGCTGATCTCGATATTGGATATTTTACTCTGCAATTTAAAATTTGAATTTGAAATGTTGGGTTGTTTCTTCAGCTTTCTATGCTTGAAGTTTTGTTTTCATAAATGGATCTATTGTAGGGTTCCCATTTATCCCTTAAAACTGTATTATTAGAAAATCAAAAAATAGGCTTGGAGGAACTAAACTAATTTATTATACAGTTTTATCAAAAAATTTATTTATAAATTTTATAATTTAAATTATAAAAATTTTATTTAATTTTTTAAATCATAAAATCAAAATTAACTATTGGTGATAATTTGGGTTTTTTTTTTGAAAAATATTAATTTTTCGATGAATTGTTAAAATATATATTTTGTAAAAAAGGCTATTCTGTTAAAAAAATTAAGTAATTTATAAGTAAAAATACATTTTGAATATTATTTAATGTAACATGACTATAATTTATATATATTTAATACAATTAATTATTTTTCAGTAAAATTAATATAATATTTTAGAATAAGATATTATTTTGGTTTAAGAATGGGTTTTTCTATAAACTGTTTAAAAATGCATAATGTTTCTACATTTTAATTAATAAAAATATTACATATTGATGTTTTTTTAAAATAAATTTATATATTATATATCAATAGTTATTAATTTATATTTATGAAATTAATAATAATAATAATTGAGTTAATATAAAATAATGTTTTTCTTGAAAAATACACTTCTTGAAAACCTATTTTTTCAACATGCCTCTAGGATTAATTTAAAATATGATTTTTCATGTTCTAAAAAGAAAATTGGGATAATGTATTAAATATTTTTAATCATAATAATATATTATTTATGATAAGTTCAACATAGTTTTTGACCGTAATGAATATTGAATAGATTGAAAATTAATTCCCTCGATTAAGGAAAAAATGGGTTTATCGGGGGTTAAACTAAACATATAATGGATAAAAAGTAAGAAAAACATTTATAAAATATCTTTTTTGGGAATAGTTATACCATATAATGTTTAATGATCTATAATAACCCATTTTGGTAGGGAAAAAACGTGGTTACACCTTTTTCTTTTAAATAATTCCAATTTCCCCACTCACCTCACATATAAATGGCCACCAATCCTCATCTTTTATTTATAACTTAAAACCATTTTGGTTCATCCATGACCTTCCAAAATCACATATGAAATCCTATCACCAAATCTTATAACGCATGGTGTGTTCATTAATCTATTCTTGTATATCCTTAGATATAAACCTAAAGAGGTGGACCGAGAAGAGGTAAAAGTTCTAACCATTCATTTTTTTAATTATTTATTCAAAAAAGTCGTAAAAATATTATTAATTTTTTATTATATAATGTAACGCCCAGACACTAGTTACCCAATGTTGGTTAATTATTACACAACATTGGCATGATCACAAGAGATCAAGTCTCAAAAGACTGATTAGTTTAGTAGCCTTGGATATACTAGATACATACATAAGTTATACATTATATCACAAAATAAAAAAAAATTGTGTCTCTTTTTAACATACTCATATCCTTTTGTGTATCCCTGAAGGTTAATCATAATATTCTTCTTCACATCCTGAAAAAAATCATAAGAAAGGGGTGAGCTTAGATGCTCAATAAGGATAAAAATATAGTGGGAAATATTATAAATAAGCCTAAACATCTATAAAAATGTATAAGAGTAAAACAGAAGACTTTTAATCTTAAACATCAGCATAATAAAGAAATGATAAATCAAATAATTCAATTTACTTATTCCCATGGATATTTTACTAATATAATAATCACATGTAATATCAATACCTAATTTCATAATGATGGAATGCATAATGACAGACATCATAACCAAATAGTCAAATCCTCATGCCAAGACTAAAAATAAGATTTTTTCATGGACTTGGGCCAAGACACTAGCATGCCTCATGAGACCTACCAATGCATCGAAGAGCTGTAGTAGGCTACACCTATCAATTAGTAAGTCCAATTCATTCCACATATGAAAATGTTGAAGCATAACATAAACATTCGTATTAAAACTAGCATATGAATTGATAATACATTAACCATAAACCATTAATGGTGTAAAAATAACACATCCATAGTAAAATATATGACAAAATATTCAAAAAAATATGGATGATTATATAATAATAAATCAAATTCAAACACGTGTAAAATCTATCAAAGGATGTTGACATAGATGAAATGAAAACTATTTGAGAGAAATATCTCTTTCTATTTTTAAATCATTTAAAAGTTACATAATTATAAAAGAAAATATTTATTTTGAAAATATTGTTATAAGATTGTAAGGGATGCTTTGAAGGTGTTATAATGCCGGAAAATATCCGCACTTTCCGTATAAGTTAAAAAAACATTCTTACCTTAATTTGTTGAAAAGGTCATAAAGTACTTTTTCTGGAAAATGAAGGAAAAATTATTTTCAAAACATTTTATAAAACGTTAAAAATGGTTTAAATGACGTTAACCCATATTCTAGGAAATAGTAAAAATGTAATGAAAAACATTTTTAAGAAACACAAATGATGATGATAAATAATTCCAAGTAGATGGTTATGTATAAACATCCCCCAATAATAATGATATTGTAAAATTTAACCTTACCATGTACTTTTCATTAGTAGAGGGTAAGTAAACCTGTTTTATAAAAGTTAAATCGTTTTTACTAAATTATACAATAACCATATATATAAATATGATATCATATATGATCTTCTAATATTGTTTTGTTTATAATGTTTCAGTAGTATCATTATTACAGGAGTTAAATGATTCATTTTCCAATATATATTTTGTTATGTAAGACATGTTTTTTATGGATAGGATTTATATGATTCACATCCAGAATTATATTATGTTCTTAAAAAAAATTAAATCATAAAATGAAAATTATTTTTGAATGGTTACGATGGGGAATGAATGTCATCGTGTTCGTAGAGACGGTAATCCGTATGTATGCATGGGCGACAATATCATTCTATTGATGTTGAAATCATATGTAATTGGATGGTATATTACATATAATGAATCCTTAACATGTTATATTTATTATGTCCATAAATTATTCTTGTTATTATAACCATCAAAATAATTAAGTGTTGAATAAAAAACTACACCACGACGTGGATACGGTAATTCGTACATACGCATGTATGGTGACTTTGTCATCCATAGGATGGGTGGAATATTTAATATCATTGTAACATATTTCTAATAAAATCATGGTACTTAGAAGGTACTGGATATATTAGTTTTTTATGGAAACAAGAATGAAATAAGAAGTGGAAGAAGAAAAGAACTTTTAAAGAGGTGATTAAATTATTACCTCTTCTTCAGGTGCTTCCATTTGATTTGATCAAAAGGGATCCTTATTATGGATTTATGATCAATTTAAGGCCTCTAAGTTGAAGTGAGGGTAGTTGGGATGATATTTTATTAGGGTTTGGCCAAGAAAAATGTATTTGGAGGTGTGATTTTGAGAAAAGGGGAATTACCCTTTTATAAGAGAGGAAAGGGTCACTTTAGGAAAATCTTGAAATATTATCTTATTATAAAATAATTTTCGGTTTATTATGGCACCAAGGGGGTTTATTTAGAGACTAAAGTGGTAATTGGGACGAAATCCTCTCAACCAATAGGTTTTAGACAAGTTTAGGTCACCATATTAACCTTATCTTTTAGATTTAACTCTTTGTTAAATAGTTTAACTTTTATAATGTCTTCCTGAATGTTTAGATTACATGATTAATAAACATACTATAAAATGATAAGATAACACCAAGTGGTTCATTAATAACTAATTTATCATTATATAAGTCCTTTAGCGAGGCCTTAGATTTTTATGAATATTATATCATTTAATAATATATTATTTGTTTTAAATACTCATTTATTTCAATTTTGACACTATTTTGTATTTTGTTTTTGTGAAAGTCAAAGAAACATGATTACCTACAAGAAAATACATTACCTCAATACTAACATGTCATATTAACCTATAAAATTATTTAAGGAATAAAAAGTCTCATTGTACATTTATTTGGTTATTTATAATATCAATTATTTTAATCTTTCATTAATAAGGTAATTATTGCATCATCATTGTGTTATAAAAAAAATTAATTATTTAATCTATAAAAATTTTAAAAAAATAACATGATGTAGAAAATATTTTTAAGTTTATAATTAATATTTATGGTCTAATTTCTCTTATGTATTACCTATATTAAAAATGGTTTTGTTATTAAAATTTTAATTGAACACTTTTAACTCTTTTTTAAATAAAATAATAATAAATATAATAATCTAATCCAAGTGGATCCAATAGGATCAAATTTTATTCATAAGGATTATTTTGGTCAAAAAAACACTTATCCAATAGAATTAGGACACATGTTAGGGTAATTATAATATCATTTTTTCATTAGTTACCCTATTTACATTTAACTGTGGTAAATAAAATTCAGAAGTTACCATTCATCAAAAAAAATCATCCTATTGAACACCATTTTACTTAATGATGTCAACTATTACTCTCATATTTTTGAAATTTAATTCACAGAAGTGGTAAAATTATCTTCTATTAAAATTTTAAATTGTGTATAGAAGGTTGGTAAAAGGCGTTAAATAGTTCAATAAAACTTCATATATCTAATCTTATTATAAAATGACTCCAATAAATTATTTTGATCTAATATAGCTGTTATGTATCTATTTTGACTTTAAAATAAATTTAAATAAAAATAATTATTTAAATAAAAATTTGTTTTAAACAATAACACAATGGTTTTCACTATACATCACAAATTGAATGTTTTCAGAAAAATACCAAAAATTCAGCGTAAGATAATTTTGATATTCCGAGTCCAAAAATTAAGTCCATTTTGAAAAAATAATTTATAACATTTAAAAGATTGGTTATTTATATTCATAACTGCTTTTTGAAACGGCTAGTTGGATTTTTCAGGGTGTGCTAGAACTCAATGTTGCGTACAGTGAAAGCTATTGTATTATTCGAAGAGAAGCATGTCGTTGATGCTTGGGGTGTTACATTCTTCCCTCCATCAAATAATTTCATCCTTGAAATTTCAATAATTTTACTACATAGAAATATTTGGCTGGTTCTTCATCATATGTACCTCGGGTTCTTAGGTTGGCTCTTCAATCTTATGGTTTCTCCATAGAACTTTTACCAGACAAGTTGTCTAGTTTCTCAACACTTGTTTTCCAGTATCCAGAATCATGACAGGCTCTTCAGAATATGATAGACCAGGTTCCAGTTATATTTCTTCCTAGGTGAGTACCTGCATTAGGTCATGCATGTATTTTCAGAACATTGATATGTGGAACACATCATGAACTTTGAAGAGACATGGAGGCATTTCCAAATGGTAAGCTATAACTCCAATTCATTCTAGAACTTTGAAAGGTATGATTTACCTGGGACATAATTTACCCTTCTTACTAAATCGTATAACACCCTTCCATAGAGATACCATGAATAAAATATGATCTCCTACTTGAAATTACTAATCCTTCATTCAGTTATCAACATATATATATTTTTATTTTTAGCTTATTTGATGTGAGTTTGGATAATATTCACCTTTTCCATTATTTCCTCAATATGTTTATGGACTACAAGTTTTATTTCACCAAAATCATCTTAAAAAGTTGGTGTGTGACACTTATATCCATACAATGCTTCATATGGGGCTATATGAATATTTGAATGGAAGCTATTATTATTGGAAAATTCTACCATAGGTAAATACTGATCTCACATACCTTGAAAGTCAAATGAGAAATATCTCA
This sequence comes from Viscum album, assembly GCA_963277665.1. Classification (NCBI taxonomy): domain Eukaryota; kingdom Viridiplantae; phylum Streptophyta; class Magnoliopsida; order Santalales; family Viscaceae; genus Viscum; species Viscum album. The sequence goes on from OY728121.1 coordinate 327,968,954, forward strand.
ACATTTATTTAATGGTTTGAATAGTCTATTCTAATTATCCATCTTTTTGAGGGTGGTAGACAGTGCTGAAACAAAGATCAGTGTCTAGGTCTTTCTAAAGACATTCCCAGAATCATGATGTGAAACGGGGGTCATGATTAGAAATAATCGATAGGGGTACTCCATGATATCCTACAACTTCATTAACATATAGTATTGCTAAACATTCAAGTTGTAAATCATTTCTTATAGAAATAAAATGTACTGACATGGTAAGATGATCAACAATGGACCATATTGTATCATTCCTTCTAGGATTCATTGGTAGCCCCATGAAAAATTCCATTATAATATCATCTCATTTACACTCAGGTATTGGAAGAGGATTCATGACTCTTCTATGATATTGTCTCTTAACATTCACCTGTTGACAAACCATACATCTTGACACATAATTAGAAATCTGCGTCTCCATGTTGTCCCACGGAAAATTTTCTCTAAAATATCTATACATCTTTGTGCTACCAGGGTTTATAGAAAAATTGGAGCTTTTAGAATCATCCAATAATTCCCTTTGTACATCGAGTATGTCAAGAACACAAAGTCTCTTCCCAAATTTCAAAATTTTATCTTCATATACAAATTCAATCAATCTCCCCTCATTTACATCTTTTATTTTCTTTTAAAACTCCTCATCATCTGTCTGAAATATTTTTATCCTTTCTAGTAAATATGGGTTGGTAACCATTTGAAAAAGTGTTGATGTTTCAACATCCATGATTATTCTCATATCTATCTTCACTAGATCCATGAACATAGGATCCCTTTCGACTCTCATCTTGTTCAAAACTCCATGATCCTTTCTCCTCAAAGAATCATCCACATTATTTGCCTTCCCCATGGTGGTAGTGTATAGTGAAATAATAATCCTTGATTATTTCAAGCCGTCACTGTTTCCTCATTTTGTGTTATTTTTATGAGAAAATATACTTTAAACTCTTGTGATCAGTATATATCTCACATTTTTCAACATATAGATAGTGTCTCCATATATTTAGATGAAATATTATAACTGCTAACTCAAGAAAATGTGTAGGGTAGTTTTGTTCAAGAATTTTAGCTCCTGTGATGCATAGAAAAAAACTGTATCATTCTGCATAAAGACACAACCAAGTCATTTCTTTGATGTATCAATGTAAATAACAAACCCATCATTCCATGATGGTAGAGTCAAGAGAGTAGATTTAGCTAATATTCACTTCAGTTTTTCAAAACATTCTTCACATTATTTTGTCAAAAAAAATTTATCCCCTTTACATGTGAGCCTGGTTAATGGGTTAGCCAACTGGGAAAAATTCTGGCTGAAACACTAATAATAACCTGATAAATCAATAAAAATGTGTACCATGATTATAATAATTGGTGAAGTCCATTATAGTATTTTTATAGTTTTATAAGTATCAACAATGATTCTATCCTTATAGACAATATGGAAAAGAAAATAAATCTCCTAATGCTAGAATTCACATTTTCTAAACATCCCATATAATTCATTTCTTCTACGAGTATTTAGAATAGTTTTCAATTGATTTTCATGATCTATATAGATTTCTGAGTATACCAAGATATCATCAATAAATACCACTATAAATTCATGAAGATATTCCTTGAAAACACTATTCATTAGATCCATGAAGATAGAGGGTGAATTCATCCATCCAAAAGGCATTACTATAAACTCGTAATGCCCATACCTGGTATGAAATGATGTCTATAGAATGTCTTCCTACTTCACACACAACTGATGATATCCAGATTGAAGGAAAATATATGAAAAATATTGATCTCTATTAAGTTGATCAAATGAATCATCAATGTGAAGTAGTGGATACTTGTTCTTAATTGTTATAGAATTGATCTCTATATAGACAATGTGTAAACTGATAGATCCATCATTCTTCATAATAAAAAGAATAGGGTCTCCCCATAGAGAAAAACCATTGAAAATAAATCCTTTATTACTCAATTATTCTAGTTTTTTATTTTGTTCCACTTATTCCACAGTCTCTATTCTGTAAGGGGTCTTCGATATGGGACCTGAACCTACAATTAAATCAATGGAAATCTAAATTTCTTGTTATGAAGGATGTCTAGGTAAATCATCTTGAGACACAACAACATATTCTTGCACAATAGGTACATTATCTATTTTAACATTCCTTTCCTAATCCATATTTATGTCCCTCTATTCCTCCCAAATAATTGAATTTAGTAGAGCTACTTGGGGAGGATCTAGATAAGAATTAGATGGTGATGTTTCTGCTATAAAGATATGGTATTCCTTATCATCATCAAAAAAATTAACGTCCTTCTTCTTACAAAAAAATTTCACTTCATTGTCTAAAAGCCAATCTATACAAAGGATTATATAAAATTAAATCATGGGCATGACGATAAGATCAGTATATAAATAAGATTTATATTCTATAATGGTAACTAATTCACAAAACATTGTTCTAATGATACTTATATTTTGAGTTTTGACTGAAAAATCCCTTAATAAATAAAATTGTAAATATCTAATTTTATGGAAAACTGGGAAGATATGAAAGAATGAGATGATCTAGAATCAAATAATGTAATGGATAAATTTTAGGAACTGATTAATATACCTACCACCACATCATTCTGAACTTCAACCTCTATAGTTTTGATCGTATAAGAATCTTTTTTCTCCTTTGGCCTTTTTTGAGGTAGGTTTCCTGGACACCTAAGACATTAATTGGCATAATGACCAAATTATTTACAACTAAATCATTAAACATTGACAGCCTCTTTCTTCCCTTTTGAATCACGAGCATGGTGGCCTTTTTCTCCACACCTGTAACAGACAACCATTTCCTTCAGGAAACTATTGTGGTGTTTCTTCCCACATTTACTGCTGAATAGAAATTCGACTTTTCATTTCATCCCTTTATTTTCATTTATAAGATGTTCAGAAGATCTCTTTTTATCTTGATTTTCTTTAAAGTTACAAGACATAGAGAATTTCTTTTTTGTCTTGATATTAAATGAAAAAATATCTTCGTATGATTAGAAGAATTGTGAGACTAATGCTCGAAAAAGAAATGGCATTAACCAATCATATAGTTGATCATCTTTACTCCTTGTGTTACATATATGACATGCGTCATGCCTTGCTAACATTGTAATGTTATCCTCATTCTTTGTGTCATTCTCATCATCCTTTTTCCTCAGACTTAGAAATTGTCTTTCCATATCTTCTCAATGGTCACGAGGAAAGTATTTTTCTATGAAAAGATCATTAAACTCCCTCCATTACATATTTGAATCTTCATTATCCTATTTTGTTTTTTGAATTAATAACTACCATAGATTTGCATCTCCTGTGTGGAGATAAACATCCCTGAATTTTTTTCCCTTTCACTACTCCCCAATGGCAGAAATATTTTATATAAGGAAATAATCATTGGATTAGCATAAAATAGATTTTTAGTCCCATTGAATTTTGGTGGTTGTTGCCTCATTAGCTATCTAACTTTGATTCCTTGTGTTGTGGATCATGGTTCTCCATAAGGGTAAGGTTATTATTAATAACCTGAGTGAGTTGTCCCAGTATGGTTATAATTTCTTAAACACGAGTTGCCTCACCATCTCCAATATAATTATATTTAGTAGGAGGTAAATACCTACATAGATTATGTGCATTGATAGAGTATCCATTCCTTATACTAGGCACCATTTCTAAATAATGGCATAGACTAGATTTGTTTATGAATCACAATACATAATTACAAACTATTAAAATACCTATAAACAATTGAACAGTTTATGTATATAATCCATAATCATAAAAAATAAAATTTCTTTGAGGATGTAATTACTCATAAATCATTCATAATTTCATGTAAATAATGTGAGATTTATTTTAGGCATATCCCCCAGGAGTGTCATAACCACGTGTGCAGCAAGGCCTGTCGTCGTGAACCAGTTCCTGTTCGAGTCTAGCTCAAATAAGAGTTTTCATGTTTTAACCCTATATATAAATGTTCTAGAGAAGTATTTACCTTCTCATATCTAGAAAAGTATGTATTGTTTAGAAAATTCACAAAAATCTCTACATTATCATAATTTTTGGAAGTTATTATATACAAATCCCAAAAGTATATCTTAAGGTATTGTTCTCTAATCATAGTTTTTCAAAATCTAGTTTCCAAAGTTTGTACTAAACTACCCTTAATACCAACTATAATGCCCCGAACCTAGTTACATAGTGTCAGTCCATTATTACATAAAATCAACATGAACATAAGATATCAAGTATTAAAAGACCGATTAGTTTAGTATCCTTGGAATTACTAGAAACATATATAAGTTTTATATTACATCATGAATTAAAAAAACATTGTGTCCCCTTTGAACACACTCATATCCTTTGGCCTATCATTTCAGGTTAATCATAATATATTTCTTCACATCCCGGGGAAAAGAAAACATAATAAAGGGGTGAGCTCAGATGCTCTGCAAGGATAACAATATAGTGGAATCTATCATAAAAAATCATAAACATTTATGGAAATGTATAAGACTAAAACAAAATCCATTTAAACATAAAATTCATCATAAAATGGAAAAGATAAATAAAGTAATTCCAATTACTTAATCACAAATATATTCTACTATTCAAATAATCACTTGTAATATCAATAGCTAATTTTATAATGATGAAATGAATAATTCTAGACATTATATCCACATAGTCAAGGCATCATACCGAAACTACAAATAAGTTTTTTTCAAGGACTTATACCAAGACAGTATTTTGTCTCATGAGACCTACCCATGTGTCGAGGAGCTATATGAGGCTCCACCCGACACTTATTAAGTCCAATGTATTCCTTATAAGAAAATGTTGAAACATAACATAAACATTCATATTAAAACTAGAATAAAAAATGTTAATAAATTAACCATAAACCATAAATGGTATAAAAATAACACATCCATAGTCAATCATGTCACAAAAACATCAATACAAAATAGAAGATTGTATCATAATTATTCAACTTCAAACAAGTGTAAAATCCAACAAAATATGATAAAAATGATTAAATCAAAACTATTTTGATAGAAAAATTTCTTTCTATTTTAAAATCATTTAAAAGTCACATATTTATAAAAGAAAACATTAGTTTTGAAAATATTCTTGTAAAATTTTTAGGGAATCTTAGAAGGTTTTATAACATGCGAAAATATTCTTACCCACCGTATAAGTTAAAAAAACATTCTAACCTTAATTTTTTGGAAAGGTGATAAAGTACATTGTCTGGAAAATGAAAGAAAAATTCCATTCAAAACATTTAAAAAAATTTAAAAAGGGTATAAATTAATTTAAACCATATTCTATGAAATAGTAAAAAATGTTTTGAAATAAATTTTTAAGAAACACATTTGAGGATGATAAATAATTCCTAGTAGATGCTTACGTATAAACAACCTCAGATAATAAAGAGATTGTAAATTAACTCTTACCTTGTACTTTTCATTTGTTGAGGGTATTTTAACCTCCTGTATAATAGTTAAATAATTATTATTAAATCATACAAGAACCACATACATAGATATGATAACATATATGATCTTCTAATATTCATTTATTGATAATATTTTAGTAGTATCAATTTTTCAGGTGTTAACTGATTCGTTTTACTTTATATGTTTTGTTATGTATGTCATGTTTTTTATGGATTGGATGTATTTGATTCATATCCAGAATGATATTAAGTTCTTAAAAATTATATTATATCATAAAATGAAAATTATTCTTGAATGGTTGCGATGGGGAATTAATCTCATCGCATTCATGGAAACGGTATTCCATACATACGCACGTGCGACGATGCCATTCTATTGATGGTCGAATAAATTTTAATTTGATGGTATATTACATATAAATAATAAATAACATTATATATTTATTATTTACAACAATTTTACTAATTATTATACCCATCCAAATAATGAAGTGTTGAATAAAAAACTACACCGTGATGTATAGACGGTAAGTCATACGTATACACATATGTTGAATTTATCATTAAAAGGATGGATAAAATAATGAATATGGTGTAACATATTTATAATAACATCATAGTATGCAGAAGGTTTTGTAGTTATTATTTTGGTAAGGAAGCAATATATATAGAGGAAGTGGAAGAAGAAAAGAACATTGAAAGAGGTAATGAAATTATTACATCTCTGTTGGGCTCTTCCTTTTGATTTGATCAAAAGGGCTCCTTAGTTTGGCTTTATGATCAAAGTAAGCACTCTAGAATGAAGTGACTATAGCTGGGAAGAATTTTGTTTTTTGTTTTAGCTGACCCAAATGTCTTTTGAGGTGTGATTTTGAGAGATGGGGAAGTACCCTTTTATAAGTGAGGTGGGGGTCACTTTAGGAAATGTTTGATATATTATTTTATTATAAAATAAATTTCGGTTTATAATGCCTCCAAATGGATTTATTTCAAGAATAATGTCGGGATTGGGAGAAATCCTCTCAACCATCTATTTTTAGGAATGTTTAGGTCACCATATTAACGTTATGTTTTAGATTTAACTCTTAGTTAAATAGTTTATCTTTTACAATTTCTTCGTGTATTTTTATATTAAATGTTTAATAAACTTTCTATAAGTTTCCAAGAGAACCCCCAGTAATTCATTAATGACATATATATCATTATATATTTATTTTGGACAAACCATAAATTTTGAAGAATATTATATTATTTAATAATATTGTATTTGTTTTAAAAAATCATTTATGTCAATTTTGACACTATTTGGTATTTGGTTTTTGTGAATGTCAAAAAAACTCGATTACTTATAAAAAAATTTAATCAATTATAACATTTCATATTAAACTATAAAACTAGTGTACTGCATCAAATGTCTCAATTTACATTTAGTTGGATATTTATAATATCAATTATTTTAATCTTTCATTAAGAAGGTATTTACTGCATCATTATTGTGTCAAAATTAAATTAAATTATTTAATGTATAAAAATTATAATGAAAATACCAGGATATATTAAAAATTTTCATCTACCTAATGAATTTGTATAGTCTATTTATTCTAATGTATAACCCTATATTAAAAATGGTTTTATTACTAAAATTTTTAGTTAACACTTTTAACTCTTCTTTAAAAATAATAATAAATGTTCTAATATAATACATGTGGATAAAAGAGGATTGTATTTTATTCTTATGATTAATTTGGGTAAAAAACAGTAATCCAATATAATTATGGCATTTGTTATGGTAATTATAATATCATCTTTACCTTAAATTTTCCCATTTACTTTTAACCATGGTAAATAAAATTCAAAATATACTATTTAAAGAAAATTATTTTTATCCAATTGAACCAAATTTTACATTATGATGTCAATAATTTCTCAAAGATTTTTGAAATTTAATTAAGAGAAGTGGTAAAATTATGTTTTATGCAAATTTGCAATTATGCCTAGACAGTGGGTAAAAAGCATTAAATAGTTCAATAATGTTTTATATATTTAATCTTACTATAAAATGAATCAAATGAATTAAATTGATGTATTATAGGTATGATTTATCTATTTTGTCTTTAAAATAAATTTACATAAAAAATAATTATTTATTAATAGTCAGTTTAAAACAATAATGTAGTGTTTTTCACTATTAATTAAAAATTGAATTTTTTCAAAAAATAAAAAAAAATCACCTAAGATAATTTTGATATTCCAGATCCAAAAATGATGTCCATTTTGAAAAATAAAATTTATAAAATTGGAAAAAATGTTCTTCATTATTCATAATTGTTTTTAAACGGCTAGTTTGATTGGTCGTGGTGTGCAATAACTCGAAGTGGCGTACAACACAAGCTATTTTATTATTCAAAGAGAATCATACTGTGGATGCTTGGGTTGTAACATATAATAACACCATAATATAAAATATACCAAGATTATACATTGATATTTTAACTACATATATTTATCTTCTTATGACTCAAATTGTAATGGATAACATCGTTCGTGTGTATGACAAAATACCACCTGTCAAACCGATATAACACATTTTCCATAATCACCTCTCACAGTTGGGTATGATAATGGATATAAATTAAATAAATGGTTTTAATAATATAATTATAAATTTTTATTAATTAAATAATATTTTCATTTTTACATTCCACTTTATATGGGATACAATAACGTCTCTCATGTGTACGACAGAAAACTGCCTTGTGAAGTGATGTGATTCATTTTTCACTGACGCTTTACATAAAAAGATAATACAGATAAAAATAATGAATATATGTGACATGAATGATATAATTAGGATATTAATGACGTATTTATCATTCAAAAAAATAAAATTTATCATTTTATTTCATATCTATTCAATCTTAGGAAAATGACATCGTAATTTTTGTATGTGTGGACTACTACCTTCACAAAGCGATGGGACTCTATTTTCATCACCAAAAAACATTTATAATATATATATAGAAGTATATTTAAATAAATTATATAGTATAAATGATTTTATAAACCTCTTTAAATTTGAAAATATTACTCTAATCCTTTCCATAATGATCATTGAAAAATAGAAACGTTACCCATGCATACGTATGGCCTACCTTCTCCATGATCATAATGTTCTTTCTTTAATAAAACAACATTTAATTATTAATAATAAAATTATAATTTATGTAAAAAAATTATAAATTTTTCATTATAATTATTATTCATGATATGTATAAATAATTACCTCTTTGACTGTAGTCAATATACCAAAGTCATTTTTTGACACATACACCAAATGTGGTAATGAAATCCAACATAAAACTAATTGATTATGTAATCACATATAAAATGGTAATAAGTGAATTAAAATTTATAATAAAAATAAAAATGGTTCTTAATCATGTAAAAACGTATCATAAATTTTTTATTCTAGAAGACAAGGAATGTATTTGAAGAGCCAAACACAAGGTAATGCAGTTCGTATCAATTTCATTACATTTAATCATATTTTGATGTTATGAAATTATATTCTTCTACAATGTGTAAATAAATTAATTTTACATGTTATATAACTAATTTTTCTATTATATGTTTATTTATGGGTTTTTAATGTTATTCATGCATGGGGCTTATGATTCAAATATTTCAAAAGTGATAAGTGAGTTCTCTTAAAAAAATATATTTTAATGGTTTACTTCAAAAACCATATTTTCTTCCAAATCAATTTTTTTAAAATGTTTTTATTATGGACATGATATTTTGATAATGTTAATTTTTTCCTTTCAATAAATGTGTTTCAAAATAGTAATATTTTTTATGGAATGAGTGATTGTATTAAGAAGATACAAAAGGAAAATTCTTTTTTAACTTCGACCGAAACAATGAATTTTCTATCTCCACAACTATTATTTGATGTTTGGATTCCTTTAAAAACATTCATTTTTTATTCAAAAAACCCATAATTCCATTATTTTGGGGTATTTCAGTACTTTAATGTGGGTTTATTAAATGGTATGGACATTTTTATAACTGAAAATATTTTATTATGGGTGAACATATTCTTTTATGAGTGCGATATTGAAAATTATAATGTTTTATGTGTTATGATTTTTTTATGGTTCTTGGAAATTATTTAGGTTTGTGGGTGATTTTGTTATAATCAATACGCGAGTAGTTATGCTATAAACCATGGATTGGTGGTCATGATATATTCCAAATATTAGTGGTAACATTATAAACTAATGAAGACTGGGTTCGTGATATCCCTCCAATGCATTGGGTATGTAAGTCAACCGTATGGTTATTTCATTTTAAAGAATGATATTATATAAATCCATTATTAACATAAATTGATTTAATATAATTTATGATAAATATTAATCACATTACACAAATACATACCCAAGGAATATAATAGTTATGTTTCTTTGGAAACATGGAACACATTCTCTAAGTTTGGTCAACATCTACCTTAATGATATTACATTTCTATACTCCAGCACAGTACCTTTATTCATAAAATTGGGAAAGTAAATATAATAAATGGGTGAGCTCAAATGATCATTAAGGGTAAATGAAGTAAATACAAAATCATAAAATGAGAATTTGTGTATGATAAGATGATAATAACAATTAAGGGTTATATCCTACATAAAAATATCATAATCATGATACATGGCATAAATATTGGTATTTCATAAGACATGAATCATAAGATAAATAAGAACATGAACCATCTGAACATTTCAAAGGAAAAAGACATAGAATTTTTCAGAAGATATATTAACACGAAAATCATTTCCTAAAGTCAAGGATAATTTGAATAAATTTATTATGGAACTTCATGGGGACTAAACCTATAAGTAAAGACACACCATCATCCCTAGTTATAGTCATTCCCTTACAATGGACTAGGTTTCAATATCTTCCCATAGTTGATCAGGTTTCCTCATCTTCCAATAGTGGATCTGATCTCCCTATCATCCTATAGTGGATCAAGACACACTTGTTTCCCATTTTGGATATGGGTGAACATATTTCATATTATGGATCAATATTTTCAACTTGTTTCCCAAAATTATCCCATTAGATATAAATCTTACCCAATTCATTGGTGGGAGATGTATTTCCCACCCATCTCAAAATGAAACCACACATACGTGTTCCATAAGAACACAATAAATAATATCATAACCCATGAAATGGAATGGTTATCATAAACATGATATCATAACATAACCTATGGAAACGTGATATCATTCATAATCATTTAATCACAAAATAACTTGTGAAAAGAAGTTAGATTCATACACATATAACCCAATGAAGAGAAACATGTGTCAAAAAAATAAATCGTTAAAAACAAAAAACAAAAAATAAATAATATGAATCATTTTATTGGGTTATATCCCTATTAAATAATAACTATAAAAAATTATTTCATCTTAGATAGAGGTGGATTTTGAAATATCACATGAAACATTTCGTAAGGAAAATCACTGTTATTTGAAAATTATTTTTATAAAACCACTTAAAAATAATTTTTTTATAATGAATGCTTTACAATTTATTGTATCTTTTTTTAAGAATATATATTTTATAATATGAAAAAATATTCTTAAAACATAAATAATATATAAAATGTTTTTCTTTTAAAATAACATTTGAAAACATATAAAGGAGGATTGAAAATAATTTGAAAGACTTTTTCAACATTAATCTATTTGAAAATTTTTTATTTGAACTCCACTTTCATCTAAAAAATTAATAGAATATTAGGAAATAATTTTATTTAAAAAACAACCTTGTAAACGTACACTTTAATCTCCAAGGAAATGACGGTCTTTACAACATGTTAGTCCATACATGCCAAACATTTATTTTTCATCTTAAATGTATAAAAAAGCGACTTGATGGGAATATAACCATAGTGTTAATGTTAAAACCATTTTTAGAAAGGAAAAACATTGGTAAACATTTCCTTAAAACATCATTGGATAATAGTAACACTTTTTTTTAGAAATTTTATTTTTAAATAACACAGATTTCGGACTAATAGGATAACCAAAGTTGGCTTTTCATAAAAATATTTTCTTAATTATCTTAAGTAACAAGGAGAAGAAAATGGTATTGTTACATGGATATATCCTATATAAATATAGTTTAATAAATTTTATGAGATTTATTGAGATATGTGTGTTAATATTTCATCAATGGAAGAATTATTTAAAAATCTCGATAAGCAAAGAGATGTGGAATAAACCGTTACAACATTGGTAACATTGAATCATTATAATATGTAAAGAAGACAATTTCTTTAAGGTTAAAATATCATTAAATAAATGAGATCTATTATATAAAATGTCAAAGTCAGTATATACACATAATTGAAAAATATAGCTGTATAACATGGAATGTATCTCAAATAAGGAAAATCGAGACAAAATTAATTTATCGATTTGGTAACTATTGAAATATAAAAGCCATGAAATACATGTGATCAAATGGATTTGTAAATTAAAATAAAAATTAGTAAATAAATAATTGAATATATCTTTGGTTACTACACACACTATAAAAGAAATAGGTGCTGAACATGTGTTGTGTGTCATGGAAAATATTGTGAGATGAGAAAACCCTTTCTAGTTCGGTAACTTTTGAATCATGATCCCCAAAAAAGAAAAAAATATATTGAGACTAACAATCTCATTAAATAAATCGAATAAATTATATAACATGTAATAGGGAATCATATACACCAAAGAATAAAATAAAGTGGTGAATATGGAATGCATCACATGGAAATAAAATGTGAGATGAAATTACCTTAGCATGAGTATTGACCTTCATCTTACACATTCAAACATCATATATGATAAACATTTTTTTACATAAATATACCAAATTAAATAAATAATAATTCTAGTATAATAAATATATAATACATATAATACATATGCGCTAAAAATATAGTGTCCATCATAATTAACTACCATGATAGGTGGTAATGGAAAAACAAAAAATATCTTTTCGTGAGGTGGTAGTTCACCGTACACAATAGTGATAAGTTAATTACCCATTAGATGGATGTGCGTGTATGTTTAGTTAGAAATACAAAAATAATAGAAATATTAGTATATTTACATTATTATGTTTATTATATAATCATGGAATATGAAGATTTTATGGGGGCTGAGAATAAAATTAAAAAAACACAGCTTATGGAAGGATATTATCTTGTCATTGGGTAACCCCTTTTGGTTTTCTTCAAAGGGATTCATTGGATGGATTTATTCAAAAATTAATGATTAAATGATGAAAGGTGTTATTTTGGGAGCTTATTTTATCATTGTTTGGGTGAAAAATGGCTTGATAGCTGTTAATACATGGGATGGTTGAGTTATTTTTTTTAGTAGAGGAGTAATGAAATTCTTGTAATTTTTTAAAAAGGGAATTCAACCCATGTTTTTACCATGATTAGTGGATAAAATAATGAACCAAATTTTATCCATGGGAGGATAGGGTCAAAATATGTCCATCCAATATATTTTTGAAAATATTATATTTTATTTTAACTGTTAAGTGTACGGTTTAGTCTACTATTAAGGAAATGTTCTTCTCTATCATTCTAATTAATTTTAATTACATTCATGAATATTTTATATCAAAAACTATGTTTATGGTATTTATAATTATATATTATTTTATTCAAAATATAGAATCCATTTTTTCAATTTTTATTAAAAAATGTGGAGGAAATTAATTCAAATATAATCCCACTAACAGGATAACAAAACAATTTTTAAAGTATAAATGTTCAAAAGTTAAGTAATTTTTTAAATCCAATTTCCAGGTGAAATTGGTTCCAATGAAATGAATTTTATTATTTGATTTATAATAGATATAACTAAAGTCTAAAACTAATTAAAAAAATAATTTAACTATATTAATAAATGAGACACAATGCATTTTTAATTAAAAATTTGTGTTTATTCAATATCCCTAAAAAATGAATATTATCAAAAAAGTAAAAAAAAATCCCCATAATTAAAATTTCATATTCCTATTCCAAAAATGATGTTTATTTTTTAAAAAAAATATAATAAATGGTTCAAAAATCATATTTAAAATTAGTTCTTCATTAAAATACGATAAAATTACCTTTAAAAAAATATATTTTCATTTATAAAATTGGATTTATTCATGTCTTATAAAATTCAATTCAATTGTAAGAGAAATAAATTTTTTATTTAATATATAATATATATATTTTATTGAAAAAATTAGTCAAATTGTTTTCTTTAATTTACTGAGAAAAATTTGTTTTTGTATATATAAATATTGTTTTCCCTGAAATGTAATTTCATTATTATCAAATAGTTCTTACATTCACTTCAACTAATTGATAAAAAAAGAATTAATATTATATAAAAGTAATATAATATTTAAAAAATATAGTTAATATTATTTATAACATCCATTGTAATGGCTACATTATATAAATAATAATATTTTAAAAATAATGTTAATAGTATCTCGTAGTTTGGTAAAACTCAACCTTGTGTGTAACAAAAGATATCAAAGGGACTTAGAATTGTGTGTAACAAAAGGAAAACATAATGTTTCATGTACCACAAGTTAATTTATGTGTTTTTTTAGTGAAATATTTATTTTACCGAACATATAATGAAATAAAAACTTAGTGATTTTGTATTATAAAATCTATATTCAGTGTTCCATGAATTCTTAATTACAAATTATTAAATTAATTTGAAAAAATAGTTCACAAAATTTCTATGTATTACATTTTACCACCTAAAAATTACTTTATCACTCAATTTTATTTTTTCATCAATGTTTTATTACATGAAAGATCCTTCCTTAGGAACCGACATCATAAAAATGGAAACTAATACTTCCTTTAAAATGTAAAGTTGAAAACATAATGGTTACCGAATGTTTCAAAAAACAAGTATTCCACATGAGATAAAATAGGTGGTAAGGGAAGATAAGAAAAGATAGAATAAGTTATATATTCATAGATATTGAAAAAGATAACTAAAAACAATATTTTGTGTAATATAGAGAATGTAAAGAATTACAAAACCATAAAGTCAAGAAGAATAAAAGAGGTCAATGGTATCATCAAGAATGATGATAATATAATTTTCTTTTAACTTCAATACACTTTTCATAGTGTTGACCATTTTTTCACTAGTTGATATAATTTCATTATTTTTTCCCTTTTATTAGTTAAATATCACCCTTTGGTCGTGTATTGACCAATTTATACATTAAATATTTCTCTAAAAGGATAGGTGAAATTTCCATTCCTAAAGTACTAAAAGATCATGAGATTCATGATAATTTATCCAATATACCTTCACATATAATAAAAAAAATTGTTTAAAAAGGTTATTCAATATTCATAAATAATCATAATGTGGGATAATACATTAATCTCAAAAATAGAATACAATGTTTAACATAAAAATTCTATAAATTGTTAACCTTATAACCATTACAAAGATGAAAAAAACATTATAAATAAAGACACTAAATCAACTTAAAATTGATCCCCATATATATCATATTCTATCTCTTGGTTGTCACATTTCATACATGTGTATACTCTCATCATATATTCTCTTGAAAATTAGTAATAAAATGAATTTTTATAAATCCTCTTGGAAAACATGAAATCTTCCATGTTCTGATTATTTTTGGATATAAGTTGAAAAACTAAGATGATGAAAACTTCATCCATGATAACATAGATCACATTTTCATCAAATCATTTATCAGTTCTAAGTTCATAAATACTATCAAATTTACTCTATCCAAATTAATCATCTCTTTATCCAATCTAAACATAATTTTCTCATCATCATGAACATATTAAGGTGTTCCTTCCCTTTTATCAAAATATCAACTTTCTATAAAATTACACTTCTATTTATTTATCACAATTCCACATATCCTTTTCAATTATTTATAGAAAAACTACTACTGAAAATAATTTTATATATCATTATTCACATAACATAATCCTTGAATTCCAAAAACATATACACTTTAATCATCCATGATTATTTTTAAACCATTATTTGGGCTTTATAAACTTATTTCGTAATACCCATTGTATAATAATATGAAATATGAATCATGTATTAAAGTTCCCCAACATCAATATAATATTCATTTTTATATTTAATTTAAACAATACTATTAGAAAATCCCAAACCATTCATATGTGGGTTGCAATATCTATATCTAAATATGTCTAAACAATACACAAACCAACTTCTGGAATCTCTTCATGGGACCTCCACTTAGGAAATCAATTTTTATAATTACCATAAATTCCACATCTGAAAAATTAAATGATAACCCCTTTCCTTATTGTTTCTGTTATTGACTAACACTAGAAATCATAGTGTTAAAATTTCTAATATATTAGAAAAACACATATTAAAAAAAATACTTATTGGATGTCCAAATCATGAATCCAAATTTATTAATATATAAAAACATAGTTTTATCCTATTTTATTCAAATTCATCTTATATTTAAATACATCATGAAGGTTCATAACATGTTTGTGAATTCCTAAATCATATCCCATGGGAGTGTTAAACCAGGTGTTCAACAAGGCGTAACGTTTTTCACCAGTTCACTAATGATTCTAGATGATACAGAATTTTTGGGATTTTTACCAATATGTACATCTATACTAGAGCCACACCCACTTATAGCACCCATACATGGATGTGTTTTTATAAAACCACTCAATCAATCCTTTATCAATGTTCTTGTACATTTTCGTATAATTTTACTTATTTATAGACTTATCTTAATCGATGTCCCTAGACATATCCTTTGAATTATTTCAAATAGATCTCACTATTGTTTTCTCATTATTATTTACAAAGGTGGACTAAAATGTTCTTTTGATGAAATATATAGTAACCAAGGATTAACATATATAGATATAAAGTCATTTTATATTAATATTATAAAATTAAAAAAATAAATTCATGAGGACTGTAATAGTTTAGCTTCATTAGAAACATGGAACACATTCATCTAATTTTGTGAATAATCGTCAAAATATCCATTATCAATATTAACCTCTCGTAAAACAACTTAAAAACTATATTCATAGCCTAGGGAAAGGAAACATACGAAATGGGTGAGATCAGATGCTCAGTAAGTGTAAATAAATGAAATACTTAAGAATAACTAGAGAATTAGGGTATGAGAACATGAGTATTACATTTAAAGATCATAATCTACATAAAAATATCATAATAGTGAGATATGTTGTACTGATTAGTTTTTTATAATACATGAATCAAAAGATAATTACGAACATGGACCACATGACATGATAAAATAATTAGCTTTATCAATAGGGGTATATCTATCGGTAAAAGTAATTTAAATATTTTGCAAATAAGAATTTCATTATCCCTAAATTGTCAGTAAAAACCGTATCCCTAAAAGATATTTTGATTGATAAAATATTTCTATTAAAAGTTTAACAATACCAATAGATATCATATATGATGGATAAAATATTTAGCAGTAGATTCATATGATAGATTTATTTTTTTATAGAATCATTACCAATATTTATATATCTATTGGTATTATTATTGAAAATATTAAAGATGTAATATTATCATATGTATAGTAATCTTATAAAGGAGTTTGAGGTTCTTAATTTTTTTAAAAAATTTATATATTAATATAGGAAAAACTAATTATATATATAAATTGAATTCATATTTCTCAAGGATGTAAATAAATTAATAAAGATAATTTATAATTTATAATTTTTTTACCAGAATAAATAATGCATAAAAAATCCCAAATAAAATTTAAATATTTATATATATATATTATCAACCCATATTAGTGGATACAAAAACTGTTCAACAGTCAACAATTTTTTCATGTTTATAATTTACAACATCAGAATCTAAATGAGTGGATAAATATTCTAACTACCAAGATAACATCCTCATTTTCTGTTGTACTATCTAATCTCCCCTCATCATCCTAGTTTTAAACATCTCCCAATTTTGCAACCAACTATAATAATTCTCCACATGTAATTCCCTTGATGTCACGTGCAGTATTACCTTATTTTTCCCGGTTCACAAACTCAAAATGGTGAATGATACCCATGAGGACATTGTTGAAAGAATATATATATATATGATCTAAACCCAAGGGATCAAAATAATTCTTTTTAACATGAGGATCCCACATTTCATATATGTACACAATTACAACATATCCCAATATCCTTCACAAAACAAACTCACGATTACCTGATTCTAAGAATCTAAGAGAGCTCCCAGCATCACATGGAGAAAAAATTCACCATCAAAAGACTTCCAAAAACATGAACATGAAAATAATAACAATTATTCAGACATATTTTCAAGGAACTAACCACCATAAATCATAAAACATAACTCCTATATCAAGGTCAAACCTTGTAAATTTCCCATTTAGAGCATAAACATAACTATGTAGTCTTCAGTGATTTATAAAAATTGTTACATTCCTAGATTAAATCTTAAAAATATAGTTTAAATGAATCCAATTCATATTTATTGTAAATTTAGTTCTAGGAATAAGTTAAAAGAACAATATATTTCAATCAGCGAAAAATACCATTCAAATAAAAATAGTCCTCGTTGCATAAATTTAGTGATCACATCACTACCTAATGCTCGAATCAGGTACAATATAATTATATAATTTTACAATTCACAATGAAACAGTTAAAAATAATGTTACTTAAATAGTTTAATACTTTTTTAGGTAAATCAATATACCAACCAACAATTAAAAAATTACAAAATATTTAATTAAACTGCCTCATATCCAAGAGTTTTAACCATATCCCTTATTAGTGTACATTTTGAAAATGAAAATCTCAAATATATTTCAACAACATAGTTAACAAATATCATCATAATTTTGAAAAAATAAATTTAGTAAAAAAGAAGTTCAACTCAATTGAAACCTGAACTATTCAGTGGAAATAATCATCACATACTAACCCAAAGTAGACCGTAGCTCAACATTTTAGTTTATATAGATTATTTTATTAATAAAACCTATAAAAGAATAGAAAATATCCACTCAATGTATGTTCAATCATAAAATAGAAAATATATACTAATCATAATTTTCCACAATACTAGATAACCCGATTACCTATATAGACCACTAGTGAAACATTGGAGCCATAACTAGTCTATAACATCAAAAAGATAGAGAGAATACCAAAAAAATAAATCCACATCCTTAACATGAGCATCAAAATTGGGATTAATTAGTTAACACTACATGAAAGAAATTAAAAAAACAATTAATTATTTATAATATCACTTAATTAGGCTGATTTATATTAAAGTGTGAATTGATCCTTAACCCCATTAATCATGAGAATTAAAACATATGAATTTATAACATGATAATATTTTATGCATGCCAAAATTTAAAATATAAAATTTATCCAAACTTCAAAGTACAACTTTCAACATGTAATCCACTAATATGGGATTGAAAATTTAGTAACATAAAATTGTTCAAAATTTAAAGAAAATTAAAAACCACATATTATCAAAGAAACAAACATTCAAATAACTTATGAAATACTGAATTTTATATACTGAAATAAACTATTATATTTTCATGAAATACTACAAATTTTTAGTGAAAAAATTTATCACTGTGATATTAGAAATATAAATAAAATTCAATATCAATATCAACTATTATACATATTTAAAATATTTAAATTTATGAACATGAGGAATGCATTGGAAAAAATCATAGAAATATCATATTAAATCAGACAATAAATGAATAACTTAAAAAAATTCATATAATTGTTTCACACATCATATGGAATTTGAATCAAACAACAATAAGGAAATGAGAATTATTCAACAATCAAGAAAAGTTACATCATTGAGGCATTCCCACACACAAAATTAAAAACATGAACGATATCCAAATAACCGATAGAAAAAGCATTATACGCATACGTATGAATGAATCACCTTCAAATAAGATGTATTATGGTGAATTCAGATGTAAAACATTCAATCTCTCCCAATTAATGGTGTATAATTTATATATGGGTATTTTATTTAACACTAATGTATAAAAGGAAAATATTTAAGTTCAAATAAAATTAAAATCCTACCTAGAATGAGATTTTAATTAAATATTTATTTCAATGAAGCACATATTCATTATCAAGGGGATTTTAGTCATATTAATTAAAAATAAAACACTGTTTTCATGTAATTTCAAGTGTGAAAATTTATGCACTTTTCAATAAGACCAGTATATTAGCATCAAATCTATCATTTTTACACATTAATAGCTATTACATAGATAGGATTCATAATTTTTATGATAGTTGACATGATGTTCTTATCCGTGAGTTAATATATGTAAAATTTTGGTATTAAAAGATTATTCATAGCACAAAATTGGGAAATCCTAACAATGATTTAAAAAATTTCACAAAAAAAATAATTCTTCAAAGCCTGATTCATATATTTCACACATGAATTTTAAATTAACACAAAAATAAATGTTACCTCAAACTTGTGATGATGATTGATGATATTGTAGAAGATGAGGATAGATGGGTAACAATTGGATGAGAACGAGAAAAAACATATAGAGAAGGGGTGATGCCAAATTACTAAAGGGATCATAAATTAATGGAAGTGTAGATGGTGACCAATAATGCAGTGATAAACCAAAGGATGGTAAATGGTTTCCAAATATAGTGAAAAATTAAAGGGGGTGAACTGAAGGGTGATAAATGGTGTCAAGGTGAACCAAAATTAATCATACTTGGAGATTAACTAAAGGATAAATATGGGACAATGAAATAATAACTCGATTTCAAAACATTTTGGTTTCAATACAAAGATCGTCATTTAGATCACCGGGAGTCTAATTTAGTTTAACTAATCAATTTAAAACACCATCCCAAGAGGATTGAATTTCAGAAATAGGGTTCCATGAGTGATCATTTGGAGGTTCCCTATAGAGTTATCATGGAATATTATTAAAACTATATATTACTCCACAATAAATTATTTTTATTTTATAAAATTCAATTTTTTTATTTATTAGTTTAATATTGTTTCTTGTTATAGTTAACATGAATTTAGATCATTTATCTATAATTTAAAATTATATATTCTAATTTAATGAAGATTTATTAAATTATCGATATGTTGATTCATTATGTAAGAATATATTTTAGAAAAATATAAATTATATACTGTAATTTCATAAAGCATTTTTAAATTATCAATATTTTAATTCATTATGTAATCCTATTTCTTAATAACATATATGTTTATATTGAATAATTTATTGTAACATATATTTTTAATGATAAATTATTTAGAATTACTAATAACCAATAAAAATATATTCATAAATTTTTAAAATAACCATTTGTATTACAACTATTTAATGAAACATTTATTTGTTGATAAAAGATATGCTGGTATTAATAAATTAATATTTATAGATAAATATGTTGGTAAAATGAATTGTGTATATTTGTAAATAATATCAACATAATAATATATCCATAGGAATTATTCATTTTTACAAACAGATATATTATCGGATGGAATATTTCGTTAGTATATTTCATTTTTTAAATGTAATCATTTCAATGGCATAAGATATAAATTTTTTGGAAGATAAATAAATATATAACATCATTCCCTATAATTCAAGGACCATTTACAAAACATTATCATGGAAATTCAAGGGGACTACACCTACATGGTGGGAAACACCACCATCCCAAGTCACGATACTTTTCTTATAATAGATCAGGTTTCCAAATATCCCATACTGGATTGTGTTTCACCATATTTCCATAGAAGATCATGTTTGTACATTATACCATAGTAGATCAGGACACACCTAATTCCCATTTTGAATCAAGACAAACCTATTTCCCATTTTGGATGAAGCCTGTCGACTTTTTTCAAATCATAATCATAGAAGATATACATCTTTAACCAATGCATTAGAGGGAGGTATTGGTGCCACTTATCTCATAATGAAATCATTAATATGTGTCATTTATAATCATATTAAATCATATCATAACAAATGAAATGAAGTGGGTATTATAAACATGAAATCATTTCATAACCAATGGAAATGAGACATGTTTAATAATCATTTAATCAATGCATAACCTGAGAAAAAAGTGGGTTTAATAAACCTATAACCGATGGAAGAGAAACAAGATTACAAAACATCATTCCTTAAAAACAAAAACCATTAAAGAAATAATATGGGTGATGTTATTGGATCATATACCCATTAATTATTAACTATAAAAAATCATGTAATCTTAGATGGCTAAGGATTTTGAATTATCACATGTAACATAGATTAAAGAAAGCATTCTTTATTTAAAAATCAGTTATATAAAACAATTTCAAAATACATTTCTTATAAAAAAGCTTTAAAATTTCATTTAAAACAATTATTGAAGAAGATATGATTTCCAATATGAAAAATTATTTTTAAAACATAAATCATTTTTAAAAAACATTTTATTTAAAAATACCTTTAAAAAGCCTTTTCAGAAGATTCAAAATATTTTACAACACTTTTTAAAAATAAAACATTGATAAATATTTTTTAGGAAAACATTAAAATAAACACATATATATAATATTGGTAAAATTGTTTATTTTTAAAAATAACATGGTAATTTTTTTAAGGATTTTCCATTGAAATCATGGTCATGATGGAGGGTAAGTCCGAAAGTGTTGATCATTTCTTTTGTTCCTTAATTGTATAGAAAAGTTCCATGATTAGAAAATCAAAAGAAGAATCCTTTTAGTTTTTTTAAAAAAGGTAAAACATGGATAATTTTTTTTAAATATCATTGGATAATAGTAAATAAGAAATTTAAAACATTTTTTAAAAATATAATTTTGAAGGAACACATATTTCTGAATATTAAAATAAATAAAGTAAAATTATCATAAAATAATTTTCTTAATTATCTTTGGTTCAAAAGAGTGAAAAAATGGTACCATTACTTAGATATTACATTAATAACAATATGGTAATAAAAATTATTATATTATGTGATATATGGATGATAATGTTACATCAATGTAAGCATAATCATAAAAATATAAATAAATAATGAGATTGTAACAATAAATCGTTACCACTTTGGTACCCTTTAATCATAAAAAAATGGGAATAATAAAATTAAATGAATATAAAAATGTAATTAAAATTATTATATACATGAAATAACATGTCAAATCTAATATATACACCACATAGAAAAATATAGGTCCATAACATGGCATGTTTCTCAGAGAAGGAAAATCGAGAAAAAATTATTTTAATAATTTTAAAACTTATGACACATAAAAACATTGAATAAAGGTACTCAAAAAAATATGTAAATACCAATTAATTTATTCTGAATAATCATATAATAAATCCATTTTTAGTAAACACACAACATATAATAAATAATTGGTGAATTTCTGGTCTTTTGACCAGAACTCATCTTCAAAAAAATTTAATTGGTGAACATAGTTTCTATCTCATAGAAAGTAAAAGTGAAATGAGATTTACTACTTCTATATTTTTAGAATCATTATCCAAATGAATAAATAAAAAAATTAAAACTTTTAATATAATTAAATAATTCATATTAATTATAAAAAATTTCATATAGATGTATGTATACCACATAATAGAAATGAGTTGTGAATATTTCATGTTTTTCATGGAAATAAAAAAGTGAGATGAAAATCCCTTACCTTAAGTCTTGAATTTCTTCATACACATTTAGAACTCATGTTTAAAAAATATAATTTAATTATATATCTTAAAAATATTAATATTATTAGATATAATACTATATATGGATTATTCAGGAATTTATATTACCCATTATTTGATAACTCCATGTTAATGTTATGTTTTAGGTATTATTTTCATTATTTTTCATATAGTTTTTGGATTGTATTCTTGATCCTATAATATAGATCATGATTTAATTTTTAAAAATAATTTAAATAGTGATAAAATATCTTATATATTCAGTATATTTGTATTTATAATAATATATATAATATATAAAAATGAAATGGAATACATCGTTCCTAGAGACGGTAGGTCGTATGTATGCATTAATGTTGTATCCATTTTATTGTCAGATCAAAAGAAATATATTAAATGATAAATATATATATATATATAGAATTCTTATTTCATATATATAATTTAACTTCACTAAACTAATCCTTACTACATTCTATACAGAGTTTTGACAAATCACATCGCTTTGGGGAGGTGGTAGTCCATACATCCACAAGAAAAATTATTGTACTTACAAAAATGTAAATAATGAACGTATATGTTATATAATAATTAATGACGGAAAAATATATAAAAAATATCATATAAATAATATAAAAATGTATTATTTGTCGTAATTTCAGACCATGTGTTGTGGTAAAGGAAAAATGAACAACATCATTCTGTGAGGTGGAAGTTCTCCGTACATAGGAACGGTATGTTTGTTACCCATTAGATGGAAATGTGTGTATGTGTAGGTAAACCACATAGAATCAGAAAATATAAGTATTATTAGGATAGTTATTTTATAATATAATCATTGAATATGTAGTTTTTTGGGGGTGCAGAATTATCAAGACCCGTACACCAGGGCCCATACCGTGACTACCCCAAACCCGCCTTCCATTGGCCAAGGGCCAACGTATAGCACCAATAGGTGTATTCCCAAAAACTGGGAAGGCATCACCTTTATAACCTATAAACTCATGTAACCATGAAAATAGAAAGATACAAACACAAGAAAACTATATAACTAAAAGAGTGCTGAAAATAAAAGGGGCCGGAGTACAAGGCCAACAGTAAAGGTACAAGTACAAATGAAATACAATATATCTGAGGAAAGGGAAATACACCTATTGGATTGTCCTTCAAGGTTCCTACCTGAAGGGTAAGTATAGATCGCCTCCTCAGCACTCTACGTCTGCATGTCTCTTCTGCGTACCGACAAGCCATATGGTCCACCTCTGGGTACCGTCCAGTCCTGGTACTCTTGTCCTCACTCCGCACTATCTGTTGTCTGCACCAAACACAACGAAATGCGGGTGTATCCCATGTAGGGGTGACTATAATGATACTTAGTAGGGACCCCGATACCCTCAAGGTATCACAAATCCTCAAAGGATAAACCTCAAAGCAAGAAGTTAACTGTAAACCCTACATAGGTATATGCCCATACATATAACAATGTTATCAAGTATACCCATCTCAATCATGAGGAAACATAGGTTCAAACCCAAAATCCCAAAGCTCAACCTTTCCATAACGGATGGAAACCCCCAAGGACAAGTACCACATAGGTACGCCACAATGAATAATACCACCAAGGTATTACCACAAGGTAAAGTACCACATAGGTATGAACATAGCTCACACCAGGTATAATTTAGGTACAATACAATATATGATTAGATGTAACTACTGAATCATATTACTCTGTTAAGAGGCAGACCCACATAGGATTTCTTGGTGTTAACCCACACAGGATCTCTAGGTGTTGACCCATACATGATAGCAAGGTGCTGACCAACAAAGGATCACTAGGTGCTGACCCACACAGGATCGTGAGGTGCTGACCCACACATGATCGCTATGTGCTATCCCATAGAGGATCGCAAGGTGCTGACCCACATAGGATCAATAGTTTCGGACCCACACAGGATATATAGTTGCTGAACAACATAGGATCGCAAGGTGCTCACACACACAGTATCGCTCTATGTGTTGACCCACACAGGATCGCTCTACATTCTTCACATCACAACCAAATTCTGGGTTCCCGTAATATGCTCACTTCTCTCCAGGAGGATACACTACACTAGATAATAGTCAATACTCTAATTGCCACAAAGTCCCACAAATCAGTATCTCAATGTACCACCATTTTATAGGGGTCTCAACGCAACAGACAACGCGTTATTCAGACACCCGGTCTATGAGTTATTTTCCTTTTTGTCCCAAGTGCCCGGTTGGATTCATGCTCGATCTAACCCGACCATTCCCCAACATTATCGAAAACATCAGTGGGGTAATCCAAAGGGACCGTCTTGCTCCAAGGAACTCGTTTCCAAATAATATTCTTCAAACGGATGTCCGGTTCCAATGTTATGGCCCATGTAAAGTATAGGGTCATATTTGGTCTGTGTCCAGTCCGACCTGATAGTGTCGTCCCGACTCGGCCCAACCTGTTGGGTCAAGACCGGCCTATGTTGTGGCCGGCTCCCTGGGAAGTCCGGCATGACGAAAGGGCTGCGAGGGGCCATAGGTGCCTCGAGGTGGTGGAGGTCGCGGATCGGCTCTGCCGCGGGTGGCAGGTCGGCCGCGGGGGTTCCGCGAGGGCACGAGATGGCTCATACAGGAGGCGGAAGCCCGGCTGCGGGCGGATACTACATAGCGGAGGGTGACAGATTGGACATGGGGTGGTGGCCGAGCCGCGGGGCCATTGCAGCTCGACGGAGGGGCGGCGGCCCGGCCGCGGGCCGCAGCTCGGCCGCAGAGGGCGGGGGCCTGGCCATGGATAGCGCGGAGGTCGCGGGAGGTAGTGCCACTGGGCACAAAGGCCACAGGGTGGTGGTGGACGTGGGGCAGCACCATGGCACCATAAAATTCATTGCAGCTAGCGGTGGTGCCAAACACCATTCTCATGCCCCACCATGGTTCGTAGTCATTCCTCCATCACGATCAAGAATTAACCACAAGGTTTTCGGAGAGGACGGGCCATGTTTGTTGGGGACTCAATCTCGGTGTTAGAGAAGTAAAAAGTGTCTATAATTCCTTCATGAATTATGAAGAATTATCAAGAACAGAAAGATAGAAGATTTTCAAACAACCACCCTACATCTTCCCAAAAATAATCATACACAAATAAACCCTTACCATGTTTGATTTGTCTATAGAGGTAGCGAAGAAGGAGACGACGTCGTTGGGAATAGACAGATGTTGGTGTTGTCGATGTCTCCTCAATTGCCGGTGGAAATTCATCCCATTGGTGATCTTTTGACGGAGTTTGGAGAATAATTAGTCGAAGGAGAAGCATTCTTCGTTGGTGTTCTTTGTGGGAGAGCTTTCACCCAATTCTCCAAGTTTCTCCCTTCTGGCCAAGAGTGTCCCCCAATTCCACCAAAATAAGGAATATCCAACATAATAGATCATGCTTTTACAATTTCAAATTGGTTTAATTAATTATTTGATGGGTCATATTTATTAATTAAAGGTAAAGGTGTAGTCACAATTAAGAGGGGAAGCTCAAGAGGTTTCTCCCCACTTAATCCGGAGTTCAAGAGGTTTCAAGCCTTGGGTGGTCCCCACCACCATAACCTCTCATGGGAGGTTAGTTCAGGTGGTCCCCACCACCATAACCTCTCACGGGAAGTTTACATAAGTGGGCCCCACCTATGAAACATCCACATGGGAGTTTGAAAATAATATAAAATAATATGTTACACAAATTTTATTTTATTTTATTCATTCACGAAGATACCAAAAATTAAATTTCATCCTCGACCTATTACCGTCTAGGTGAAAGTCTCCTTAAGAAAATACCAGCGCTGCAAGTTCAACAATGCCCTCGGATTTCAATTCAGAGCAATGGATCGATAATAAAAAAAATTCTTGCACGTTTACTGAACGTACCTGAAAAAAAGATCAGAAATTCATTTCGGGCACTCCAGGCCTCGGAATCATGCGCCGTCAATTTTTTGTGGACTCATAAAATTCCCATTTAATTAAATAAAATTACATGGAAATTCTTATTCTTTACATTCTCCCCTCCTATGGTCTTTATATTCCCATAAGACACAACTCAAACTAAGGGAACAAGTGGGGGTACTGAGCATGAATCTGAGCCTCCCGCTCTTATGTGCTCTCCTTGAGGTTCATGTGCTACCAGCAAACGTGCACCAGAGGTATCTAACATCTACAAAGGACCCTCTCTTGTAGATGCTCAATCTCTACAAGAACTTCCATAAAAGTCTCCCCATCTTCGACGTCTAGCTCACCATGGTCGATGATGTGAGAAGGGTTGTGCAAGTATCTCCTCTATTGGGATATGTGGAAGACGTCATCCACCCAGTGCAACAAAGGTGGAATAGCTAAGAGGTATGACACCTTTCCAACTTTATCGAGGACCTAAAAAGGTCCAATTAACATTAAAGATAACTTTCCGCTTTGGACAAATCTCTGTAAACCTCATCGGGGTGAGACCCGTAGAAAGACATGATCACCATCCTCGAACTCTAGAGGTGTTTGCCTCCTATCAGAATTCGACTTCTGTCTGCTCTGTGTTGTCCTCAACAAATTTTGGATGATCTGTACTTTCTATGTGGTAGCTAGTACCATCATAGGTCCTACTAGTGCTAACTCCCCAGGTTCATTCTAGCACAAAGGTGATCTGCATGGTTTCCCGTACAATTCCTCGAAAGTTGACATCCCAATGGTGGAGTGCTTTCTGTTGTTGTATTCAAACTCCACAAAAGGCAAGTGATCCTCTTATATACAACCGATGTCAAGTACAAAAACACATAACATATCCTTGAGGGTCTGGATGGTACGCTAAGTCTGACCATCCCTATGAGGATGGAAGGCAATGCTCAAATGAAGCTACATCCCGAAAGCCTCCTGTAACCCCTTCTATATCCGGGAAGTAAAATGTGTATCACGATCGGAGAGAATCATCGAGGGTATTCCATGTAGTCACACAATCTCCTGTACATAGAGGCATCCCAATCTCTCTACTGAACCATGCTCTCTGATCAGTAGGAAACGGGCCAACTAGGTGGGATGGTAGATGATCACCCAAATCGAGTAGTGTCTAATGGATTAACGATGAAGTCCTGTCACGAAGTTCAGGGATATCCCATCCCACTTCCACTCTAGGACCTATAATGGCTCAACCAAGCCTGCTGGTACCTGATGCTCCTCCTTCACTTGCTGACAAGTGAGGCACCGAGAAACCAACTCTGATACTGCTTTCTTCATTCTCGGCCTCCAGTGCTGTCGTCAGAGATCCTGGTACATCATCAAAACTCATGGATGTACCGCTAGAGGGGTTATGTGGAACTCCGTCAACAATTATTCTTGAAGAGACACTGGTACTATGGTATGTCCTATGAAGAGGATGACATGATCCCCACCTTCAGAAAATCTATTAGGTGCATGTCATGTGGATATCAGGGCACATCAAGTCTTGCAGTCAGCGTCCCCTCACTGTGCCTCCCTGAAATTCTAAAGAAGTGGGGGAGTGACTGTAAGAGACTGAAGTAAATTTACTCCATATCTATCCACAAAGTATATCTACAAAGTGGCCAGCTTCTCCATCGCATCGCCTAGCAGCTGTATACTATTCCTCCTGCTTAGTGTATCTTCTACAATGTCCCCCTTCCCAGGAGTATATTCTATCTCAAAGTCATAGCCCTAGAGTTACTCAAGACAACGTCGCTGTCTCAGGTTCAGGTCCTTTTGAGAGAAGATATAGATGAGACTCTTGTGATCAGAGTATTCTGTAAAACACTCTCCCATCAAGTAATGTCACCACATCTTCAAGGTGAAGACCGCTACTACTATCTCCATGTCATGGGTAGCATAGTTCTGCACATGATGTCTCATGTGTTGAGAACCATATGCGATAACTTCTCGCTCCTGCATCAGGACACATACGAGTCTGATCCCTGATGGGTCGTAGTAGACTGTGTACCCTACAACCTCCTCCAATAGCCTCAAGATGGGGGCACTAGTCTACCTCTACCTCAACTCCTGAAAACTCTACTATCATCGCTCTGACCCTACGAAGGTTTTCCCCTTTTTCGTCAACACTGATAGAGGTGATGCAACTCTAACGAAATCTGGCACAAAACCCTTGTAGTATCCAATCAAACCCAGGAAACTCGGCACCTCCGTCACACTCTTGGGTGGCTCCCAAGCATGTATCACATCAATCTTAGCTGGATCTACTACAAATATATCCTCTGATATAACATATCCCAGAAAGTGAACCTCTCTAATCTAGAACTGCCACTTCGAGATATTACAATAAAGCTGGTGCTTTTAGAGTGTGTCCAGTACTATTGGTAAATGGTAGGGATGCTCCTCCGGAGTAGCCGAGAAGATCAGAATGCGGTCGATGATGACAACTACAATGCGATCAAGGTATGGTTGAAAGATCTTGTTCATGAGTCCCATGAACAATACTGGAGAATTGGTTACACTAAATGGAATTACCAAGAACTCGTAATGGTTGTACCAACATTTGAAAGCCATATTCTTCAGATCCTCATCTCTTACTCTGAGTTGGTGATAGCCTGATCTGAGATCTATCTTCGAGAACCACCGTTCTCCCTTTAGCTGATCAATGAGGTCATTGATACTCAGAAGTGGGTATGTGTTCTTAACGGTCACCTGGTTTAGGAGCTGATAGAATACACACAGTCTCAAACTCCCATCCACCTTCTTGGTGAATAAAATTAGGGATACCCAAGAAGAAACACAAGGACAAATGAATCTCTTCCCCTCCAAGTATTCTAGATGCACCCACAACTAACGATGCTCTGCGGGGGCCATCTGATACGCTGGTGTAGATATCAATGTCGTCCTAGGGTAAAGTCAATGTAAAATTCCACCTTTATACGAGGAGGTAGAACTGAAACCTCATCAGAAAAGACATCTGCATACTGGTCCGCCACTACCGAATAACTTTGACTCTCCACATCAACTAATCCGAGGGTAAGGCTAGGAAACTGATTAGTGATCGGATTCACTCTCCTCCAGGTAAGACCATCTTGTGCAGAAATGGCTCCCTTCTCACCAGTGAATGTAATCCTGGTCCCATCCGTGTGGATACACTACTCTTTAAGCCAAATACAGTCAATTTGGGCATATACTGTAGATAAAAAGTCCATACCTAAGATGACATCGTATGTCCTCGACGCCACTACTAAGAGATCCAAGCCGAAGATCTCACCTCATAGAGTTTGGTCACACTGCCAGCACTAGTGTGTAATCGTCGAATCACATCTTTTAGGAGTCTCAATCCATATAGATTAAGCCAACACTTCAATCAGAATGTCTGATCTTTGAACAAGGGAAGTGGTAATAAAAGAATGATCAGAACCTGTGTCTATAAGTACTACAGTTAAGGTAGAGTAGACACAGATCGTACCTTATATCATCTCCGGAGCGTCGTGATCATAGGCCTCAGCTGCCTGGAGCTGAGATGTCTTATGTCCACCTGCTCCCTATGGTCAGGGTGGACCTCCTGGTGGTGGTGGTGGTAACAAATCGAATCATACTCCACTTCTAGCTGTATGAACAGCTCCTCTTGCACATCCGCCTGCTCCATTCGGACCTCCTCGGTTGAATCTCTGTATCTACTTGGGTGGCCCTTTGACCATATGCTGATCATCTGTATGGTGGGTCGGACAATCATGAGACATGTGACCTGGCCCACCGCATGTGTAACAAATCCCACTCCTAGCATGATCGTCTCTGCCTTGGGTGCCTCGTACAACAGACCCTGAATCATGCGGTTGTCCACATGTAGGTATACTATTCTTGTACCTTTGCATCATCTATCTACTACCAGCTACAGAAGACTCTGCTAAGTGATGACTGTTGGTGGGTTTCGCTGTGGTGACTTCTTAGCATTAAAACATTCCACTAAGAGGGCTCGCTCTAACACCCCTACCTATGTCGGGATGCTTAGTTAGATCATCAAATCTTTGATCTCTCACCTGAGTCCCTGCTTGATGGTCCAGGCCCTGAATAATAGGTCCTGCACAATATCAATGGAGTAGCGTGAGAGGTCAGTGAACCATGATGAGTTCTGAGCCACAATCATGCTGCCCTGCTGCAAATGAAGTAGCATCTGAATGCACACTGTGTGAAGAGTCTCTCGAAAAAACTCTGCCTGAAACAGGCTCTCAATGTCTGCCCAGAGAAGTGTCATCTCATCGTGAACCTAGAGCATCATGCTCCACCATCTGCCTGCTGCTACCTGTAGAAGGCTGGCGGCAGGATCACAGTGAGATCGACTGGTGTCCATACCAGTTAACAGACTCTCACCACAACCTCTATCCAATTCACGACTACCTGTTGGTCCGTCTCTCCCCTGATCCTAGGTGGCCTCTGGCTCCAAAACTCATGAAACACACTCATGCGGCATGAAAACTCTACTACTGGGGCTGGTGGCATCAGTTGTCCAATGGGTAATGGTACTTCTGGTGCCTCCGCTAGTGCCTCTACTGGAAAAGGGCTCTACACCGAGACCTCATAGATGGGTGGGCTATCAGTTCATAAAAATCTCAAAACCCTATCTAGATATATTCGTGGAGGCATCCTAAAAAGAAACAGGTGTGCCATGGTCAAAAAGTTATACTTGGTGAGCTGACTCAAAGATATCACAAAGAAAACTCTTCAAAACACACACGCAGTCAGTGTTTTCATGCACTGAATCAGAAATCATGAGTTAGGGTCCTGGTGTATCAATATGTTGGTCATCACACCAATATTGGATTCCCTAAACTGGTAACCACACTCACTACACTTAAACACTATTATCGTTAAAAATAATGATCAGAGTCCTATGTTCTCTGGTAGAACCGACTCCTCTGATACGAATTAGTCACGACCCGTCCCTCGGGGCCCGTGTCGTGACTTCCCCAAGCCCACCATCCATAGGCCATGGGCTGTCATCTAGCACCGAAAAGAATATTCTCTAAAAATAGGAAGGCATTGCCTTTAGAACCTGTAAACTAACGTAACCAAATAGACATCAGGATACGAACACAAGAAAAATGTATAACCAAAAGATTGCTGAACGTAAAATGTGCTGGAATAAAAGCCCAATAGTAAAGGTAAAAGTATAAATGAAATAAAATATAATTGAAGAAAGAGAGAGACAGGTACTGGATTATCCACTGAGGTTCCTACATGAAGGGTAGGTACAGATCACCTCCCCAACACACCACACCCACCCCTCTCCTCTGCCTTCCGACATGCCATATGTTCCACCTCCTGGTACCGTCCAGTCCTGGTACACTCATCCTTAGTCAGAACTATCCATCGTCTGCATCAGACACAATGAAGTGCGAGCGTAGCCCGTGCAGGGGTGAGTATAACGATAATCAATAGGGACCCCGACACCCTCAAGGTCTCACAAATCCACAAAGGATAAAACAAAAACCAAGAAGTCAACTGTCAACCCTACTTAGGTATATGCCCATACATATACCAAAGTTATCAAGTATACCCATCACAATCATGAGGAAACACAGGGTCCAACCCACAACCCAAATCTCAACTATTCCACAAAGGAAGGAAGACCACAAAGGCATGTACCACAAAATACACCGCATAGAAGAATACAAACAAGGTATTAACACATAAGAATGTACCACACAGGTACGAACTCAACTCAAACTATGTATAATTTGAGTACAGTAGTAGAGATGATTAAATGTAACTAATGAATCATAATACTCTATTAAGTGGTAGAACCACACAGGATCACTCGATGCTGACCCACACAAGATCACTAGGTGTTGACTCACAGAAGATCGCAAGGTGCTGACCCACAGAGGATCTCTAAGTACTGACCCACATAGAATCGCAATGTTCTGACCCACACAAGATTGTTAGGTGCTGACCCACATAGGATCGCATGGTGCTGACCCACATAGGATCTCTATGTTCTCACCCACACAGGGTCAAAAGGTCCCGACCCACACAAAATCTATCTAGGTGCTGACCCACACATGATCTCTCTATGTGATGACCCACACTGGATTGCTCTACATTCTTCACATCACATCCAGCTACTGGGTTCCCGCACTATGCTCGCCTGTCTCCAAGAAGATCCGCTCCACAAGCTACTGGTTGATACTTCAACTATCACAATGTCCTACAAAGAATTATCTCAATGGACCACCACATAATAGGGGTCTCAATAAAATAGAGGGAGCATCATTTAGAAGCCCAGTTTGTGAGTTATTAGCCTTATTGTCCTGAGGGCCTGGTTGGATTTGTGCCCGATACAACCCGACAGTTCCCTAACATTATCGAAAAATCCAGTGGGGTAAAGAAAATGGACCATCTGACTCCAAGGTTTATGGCATCGCCGATGGTTCTTCAAACAGACGTTTGGTTCCAATGTTATATCCCATGTAAAGTATAGGGTTGTATGTTGTCTAGGTTTGGTCTGGCCTGGCCCGCTGGGCGGCCTGGCAGTCTTTGAGGGCCACAAGGGGCTATAGAGGCCGTGGGTGTCGCAGGGCGGCTCGACTGTGGATGGAGGCTCGACCGCGGGGGTTCCGTGAGGGCGCGGGGTGGCCTGGCCTGGCCCAGGATGGATCGACAAGGAGGCGACGACCCAGCTGAGTCTGGAGGCCTGGCCACAGGCGGCGGGTCAAAGGTAGTGGGGGTGGCCTGATAGCGGAGCGGTGCTGGCATGGCCATGGGGCGGCAGCCCGGCAGCGGGCGATGGCTCGGCTGTGGAGGGTTACGGCCCGGCCATGGACGGCACGGAGGCTATGGGAGTAAGTGCCACGGGGCGGTGCTATTGCACTGTCGCCTTCGTTGCTACCGTTAATGGTGTCGACCGCCTTTCTCGTGCCCCACTGTGGTTCATAGTCGTTTCTCTATAACGATCAACAATTAACCATAAGGTTTGCAGAGAGGATGAGCCATGTTTGTTTGGCCCGCACTCTCTGCGTTAGGGTCATTTCAAGAGGCTATAATTCATTATTGAATTACAAAGAATTATGAAGAACATAAAGAGATAATAATTTCAAACAACCACCCTACATCTTCCCACAAATAATCAAACAAAAATTATCCATTAGCTCATTTTATTTGTCTACAGTGGTCGTGATGAATGAGACGACATTTTTGGGAATCGATAGATGTCGGTGACGTCGGTGTCTCCTCGCTCATCATTGGACATGTTCCTCATTAGTTATCCTTTGATGGATTTTGGAGAATAATTAATCGAAGGAGAAGTGTTATTTATTGGCGTTCTTCATTCGAGAGATTTCTCCCAATTCTCCATGTTTCCCCCTTTTTGACAAGAATTTCCCCTAATTCCCCCAAAACGAGCAATAGATAACTTAATAGATTATGTTGGCATAATTTCAAATTTGTTCAATTAATTATTTGATGGGTTGGCATAATTAATTAATGGAAAGGGGTTGGCATAATTAAGTGGGAAAGATTAGTAGGTTTCTCCCCACTTAATTTTGAGTTAAAGAGGTTTCAAGCCTCGTGTGGTCCCCAAAAACATAACCACTCATGAAAGGTTAGATCAGGCGGTCCCCACCATCATAACCTCTCATGGGAGGTTTAGTTCAGCTGGTCCCCACCTGTGAAACATCCACATGGGATTTTCAAAATAAAATAAAATAAAATGTTACAAAAATTTTATTTTATTCTATTCTTTCACATAAAACCGAAAAATTAAATTTCACCCTCGAACGACTATCGTCGAGGTGAAAGTATCCTTAGGTGAATATCAGCGCTGCAAGTTCAACAGTGCCCTCAGATCTAAATTCTGAGCACTTTTTCAACAGTTAGGAAATATTCCTCACACATTTACTAAACATTCCCGAAAAAAAGTTCAAAAATTCATTCCGTGCAATCCGGGCCTCGGAATCACGCGCCGTCAATTTTTTACGGACTCATAAAATACCCAATTAATTAAAAGAATATACATGGAAATTCTGGGTCATTATAAGAATGAAAATATAACAAAAGAAATTTTGGAAGGATGATACCTCTTCCATGGGTATCTCTTTTTGGTTTTCCCCAAAGGGATTCCTTGGATTTATTTTTTCCAAAATTGAGGATTATATAATGAAAGTAGGGATGTTTGGAGATTATTTTTTTATAGTTTTTTAAATCTAAAGGGCTTGAGATGTGTGAATAAATTGTTCGAGTGGGTTACTTTTTATAGTGGAGGAGGAGTGGCATTCTTGTAAATTTATGAAAAAATAATTCCTTACCTTTTTTCTTATGAAAATTGGAATCAATAATTAATAATAATAATTTAAAATGGATTATAGGGTTTATATTTGGACATAAAATGTCTTTTTACAATGTTTATTGGTCATTTTGGTCTTTAAGGTTAAGGTTTAGTTTTCTTTTAATATAATTTTCTTATTTATTTTTATAAGTGATATTAATTACTTGGACTAATATTTTTTTCAAAAACTAAGTTGAAATTATATGAAATTATATATTATTATTATTTCAAATATTTAATACATTTTTAAAAATTAGAAACACATAAGGGGCGGAATTTAGTTTAAATTTAATCCCTTTGACGGAACAACAAATCATATTTTTAAAGTAAAAATGGTCAAATGTTGGGTATGTTTTTATATTGAATTTTAAAGTGAAATTGATTCCAATAACCAAAATACTATAAATCAATGAATAAATTATATAATTTAGCTTTTAAACCAAATAATTAAATCATTTAACTATATAAAAAAATTATATAGAACGTTATTTTTGAATTGAAATTCAATGTTTGTTACTATTCATCAAAATAAATAATGTTCTCAAAAAAATACCAAAAATTGAACCAATTTAAATTGTTATATCACATTTAAAAAAGAATGTTATTTTCTAAAATAATAATTATAAAATTTTCAAAAATCATATATAAATTGGGTTATCCCCTGGAATATGATAAAATGACCTTTTATGAAGATACATATTTTTAATTCTTAAAATTGGATTTATTTTTATCTTATACCTATTAAATAAACTGTATGAGTATCAAAAACATTTATTAAATATATAATATAAAACAGTTATTGAAAACATTAATAAAAATTGGGTTTTTAATTTATTGAGATAAAATTATTTAAGGACATAGAAAATTTGTTTTCTTTGAAAAGTAATTTCATTAATTTCCAATAGTTCATACATTCACTTATACTAATTTATAATCAAAGGATTAATTTAATATAAAATTTTAGATAATATTTTCATAATTTAGTTATTATTATTCATAACATATATTCTAATATCTAGATGGTATCTATCGTAATATTTTAACAATAAAATTAATAGTATCTTGTAGTTTCGAAAAACTCGTCATTGGGTGTAGTAAAAATAATAGAAGGGAATTAATATTATGTGTAATATAAGGAAAAAACAGTTTTTCATGTACCTCAATCTAATATAAGTATTACATATAGTGAAATTATAACTTAATTTCTTTTATAAAACAATCCAAACTTTGTGATATCAAATTTTATAATCTATATTCAGTGTTTCATGAAATGTAAAATATCAAATTGTTAAATTAATTCAAAAAATAAAAATTCCCAAAATATTAAGTTGTTACAGATATGGATAATGATTTTCAAAGATATATATATGATTTATCTATTCATGATAGTGGATTTAATCAATTTTTTTGAGAAAATTGTTTGTGTGTTTTTCATGTGAAAATAATTTATTTCTTTTATTACATGAACATTATATGATGGTAAAAATTTCATGGATTTTCTTGTTTCCACTAGAATAATGTAGTTGTTTGTTTTTGTACCCCTTCATGACATTTTTGTACCCATCCAACATTTTAATAATATTTTTCACATGTTTTAAGGAAATAAAATGGAAATGGAGATGTCATATTGAAACTCATGAATATTTATCATGAAAATAACTAAATTTTTATAATAAATGTTTTATATTGTGAAAAAATCTATACTAATTTGAAGTGTAAAATTTTTATTATACAGTTATATTATGTATGAGTTAGGGTCTAATTCTCAAAAAATATAATGCTAAAAAGTTTCTCAAATACAATATAATGATTTCTATGTATAAAACTAAGGATTATGTAAAGTTAGAGGTAGGGTCCTTATATTTACATAAACACTAATGGATTAAATTCAATATTCTGAATGTTCTGTATTTTCTTAATTTTTCTCAAATGTGTGAAAAGAATGTTATATATAACATATTGGAAATGAAAATATTATTATAATTCTATGAAGGATATTCTATAATTATATTCCACTAAATTTAGTATGGTTTTCCAATGAAAATCATTCTTCAATTTTTTATGAAATGTGTACATTTTATTTATGTTAATAGAAGGGTTATTTTTCTCCTAAAATATTAAAAATATATTTAATATTACATAAGTGTATTTTATAAATTAATATAAATTTTATTTTATATTTTTATTATAATTTCATGATTATAAAATATTTCTAAATAATATTTTAAAATTATTCTTAAACATATCATGATAATAGTTTATAAATTATATATATACTCATTTTTATAATAATAATAAAAAATATTTAAGGATTTTTTTTTTAAAATTTCACATCAATTTTCCACTATAATTCTCAGTTTAATTTTATTCATATCAAACCATAATTTTTGATGAATAAATGTTCTTTTTTCATAATATATTTCTTTATATCTTCTATATTATTTTGTAATCATTCAAATTTTTGTGATCATGTTCTCTACCAAAATCCAATGTTAATTGGAAATTATTTTTCTCCATAATTTATATATTGTATGTATCATGGTGTTTTAGTATCATTTATAATACATTGATATTATCAAAACCATATACCATTTTAAAATATGGTGTTTTGTAGTTATATTATTAAGAATTTTATTTAAATTTATTAGTCTAATATTGAATTATTAAATCTTTAATTACAATCAATATTTATTTATTGGTATTAAATAATTATTTTTAGTTATATTATTGATTTAGTATTAGAGTAATTCAATAGAAACATGAATTTTATGGGTGGGTCCTAGTTATAGACAACCCCTAAATGAATTGGTATGTCTCATGAGACAAATAGTTGGGTAAATATTATAGTTATTTTTAATATACCTACAGATTCATTAAAATGTCTTACCAAATGTCCCTGATAAATAGGTGTATGATGTCTTTGAATAAGGCCTTGATAATGAGATCATGTAATTTGATATTATATATTTCCTTTAATAAAATTTTAGTTGTTATTATGCATTTCTTTCCTTTGTTAATAACTTCAAAGAATATCTTATAAATATCATGTTAATGATTTAATGGTGTATGTATTGACTATTTACTATTCCATATTATTTATTTCTTATCTACTAATGATATATTTTGATGTACACATTCTCTAAGTGGATATTTGATCTCACCATTTATTTTTTTTCACTTCCATATGACATGATGAATAGACCATTGAATGATTTACAAGAATACAAGTAAGGTGTTCATAGTATTTTGCATTTTTCTACCGTAATTTGGAAATAATATATATTTATATATATTCAACAAAAAAGTATACGCATATCTATAATTATTTCATGATACCATATATATTATATTAATGTAGTAAATTTATCATTGGTTCAGAGTTTCCTAAATTCAGGTTCGTTATAGTTCAAACTAAATGAGGATTAGTATGAACCACAGAAACTATATTTTATAATAACAAATATTTCATAAGAACTAAGATAATGTCCAAGAATTTTTAATTTTTTATATACATTTATGTTATCTTTCAATATGAAAGATGATTTGGCATGTGAAACTATTTAGAGATGGAACATAGAGGAAGAAACGGAAATCATAATAACACTAGTTGTCAATGTAAGAATTTACCTTATGAGTTTGTCAATATGGAATATATTAAAGTTAATAATATCATGATAAAATTGGGGCCACCAGAACAATTTTTTAAATAAATAGATCCTATATGGATAAACCTATTACTCTATGATATGTTGCACCAGTGTTCGATCAGTTTGCACAATTGAATCATTGACACATTAATGTAAATACTTAACTATTGGAAGTTTAATAGTGGACTAGGTCACATGAAAAGATATTCCTAGATTTAGGATGAGATGAAATAGAAGAGGTTATTCTTAATATATATTTTTAATGGGATATATTGAATAATCGTGGTCATTGATCCTAAATAGTAATGAAATTGATGAATTATAAAGAACATAATAGAGAAATTTTAACATGATATTTTTTGAGAAATATTTTCTCATTGGGGAATGATATGAAATACAGAGGATATTCCTCAATATAAATTAAATGGAAGAATAACATGTTGTTTAACATGCAGCCTGATTCATTTGATTATCATGGAATAAAACAGACTATTTACAAAATCAAGAATGAAACCATTCAGTTGATGTGATTAAGCATAACCTTCGAAAGGAAGTATTCTCCCAAACATTTTCATCATATAAAGACACAATATCATGTGTTGTAAATATAGTGGAATGATTATATAGTTATTATATATTGAAGGGAAATCTGGAAAATATGTGGTTAGTTGAACAATAGGGAAATTAAAATGTGTCAAAGAAGAAGAAAGTAAAGATGGGATATCCAAAATGTGATAATGGTGGAATAAAAAAATTGAAAATAATTATTTTGAATGAGAGTTAGATAATAGTTTATAGGCAAGTTTTATTTAGAAACAGAATAATAGGGAATGAACGAATCCTTTTTCATCAATTGTGTCAACTACATGGTGACTGATGATTATTAAATTCCCCAGGTGTCGAGGGAACCGATCATGGAAGAGGATTAGAGGGTAATTCAAAATTTATAAATTTTCTATAGATGAATTTTATGGTCATAAATATTTATTGGCTTGCACTATGATAGTAAACTCATTTTCATATAACTGTTTATTTGATTCTATATTGTCACACTCTTTCATATCCTCAATGGTTTCAATGAACAATTAATCATTAACTTACACCTTAAAGAGGTAGTTATCAATCATGAATAAAAGTGGAAGTAATATTTCAATAAGTATACATTATCCATCCACTTTATGAATCATAAATACACCCTATTGTTAATCATGGTTATTATAAATATCATTGAATTTGATATAATCCGTGGTATGTATTTTAATTCAATGTATATTGATAATGCTTGTTGATAATATGAGGATATTACAATTCAATGAAAATATGATGAATAAATTTCTTTTTTAGGAGAGATTCTATGATCTTAATTATGTATAAATCCTCATATAGTAAATCAAATTATCTTCTAGGATTAGATGAGAAAATAAGACTTACGGATGGGAAATGTGACCTTGGAATTAACAATATATATATTATTTAGGACTACATTGGGGTGATTTCTGAAGAGATTTCCCGAAATCCACTTAATTAGGATGTTGATTTGCATAATCAAATCATATATGATTTAAAACCAATATCTAAGATTTATTATATCATTTACATAGAAGAATTATTAGAATTGAATAAACAACTATAAGTGTTTTGAAATATGGGATTCATTAGACCTCGAGTTTCACCTTGTGGGGCCCTACATCATTTTTAATGTTTATGGAAGGGTATAATAGGATATACATTGAATATTAGGAAATCAATTATATTAAAATAATGAAAATTAATTGACCAACTTTCAATGAATACATATTTTGATAAATATAATGGTGCTAATTTTTCCAGTAATTAATATCTATTCTATTTATCATTTATTTTGAGTAAGGTATGAAGATAATTATAATATTATATTTTGTAAAATATGTAGTCATTATGTGTTTATAGTAATTTCCTTTGGTTTGACCAATAAATTATTTTTTATGGATTTAATAAATAAATTATTCAAATATTATCATGATAATATTATTGTGTCATTTTTAAATGATATCTTTTTCCCCAAATAATAAAATGATTTTCATAAAATGAATTTGAGAATCATTCTTGGAAATCTCTATGGGATGGACATATGAGGGAAAGGTAATAATGGAAAATTCTGGCTATAGGAAGTTTCATTTAGCTGTTATATTTTCTCTAATGGTAGAATATTATTTCATCCTCAAATGAAAATGGACATTTAATAATTTCTTATAAAAATGAACATATCCATGAAATGTAATTTCATTAGATTAATAGGTTATTTTCAGTGAATTTTTCCAAAAAATTCAAGATTAGCTACCACATTAGACAGTTTTACATGTAAATGTGTTAATTTTGTATAAGTAGAAAAATATAAT
Organism: Viscum album; assembly: GCA_963277665.1. Taxonomy (NCBI): domain Eukaryota; kingdom Viridiplantae; phylum Streptophyta; class Magnoliopsida; order Santalales; family Viscaceae; genus Viscum; species Viscum album. The sequence goes on from OY728121.1 coordinate 328,010,754, forward strand.
GAATTTTGTTAAGAATTAAATAGGAAAATTTTTAATGTACTAAAATTTTCATTACCATAGGGATGAGATAGTTGTATGATTTATAGGTATGGTTCAAAGGAAGGTATTTGATATATACCTAGGTATACTAATAGATTAATTAATTATGAATGATTGTAGTTAAAAGTCATTTAAGAAAAATATAAAACCCTAAATCATTGTTTTGAATCTATATTATTTTCCTTGATGATATAAAGTAATTATATATGTCGGGAAATATGTGAGATATATATGAACCATTACAATCTAAAAGGCATATTTTCACAAAAAAATATGTCATCATAAAACATGATATATTCATGTATATTCTCATGGATTATGATTTATTCACACAATATCACCCTAGGAATGAAAATATCGTGGATGATGCTTGAATGAGGAACCATCCTGGAATTCTTACAAAAATGATGATTTATAAAGATATTATATCCATATATTTCATAACTGTGGATTTAAAAATACTTAAGGACAAGTAAACATAAAAAAGTTTCCAAATTATTCCCAAATCATCATTATTGTAAAAGATATAAAAAATATTGAATTGATGTTAATAGTATAAAAAAGAACATGAAATTCAATATTGATGGGAAATTAGAAGACCTTGTTTATGAATATGGGGGAAAATTCAGAAAGAGGTTATATGTACCATCAATAACTAGCCTAAATATGTATTTACTTGATGCATCCCATATCTCATATTTATCTACACATGCATATAACAAAATGATGTTATGGTATTTGAGAGGAATTGTTTTGTAGGATAATATAAAGTTGGAAATTTCATACTATATATCCATGTACTATTTTTCTAATATGTAAAAGTGGAGGGATAATATCATTACTGATTCAAAAAATCTCTTAACATTCATAAATATAAGAGGAATGAAATTAAAATGGATTAATTCACTAGATTAGTAAATAATCCAAAATTAAATGATTCTATATGTGTTATTATTGATTAGATTACAAATTATACACATGTTATCACTATAAGAGAAGATTTTCTACTTGATAACCTTACATGACTCTATACCAAGGAATTTGGGACACTTTATGGTGAACCTCTTAAACTTTTTTCTAATAGTGACCCACTATTTACATCAAAATTCCTGAAAATCCTTTCTATGCATCTCATAACTAAGATTTTTTTGAAAAATTGTTATAATTTTCCAATATGAGGATATTATAAAAACACTATTCAAATATTTAAATACATTCTCATATTATTAACACATGAGATTTAAGGTATGTGGGATGAATATAGTCATTTTGAATAATTTTGAAATAATAATACTATCTATTAGTGAATTTAAATGGAACTTTTTATGGTTATTTATGAGAAAATATTTCATGCACCAACATATTGGGATGATTTTGGGGAAAAGAAAATTCTAGGCCTAAAATATTTTTAATAGATAATAGAGAAAGTGATAACTACCCAGTTCCATATCTAGGAATACCAATTTTTACAAATGAGTTGTGAGGATAATCAAAGAGGGATATATAATTTCATGCAAGGGATAATTTTTTCAAGATAGTATCTCCATAGAAAGGTGTTATGTTTGATATAAAAAAGAAACCATTCTAGTTACATGGGGAATTTATAGATTTTGGAATGAATTTGAATTGTGGATTATCATTTTTAAATACTACCCAAACTCTATAAAGTGGATGAAGTTTTCTATATCTCATTATTGTGAAATTATATTCTATAAACAACACATATATTCAATTACTATGAAATAGAATTATATCCCAATCATCCTTATTGTCAGGATTCTATCAAGATTCATAACACTAGTGAATAGAGGTTCTAAGATCATATTTCATAGTTGGTAAAGGAAATTTGGAGAAATAATATTATATAGGAAGTAGTGTAGAAATATTAGGATGTTATTATGATGAAAAAAAACATTTTCTATGAGGTTAGATTCTATTAATATATAGGAAGAATGTTTTTTAAAAGGTTAAAAATACAACACTCACCCTTAAATTGTAGTAAGTAATATTTTCATTTGAAATAAACTATAGTTTAATGAAAATAGATTTATTCAATAATATGATTAATAGATAAATTACCAAGCTAGTTAATTTTAAATTTATGAAGTAAATTTTATTTTTAAATTTTCTATATAAAAGTTATATTAGGTTAAATTTTTTATTTTTTTCAAAATTGTTGTTTTTGGTGAATAATGAAAAATACTGATTTTATCAATACATTCAATTTTATGATATTGTTAGGAAATAATAATTAATTGAAAATTTATGAAAAATAATTTATAGAACAAATATATATTTTATAAATATTATAATTAATTCAATAATACAATGTATCCTTTATAAATCATGATTTTTCATTTTGGAAATCTAAGGAATGTTTTTATTCAGATTATTTTTTATCTTCCTTTTTAATCAAGTATTCATAGTGTTACTTTAAAGAAAATATTGGTATAATAGATAAGTAATTATAATTTTATCTAAAATAATCCAACTATTTCTATGGTCATCAACATTATACAATATTTTTATAGAAAGGTATTTTTATGCTTTAGGGATCATTTTTATAAATATTGTTTTATTTATTTTTGTAATCCTAAAAAATTAAATAACATCATACACTTCTTGTAAATGAATAATTTATAATCAATTAATTAATTAGAATAAGAATAATTAATATTAATTAATGAGTTCATGATAATTTTTGTTCATAATCAAATCATAAGTGTGGGAAAAATTGCATACCTTAGTTAAGGGTAAAATCAGTAAATTATGATAAAAAAATTGTATACGACTTCAACATAAAAAACACATGCTAATCAAATTGATTGAATGAATTCTTAATGAAAAACATTTATTCTTAAAATTATAATAATTTTGAACCACTTGACAGGACTAAGAAACATATTATATAATATTGTTTCAAGTATTTACATGTTTTCCCCAACCACACTAATAACATGGAACCTCTTACTCACATTTTTATACACATCATAGGCCATATATATTATCCTATCCCTACACATATATCATCCCAGTATCCTCAGAGACATACAATGGGTTCTAGGATTTCCAAAGTAACACATTAATATGAAATAATTCTTTAGCCTATGTAGATTACTAAAAGAAGAGGTATATGTTCTTATTTGGATTTTTCATATAAAAATATTTCTAAACCTACTGAAGATCATGAATGAATTTCTTAAGATAATAAATCAGAATATTTTATATATTTTTATATATTTATAATAATGGTACATTCCATTTTAATCTCTTATAAATACAATAAAAATGAAAACATCACTCATTCAAATATATGGACTACCATCTCCACATAGCGGTGAAATTAATTTTTCTCATCCGATTTAAAAGGATTGTTATAAAGATACAATTAAATAAAATATTAGATATTGTTGAAATAATTTTCATTAGGAAAATATTATATACCATCATCCGTCATATTCCATCATCTTGTGGAAAATGATTACGTCCCATTTTGCATAAGTGTGGACTACCACCTAAATAAAATGATGTTATTTGTTTTTATGTTACCTCCTTGTATGGATAAATATAAAATTATATATAATATATTAAAAATATATTCATCGAAGTATTAAAATTCTATATATTATTTTACGTTTTATAACACATTTATCCATGACCAATATATAAAATTAATTATGGTGAAATTGACAAAATATCTTGAGTGGTCGACATATGAAAAATATATTCAATTATTGGATTTATAATAATTATAAAATAATCCAAATGAATTTTATATAGGTGAATAAGGTTCATAAGAAATAATTTAATAAATTTAAATTTTTTATTCAAGAAGATATAATATATTCGACCAAACTAGATCCATGATGAGGGGTTTCATTTGAATTCCATGCCAATGAGTCGTATTTTATAGTATCCACCTAATTCTATTTATTGTGGGTGTATAATAACACTTTGAAATATTATGTCATGAATTAATTTTTATTACGATATATAATGTTTTCATACATTTTTTCTCTTTTTACGGGTTTTAATTAAAAAATTATTAAATCCACAAGAGCTTATTTTATAATATCACAATTATTCAGTATTATTCAGGTATAATTTTATAATTGAAGAACTATATATTTTGACTTAGGAAGGCCTTTATATTTTTCATTTTTAATTCTATTTATAAAGTTTCAATATTTTATACCAACTTTTCATCTCTTCTTTTAGTAGAAAAGCCTTATTTTTAGGAAAACAAAGCCTTATTTAACAGAATTATGCCATGAATTATTTTATTTAATAACAATATTATTAATATTTAAATGTCAATATTTTAATGTACATGTAAATAATTATTAAATTTATTTTTCTTTTCCTATTTACATTCTTATTTATGTTTCAAACGACTCTTTTATATTTTTAATGATGAAGTCATTTATTAAATTTTTACAACAGTGGAAGGAATATTATTTTTAATATATATAAAATAAATGAATTTAAATGACTCCATGATATTATTATTTATTCATATTCCTATAAATTATTCTATATTAATTCAAAGAGAATCATTTTTTCATTGTTGTCTAAATTTTATGTTTTTTTATAATAGAAAAGGGAATTATTTTCTTAGAGGATTGAAAAGAGATTTTAAATTAATAAACTATATATTATCATCAACTCCACATGTTATTTTATAGTTATAGTTTAATTTTAGAATTATAAATTATTTCAAAAAATAAAATTTTGAATTTATTATTAACTATTAATGGGATGCGTGTATAATTTCATTGTAACTTATTTTTAAAAAATAATATATTTTAGCTTTATGAAAAAAAATAAAAGGTTATATTTCATTTCCCACCAAAATTATAAAAAATATATTCCTTTATTTCAAACATTAATTTCTAATAAATTGATTTTATTCTTTAATTTATTATTAATTTATGGATTATATCATATTCCGTTATCATTCAGTTTCTTTGGTCATCTTATCTATCATCCTATATTATTCATTGGAAAACACTTATCTGTTTCATGTAAATATTATTAATGTCATGGAAGAATTCAGTAACATTAATAGTATATTGATACTGTCTTAACCATATACTATTTAATTATATTGTGTTAGTTAAAGGAAGCGTGTTAAGAATATTATCTCATTTACTAGGGAAATATTAATATTCCATGTTAATTATTAAATATAAATATGTATTTATTTATAATCCATATTGATAATATATTTTATTAATGATTCAATACATGAAGAATTCATTAGAGTCACATAAGTGGATGATGGGGCATGATAATATAGAGTCTATTGATGTATTGATAGGTTTAATGAGGCAAATAGTTGACCAAATTAGTTAGGAATTTTTTTATACCAATACATTTAATTAAATGACTTTGAAAATTTTACTAATAGAATAGTTCATGATTTCATGGTGTGGGACTTGAAGGAAGGATCATAATGTATGGAATTATGAAATCTATTAATTAAAAATTCAGTCACTATTATCTATGTTATTTAATTCATTATATTTTCCATGTATATATTTTGAATCTCATGTTTTTAATTAAATGTATTATGTATTGATTGTTTAATCCACTATATTTTTTATGCGTTGTCTACTCATGGTAGCTTATGCTGTGCACAACCCCTTTCTAAGAATCTAAGATGAAGAATTATTTTCTTATCCTTCCCTAATATATGAAGGTTAAATCATTGATTAATTATATGGGATGTAATAAATTTTAAATAATTTGATTTATTTTTCCAATGTAATATAGAAATAATGTATGTATAAAGTCTCCAAGGACTACTAAATTTACCGGTCCTTCATGTTATGATACCTTTTATTGTATAAAAATATAAAAAATAAATAGTGGATCTTGTTTACTAGATTTATGATTGTTTTTTTCATGGTCATTGAGAATCCCCAACACTCTACGATTATGTTTTTATAAGTCATGTCATGGATCCCTAGGTTGTAGTGTGACTAATTTCCTAAAAACAATTCAGTATATTGTAACCCCAAAATTTATCCAGACCCCAAAGAATTATGACATGATTTTCATTAAACTATATATATTCAGTCATGTGCCTTAGTTTACAACGTAAACATGTTTCATAGATGACACCAAAACCCAAAACAAATCAACAAGTTCAAAATACACAAGTTCAACAAGATATAAGACTTTAATTACATAACCTAAATTATAGGGGAAATATAAACTCCAAATAATATTATAGTTATTTTCTGATACATATGAGTCTATATAAAGATCAACCTGTATTAAAACATCATTATACAACTCAATACAATCTTAAAGCAGTATAAAGAAACCAAATTCATATTTCCCCTCCTTATTCACCATAGAAAACCATCCTAAATATGATAAGTCCATCCGTGGGTACTCCCCACAATAGGAAACAACAATTTGGACATATACCTAGTGAACTACCCAATAATTAAATGGTACCCCACTGACCATTATCCTTTGATAAAAATATTCCATCCCTCACACATAATAATTTTAATTAACACCAAATGGATTCAATTAAACCCTATAATAATATATCCCATTTTCATAATCTATTATGTCTGATAATCATTCCACTACTAGAATATATTAATTTCACTAACAATACACACATTATGTACTAGTCACTATTAAGATAAACTAAAACAAACATGCTCAATTCATACTTGTGATAGTTCATGGATGAAAAAATTTATATGAAAAAATTTAATGAATCATGTGAATGTAAGACAACAATATTTGGAAATTTATTTTCTTTACATATCATAATTGATTGTTTATTTATAATAAAAATTATTATTAACCAAACCTTGATACATTATTATTTATGTATTTCATTATTGAAATAGATTTTGGTTTTGAGGATACTGATTAGAAAAACCTTATTATAGAATATATGTATATATTTTTTTTGTTAAATAAAATTAATAATAAACTATGAATTTGTTATTAATTGGAATGAAATAATGATAAAATTGTTTGAATGTAAGAGATATTTTTTTATAAAAATGTTACTATAGGAGAAATGTATTTTAATATATTAAATTTATCTATAAAAAAAATATTATAATAATTTAATTTAATTATATATTAAATTTAATAAATAAATTTTTTAATTATTTTTGTAAGGCAAAGAATGAGAATATTATCATTTTATGCATTAAATTTTTTTCCCAATAACTTTTTTTTTCAGATAGTATAATTAATTTATTCTCTATATAGAAAATTTATTGTATAAAAATTGTATCATTTTTTAATTCATAATTTTAAAAAAATCTTAGGGTGTATTTTTTGAGATTTTCAAAAAATTTGGTTGTTTTTAAATCAAAATTGAAAATATAGATTTTATTTAAAACTATATTTTCATTTCAAGGATTTAAAAATTCATATTTGGATTTAAAATGATTCAAAAATAAAATTATTTAATTTTTATCATTAATAATGGAGTTAATTTTGTTGTAGTTAATTTTATTCTTGATTTCGTTACAAAATAGTTTTATACATAATAATTATTTTTCTCGAAAGAAATTTTTCTTTGTGTTTTGTTATTTTAATTTTAAATTAAGTCCAACCAAATTTATTCATAGAATTATTTGAAATAGTTTTCATATTAATAATCAGAATTATTTTTAGGAAAAAATTTAAACCTAATATTAGATCACACTGAATAGAAAAAAAATTATATGTTACCATGGTCATGTATAAAATGTGATTAATGAAGGCTTAATCTAAAGTGATAAGGGTTGAAATTCCATAGAAAGATGTCTAAATCCTATTAGATCACTATATTATAAACTTATATAATCTCATATTTGTATGTGTCGAAATTTGGAGATATTTCTGTTGTCTTATTCATTAATAAATTTTAGTCATTTAAAAAATATGAAGTGTTTCATATTCCTAAAATTTAAAAGTCACCCCCTATCCTCACACTTACTCACTTCCAAAACTTTTTTTCAAGGATATTCTTTCTGAATAAGAGGTATTGGTTTTAATGAAATTGTTTTATTTTATTTCTTCTTATACCTAAAAAATAATTATTCTAAGAAATGTGATATAATAAAATAAACATATACCATAAACATATACATATTTATGTTGATGTATTAAGCTTTTCACATATCCCTCTAGCATAAAATTCGAAATGAAACCACCATTCATGTGTATTGTGGATTATCACCATGTTATCCGATGTAATTCTTTTTCCATCAAAACTATAACACCCTAAACAATTGTTTCCATAAATGAATGATTTTTTTCATAATTTTCATCTAATTTATGTTGGGAAATGATTCTATGAATCCATTTGGGATTTAGGTAATTTAGGATTTACCCCTTGGACTAGTATCTCCTTAACTTACTCTAAAACTCATGAAATGTTGGTTTGGAATAGGTTCAAGGATCCCATGGAGTGTAACTATGTTCTAGTTGGTCTGTGAATGTGATTTTGGTAACGACACCTTCAAAGAAGTTAAAAATTTATGTTATCACCTAATTTAGTTTCTTCCATACCACTTTGGATATTGTTTAAACATGATTTTATATTATGATTATATAACATCATTTTGGATTCCATGATTGATTTTGACAATATCTATGTATGTATATCCTTTGAGAACCAATGTGATTTTTTATTCTATGAGTGATACTAGAGTTTCTTATTTCCATTATTTATTGTGATCACATGATATTATTTATGCTATTATATACTCATGATAAAATGTTATGTCTTCATTTTATGCCTCACAATGTGTGTCTGTAAACATGCCTTGGTGGTTGTATCAGGTATGCTAAGCTAGTGGACTGCCATGACAAGTTTATCCTTTAGAGGGTATTGTTCAAAACATTGATGATGGTGAGGAGGGACTTGGGAATATGGTGGTGGTATGAGGTATTCATGAATTACATCTTGATAAATCACTCTTAGTATCCTCACATTTTTTGAGTATCATGAACTCGAGTTATCCATGTTCACAATTTGAGGATGTCAAGTTTCTTGACCTAATTTTTGGCGAGAGAATTCAATGTAAAATTATCAAAAAAACATTTTGAGGAAACCATACATGGAAATGATTATACATTACCAAATTTATCCATTATCATTTTGGTTTGGAGCCTAATTTTGAATAGTTGGGGGTTTTTGGAAGCTTAATTAGTGCATGAACACTAGGTTTTGTTTTGTATAACATAATGTCTTTTTGAATTTATTATCATTATTTCATATACCCATTATACATGGGAATTATATGTTGTTGAGACATTAGTTGTGTCCTACTATTTATTATACTCACATCCTACTCTGAGATTCATGTGTGCTTGTAGAATTCTTGAGAGATCTGATGAAGGGAAATAGCACTATGGTGGATGGATGAGTATAGGTGCATGAAGGAGGTGGTGGACTTGGATATAATAAAAAATACCCAGCCTTTATTTGTTTATTTATTTACCAAATCCTTAAATGTTGTAAAATATCAAAATAAAAGTAGCTAATTTTACTATATGACATGTTTTCCATCCTTTCAGTTTTTGAAAATATTACTCTAATAATTTAAGAAATTATTATGATGTTGAAAATTATTTTTCACCGATCCTATGAAATGATAAAGATGGAATATTATCCCGACATATAGTCTCATACCCTCACTACTAGTCAACCATCACATGAATATGGGGACACGTGCATGCAGTCATGTTGTATAGTGGATGATACCCAGGTGGCTGAGTTAGGATTTTACAATATGGTATGAGAGAATCATGTCTCATTAGATTTTTTCTTTTCTTTTCCATGACTTGGGATAGGATAAATAAAAGATTTAATGGTTGATACTTGGGTAGTGGAACTATGAAAATTCTTTGACAACATTTTATAGTGGACCTTGTAGATTCAGTAATGTGGGGGAAATTATCTTTTTTTGTTACAATTGATTAAAATGACCTTGGGTGATGCACATGATATTGATATGAGAATTAGGAGATTTTTGGTTCATTCACACATCATGAATTGGCATTTCGGTTAACTTTTTGTATTTATATACCTATTGTTTATCTACCTACTATTTATTTAATTAAATTCCATGACATGTTCTATCTATTCTGTGTAAATCAATTTAACTGATATATCTTTTTTTTCATGATTTTGTGATATATCTATATTAAAATTAATTATTTAAACTGATAATGTTGTTATGTTAGTCTATATTTGATATTTTTGACTAACATGATAGGATAAAGACTGAGGTTAGCGCTATGATGGTATTCCATGGGTTTAGGATAAACTACTAGAATAACCTTATAGGATAATACAAATTGGTTAAGATTTTATTAAATACCCAATATTCCTTATTTATGGGAAGATTCATCCTCACATACCAAGGGTGGGAACTCTAGTTGAGTATGTTTCTCTAGAGCATGTTCCCCCACCAACCTCAGTGGTGCATTTAGTGGTCCCATTACAACTTCGACAAAGATCCATGATAGAATACTGTCTGTATTTAGAACTCCATAATCCTCTATTATTTTAGACATCAACAAGCCATAGGACTCTGAATATTTTGTGTATATTACAGTGGGTATCTTATATCTTTTCAAGATTTCAAAGAACATGAAGTAGATTTTTGTAGCCTTAATGCAGCGAAGACCTTACAGGCATTAGTGAGGTGTTAAAGATTAGATAAGATGACATGAGGGTCCCCCATGGATGCATTTATGGAATTTTTTTTCAGAGATTTCATCCCAAATATTCTGAATATCGACTTAACATTAGAGTTTATGGAACTAAAAAAGTGCTCCCTCAATGTATTAGTATACCCTGAATGTTTTACTGAACATATACATTTTTCTCCACTATTAGAGGGTAAAGAGGATCACAGTTCTGGGAAAGTTGATAAAAAATTGAACCTGACCATTGATCAAATTTCTGATCTTCTACCTACCATTGTATACATAATTTCTAAGGAAGGACATAAACTTCGAGAGAGTTAATGGGGATGGATGACTAGCTCGTCTTTTCCCACTATTTAATATTAAAATAGGTGGACCTACCATGACTTCCATATGTTCCTAATCTAATTAAAGGAAGTAGAATACCACAAACATGTAGAGTTATAGTGGAATACAAGTGAATCACAAATTAGTCTCATTGATTCCTTATTAAGGTGACCCAAAGAGTTTCAACTAAGTGATTTTTGACACTACTGTTGGTTGGAGTGGATACTCAAGAGGGGGGTGTATTGAGTACCAATAAAATTTTCTGTTAAAAATATTTTTATAAAATCGCCCAATTCAGAAAACAAGTTGAACTGTAGTGAATTTATAAAGATTGTAAATGTTCAATTAGTCTCTCAAAGATTGATTACTTCTCAGTTACCTTAATCTAAAGATCAAGTAAAATTTTGAGACTAACATACTGGTTCACAATAAGTTCAAACAGTAGATAGTTCAACTATCTGAGTTTATTTAAAGAAAAATATATTTATATTTAAAGAACTTATCATCGGAATATTTAAAGAAGGTTTTATCAAATATAAAAATCACAGCAATTTGTAAAACAAGAGGTTCAGTCTCAAGGAAAGACTTATTCCTCTCAAATAGTTTAGATAAACTATGATCTATTCCCTGGATCAAGGGTTTGAAACAGTACACAGACTATCCAGGTACTAAGACCTCAACCCCAGTTCTTCGTGGGAAAAACAAAACAAAAAATAACACACAGGCTATCTAGGTCACACTTGACCTCTACCACTATCCACAGTGGGATATAAGATTGTAACAGAAGGATTGAGTGAGGATTTAAAAGTCATCTAGTTCAGTACAGTAGACAGTGTGTGTCTAAAACAATATAGATCACACACACTGCTTAAAATGAAAATATATGAAACACATTAGAGATAGATAGATAGAGATGAGTTTATAATGCTCTATGTGCTTTGAGTGAAGCTCAGGACTCCTTGGATTAATGCAGATGAAGCTTTGACTCCTTCTCTGATTTTTGTCAATAAACAGAGTGTCATTTTTGTATTTTACTTCTTGGTCTCAGTTTGATCAGGTTGAGTGCATGAGAACTCATTGAAGCCCAGGACTCCTTGAGTTATCAGGTTCTATATATCTAGAATGTTTTTTCCTTCCTATTTTATAAATGTGAGTCCTTGTGTATCTCAAGAAGATTTACTAATATGTGCATGGAAAGACTGACTGATCTTTTCACCTTTAGTATTTTGATGTTTCCTTTTATAGCTTTATCTCCGGAAATAGAAATGATTACCTTTCTACATGTTTGAGGTATGATCCCTGAAATTTCAACCACTATCATTAATTAATAACAGACGCATTAAACTAAGAAAATATGATCGTTGGAATTAAATAAGTGTTAATAGAAATTCAAACAGTTTTCATGACTATCAGTGAGTCATGAGATCGGTAAGATATTTGAATTTTCATCGGTATCGGTAGGTCATGTGATCAGCATCGGCGTCGGTTGTCCTCGGTGCGACCGTTATTCATACATGTGATTTTTCTCATCGGTGCGACTATTCTCATCGGTGTGACTGTTCTCATCAGTCCGACCGTTCTCATCGGTGCTACCGTTCTCATCGGTGTGACCATTCTCATCGGTGCGACCGTTCTCATCAGTGCGACCGTTCTCGTCAGTTTAACTAACGGTGACTCCTGAGAATAACCAACAGTGTGTCAAAAACATGAAATCCTCACAAAGTGTCTGTTCAATCCAGAACACTTCTAGGTCAATAGAAAACCATATAGAATCATAGATAAAAATCTGTAGACATGATTAATCATAGAAAAAATATTTAAATAGAATGAATAATTGACTAAATTGACTTATAAACAATGATAACAATGATTTGTGATTATTAAAAATAACCATCCCCTAGAGGGTTCAACAACTACTATAGGGCATTCTGAACCCCCTAGATCCAGTGCTAGTAGTGTGGAGAGATAAGAAATCCCCAATAGTTTTCCACCAAAGATTCGACATAGATGTAGCTATTTCCATATACAAAGAACCAGTTGTCTGGATAGGATTCTCTATATAAGACAAGGACAATTAATGAACCGTAAGGAGAAGTAAGAGTATCCTAAGTAGGTCACATGTACACTATTGATAAGACTTTAGTAGATGGTTGTGTAGGGAAATCTATCATTTCCTGTATAGTTCTTATATTTTCCACTTTATCAACAACATTTTTTATACTATTTCTTCCCATTCTATTTTATTTACTCAAGTAGTTACAATATATAACCTATCAGTCAAGTAATCATTTTTGTTTTTTCCAATAATATAAGTTTTTGAATGAAAGTGTACACACTCCATTAATTCCCAATGTTCCTTATATTTTAATAATGGGTAACCTAGACCCAACTAAATAGTATTGTTTTTACCATTTCATATATACTGCAAGATATGCATGACGCACACCTTCTATTATACTGTAGAATTTTTTGTGTCCAATATTTATTGCTAATGTAAATTGATTAATTTTCAGATCAAAAGTATATACCTGATCCTAGGAAATAGTGATAACCTTGAGATACTTTTACATTTACATTAAATATATTTTATATGGTCTAGATACGTCATTATGACGAGAAATAGTTTATGTACGACTATTATGAGTTGGGGGCTCATAAGCATTGAAACTTCATCCTATAAAACTCGCACATGGAAATAATTGGTAGGTGAGATCATGAGGATTGACCCACCAATAATAACACCTCATGTTTCATTTTTCATTGGTTCCTCCTATATATAGACATCTGTATTGGTCTCGTGAATTTAGATCATCATCAATGTGATCCATTTTATCACATATATTGATGTAATATTAAAACCATGATAATTAATTCATGGTGAAATAGATTGTGTTGGGTCAACCATTAGTGGTATAACATTGTTTGAAATATCAAGAAATAAGTTGTCACTTATGTGTTGATGATGTAATTTATCCTAGTACTAGATGATCAGGATTCTAGTAAACTCATAAATCCATGGACAAGGTAGTCTGTGCTATTTAAATCCAGATAGGTCAACAAAAAATAAATAATTAAAGGTTGATGACACAAGTGTGCATATTACCTTATGATATATCTAATGGCAAAGAGGTTATATTTCAAAAAAAATTATTCCTAGGTTGGTTTCCATTATTATAACTATTACTTGTCTCTTTATGGGCCTTGATGGGTTACAAGACTTTGTTATTTCATTATTGATATTGTTCTTTACAATCTTGATATGGGCCTAGAGGGTAACACATAATAGCTTAATTATCAATCTGTCCTATTTTGATGAATAGGTATATAGGACATAATGGGCCGTACCACAGGGTTTTAGTTTTTTCAAAGTTATCGATCAGCGGTGAACAAAAAATTTACTATTATTTGAGTATAGAATAATTGGGTTGAATTTACTTATTAAGATTAAAAATGAATTAATTAGTAAATACTAGAAATTTATTATAAAAATGAATATTATTTTAATAGTCTATGTTTGATTAATATTAGCGGGAATGATGAGACATTTTAAATGACATAGTTTTATTATGTAATATATATCTAATATATATTACTTGGTCTGTGATAAAATATAAATAATATTTAAGATTCTGTTTAGTTTATCATAATTACTTATTACCGATTTTGTGTTTGTTAAATATATATGGATTAGGGAACCCTTTCCTAGTATTTGAGAATCCACTATATAAAGGGGAGATAGGCTCTGGCACAATGACTATTCACTATGATTCCATTATAGCCTCTCTCTCCTCACACTCTTTTTAGAGAGATAATCACTCAATCCATGTGATAGGATTGATATCATCTCATGAAATTGATGGAACGTCAATGTAGTTATCTTAGGGACATCAAAGGCATCATTGGATGACCACGCCAACGCCCACAATTTTATGATCGAAGATCTTACGATTTTTTTAAGAATGTGTGGAAAATATAGATGGATTATACATTAGATGATTCATGAAACAGTCACCAGTGAAGAGTGGAGAATTAGTGTCCAATTATTTAATTTACGTACAATGTTATTTTAATTTATGTGATATATTTAATTCATGTGATATCTTTAAAATTGTTATGGTGCTTGGATAGCCAAATATGACAAGTTTCCTAATAAGGTTGATAAAAAATTTTAAGTCCCAATCCCACAAGATTACACTATTCACGCTTTCACATTCCATTGGTATAAGATAAAGCAACTTATTTTATTGATCCAATGAAAATTAGTTTTCAATAAATTATTTTTTGGGTTTAATTTTTAACCTAATGGCATAGATCGTGTGTCGATCCGATTTTAGATGAAAAAGTTATGGCCATCGAAATTTTTTCATATGGATCATTTTTAGTTTATAGTTATTTTTGTTGAAGAAAATTTATATATATATTATACATTCTAAAATTTCACCCACTGATGTCGGTCCAAAAAATTCTGGTGAATAGCATTTTCTGGATTGAATAGTATTTTCTACCCAGATCCAGATTCCCACAGTTTTGTGGATAGTTAATTATATCAATAATTATTATTTATTATATTATAATAATCCTTATAATTTTTTTATTAATCATATTTTATAGTAATATTTTGATGGGATTGTCACATTTGAAGAAAATCGTAGAAGAAACTAAAAAATAAAACCAATCTTCATATATAATTTTATATAAAGAAATATGGGTGCTTGAGTCTTATAGAAACTAAAAAAGGAGTACTTTTGGGAGATACTTATACCCACTAAAACCTCCTTGTGGGACATTATGTGATGCCCACCACCCAAGCTGAGAACCGTACCGCCTTCCTCACATTGTGTATGTACCTATACAGAACCCCTATATCTAACTCCCTCACACCTGCATTTGGTGTATGCCTTGGCCGTGCCCCCTTATCTCGATCAACCATGAGCCACACAATCGAACTCCCCTATATGTGCTGGTAAACCATAGGGTATACCACCACACATAGAGGGATGAAACCTACACATATCCTCCTCTTCTTCCATAATAACATGTAAGGCCCCACCCACTAGATCCAGTAGATTAAACTTCTTCTAAGACTCATGGTTAGATGAACCCTAATCAACCTACAAACAATGTATGTGCAGCTTCCTCCGCACCAAATGTGATCTCTCTTCAACCCACTAGACATTGTGTGGTCCTGACTGATTTTTTTTCCTTCACCAGCTTGTCCTATCGCCATCAATATCTCTGAACACCCTCATTAGAGGCTCTATTCTGTGTTGGACTGAATACCCAACCCCACATCATAGATCGCTAGATTCAGAGCCCCCATCCAGATCTGGTGATCATGGGAACCCAAGGTAGTTCTATATCCACCTTCATCTAGAAAGATACAGTCCATTCGAGAAATCCCTACCCTAGAAAATACCTAACGATGACCCTTCATTACATTTCATTAAAGGACGCCACCCATGTCGCATGCAAGCGCCTTTTGAGGTATCCCCACCATATGACACAAACTCAGTACACATGTTGGACCCTAACTAGGTTTTTAGTGGTTAGTATGGGCCTTGATGGGCCTTGATAGATCTAATTAACCCAGAATGGGTCAACATAGGTCTGCCTCACCCAAAACACCCATACATAGAGTTTTCAAGGATAGGAAAGGGATGGTGTGTGTTCCACCTAACTAACTTTGACCCTTCCATGGTCTCAATAATTGGGAATACTTTATTCATTTAATATTATTTAAATTAGAGAATTTAATTATATTTTTAAATTAAATTAATTTCAAAATTAATTTTTGTTTAAAAAAATATTTTAATAACTGGAAAAAATAATTTTTTTATGTTAAATAAATTAGTTAATTATTTTAATTTTAAAAATTAAAGTTAAATTAATATCAGAAGTAAATGAAATTATATTATTTTTATTAAAATAATTAATTTAATTAAATTAAATACCCACATAATTTAAATTTATAACAATTATATATTTTATCAAACTTTTATACTACATACTAACTAGTCTCAAACAATTGACATAACCAGTGAATGATTGATTTATTTATTTAATTATTTAATTGTGTATAATGATTGTAATTAAATATGATGGTTTTTGGATCATCATCTTTCCAATAAATATGTATAATTGTATGTGTGTCAAATTTATCTATCTTTATTTTTTACTCTTGTGTTCCTTTTACATACATGAGAGTATTTTTATACCATGACAATGAGGTTATAATATTTAGAACCCATCATGTTGAGGTAAAATCAATATGATATGTGGATAGAATGGATTGGGGATGATCTACAACATGATTCAATCTATGACTCATATATGTTTCTCCTTGGTTATGTTTGATCCATTAAGATTAAATGGATAAATGTATATTAGATACTCAAGACTAGTAGGATACTTGTTTCTTTTATGAATTATTTAATTATTTTAATCATTTTCGTGATAGTAGAAGACACATAAATTAATAAACAAGAAAAATTCATAAATAAGTTATGCTTGTTTTTCAAATAATGTTCAACTGTGAACATGAATACATAGTATAGACATATTAACTAAAATGGATGACATTTTTTGGTAGAAATATAAAAACATTCAAGGATGTATTAAGTCACAAAACAGCTTCCATAATCTTAATTTAATCAAAATTGGGTGTACGTGGTGCTCGATCAACCAATGTTTACGGTGCATGCTACTACACGGGTGTTATTTTAAAAGATAAAGGGTTTTCTTAACTAATTTTGGATGTGGAGAAGTATCATAATTTGGATTTCTATTGCATTAGAGGCCAGAATTGAGTAAATAATATTTATTATTTTGAAACTTAGAACATCACTCATAATATCTAGGAGATTGTAGTTAATATGGATGACTAGTCAAGCACCCATCTTGAACTCTCTAAATAATGGGATGGCCATAACCATTAGACTACAAAGATAGATTCAAGGATCATTTCCACTAGAATACACAGAAGATAGAGTAGTAAAAATGATTCCTAAAATATGATAAAATATTGGGAGATATTTTATTGTATAAATAATTAATCAAAAATTTATAAATCACTAATGATGATAAATTTTAATATATAATATATATTTTTGCAGAAAATGGAATGAAATACTACAAACGCGATTCTATAAAATGGAAAATTTAAATTTCCATAGTAGTAAGATCATCCAAAAATAGAACAGGTGATTTTGTAATGTATTATGAAATAGAAAAATGATGGTGCTAGTATACCTAATACCTATCATGACATCTTAAGAAGGGAGGGTGATAAAAATTCTTAAAATAGAATAATTTATGACATATATGATGGTTTTTTTATAATGATATCATCAATGTCTGAAGTGAGTTGTGTATACAACATCTAGACATGGATTGCATTATATATAGTCTCATCTTTGAGAAACAATTGAGGAGAAAGCGAAGAAAAAATAATAATAGGTGATGATTATATTTGATATGTGTAAATTGAAATATGGTTCATGATATTTAAGTGGATCCCTTTACAAAAGTGTTTTCATCCATATGTTCTAGTTTTATTTAATGATTAAAAAATGAACATTATTTATGGAATGCTTCATTACCTTTTGGGTATATTTTTTCAAGGGAATAAGCCATTAAAGAAATATTAATCTTTAGATATTATAGTGAAAAAAATTAATGCCAATGCACAAAGGCTAATGGAAATCATGACATAAGAGGCTATCGAATGAGTTTCCTCAATGAAATATGTATTAAAAAGTTTTTTCTTCACTTATCATTTCATGAAATTAATATCTGAAATGTTAAATGTAATTAGCTAAATCACATAAGCAATTATTCACTTATTCTCCAGGTATATTAATACATATAATTATTTTTGTCATACATCATAGGTACTAAATAAAATGTTTCTATCATATATATTTATTGAAATATAGTAACCACCTATGTATATAAACATGATAAGAAGTAAGGTGTGTTGTTTAAATGGTTTTGAAATAGTGGTTTCCAAGCTAGTTCTGTGAAGTACATAACATTTAACATCAATGAAAATTATTTTATTATAAATTTTATTGAGTATATTCAAAATATTTATGTCACGTGTCCTTTCGAAAGAAGGGGAAATTTATCTAGAAGAAGAATTACTATTGTTTAAATTTTCAAAAACTCATGTAATAATTTAGTGATACATGAGTCATCATAAATATGAGATGAATATAAAATGTATGACTTCCATACCTTGTTGTGGAACCGTAATTCATTTTCAAGTAAAACTAAACGTGATAATCAAGGATATATTTTTTTTGTATATAGAATCTATGGATCAAAAAACATTATTTTTTATTGACGTATTTACCTAAATAGTTTGGAAAAATAACCCTTTAGAGATAAATGTAAGTTAAAAAACATATAGAACAAGTTTAACTAGAAAATGAACTATTCCAAGGCTAAGAAAGTGGTAAATATACATTATTATCTTCTATTTAATATTTAAGGAATGATTTTGTGTATTATTTTATATTCATGGTTAGATGATAAGATTTAGTTAGGGTTGGCTTGCCAAAGAATATCATGACCATGCATTCTAGGATTAATATAATGTAGTGGGTAGTAATTCCGAGACACGGATTACCTTATCCAAATCTTGTATATGATGCTAATAATGAGGATCTACGATGATTCATACATGTTGATATTGATCAAAAAATGTTTCTTAGATAAATTCCAATATAAAAATTTCCTTATAAACAATAGAGTCATTATTTATGTAAAAGGATCATCGGTGTTAAAACTCATACATTACATATACATTCATTTTTTGAGACATGCTTTGAAATTATTGATGTTATCCCATAACAAAAAACCAACTATAATGAAAAAAAATCTTATCATATAAATTATTGTATGAAATAAATAAATTATTTCATAAGAATATGTGTTTAGATGATAGGAGTTTGATGATGATATAAAAAACACGCATTATGACAAAACACAATGTGTATCGAAATTAATTGTCATAAACATTTCATACGATATAATAGAAATACATATAATAGATAAGATTTTTTATTGTTATAAAAAAAATATATATAAGGGTACACATATCTATATAAGATAGGGGGGATGATAGAATTATGCTCTGTCAATTCCAAATATTCCAAAAAAGATGGCATGAGAATGAGTTCCACAAGATGTGTTGGAGTGGAATGTTCCAAAGAAACATACTATATAGTAATGATAAAATGATTGTGATGGTTTTAAATTCAGCATGGATTATGATAACTTATTCATTGGGAATAATATTGCCTTTAAGTATGAAGTATATGATAATTATCTAA
This sequence comes from Viscum album, assembly GCA_963277665.1. Lineage (NCBI taxonomy): Eukaryota > Viridiplantae > Streptophyta > Magnoliopsida > Santalales > Viscaceae > Viscum > Viscum album. The sequence goes on from OY728121.1 coordinate 328,031,144, forward strand.
AATTGATAAGATCAATTGATATTCAATATTGTATTCTATGTATTCACAAATAAGGGGATAATTATTTTTAATACATTGGTGAGTCATTAAATGAGACAGCACATGGATGGTACAAGTTTATATCCAATACAAATTTATTGCTAATACCAAGCCTTTATGACTCAACAAATTTGAATTTTACTTATCAAAACAGATTTTGACAATCATTTTATAGAGATTTGGATGTTGAGACAACCAATACCGAAAGGATCATATATTTGAAAACATGAAAGGGATGGTAAAATCCTTTAAGTCTGATAATGGGAAAAGGTTATTGAAATACGGTTTAGGAATAATGTTAAAAAATTATCAGATAATATTCACTTGTAATGAATCAACACCATGTGTCTACCAAATATTAACGAGATCACCATTGTTTTCTATGTAAAATATGTTTTGTAACATATAGAAAATAACTATTGGACTTAAAGTTAGTTAAGAATAGACTAAATTTATCTTTCTAGATATTTACTTAATGTAGCAACCTATGTTCTGGGGAGCATGATATACAATGTTAGATCTAATGGTTCCATAGACCTTGTCAATCATACATATGTTTACAAGGTATCATAAAATAAAAACTACAACAGTTTTAGATAAAATCGGTTCCAATGTCACATAGAATAAATATATCCAAGTGGAATTGCATAGGAATATGACAAGATTAATGTACTTAGTTGAATTAAATATTCTTCAGTGATGGATCAATGACATATTAGATGCCATGTATAATATATTAATATTTCCAACATATAAATTATAGTAGGAAAATATCAGTTATATCCAACATAATTTCAAGGGAAGTATTCATAAATATCCATTAGAACTAGAGAATGTACAGAGAATATATACCTAGAATGTGGAGGGAATGGTATACAAGTTTTTGAGGGGATAAAAAGTAGTCTACCAAGAGATTAATGCAATTCAATATTGTAGTCACACTAAGGTAATTAGTGATGCAAAATCATAAAATCCCTTGGAATGTTTACCTATAAATACTGAGTTTGTTATAGCTTCTAAGGCAGCTAAAGAAGTACTGTAAAATAAACGATGATTTTTTATAGTTCATTAAATCACACCTAGTAAGTAAAATATTATCATAATGTATATTATGATACTCTTACTAGCCAATATTTCATGTTTAGATAGTTGAAAAAAATGATATCAACTCAGGATTTACATCTATTAAAGAGTATTACTCAAGGAGGTGAGGTTACACATGGTAAAATAGCCACATCGTATATGCATGGCATAATCTACAACTAAATCCATAACTCTTCAGAAACATGAACTTAATCATGAGAGAACTAACAAGGACGGTTATGAAGATGGATCTAGTTCATGTAGGAGTGTTGTAATAATGGATCTCCTAGACACAACTAAATATTACTTTTAAATTTCCTTTTCAGGTATATTTAAAGACATTCATGTTTTACACCGACCATTATAGTTTTGAAATTCAGGCATCCACTTTTTAAGGGAAATTTCTATAGATTAGTTTTCATTTCAAAAGTTTAAAGAATATTACAAGCTATATTGAGAAACTAGAGATACTATAACATTAGTCTTAAATATATGTCATATGTTCTAGATACATCCCCCTGATTGAACATAGTTGATATATGACTATCTAGTGTTTAGGGATCATAAGAATTAATAATTTATCTCATTAACTTCACTCTTGGTGATCTGTGGTTGGTGAGATCATTTGGACATACCATCCTATAGGAACACCACGTGGTTTAGGTGTAATTTTTTTTTCTTATCTATGGACATGTTTATTGGTCTCATGAATTAATGTCTTTATAAATGAGTTCTATTTGATCATGTACATTAATGCGATGAAATAACCATTATAAAAACTTCATGGTGAGGTTGCTTGTGTTGGGTGTGCCATTAGTGGTTTGACATTAATTGAATTATCTAGATATAATTTATCACTTATGAGTTGAGGAAATAATATATCTCATGCATGGTTGATTTGGATAGCAGTACATTAATATATCAACAACCATGGAAGTCATACTTAATTCCATCCATTTAGATCAAAAAATAATAAATCAATAATTGATGATGAAACAAGTGTGCATCCTACTATATGAGATATCTAAGGGAACATATATTATATTACACATCACGTGTTCGTACATTGGAAATAATTACTTTGACTATTCCTTTTCATTGTAGGGTACATGATGGGTTTTTTGAATCATCTCTCATTATTTTAATCTATTCACTACTATTGAGATAAGGGAATAGAGGGTCAAACATAATAGCCTATTTTAGAATCTTTCTTATTGTGGGGAATATGTATATATGACATGGTGGGCCCCACCATGGGGTCCAAGAGTGGTCTAAGTTATCAGTCACTGATGAATAAATAAATTCATTATTATTTGAGATTAGAATAATTGGGTAGAATTTATTTATTAAAATAATTAATGGGGAATTTATTGAATAAAATAAAAATACTATATGAACAAATATTTTTTTAATATTCAATGATTATTTAATATTAGTGGGAATGTTTAGTGGAGTTAAATGAATCATTTTTATGAAATAATATATATTTAATATATATTAAATTTATTTGATAAAATATAAATATATTTTATGATTTAGTTTATTTCATCATAATTATTTATTACTTATTTATTGGATGTTAAATATACAGGAGTAAGGATCCCTTTCTGGGTATTTGAGAATCATCTATATGTATGAATTGAGAGGTTCTCACATGAATACAATTCTATGTGAGTTATTTAGAGACTCAATTTTCAATATTTCTTAGAAGAGAGATAATTTGTTGATCTATGTTATAAAATCAAGCTCGTCTCTCATAATCAAAGGAATATTGATGCGGTGATCATCAGGACCCTGAAGGCATTTCTAAATCACCATACTAGCACCAGAAATTTTACTATCAATGCTCTTGAAGAATTTTGAATCATATATGGATGATCTATAGTGATTATTAATTAGATAATATGAGAAACATTCATCATCGATCAGTGATAGACATGAATTAAATGATTTCAATGTGGTACACATTTAGTTTAATTTCAATTCTCTTTTTAATTAACATTAGATTTTTGGGACAAAACCAGGGCTTACATCATTAGAGATGAAAAGTTACATCATCATGGAGATAATAAATTATAAATCCCCAACCTAATGGATTCTTCTCTACACACCAATATGTTCACTATATTGTTTCATATGTTATAACCATCAATGTGAGTTATGTTCTTTGAGATGATAAACATAACATGATCCTTACTATGGATTGGATGTCTAGCATTCGAGATCACATAACATATTATTGGATACATGTGTCATTAAATTCATCAAAAGGAGATATTCTCTATATAACTTGAGATTGGTAATTGTGAGTAGGATGATTTTGATAGGACTTGAGTAATCCAAATAATATCACAACATAAATTGATATAATTTATCTTTTAGTAGGATCATGAACAACACCCTTATTTCTCTCACTAATTAGAGACCTATATTAGTCCATCATTCCCAAAAACATCACAGGAAGCCCTCATGATAGAGGTGTTGAATTTGAGTTAAATCTCATACCAGGTGCGTAATTCATTTTGATTCCCCAATATTATATAGAACCAAATGATTTAAAGGGGATGAATGTGAAAATTTATGACTTGGAGTAGAAATTATTTATCATTCCATGTACCTCAAGATGGGGTGATCCTATTTTGGTTTCCAACAAGGTGGATGGTATTATTTATATATTCATTGATTACTAGAGGGTGAACCAGGTGATGGTGGAAAATTGATATCTGTTTCACATGATTGATTATATTTTCAATTAATTATGAGGATACATATTTTATTCAATGATTTCAATTCTATATGGATATAACCGTCATTCAATTAGAGACGATAAAATTTTGAATATGATTTTTCAGATTATGTATTGATTTTATGATAACTTTTTGATGTCATTCCGGATGATGAACATGCTGGCATTGTTTATGGATCACTTGAACAAGATACCCCACCCATACCTAGACTCATTTCTCATAGTGTTCATTGATAACATCGTATCCACTTCTCAATATTAGAGTTGCATTCAAGGCATCTTGAGATAGTCATGAGTATTCTTTGAGAATATATGATATATTCCAATATGTTGAAATTTGAATTATGGATGTGGGAGGTGAGATTCCTAGAGAATGTGGTGTTCAAGATATGAATATCTATGGACACAAATAAATTTGAGGCAGAAATTTCGTAGACACATTATGAGAATGTGTTCCAAATCAGGTGATTTCTTGGTTTATTTGGATATTATAGAGTGATTATCCTATATTTCTACAAACTAACAGTTCCCTTGAAATCGCTAATGAATAAAGGAGTGATCTTCCAATTCATTGAATAATTTGAATAATCATTCCTTAAGTTAAAGAGAATGTTATTGGCTAATCTAGTACTGACATTCCCTGAGCCTAGGATTGGTTATACAGTTTAGTGTGATGCATTTGGTGTTTGTATGGTAATAGTGAAGATTTATGGTGATTAGGTAATAACCTATGGGTCATCTCAAAAATGAAACTATGAGTGGAACTACCATACACATGACTTTTACTTGGATGCTTTGGTGAACCCTCGGAATTATTGGAAAAACTATCCCTTGGGAAATAGGTTTTTTTAATGGAACACAAGAGCCATAATTATAACATCACACGTAGGTATATTAATATAATAAAAAGGTTTTAGGAATTATAATCTATAGATGTTCAACATAGAGATAGAATATGCACTATAATAGGAAATGATAATGTCATTATAGATTCTATTAGTCATAAAATTAATCTTTGGCATCAGTTCAGGGAGATTCTATTTGAGGGGTAGTGCTGGTTGATGATAATTTTTGATGACCGAAGGATGGATAAATTTTAGGACAATGGTTATATGGATTGTTCTTCCTTTAAATTTGGATCTTCACTTGTATACTAATAGAAGTTTGGGCACGATTCAGATTAGGAGTGTGCTATTTTGACGGTATGACCATTTGGAGTTGATCTAATAATTGGGTGGTATTTGAGAAATGATGGTGTTATCATGGTAAATGTGAAATTAGTAGTGCCTTATTATATCAGAGATGAGCTAATCGGGGATTTCCTAACCTCTGTATGGGAAATACATTCTCGAGAAACAATGATGTTCCATGACATGAGTTGTTTTTTAGGGGGAAATAATAATGCGAGTTATTGTTGGGATTGTATCATGATTTCTAACCATTGGGAGGGTGATGTTTGAGACTTAATTACCTAGTTTATTGATTCAACCACTTCCAGTAACCATGTGGAAATTGGAGGACATCCTGATGGAATTTTTGAAGGTGTTTCCTATGACACTAAAGAGTAATGATGCAATGTTGGTGATTTTTAATTGGTTAATGAATGTTTCTAACATTATTCCAATTAGAGATACTCAATTAGTTGATTAAATGGGAAACATATTTGTTCAGGATAATGTATGCTTAAACAAAGTTCTTTTATAATTTTTTCAGATAGAGGAACTATTATGTCATCATAATTTTAGTACGGATTAAATAATGCCCTATATACTCAGTGAAGGTTGAGGAAAACATACCATCCCCAGATAAAAAAATAGAACAAGAAGTATATAAAAATACTTGAGGATCTGTTTCAAGGATTTATCCGAGACTTTGGTGGATCTTCGGATGATCACCTAGCCATGTTAGAGTTATCGTACTAAAATAGTTACTACGAATCAATTAAAATGGTACCTAATGAGTCCCTTTATGGAAGGTCATTTCATTCACTATTTTGATGCCAAAAATAGGTGATGAAGTGTTTATGGACCTCAATATAGTTTAGGAGACCTAAAATTGTGTGAAGTTAATTTTAAAGTGGTTGATCATAGCTCAGAGAAGATAGGGATCTTATGTAAACCATAAGCGTATACCAATAGAGTTTACTATGGTAAATCTATATTTCATGAGAGTGAATCCCTAGTTAGGTAATAAACATCTTTTAAAATCGGCAAATCTAGTAGCCCATTTTGTAGGACTCATTGATATCATAGAGCATGTAGGGGTAGAGGTGAACTTTCGGGATCATCCCTCTTGTTACCCTGGTATGGATGATGTTTTCCATTAGTCATAGCATTTGAGGTACATACCAAACCCTTCACATGGTATCAATTTTGAGTATGTTGATTTACAATCTACTGTATCTTATGGGGGGTTTTGGGGGTATATTACAGACCATAGAATTAAATTACATTGAGGGAAGATAATACCTCTATTATAGATTTGATTTTACCAAGGGTGGATCTGAGATAATATTTGGGAATGGGAGGCAGATGTTCGAGTTTAGTGGCCTAGGTTTTCTAGTAGAATTGAAAGAGACACATATCAAGTATGAGAGGTATATATATGGTATAATTATAAAACTGTGATAATTAGGCTCATTAAATGAAATCCTTTCTCTCTAAGTTTTCACCTTATTTTTTGTAGGGATAGGTTTTTGGGGATCTATGTGGAATTCAAGTATGTTTAGATTTACCCAATGGACATGTATCTAGTTTCTTTACTCAATATATAATGAAATGATGGCATGGACCTCATTTTATGAGCCATAGGCTTTGTGACCATATTTGGGTTGGTCTGAGAACACGAATCGACTAATAAAACCTTTGTAAACCTTGATGTTGATATTGAAACCATTGGTAGGGAGATCCTTACATATTGGGATCTAGTTTACACATATTTGTATATGATGATTATGTGTTGGTATATTGGATACCATGCTTGACTGTGACTGTATGTGAGTATGTGTATCCCATGATACCTATTGGATTATTTGATTCTATCAGTGATACTAGAGTGGATTGTTTCCATGTTTGATTGTGACCACATGTTGTTATGTATTATTCTATATAATCATGATGATATTTTATGCTTTCCTTCTATGGCTCAATATGTATCGATGTTACCAATCCTTGGTGGTTATTAGTGGTACTTGAGACAACTCATCCATCATGAAATTCTTATCCCATATAGGGGTGTGTTCATGATTTTTTATGATGGTGTTCAGGTACCTAAACATTGGATGGAGGTATTATGATTCCAAGGAGTCAATGTTAAGGATGCACTCAGGGTATCTAGGATGTTTTTTGAGTAATGGACCCTCAAATTTGGCTAGTTTACAATTTTTGGATGTTAGGCCACATAAACTACTAAATAACTAATGGATTCTTAGAAGAATGTTCACAAAACCCCATGAGGATTCCATACATGGTCCAATTTCATCAATATTTTCTATCATAATTCAATCTTGGCACCAAAGCTATTCTAGTTAGTGGTTTGTGATATATTGGTTTGTGCATGACCACTTGGTTTTTGATTATAGGATGTTATTATTTTTATGAATTTATTATTATTATGGAATGCACATTTTTTAATTGATCACACTAGATTGGGGAAGAATTTGTGGTGTAATAATTTGTTTTATATTCCCTATATACTTGGGCATTAATGTGTGCTTATATATTTCAGGAGAGATCTGTAAATGGGGAATGGCCCTATGGTGGATAGATGAGTGGAGGAGAAAGAAGGATATGTCATACCAGGATACAATCCATCAAAACTCACTATTTTATATTTATTTATTTATTTTCCTTCTGCTTATTTGTTTGATAGGATCACAACCTTGGGCACTACTTTTATAATATTACATGTATTCTATTTTTTTCATATTCTACGTGATTAATATGATTATTTATTATCTATTATATTATTGAAGATTTATCATCAATAATATGACATTATGGGATGTTATATTTTCCCCACTGATGGAATCATGCCCTCGTTACTAGTTGGTGGCCTCTTGCATATGGGTAGGCATCTATAGGGTGTTGTGGGACTCCAACTCGAACTCATAGGTTTGGACCAGAATATTAAAAAAACTACTAATTATTGTTATAATGATTTATTTAAACTGTATATCTAATATTAATGACATAATTATCATTTTTAAAACGTATGATATCATATATTTTCGTACCATTTAATCCATTGAAATTAAACCACGCCATTCATGAGTTTGTGTGGATTTCCACCTCCAGATAGTGATGGGATTTTATTTCATCCCTACACAATATTGAAGGTGAATATTAGTTTATATATATATATATATATTTATAGGATATTTATGGTATAATAATAATTATAGAAATATATAATGACATTGACCTCAATTACCTCATGTATGTCTTAAATTTGATACATTAGTAGTGTGTTTATACAAATTATGGTCTCCATGAAGTGATGTAATGTATTATGATTCAGGTATTTATAAGAATAATTATAAAAGTTTATAAAATGAAAAAAAATACAATACTTATTTCATGATTGTAACACCTCATGATTTCATAGTAAGTTATTTTCTTTAAAGTAATTCAATAGCTTGCGCTACACACAACTCCACGTTCGAGCGCACCACGACTTACCAACGTAGCCGTTCAAAAATAGGTTATGAATAGTATTGACTAAATTTTTTATTTTATATACTCCATATAACTTTATAATCAATATTATGTGTTTTTTAGGCATAATATAAGAAGAAATTCATTTTTAGATAAAATAAGAATTTTTCAAAAAATGGAATTTTACCTCCTATTAATCGCAAACCCTTTTTTTAAAACAATATTTTACCATTTTATATATTCAATTTAATGAAATTAAATTCTTATTTAGAATCGATATATAAAAATTTATTTTGGATAAATTTTTGGTACTTTTCTAATAACAATAATATTTTGATGAATAGTGAAAAATATTAAATTTTAATTGAAAACATGTTTTTTAATCTAAATAATTTAGAGTTTTCAATTATACATTCGAATAGTTGGAAGTATAATTTGATTATATATTAATAATTTAATACAATTTAGGTCATTGTATGTAATTTCACATTTAAACTGCACATAAACATGTGTCAATCTTTTTGTAGTTATTATTTCCTAAAAACACGTTTTTTTACAAAAGTATTTTTTGTAATTAATTTTTGCCACTTCCTTTTTATGAATTTTGAAAAATGGATTCCATTTCTGGAATCAGTGGGTCCAAATTGTGTAAATATATATCTTATATTTTTAGACATTATGAATAATTACTTTGGTAAATATTTTATTTACAATGTTTAAAAGGTAAATCCGGTAAAAAGGGTAAAAAATAATATTATAATAATATTAAATTACCGTAAAATTTGTTATATTCTTATTTTTGCATACTTGTACGACAATGGGAATCGTTGGGTCGATTTTGGGACCCCTTGGATCCCCTTGAAAGTGATAATGACACTTTAGATTAATTAATATAAAGTAAAGACAAAAATGATATAAATATATATATTTTAGTAAAAAACTTTTAAAATTGGTTTATATGACTTATATTTTCGACTATAAATACTAATAAGAAAGATATAAAGATTTAATAAATAATTTTATTTTATTTATAATTTTTATACATTAAATAAGTAATTTTATTTATGACACAATTATGTTGCAATAATTACATTTTTAATGAATGAATCAAATAAGTGGTATTTTAAATATTAAAATAAATTTAATTTCAATGATTTTATGACATAAACGAACTTTGTAGGTGAATATGTCATGTTAGGGTTTATTAAATGTATTTGGTTCGAAGTAATCAAGTTGTTATGACTTTAAAAAACCCCAATACTAAATACTGTCAAAATTGACATAAATGATTTTTTGAAACAAATTTTATATTATTAAATAATATAAAATTCATAAAAAATCTATGTATTGGAAAAATGACATAGATAATGTTATTTTTATTAATAATTAACCACTTACTGTTCTCTTTTCTTTTTATAGTAAGTTTATTTACCATATAATATAAAAATACAAAGAGACATGGTAAATGTCAAACTATTTAACTAAGAGTTAAATCTAAAAGATACGGTCAATATGGTGACCTAAACCTACCTAAAACCTATTTTTGAGGGTTTCTCGATCCATCCCCACCTTATACTATAAATCAATCATTTTTGACCCATTAGAAACCGAAAATTCTTTTATTATAGAATAATATTTCATGCTTTTCCTAAAGTGACCCTCACCTCTCTTATAAAAAAGTACTTCCCATTCTATTAATTTCACACCTCCAAATCCATTTTTCTCGGACAAACCCTGACCAAATATCCTCACAACATTCCTCCCTTAATCCTAGAGTCCATTCCATAGTCATAAAGCTAATCTATGGAGCTCTTTTGATCAAATCAAAAGTAAGAACCCGAAGACGAGGTGAATATTTCACCACCTATTTCATGTTATTTTCTTCTCCTACATCATCTTTATTTTTTGTTTATATTATAAAATAATAAATACAATATATTATATATAATGTGATGATATTATAAAAATGTTACAACCATATTAATTATTCTATCAATCATATGAATGACAATGTCAAAATATGTGTGTTTGTATGGCTTACCGTCTCCACGTCGTGGTGTAGTATGTTATTCTAACACTTCAATATTTGGATTAGTATAATAATTAGTATGAATAATGTAAATATAATATAGAAAATTTTAATTATTCTATATATATTATATACCTTCTAATTACATAATATTTAACTATCAATAAAATGATATTGTTGATCATTCGTATGTATAGATTACCATCTCCACGAACATGATGAGATTCATTCCCCATCATAATTATTCAAGAATAATTGTAATTTTATGAATAAAAATAATGATTAATAAATTAATATCATTCTATATATGAATAAAATACATCCTATCCATAACAAACAAGACTTACGTAACCGAGCATATAATTGAAAACAGATCAGTTAACAACCGAAACGATAATATTACTAAAATATTATTAAAAAGCAATATTAGAGGATCATATATGATATAATATTTATGTATATATTTATTTTATTATTTAATACCAATTATATAACTATTATATAGGAGGTTAACGTACCCTCGACCAAGTAAAAGTACAAGTTAAGGGGTTTCTTATCTCACTTTTATTCCTGTGAGATTTTGTTTTCCACTTATTTATTGAATATGGTGTATTGTTTACTACCATTTGATATATATTATCATGATTATCTTTATATTCATGTTATTATGTGATTCATTTGGATGTTATTAACTTCAGTCATACGAATCAATTGATTAAAACATGGTAAAGGGTTTTCATCTAAATTATTATTCTCGTGAGATTCCTGCTATATTACAACTATTTCCTTTTGTGTGGAGTATGTACTGCCCATTATTGTATTATTAGAATAATATAATTTAATTTATGGGTATTTACATCTTCATTGTATAATACTTCTTTCATGGGTTGTATTTTTCGTATGTTACCAAATTGGTAATGGAATTTCAAATTTCAATTTCCACTCATTGTGCTTTACACATACTTCATTGATTAAATTACTCCAAGATAATGTGTGAAATCACTATTTATTTACTTATGTAGTAATTTCCACTCCCCTTTGTGTGGATATACTTTTGATACACATAATCACTACCTTTATAAATTCTCAATTCATCGATATAAATATGATAAGAGTAATTTTAACTCAATTTCTATTCATTGAGTTAAACATCCATGTCATTGGAGTTTTTTATAGGAATATGTGTGAATTTCCTCTGATTTATTTACACTAAATATCAAATCATATTGAGTGTATTTATATTTTTCGCACATAATTATGTCATTGATTTATCCTTAAACTAAGGATATTGGATTTATAAAGGAATTCATCTCAACTTATATTCCATTGAGACTTTTTTGTTGTTATGCGCCAATTCACTTTTATTTGTTATATATAATGTACATCGACATAGTATATCATGAATCCATTTATTCTCATGAAATTATAATTTTTTGATTACCTCAATTATTTATATTCAAGCATCTCTCATTTGGTTTGGAACTCTATCTATAATATCATTTTAAATGTTTTAAAAATTTATTCTCTTAAATATTTCTCATTAATGACCATGTTTTAAAAATGTTTTTAAGGTTAAATTTATACATACATTAATATTTTAAAAATTAAATTAGATTTAAAATTTTCTATGTGGTATGGGACACTTTGGATCAAAAATCTATTTTAAACCTCTTTTTAATAAATAGTGATACTTTTAAATGTTTTCATGAAAAGGGATATTTCTCTCAAATATTATTACTGATCAATTTCAACTATGTCAACATCCTTTATGGGATACTATTCTTGATCGAGGTTTATTTTTTATGATACAAATATTTCATACTATATTGAAGGTATTGTGATATGTTTGATTTTGAATGTGATATTTTTATACTATTCATGGTTTATGGATAATGTATTTACATTTTGTATGATAGTTTTAATATGAAATATTATTTTATGTTTAATCCTTTTCAAATGAGGTATGAATTGTACTAATTAAGTGACCGGTGGATCTCACTATAGCTCATTGATGCATCCGTAGGTCTCATGAGAAAAACTAGTGTCTTGGCACAAGGCCTTGAATAAATATTACTTGTAGTCTTGGAACAAGGCCTTGACTATGTGGTTATGAAGTTTAGAATTATACATTCCATCATTATAAAATTGGATATTGATATTATATGTGATTACTCGACTAGTAAAATATCCATTTTAATAAGTAAATTTCATTATTTGATTTATCTTTTCCATATTCTATTGAAGTTTAAGCTTAAGAGGCTTGGGTTATATTATTATACATCGCCTTAAGTGTTTACTCTTATTTATGATTGTTTCTGCAATATTGTTATCCTTACTGAACATCTGAGCTCAACCAATTTTTATGTTTTATTTTTACCAGGACACAAATAAGTATATTATGATTAACCTCTATGAATATAATAAGGTATATAAGAGTGTTCAAAGGGGACAAATTATTTTATTTTATTTTATGATGTATTGTAAAACATATGTGTGTATCTAGTACTTCCAACACTACTAAATTGATCGGTCTTTCAGGACATGATTCTTTCAATCAAGCCAATGTTAATTAATAATGCACCGATTCTAGGTAACAAGGGTTGGGCTGTTATAGTTGGTATCAAAGGAAGTTTAGTACAATCATTGGTAAGTGGATTTAGAAAAAAACACTTATTAGGAAGCACTACCATAAGATAGAAATTGAGGATTAGTATAGAATAACATCCAAAAAACTTGGAAATGTAAATATTATGTAGGTTTTCCAAGCAATACATCCCTGTCTGGATATGTGTAGGTAGAGTTTTCTCTAGCACAGATGTACGTAGGAGTGAAAACTCCAACAAGGAGTTTCAGGCTTGACTCAGGTTATCCAGGTACAAGACAATGGGCCTTTCTTCACTCTTGGTTATGACAATATCATGAGATATTCTTAGGATAATTCACATTTTCTTCACAAACTGATTAAAAGGATTTTCATATAAGACGAGAATAAATAACCTAGGTTAATTTTAAGGTGTTTTATATTGAAAATAAGGTATTATGATATTCTATAAATTATTTTATTACTCACAATATTCTTTCTTGTGTATGTTAATGGCTGGATTCTAAGGAAGTCATATTAACATTGAACATGATGTACAATGTGGCCACAATGGTGGGAATGAGAAATGAAATGGAATGTTGATAGGTGTAAAAGATATAATGTTCATTCCGAATCTGTTTTCAAAAAATATGACTAACAAAAGATATATTAACCAACTCCCAGACACAACAAAGAAGAGAAAGACGGTGAATGATAAGATCTCCCACAATGGAGACCATGCAGTAAAGAAAGATCAATTTCCATTATGCGGGAAATGTGGAAGGAGACACCTAGGAAAGTGTCTCAATGGTACAAAGAAATGATTTATGTGTCGGAAAGAAGGATATAATGTAATGAATTATCTGGGAAAATGAAGAGTATTATAGAAGAAAATAACAATGATACCATAAATCGATTTATAGTCATTTTCCATAAATGATTGTGACCTAGGAATTACCCATGTGAATGCCCTATTCCTTAGGATAACCTCTTAGTCCCGGAAAATCCTATATGGAAATATATGGACGGAGAAATGTTTAAAAGTATTAGTGCTCCAGGTTGATGGGATTACCTTGGAAGACTTTTCTCTTGTATGTGTAACCCTGAAGTTTGTTATGTGAAAATTCTTTTTCTGGAAGAATTATATTTTCTATCGTTGATATAGTTACAAATAACCATTTGTATCTATATGATCCTTGAATTTGAGGAATTTACAAGTTATTAAATTTTGGGATTAAAATGTGAGGTATGAGATACAATTTGTGGTGAAATTATGTTATGGTTATTTTGAAGAATTTTTCTCATTTTGAGAATCTTATAAAATGTAGTTTTTGAAAAAGGATAACAAATAGACCATGTGACAACCTGTCACATCGGACAAAGTTTTGGGAATATAACCCACACCCATAGTGTTATTGGGATATATCGCTTACCACTGGACTACGTGAAGTCCCTGGTTAGTGTGACTAATTGTTTTAGTTAAATTTTATAATTTATCAATAATAAGTTGATTTGGGATCTTAGGTTTTATCAAATGGATATCCTTAGCAAAGGAAAATGATTTAGTGATTATGTGATAAATGTTATTTTGGAAGATGTTCACTCTATTAGGTACACTATATACCTAAAAAATAGAATACCATGGGATTTAATTTGAGGAGTAATGGTGGATTTTTATATATGTTATTATTGTTTATTTATAGCCATTTTTGTTATTTATGGAAATGTTGAACCTATCATAGAGAATATGTTATTAGGTTAATTACTTTTATGTATGTGACTTTAAGAGTAGTAGATGTTATTTATAGATAAAATTTATTGTGTTAGAATATGTAATTCAATTAATCTACATTTTGGGTTTCAATATGATATTTTATTATATTGAGATATTTTATGGACAATTTTTTATTGAATGGTATTTATTGAACTTTGGGTATTATTTGTTTAATTTTAGATATTAAGATTAGTATTCCTTTGTCCCAATGATTATCTTTTTTTGGACCATATGATCTTGTACTAACTATTTTGGTTTTGGTTAATCTCTAAAGACAAGATAAATATGTAGTTTATCCTTTGGGGATTATGTGATTCTCTATAAGATTATTCTAGTGCTTCAGGTGTGACCAAGTCAACTTGAATACTCATCATTTGAAAAAAAAAGTTGAGTTATTGGTAGAAATTTATTAAAGGATTAAACACTACATAAAAATTAATTATATCTCTTTATGTTCATAGTGAATCTCACAAATAAATTCCTCAACTTTATGAAATGGAACATAAAACAAATAATGTTGTTCGTTTACTTTTCTTACTCGGAAACTAATGACCATTTAGCCAATCACAAGTTTGTAGTTTTCTTGTTGTTAACATTATTCTGATCATGTTTTCTATCACTCTCCATTAGAACATGACAATTATTTTATCTTCCATATCCATTTTTTCCTACATGGAATCCTAGTATGGGTTATCTCATGTGACCTTTGTACTTCTCTATCATTATTTTAATGTGATAGTTTTACTGACTCTTTTCCGAATGTGGGACTTTCAATGAAGTACTAGAGACCAATTTTATAATTGTGAGGATGCAAGTTCCAAGAGTGGGGAAAATTGTAACACCCCAATAATTCATAGTAAGTTATTTTCTTTAAAGTAATTCAATAGCTTGCATTACACGCAACACCGAGTTCGAGTGCACCACGACTTACCAAACTAGCTGTTCAAAAATAACTTATGAATAGTATTAACTGAATTTTGAATTTTATATACTCCATATAATATTAGAATCTTGATTAAGTGTTTTTTAGACATAATATAAGCACAAATTCATTTTTTCATATAAAAGAAGTATTTTTAAAAAATGCAATTTCATTAACTTTTAATAGAAAATTATTTTTTAAAAACAATAATTGAATCATTTATATATTAAATTTAACAAAATTAAATTCTGATTTAAAATCCGGACATAAAAATTAATTTTGGATTAATTTTCGGTTCTTTTCTGATAAATATCATATTTTGATGAATACTGAAAAATACTAAATTTTAATTGAAATCAAAATTTTAAATCAAAATAATTTATAATATAAAATTAGGAATTTGAATGCTTTGGAAGTATAATTATATTATTTTTGACCATTTAATACAATATAGGTCATTGTATGTAATTTTACATTTAAACTGGACATAAACAAGTGTCTATCTTTTGATAGTTATTATTTCTTAAAAACATGATTTTTGTTTTGACAATGAGAATTACTTTTAAATTAATTTTTCCACTTATGTGTTTTGAATTTATAAAAATGGAATCCATATTTAGAATTAGGAGGACTAAATTATATAAATTTGTTTTTTTTTAAATATTATAAATAATTACTTCGGTAAATATTTTATTTATCATGGTATAAAATTGTAAATACGGTAAATAAGGGTAAAAAATAATATTATAATAATATTAAATTACCCTAACATGTGTCATATTCCTATTTTTGGATACAATTCCGACCTTGGGATTAAAAGGGTCGATTTTCGGACTCCATGGAGCCACTTGAGAGTGATAATGACACTTTATATTAATTAATTTATATTAAAGAAAAAATGACATAAATATATATCTTTTTGTAACGAAAATTTAAATGGGGTTATATAAATTATATTTTTGACTAAAAATACCCATTATAAAGCTCAAAATATTTCCTACCTAATTTTATTTTATTTATAATTTTAGGACACTAAATAATAAAATTTAATTATGAAAAAATGAGGATGCAATAATTACCTTATTAATGAATGAATCTAATAAATGTTATTATAAATATTAAAATTAATATAATTTCAAAGTTTTAATGACATACACGAGATTTCTAGGTTAATATGATATTTTAGGGACTAATAAATGCATTTGTTTTGATGTAATCAAGTTGTGACGACTTCCACAAAAACAAAATACTAAATATTGTCAAAATTGACATAAATGAGTTTTTAAAACAAATATTATATTATTAAATTATTTAATATTAATAAAACTATAAGGTTCAGAAAAATGACATATATAAGGTTATATATATTAATAATTAACCACTTGGGGTTATCTTTTCTTTTTGTAGTATGTTTGTTAACCATGTAATATAAAAATACAAAGAGAAATGGTAAATGTCAAACTATTTAACTAAGAGTTAAATAAAAAAGATAAGGATAATATGGTGACCTAAACCTATATAAAACCTATTTTTTGTGTTTTGTTCGACCCATCCCAACCTTATCCTCTAAATAAATCATTTTTGAGCAATTTGAAACCAAAAATGATTTTATTATAAAATAATATTTCAAGATTTCTCTAAAGCGACCCCCACCTCTATTATAAAAGAGTGCTTACCCTTCTCTTAAATTCACACATCCAAAGCCATTTGGTCCAGCCAAACACTGACCAAATATCTTTAGAACATTCTTCTCATCTACCTAGAGGGCTTCCTTTGGTCAAAAATCCAACCTATTGAGCCCTTTTGATCAGATCCAATGAAAGAACCTGAAGAAGAGGTAAATATTTCATCACCTCTTTTAAGTTCTTATCTTCTTCCACATCCCATTTCTTTGTTGTTTCTATTCTAAAATAATAACTCAACTATATTATATATATGTTGATGTGATTATAAAAATTGTGCAACCATATTCATTATTTTATTCATCATATTAATGAAAAATCTCCATACGTGCATACGTACGGCTTACCGTCTCCATGTCATGGTTTTGTTTGTTATTCAATCAATTCATTATTCGGATGGGTAAAATAATGAGTATAACTAATGTAAATAATAAATATAACATTTTAATAATTATTTATATATTATATATCATCCAATTACATACGATTTCACCATCAATATAATGATATTGTCACTCGTGCGTACATACGGACTACCATCTCCACAAACGCAATGAGATTAATTTCCCATCGAAATCATTCAAGAATAATTTTAAATTTATTATTAAAAAAAATGATTATAACTTAATATAATTATTTATATTAATAAAATACATCCTATCCATAAAAATCATGGCTTACGTAACCGATCATATAAAGGAAAACATATCAGTTAACACCTGAAATGAAGATACTACTAAAATATTATTAACAATGAAATATTGGAGGATCATATATGATATAATATTTATGTATATAGTTATTGTATAATTTAATGAAAATTATTTAACTATAATATAGGATATTAACGTACCCTTGACCAATGAAAAGTACAAGGTAAGGGGTTTCTTATCTCACTTTTATTCCCGTGAGATTTTGTTTTCTACATATTTATTGCACGTGGTGTATTGTGTACTACCGTTTGATATATATTATCTTTATTATCTATATATTCATTGAATTCTGTGATTAATTTGGAGGTTATTAATGTTTGGTCATTCGAATCGATTGATTAGAACATTGTAAGGGGTTTTTATCTCACTTGTTATTCCCATGAGATTCATTCTATATTGCCACAATTTACTTTTTTGTGGTGTATGTACTGATCATGATTGTATTCTTTATTTAATATAATTTAATTTATGGGTGTTTACATCTCTATTTTATAATAATTCATTCATGGAGAGTATGTTTCATAAGTTACCAAATCGGTAAATGAATTTCAAATTTCAATTTCAACTCATTGGGCTTTATGCATACTTCATTGATTACATCACTCTATGATTATGTGTGAAATAACTATTCATTTACATATGTAGTAATTTACACTCCCCATTGCGTGGATATAATTTTTATACATATAATCACTCCATAGATAAATTCACATGTCATCAATACAAACTTGATAAGAGTAATTTTAACTCAATTTCTATTCATTGAGTTAAAAATCCAATTTATTGGTGTTGTTTTTACAAGAATATGTGTGAATGTCCTCTAATTGATTTATACTCAATATCCAATCATATTGATTGTATTAATATTTTTCACACATAATTATGTCATTGACTTATCCTTAACCTAAGGATACATTATTTATAAAGGAATTCATCTCAACTTACATTCCATTGAGTCTTCTTTTTTGTTATGCACTAATTCACTTTTATTTGGTGTATATAATGATCTTTGACATAGTATATCATGAATCCAATTATTCTCATGATATTAATTTTTTTTATTACCTCCATTATTTTTTATTAAGTGTCTCTCATTTGGCTAGGAAATCTAACTAAAATAGCATTTTAAATGTTTTAAAAATTTATTCTTCTAAATATTTCTCATTAATGTCCATGTTTTAAAAATGGTTTTATGGTTTTATTTATTTGGACAGTAATGCTTTAAAATTGAAATTCCTTTTAAATGTTTCAATTTGGTATGGGACACTTTTGTTCAAAAATCTATTTTAAATAGCTTCTTGGTAAATAGTGAGACTTTTAAATGTTTTCATGAAAAAGGGATATTTCTCTCAATGATTTTTACTGATCATTTTCAACTATGTCAACATATTTTATGGGATATTATTCTTGATCGAGGTAGATTTATTATGATACAAGTCTTTAATAATGTATAGATGGTTTGGTGATATGTTTTACTATAGATGTGTTATTTTTACACTATTAATGGTTTATTGATAAAGTATTGACATTTCATATGAAAGTTTAAATATGAGTATTTATGTTATGTTTAAACCTATTCATATGAAGAATGAATTGGACTTTTTAAGTGAAAGGTGGATCCCACTATAACAACTTGATGAATCGATAGGTCTCATGAGACAAACTAGTGTCTTGGCACAAGGCCTTGACAAAATCTTATTTGATGTCTTGGAAAAATGCAATGACTATATTTTTATGAAGTTTGTAATTATGCATGGCATCATTACGAAATTGGCTATTAATATTAAATGTGATTATTTGACAAGTATAATATCCATGTGAATAAGTAAATGTCATTATTTGATTAATCCTTTTCATATTATTCAAAATTTTATGTTTAACAACCGTCTGTTCTAGTCTTATACATTGCCTTAAATGTTTACTCTTATTTATGCCAGTTTCTACTATATTGTTAACCTTACTGAGAATCTGATCTCACCCCTTTTTTATGTTTTATTTTTTGTAGGATGTAATGATTTATATTATTATTAACCTATAGGAATAGTCTAAGGGGTATAAGAGTGTTCAAAGGGGACACAATTCTGTTTTTTTCATGAGGTAAATTAAAATTTATGGTTGTATGAATACTTCCAAGTATACTAAATTGATCAGTATTTTGGGACCTGATTCCTTGAATCACACCAATGTTATGTAATAATGCACCGATTCTAGGTAACTAGGGTCGGGGAATTACAATTATCATGATTATAGAGATATTGAAACCATGAACAATGTGTATGGACCATTACAGTATAACTAAATTGTACATGGAAAATGACTAATTAATCTCCTAGAAAAATGTTTTTAGTATAAAAAATTTAGTTAATGGTTGATGAGAAATTATTAGTTAATAATTTATTGTATGATAAGTTATAATATGGTTCAGTAATATATTTCTAATAAATCAATATTTATTATATAGTTTATTTGACTATGTTTGAACCAAATGAGACTTGATGTATTGAATCTATGTATACATACCATTTAAATTTGGATTGTTTTCCTTGAATTTCCTTCAAGTAAACTATATGTTCCATATATAACAAAATACATTAATTTATTTATATATAGTTAAATTTATAATTTTCTAGTCTTCTTAAAATTTTCCACTCTTTGGTATTCAAAATGGTTCAAGTTTTTTAGTAACATCTGACTTAATGTTTCTTATTTCCATTGGAAAACCATTTTATTCAGTATCTATGTTTCTTAAAATGCTATCAAGAATGTATTTCTACATTCACACACTATTAATTAAATTTATTTATTTTTACAAATGTCATAAGTTTTTATAAAAGTTAAAAATAAGAATATTCTTATAATTTTTTAAATAAGGTACTTTTTACACATGGTGTGAACATAATCATTGTTTTATTTTTTACCATTTGAATGAGTTTTCCAATTGTTTTGGCTATTAATTTAATAAATGATTACTTTAAAAAAATTTTTGGTTTATTCCAAATAATTTGCTTTTCAAATATTTGAATTTTTTAAAAAAATTTAAAAACAATTCCCAAAAAAATTGATTTTTTCTAAAAAAGAATCCAATTGCCTTTTTAGAATATTTTCACATATATCAACATCCATTGAAGAATATTTTTCATTATCGTGGATATACTATATTGATAAAATCCACCATTTTTCTTGATATGGTTTATGATCATTTTTCTAAGGAATTTATTGACATTTTGTATTCCAGTTCTTCTAATTTAAAAATTTATTGATTATTAAGGCATGTTGATTATGTTATACTATTAATTCATATAATAAAATCATTGAACATATTTAGTTATGTATGGGTCAAGGAATTATGTAACCCCAAGATTCATTGGAAGGTCCTAAGAGAAAAATATGTTTTCTATTTGGTCAAGGCCTCACATGTTTTATAGGATTACATGGAATGAGGACTCAATGGTATGTTTATGATGTCCATCATTAAGAATTTCATTATTATTTAATCCATTTCTATTTTCCATATTATTATGATAATAGATGTATCATATATGAATAAGGTTCAAGATAATATGATTATTTTTATGGAATTATTTTGACAAACATTTATGCCAATCATTTAACCCACGACTTTTTTATTCTATGATAGTTTTTATTTTATGAATTCCCTTACTATATATCTAAGCTCACCTATATCAGTTGTTTTATATTCCAAAAGATTTGTAGAATGATTTTTTGTGACCAAAAACTGGAAAGGATTCATTTTTGAATAATTATATTATATATATTGAAGACATATGGTGGAATTTTAAAATATGGTTATTTTAATACTCATGATTCAACTGAATCGCATCATAATAGCATTCTATATAATGACACAAGAAACTGAATCCCCACTAAGACTGCCAATTTAAGTCTTCATTGTGTGAAATTTGATGTTCTATGCAATACTGTTTCACTGGAACCTGTTCAATCTGTTTCTCCTACTTTGAAAACAGAATCTGTTTTGAAACAGCATACCTCTGATCCCATTTGACTTCAGGCATGATCACTTCACACCAAACTCCACTTAAAATGGATAGGGTAGATATAGAACCAACATTGGACACTCTTTCTACTACTCAAAAGGCAGATATAGAGGATCTTTTGGTTTCTGTTTTAGAACATAATTCTGAAACATGCAATAATGTTTCACTAAAATCCGTTCAGTCGGTTTCTCCTGCTTTAAAAGCTGACACTGTTTTGAAACATCACATCTCTTCTCCACATTTAACCGCTAACAAGAACATTACACACAAAACTCCTCTAAAAATAGATAGGGTAGATATACAAACCTCTACAACACTGAATTCTCCCACTACTGTTCAGAAGACAGAAACGGAGGCTGCTTTGATTCCTGTTTCAGAACAGAATTCTCAAATGACAACAGTTCACATCACAAACACCACACACACTACCCATGGGCAGACATCATATGCTGTTAGAAATTAAGACACTTATCATAGTTTTGGGATAAGACTTATTGACAAGAAACCCAAACCAAGCCCCTCTAAAGATGTTAGAAGATCAGAGAGGAATAAAGGTTCAGGAAAAAACAAAAAAAGGGCTCTAACCCAAAATCCAATTTAAAATGAATATTTTCTTTTCAAATTGTCAGGGTATCACTAATATTGATACTTTAGTTGTTCTTCAGAGAATCTTAACCACTCATAAACCCATGATTTTCTCCATCTCAGAACCTAAAATAAACATTACTCCTAAATTCAAGAACTTATGTGTTGTTAACTATGTCTTTCTAGAAGCCTGCAAAGATGGATCCTCGGTTGAATCTCTATGGACCATTTATCACACTTCCCTACACAATGTGAATATTGTTTTGTGTTCAGAGCAACATATTACTTATGACTACTACTGGGAAGGGAAACACTCTTTCTGCACAATGATTTATGCCAAAAACAGATATCAACAAAGAAGAACCCTTTGGCATGATTTGTCTATGTTAAAAAATAATATTCATGTCCCTTGGATTGTGATGGGTGACTTCAATTCCATTCTCACTTTCAATGAAAAAATTGGTCCCACTCATCTGTCAATTTCATCAAGAGAGTTTAGAGCTACTATTGATGACAATATCCTTGTAGAAATCAGCCTAACTAGTGCCAAATATAATTGGTATAGGAGGCATTATAATAAAGTAGTTCCCAGTAAACTGGACAGAGCTTTCATAAATATGGAATCTATGGATAAATGGGATAGTGTCTCCTGTATCACTCTACCAAGGTTGAACTCGGATCACCACCCAATTCTGGCTTGTATTTACTCTCAAAAATGCCAGCCTATTCTCCCTTTCAAATATAATAATTCTTGGTCCACAGATCCTGAATGTGTGTCTCTTATCCAAAATTTTTGGGATAGTATGAGTCATCAACAGGATGCCTTTGCCTGTATGTTTATGATTAAAAATTTAAAACATGCCTTAAAGGGATGGTGTAAAACTAAATGTAAGAAAATTGACATCGATATATCCTCTCTTGAAAAATAGTTGGATCAACTGCAAAATCATAATTCTGCCTTGGATTTTAACATTTATCCTCAAACTGAGATAAGAATATCTTTAAAACTCAATTCTCTTCTCATTTTCAAAGACAACATGCGAAAACAAGTATTCAAAACCAAATGGTTAACCGATGGAGATAGAAACACAAAATTCTATAATTCGCTCCAAATGGTTAGAATAGACAATAGACCTCTTATTAACCACCTTCAAAATTATGTGATTATTGACTCTGAGGAAGATATTTCCATTCATGTTGTTTCTTATTTTCATAATATATTTAATGGGCCAGACATAGATATTGATCTTCGACCTAACATCATTCCAAGGATGGTGAATGAAACTAACAATTCATCCCTCATATGTATCCCTTAGGACCATGAAATTAGAGATAATATTTTTAGTTTAAAACTGGACAGTTCTCCTGGTCCATATGGTTTCAATACCAAATTCTTTCAGCAATATTGGGATGTTATTTATCTAGATGTATTTAAGCTTGTGAAGTCTTCCTTTCACAATGGATTCCTCCCTCATGGTCTAAAAGCTCAATTTTTTAATTTAATCCTCAAAGTTGATAATGTATCCGAAATTCATCAATTTCGGCATATTGAGCTGATAAACACACTTTTCAAAATCATTTCCAAAATTCTTTCTAATAGACTTTTACCTATATGAAACAAAATTGTTTCATGGAATCAGTTTGGCTTCATTAAGGGAAGGTCTATACAAGACTGTATCTGCCTCACCTATGAATTCACCAACAGTCTTAATAAGGTTACCAGAGGAGGAAATGTTGCTATCAAACTTGATATTAGGAACGCTTTTGATACTATTGAATGGAGTTTTATTTTTACGGTTCTAGAAGGATTTGGCTTCAATGATACCTTTATCAAAACAATAAAAACTTTGTTCAACTCTGAATCTTTGTCCATCTTGGTCAATGGCACCCCCAGGGGCTTCATTAAAAGCACAAAAGGGGTAAGACAAGGTGACCCACTCTCGGAAATTTTATTTGTAATTTCCAAAGATTACCTCAGCAGGCTCCTATATCATTTGGTAAATCAAAAAAAACTTAAGCCTATAAATGAGGCCAGAAATCATTGAGTCCCTACTCACCACTTATATGTTGATGACATCATCCTGTTTCTTCAAGGGGACCAAAAAATATCCATGTTTTTAGACAGTCCCTTACTCACTATGAGAATGTCTCGAGTCAGGCCATTTCATGGCATAAATTGCACAATTTTTTTGGTAAATACTTCTCCACGCAAAGGAAAAATACTATTACCAATAATCATGGTATTAAAGAAGGTTTCTTCCCCTTCACTTATTTGGGGGTACCTATATTTTGGGGAAGACCCAAAACTATTTATTTTTCTAACATAGTGGATAAAATTATTAATCAACTGTCTAATTGGAAAGGCAAATCTCTCTCCATGGCTGGTAGAATCTGCTTGTTCAAATCATCCATTGTCTCCAAAATGGTCTACTCCCTTATGATTTATAAATGTCATGTTGGTACTCTCAAAAGAATAATCACCTATATTAATAACTTGATCTAGAAAGGAAGTATCTTTCAGAACAAACTTGTCACCATTCCATGGGTAACCTGTTGAAAACCTTTGGAAAAGGGGGGGTATTAGAATTAAAAACATAAAGTTGTTCAATGATGCTCTTCAAGATAAACATACTTGGAGACTGTTCAATACTGACTCGAAGGCTATTGACTTTTTTAAAAACAGGTTCATTTCCAAACTTAGGAAGGGGGACCTCAATTACATCTCTTTATAGATATAGACTTCCATTAGGTACACTTATCATAAGATCATGGAAAACTCTTGATGGATTGTGAGCGCTGAATCCAATATAAATTTCTGTCTTGACAATTGGACTGGTGTTCCTATGACCACAATGCTTACCCCTAATTCCACTCTGGTGGACACTAGTCACACTATTAAAGATTTTCTCCATTACCATAGGGATAACCTTCATGAAAATGTTGCTCAGATCATTGATAACTACCCTTTTATTAACTATGATTATTTTCGTGTCTGGGAACCTGCAACGAATGGTATTCTTGACTCAAAAAGTTCTTATATGCATAACTTTATTGGAACTGAATCTAGATTTCAATGGTTAAATTCTTTCAATAAGACGTGGATGAAGCCTTCTAGACTAACTCTAATTTGGCGCATTGCTCATAATAGAATTCCCACTGAGGTTTGCCTTCAATCGTTTGGTATACAGTTATGCTCTAAATGTCACCTATGTAATCAAAATAGGGAAGACACTAACCATATTTTTTTATCATCTGCCATAGCTTCTGCTATTTGGAAATTTATTTTTGGCATTTTTAATTGCCGATGGCATACCCCTGAAACAATTTGCACCCTTCTTATATGTTGTGTTCAGCACAAAGCCTCTCAGAAAATTAAGAACATTTTCCTATCTGCTGTTTCTGAGCTCCTTCATGTGATCTAGTATAACAGAAATGATATTATACACAATAAAAGATCATTAAATCTTAATGTAGGGAAATCATGGATCCTCATTGCGATTCGAGAAGCTGCATTGATCCAAAAATCTCACTACAACAACTCGGTTGATTATTGCGAGATTTTGCACAAGATTTGGGTTGATGGCATAAACCGCCAACCTCTTCACACCTTTGAAGTCTTCTAGAAAATTCAAATTCCAGGATGGATCAAAGTAAACGTGGATGGTGCCTCAAAGGGAAATACTGGACCTACCAGCTGTGGAGATATTTTCCGAGATTCTGTTGCCATGTGTCATGGATGTTTCTTTAGTAACTGCGGCATAACTTCGTCATTGGAGTCCGAGATGATGGGACTAATTCATGTGGTCAAGTTTTCCATTCAAAAAGGCTGGAGGAAAATATGGATTGATAGTGATTCTACCACCATTGTCCAGGCCATCTAGAATGGTGTGACTTACCTTGCCTGGCCTTTGATTAATCTTTGGATACAGTGCCTGGACTCTCTGCATGAAATCTACAGCATTGCCACGCACACCTTCTAAGAGGCTAACGTTGTTGCTGATGCACTTTCCCACAAGGGTGTTCATTAGAACATGACCTGGATGGACACCCTCCCCCTGGATTTACTTCATCTATTTGATAATGATTGTAAAAAAATCCCTTCTTTCTATCTCATGTAATCATTTCAACTCTTTTATTTAATAAAATGTGCTTTGGTCTTTGACTGAGGCACCACTTTTCAAAAAAAAACATAATGGTCCTTGGGAATTTAAGTGGTCCAATTTTTTTTAGAGGTTGTATGTTTTATATGGATGCTATTTCTTCTATATATAGTTATCAAATAAAAAAATGAAATATTAATTTTTTTACAAGAGATATGAAAGTATAGTATAGGGGTTGTTATAGTTGGTATCAGAGGTAGATTTAGAAAACATTGGATACTAGGTTGTTTTTATGTTATCTTAACATAAGATTTATGGGAACTATCATTGGTTTTAATTTTTTTAATTTATCATTTGTTTAAATTTATAGACACCACTTTTGTCATTTTATGTTATGTGAGTTTAATATGATTAGGAGTATACTTGGGTGAAATTTGTGGTTATACAACTATTTGGTTTAGTAAATGTATTAGTGAAAATTTTGTTTGTTATATAATGATTTAATATTTTATAAAAATAATTTTAATTTTGTGGAAAAACATTAGGGTTAGGATGATAATTGATTTTGATGTAATTATGGTTAATTGGGTTAAAAATTGTTAATATATGTTAGAAGAATATGATTTATTATATATATAACAATGGGATTGAATTTTGTTTTGGAGAATACATGTTTAATTTTATTTTTTTAGATAATAACTTTTTTGATACATCATATGACTGATAAATAGAAATACATTTTGTTAAAATGTAGTTTTATTTTAGGAAAAATTATTGAATAATTTTTTCGATATATATATAATTTTATTTTAGATTGATGGTTCTTGTCTTTATTTATAGAAATATACGAATATTTTAGATATTATATGATTATGGCGTATATATATAAATTTACATAACATTATGAGTGACTATTTCTTTTTATAAATTCATGTTACGATTATCTTGGAATAATATATGACAAGATCAAACATGTTTTTGGGTTTTGAACTTATTCGAGAATATTTTGAATACTTTTAAGAATGTTCACATATAAAATGATATTATTTAAACATTAGGAGTTATTATTCAGTTTTTTATATTGATGTATGAATATTTATTCATATAGGATATCATATTCTCTTTTGCTAACCATTTTGGTTTTTGTTAATGTCTAAGGATAGGATGTATAACATGTTAGCCTTATGGGATCTTATAATCCACTAAATGTTAATGTTATTGCATCAGGAATGATAAATTCATATTGAATATTCATTTAATAGAGTAAGGGATATGATATTAGTGAAAATTGATTGAAAGAGAACAAAATTATGAAATTTGGTATATGAAATTGAAACAATCTTTATAGGTGAATTTTCACATGTTTATTATCTTGATAGTTAAAAAATCCCGAAACTCTAGGAAAAATATTTTAAAATAAAATTTTACACAATTACAATTATTTTTATGAATTGATGATTTTCATTAACCCGTATTGATTTTTTTGTTGTGAACATTATCATGTACATAATCTTTATCACTCATTAATATCCCATGGATGGTATTTTTCTCCACCATGTCAGTGTTTTCACGTCTATACAATGGTCTCTAAATATGGATACAAAATTATGTGTCATTTCCAATGAACTTAATATTCCCTTTTACTCATTTAAAAAGGATTTGTTATTATCCCTTTTTATGATGTGGGTTTTTATAAAACTTATTTTTAAATACTGTAAATATACTTCCTTTCATTATATAGTGTTTTATCTTCTACTCCATGGAATTATTTTTAAAAAAATATTATAACATTTCTTTTAAATAATGAGATAAATCTAAATGTATAAAATTTCGTTAATGCTTTTAGAATGTAATACCCTTATATTTTGGAACATATTTTCTCTAAATAAAATATATTATTTCCTATGTCACATACAATATCATACATAATAACACATGATATATAATAATTTAAATATAACAATTATTACCTGATCATTTGTTTGTAGGGTATTAATATAAATAACCATATTTTAATATATATATATATATATATAATGTTTTTCCTTAATAAATTTAATTATCAATATTTCATTGATTATTAAATTTTTTTTAAATGAAGATAAAATCTTGGAACGGTAAAATATATATTTTTCATAAAATTATTTTTATGGGTTCAATGAATATTAATTGATTAAATTTATCAATAATGAAGAATTATTAAAATAAAATAAATAGATTTTATACTCCATTTAATTATTTAAAATTTATTTAATTATGTCTATTAGGAAAGGATTGATAATAAGGTCATTTTATGCTTTAAATATATTGTTTCATAAAAATGATTTTTATTGCTTCTTATACACAGATAATATAATAAATTTATACCCCATTAAGAGATTTTATTTTCTAAAAAATGATACCATTTTTAAATTTATCATTTCAAATTTATTTTAGGAGTCATTTTTTATATGTTTTTAAAAGGGATTATTTTTCAATTGAATAGTGAAAATATAGATTTTTTTTGAAAATGGTATTTTTGTTTCATGAATTTATAGTGTTTAATTTTTTTAAAAAATATATCAAAAGTAACATTAGTTCATAAATATTAATTATAATCAAATTAATTTCATTGGAATAATTTTTTTTTCTGAATTTTGGTTTTAAAACATTTAATACTTAACAAAACATATTTTCTGGAATATTTCAGTTCATCGCATATTATAGATTTAATTTTTAATTAAATTAAGAAATTATAGGAATTGAAATTAATATAAATGATTCAAAATTTTTAATCATCATAATTTATATAATTTAATATGTTTAAATTTTTTTGGTTATAATGAATTGTAAAAAAATAAAAATTTGTTACCACAATTATGGTTAACATAGTTTTCTCTGTGTATAAACTAAAGTCAAAAGGGTTAAAATTCCATATATAATGTCTAAATACTATTTTATGGAAAATATTTTACACTACCATATCATATTTTTAAATTAACCATTTTGGTTCCATTTTTCTAAAGTATGACATTATGATATTTTTATATTTTCAGAAATGCAATGTTTGTCCTCTGCCTTACTTATTAAAGGGCCCCCTCTCCCACACTCTCCATAGATCAAGTGGGTTTTGTATAGGTAAATCCCAATAAAAATTTTAAAATCCTGTATGTTGTAATTTTTTTATTTGTATGAATTAAAACCTTAGAGGAATTAAAGTATAATAAAACAAAGGATATCAATAGAAGAGGGGTAGCTCTAAACTGAATGTTTTTGTTTTATTTTTGCATTGAAATTTATGAAAACAATTCTACATACAATTATATATAAAAATATCAAATATATTTATATGTTATTAGTTTTATATATTAATCTTAATCCATCACCTTATCTATTAAATGGGTAATGAATGCATCATTCATGTGTACCGTAGATTACCACCTCATTAACCAATGCAATTAATTTTCCATCACAACATCTTAAATATTGAAATAATTATGGATTTAATTTATATATTTATGATAATAATGTAATAATTATCATTCTAAATGGATAATATACCATCTATTTTCTAACCATTAATTGCACTGAAAAATGATAACATCATTTGGGTCTACGTGTGAATTACCACCTCCCTGAAGCCATGCGATTTGTTTTTCATCACTGTATAACATGATATGTTTATATATATTTATTTAAATATATAATATGATATATATGATATAAAAATCATTAAGAAAATATATAATGATTCAAACCTTATTTCTATCTTGTTTGTTGAAAATTTCAAACATCACTAGTGAGTTAGTACAAACTATTATCTCCACAAAGTAATGTAATTCATTTCTCACCATTATTTTACATTCAGAGTTATAAAATTGTATATGATTAATATATATGATACATATTTTTTTATTAAAATTATATATTTTATGAAACCATAAAAATGTAGCAAGTAAAATAACCATTAAAGCAATAAATACATGAAACATGAAGGAGGTATCACCAGAAATAATGATTTTAATAAAAAACTGATAATAAAAATGCGATAAAATATTTTACACAAATAATGATTTTTATTATATATATGAATATTTTTATTTAATATACATATAATAATATTACATGTATTATAACATATATTTTAACATGTGTGAATCAAGGCGAGACATTAGATAAGGGATTTATGTTCCAATCCCATTTTAATATGATTTTTATGGAATTTACATGGAGGAAACTATATGATCCTTATTTTATAAACCCCATGAATTATTATTTTACTATATTTATTTATTTATTTTTTATTATTTTTTACAATTTGTAACTCTTTGGCACAAAAAAATGTTTCATAACGTTTTTTAACGACAAAATTATTTCATCAATTTATAATAGAAAACCTTTTTATTCAATATCATAATTTTCTAAAATATTATATTGATGTTTTATTACTATTAATAAATTATTTTTAAAATTAAATTTTACTTATGATTTAATTTAAAAAAAGATTAAAAATAATCTTCTTTTCATTCTATAAAGGACGTACATCTTACCAATGGTGTCAAATGAATTTTCTAATGTTTATCATAAGAATTGATTTTCCCACCATCATGAATATAATTTTCCATTAAGATTCATTTATAATATCACTTTGTTCAGTAAAAAAAATTCCCCATGTATTTTGGATTATTTTTTATTTTTAAAAAACATTTCTAAAATGAAATTAGTATTTTCCACATAAAAATTACATTGATCGATTTAAAGTATTTTAATCTATATTAAAATACCTTGATGAAACCAATTACATTCCAAGAATATACTCTAATGACACTATGAACCATATTTCTACGGATGGGTTATTATCATTTTATAGGTTAATGAATTTAAATTCCATTTTTTATTTATTTCAATGTGGAATGTTAATGACTGTTATGGAATGGTAATTATGTCATATTATTTTTTATATAATGAATTCATTAGACATATTATGTGGTGGGTGTGGATTGAAATTATATATATCCATTATAAAACCCCAATAATTTAAAATATTTTCATTTTAAAATCAATATAATATTTTTTTATTCTTTATACAGAAATTTAGGCTTATACTATACACAACATTGAATTTTTTTATTACTAAAAATACAGATTTGTATAACCTTTTAATGGCATACCAATTTTAAAATCAAATTTTGAAATTTGTTAAAATTTTATTAGTCAAAATGGACATCATTTTTGATTTAATAAAATCAAGATTATACTAGGCTGAATTTTTTTTCCTTTTCTAAGAAGTTTTATCTTTTGATAAATAGTGAAAATATTGCATTTTATGTAAAAACGACCATCACGTTTGATAAAATATTAATGTTAAATTATAATTTATATTGGTATTCATATTCAAAATAGATTAATTATAAATATATTAGCAAAACTCATGTACTTTTAATCATTTTTATATTAAAATGGTACATAAAAACATAATTAACACTTGAATGTTTTTACATTAAACCCCCACATTATCAATGCATTTGGGAGTTTAGTGTTAATCATAATATTCCCACATCTGTGATTTGAATTTTGAAAAATGGATATACCTGTATGTAATCAGTAAATTGTTTTTTTCAAATAACAACAATTTAATTTTTGACCAAAAATATTTGTGAAGGAGATTAAAATAAATTACACTGATGACAGTGAAGTTAATCTTAATAAGAGATTAAACCTTAATAATAAGGACCAAAACGAACTGGTAACTTTTCCAAAATCCATTGGCATCCAATAATTCAACCATATCCCTACTTGGTAAAAAAAAATTTGGGTTATTGGGTTATTAATAAATGAATTTTCTGATATAAAAGGTTATGTAAAAATAATAAGAGGCAAATTTACTTACATTTAATATTTATAAATCATGAGATATTTAAAAATAATTATATTATCGGTAATACATATCATTCTAAAAGATAAATGTGTTAATTTTTTAATCAATATTTATCATTAATTCTAATAGATCATTTAGTTACATAAAATGTTTAAGATAAACCAACGTACTTTTGATATAGTTAATAAGTAATTAAAATAAATGTTACATTAAATATTTAACGTGATGTGAATTGGTTGAATTATTTTTGAATTAATTTTTAGCAGAATATATCATGTTACACATATTTAAAATTATTATATATTATTTCCAATATTGGTTTTATATTTAAAAATTAAAATTAATTATATAATTTCAAAATTGACATTATAGTTATTTTACAATATTTTTTATTTTATTTAATTATTTAATATTAATAAAAATCATATATTATACCATGTGATTTATTAGTGTTAATAATTATTAATTATTTTCTATTAATGGACTAATCTATCTTTTATAATTAAATTATTGATTCATATATTGTAAATTTTTTGTCAACATGGTCCTGGTTTAAGTAGTGTTTTGGCGTGTCACATGCACTTGTTTTAAAATTAAGTATCAAAAGGAGGTTATTATTTTATAAATTAGACATAATATTAATAATTATTATTCCTTATATTTTCAATAAACAACATTTTTTGTCTTATTTTTTATATTACATAGGTTTGAAAACTTGATTCTTTGACAAAAGACAAATTGAAATCATTGGAGAATCATAGACGTTAAGTGACTAAGTTATTAAGATTAACATATTTTTTTGTGGTGTAGGTTTTAATGAACCATAAATCCAATTTAATCCACTATGTGTCCATTTTTGTGACACATTAGGTAAGGTAGGCCTACCATTAATGAATACCTTTTTGTATTTACAAGAGTACCCCTCCCCATCCACTATAAAAAGAAAACCACTCTACCCTATCCACACACCTCTCAAACTAATTGGGTTGAGAAAATATATACCAAATTAAATCTATAAAATACCTCCCTTACTCCTCAAATCCTACCCTTATGATGAAATACGACCATGTAATCCTTTCAGAACAATCCTAATGAAGTTACCATATTAAAAGCTAATGTATTCTCTCAAACTCTCTAGTTTAATTTCCATTATCCACCGATAAAGTATCCTTATTAAATAATTTTATAAAAAACAAGTATCCTCAATATAAAAGTATTTTTATATGTGACTTTTTATACCAAAAAATAAACACAATTCAATCTCAGGGATAATGAACAAATTGTCTATGTGAAAGTGAACTACCACCTCCCAAAAAGATGATTGTTTGTTTTTTATTTACCGCCTCTCATGTTGAAAATTATTATGTAATATATATATATATATATGATGTATATGATATTTATAATTTATTTATGCTTATGTAATTATTTTATAATATATACGTCTATACATTGCATTTTTTGTAAATACTATATCATTGTTTGTTGAAGTGTGGACTACCTCCTCCTCAAAGCAATGTGACTCTTTCCTTCTAAACATTGTGTGTATAAAGGTTGGTTCTAGTAAAAATATGTAACATATAGAACATATATATGATAATGGAATTATAAAATACATATTTATTATTTAATTGTTTTTATTAAAATTAAATAATGAAATGAATGTAGCGTCATCCGTACGTACTTCCTACCATCTCCATGGACGCTGAACTTAATTTTATCTTTAAATATTATAAACTATTATAAATACATATTTACTAAAAATATAAAGTAATTAATCCCTGGTTTACATTTTGGATAAAATTAAATTGAGATCAAAGTAATAGGAACGACATGTAATAAGTCAAAATATACTTGAGAAAACTAGACAATTATCACACAAAGTAGTGAATATAACGAATGTGTTTTAACAAATGGGTGGTAATATATTATTTGAATTTAATAAATTTTATTATAAACATTAGTCTGTATTTTTAGAAGTAATTAACTTATTTTATTCCACTCTACATAATGATAAAGACCACATGAAGGTAAATAAGGTTAAGTAAATAATTTCATCTCAATTTACATTCAATAGAGACTTATTTGTTATTAGAAAACCATCAACTTTTATATGGTATTTATAATTCCTTTTGATATGCTATAATATGAATATAATTAATCCTAATATATTATAAGTTTTTTTATTACTTTATGTGGATTACTCTTTAAATGTCTCAAAGTTGTATGGGACACTTTGAAATATTTACATATTATTTCCCTAAAGAATGTTCTTAATGATTATCTTTGAAATCACACTTTATTTTGTGATTATTAACATTATATCAAAATAATAACATTATGGTAGTAAATATTCCTTAAAATTTTATTTAATATATATATTTTATTATTATGGATGTTATTTATATTTTTTTACCTAGGATTTTTACTTTGACAGTTTTTTGATTAACTGGAGAATAAATGATAAATTTGAATCATTAATTCATTATAGATTTTTGATAAGGAATATACTTAATTATTTAAGATATGAGGAATGATTATTATAGGTATTTCATGGGAAGGACCTAGTTTCATATAGCCCCTCGATGCATCAGTAGTATCATGAAATGAAGTGCCACAATAGATGGATTTTTACCCGATAAGTAAACAAAACAATGAAAAGTATTGACTCAACTGGTTACATATTCCTAAGAAACAATGAAAAAAATAATTTATAATTTTCCTTTTTTATATTCATCTATTATTCATCCCTGATATTTGGCATCAATATATCCATGGATACATTTCATTATCAATTTATTTACTTAGATGGAATGAGTTTGAGTTTCTTACCTTTCCACATTGATATTGTGTTATCTAGTTACTTGAATTGAATGTGTGATCAATTATTTACCTCTTCAATATTAAATTTTTCCTATTATTTCATTATTAATTTTATTTTACATACCTATACTAATCATTTGAGCTCACCCATATTAGGGTTTTCTCCAGGTTATGATAAAGAAATATTTGAATTAGAATTCAAGGATGAAATTTATTTCATTTTATTATGTATTATGTTTTTATTTTCTATTATCAATGTATAATGGGTATCATGTATGGAAAAGTTAGATCCAAGACCACTATAGGGATCAGTTCCTCAGGATTTGATTCCTTGTAATCATGTCAATGTAATGAAATAATGCACCAGCTACGTGCTATCTGTGGTCAGGTCATTACAGTCAGTATAAAAGGATGTTTAACAACAATATTTGAAACTAGATTTTGAAAACATAAATTGAGGAATATAACCCTTTTATAGACTATGAAGATGATTATATAAGAATATCTATTAATTTTGGTATGGTAGATATTATGTGGGTATTCCAACCAATACATCCCTATCAAGATACTACAAGTGGACTTGGTTCTGACACAAATATACATAGGAGTAGTAACTCCCACAAGCAGTTTTCTATCCTGGAATAGGGTAACCTAGTACATGAAAAATATCCTTTCTATTCACTTGGTTTGATACTCCTTGACGATATTCATAGGATAATTCTCATTTTATTTATCTACCATTATGACGGATTTAAAATTAATGATTATCCCAAAGTAAAAAATGGTTTTGATTCCTTGATTTATGATTAATTTAGGATGAGTGTAATATTATATTTGTATTTATACATAATTTTATGAATTAATCAATGATATTCAATTATTTATATGGTTCATAGTAGAATTAATGAGGACTCCACCAAAACACATGATCCAAAGAGAAACAAGGATCATGTATTTGATGGTCATACGACAATTATTTAATGGGAATTAGTGTCCTAAGAATTATCATCTTATATAAAAATAGAATAATTTTCAAATGAGATAGGTAATTAATTATCCAATTCCTATGGTTACAAATGGAAGGAAGAGAAGAAGAGGATGGTAGGGAAAAATTAATAAAGGGAAGAAGGGAAAGAAGGGTTTTCCCACTTGTGATCACTATGGAAAGAATAACCGTAGTAAATGCTTGACATGAATGAAAGTTTTATACATGTGTGGAAGAAAGGCCACCATGATTTTGATTGAAAGGTATGTTAAAATGATTCCAATATATAATGATTCAACTACAAGGTGAGTGGCCCTATTCAAATCAATTACTCAAGCATTAAAGGAATATAAACCAAATGACGGTATTAGATAAATATAAAATTATTATACTTCCATAGATTAAGAGAAATGATGAATATGAAAATTAAAAAATTATTTCATTTAAATATTTTATCAGTAACGTATTATTTAATAGAATTATGGAATTTATGAGGATTTCAATTCAATACATTTTTTAAGGATTTGAGATCATATGTTGAATGCTACCAAGAAAAGTTATTTAGTAGAAGTATAAATATTTAAAAAAAATAAATGATTAAGGGAAATAAATACCATAACATGTTTCTGGTGTTGAGGTAATAATGAAGAAATGATTGATCTGGAAAAGTGATTAATACCTTGGAACTGTTTAATTAATTTTTGTTAAGTGTTTTATTCTATCATTGATGGATTTTTAAACACTTCAACATTAAAGTAATATAACCAATAACATGTGTCTTACAAAAGAAATAAGTAAGAATTCATGTTTCCAAAAACATTTTATGGTAATTCGAGTTACTACTACATTTAAAGAGGATACATGATGAAGGTATTAATATGTCTAGAATGTCAAAAATGAGAGTTAAATTATGTTGATTATAGTATAAAGATAATATCATTTTGGAAATTCAGTGAACTTATTTCTATAGTGTTTAATCGTAGTCATTTGGAAAGGTTAGCCATTTCTGAAATGGTTTAATTTGATATTTGGATCTAGTTTTAGAAATTTATATATTTCATCATTATTTTAAGAATCTAGTTATATGTGATTATGTATATATAGTTAAAGGCATGACCAAAGGATAAAAATGATCTTATAGAAACATACCATGTAAGTATATTTTCATATATACTTAGAGAGTGAGAAAATTCCTCAAATCCCTGATAAATGATCTTGAAACCAAAAATGTTTTCCTAGTACCTTCATTTCTGATGAGTCAAATGGCCCCTTTTACCGTCACAAATTTAGGGCTTCTAATCGATAACTTTCCCCTTACCATGTTCTGAAGAACTCTCTATCAAAACATTATTGTTAAACATTTCCTCTCTTTCCATGTTTCCAATTCCCACCTATGTTCTCATACTATAGAACTTATTTACATTACCGTTGTACATTACTTTATTTATAATTAAGAATATGTGTTATTAAACGTATTCATGATGTAATTTTTTCAATAATACTTTTTTAAAATATCAATCAACTGATTACTAAGATCAAGATTAAATTGTGAGGACGTGATTTTTTATGGTGTGAAGAATTTTACACACCAGTAATTTAAAATATTTTATTTTTATAATAATGTAATTTTGTTTGTAGGTTTTTTATATACAAATTTCATCTTACACTACATAAAACGTTAAATTAGCTTGTTTTACATGCAATACAATGTTTTACTTTATTTTAATGGAGTACCTATCTTAAAACTAATATTTTAAACTTTTGTAAATTTCATTTAAAAATAAACATATTATTGAATTCGAAATTTCAAAATAATCTTTGCATGATATTTTTTGTATTTTTCTGAGAAGTTTCATTTGTTGAAGAATAATGAAAAATACTACATTTTAGTTCAGAACAGCCTTTTCATTTAAATAATTTTTAACATTAAGATATATTTTAAATTGTATTTTTATGTCAAAATTTATCAATAATAATTATATTAACCCCATTTTATCCTTTGGAATCATTTGTATATTAAAATTGGATAGAAAACTTATTGAACATTTGAACATTTTTACATTTAAACCCTGCTTTCTCATTCTGTCAACGAGATTAGTGTTAATATTAATTTTACCATATATATGATGTCAATTTTGAAAAAACAGACATATATGGTTGTAATTAGTACAATATTTGTTGTAGAAAAAGATCAAATTAATTTTTGACCAAAAAGAATAGTGAAGGTGACTAAAATTAATTACGGGGATTAAGGTAAAATTAGGAATAATAAGGGAATAAACATAAATCATAATGTCCAAAATGAACAGGACGCATTTCAAAAAGGAAATTGATTCCAATACATACAACATATCCAAACATGGTTTAATTGGTATGAGTTATTGGGATATTAAAAAAAGAATTTCCTTATATAAATAGTTAAAGAAAAAGAAAAAACGTGAGCTTTCCTTAAATTAAAAATTAATAAAACATTAAGATATGTAGAAAACAACATATTTTATGTTATACATTTCCTTTTGATAGATAAATTTTTTAATGTTATCATAATAGTGTACCATTAATTTTTAGAGATGATCTAGTTACATAAAATGATGAAGAGGTGCCAACATAGTGATTATTTATTTAATAATTGATATAAATAAA
Source organism: Viscum album (assembly GCA_963277665.1). Taxonomy (NCBI): domain Eukaryota; kingdom Viridiplantae; phylum Streptophyta; class Magnoliopsida; order Santalales; family Viscaceae; genus Viscum; species Viscum album. Next base: position 328,070,377 of record OY728121.1, read on the forward strand.
TGATAACATAAATATTAAAAGTGAAGTAAATTGACTTAATTATTGTATTTAATTATTTTTTTAGATGATTATATCACTATAAAATATTTTAAACTTAATATATTTTAATTAATATATATTTTTATATTTTAGAACTAAAATTAATTAAATATTGTCAAAATTGACATTATTGTTATTTTACAATAAAAGATATTTTATGAAATGATTTAAAATTAATAAAAATATGAAAATCATCAAAGTTATTTTTAATTGTTATTAATTATTAAATATTTTTTATTAATCAAACAATTTATCTTTTATATTTATTATACTAACCCATATATTGATAGAACATTGTCAAGAGAGTCCTGGTTTAAGTTGTGTTCTAGTGCGTCACATGTGCTTGTTTTAAAATTATGTTCCAAAACAAATAACATTATTATTTTATAAATTATATATCATAATAATAAGACAATGGATATAAATTTTCAAATAAACTTTAATTTGTTTACTCCTAATTGTCAAATTACATAGGTTAGAAAACTAGATGATTTAATAAAAACAAAAATTACAAAATTGGAGAATCTTAGATGTTAAGGATCCAAAATTTTAAAATGAATCAATTTTGGTGTGGTGGATTATTTTATTGACCATTATTAAACTTATATAAATTTGTTTTCAATTTTTTATAAACATTAGGTAAGGTTCACCTCTCATTAATCAATAACTTTTTGAATTTACAAGAGTGTCACCCCCTCCACTATAAAAAAACAAGCACTCAATCCCTTAATCACAACACTAAAAAACATAGGTTCAAAATTTATCTTCCAAATTAACTCCCCAAAATCCATAACATACTCCTTGATGCCTCCCCTTGGGAAAAAATCCATCCATGTAATCCTTTCAGTAAAAACCAATAGAAGTTACATGATTAAGAGGTAATATCTTCTCCCTAGATCTCTAGTTTCTTTTCCATTATCCACACCCTCAAATATATTTATTATAACATTATATAACAAAAATAGTATCCTAAATATACTACGATATTATTTTTGTGGAGGGTTTTACATACACAAACTCACACTTCTATCTATTGGATAACGAACAAATTGTTTTCATGCAAGCGATCTACTACCTCACGAGATGGTGATCGTTCATTTTTCCATTACTGCCTCCCATAGTGGACATTATGATGGGAACCATGTTTATATATGAAATATATGATATTTATTTTTTATTTTTTATTAAATAATTCTTTTATAACGCATACCTCTATACAATACATTTTTTGTAAATATGAAAACATGGTTTGGGGAAGTTTATACTACTACCCCCTCAAAGCGATGCGATTCGTTCATACTAAACATGGAATGTGTAAAGGATTGTTTTAATAAACCTATGTAACATATATAAAATTTATATGATCCTGAATTTATTATATAAATATTTATCATTTAATTTTTTTTAATTTAAATACAATATTGAAATTAGAGTAGCATTCATGCGTACATAAGATCTACCACCTTGATGATCAGTGCACTTCATTTCATATCTTCAAATATTATGGAATACTCTAAATACATATGTAAAAAATTTATAAGATAATTAATTTAAGTTTTACATTCCTAATATAGTCAAAAAATGATCCATGTAACAAGAACAACAAGTAGCAAGTCAAAATATATATGAGGGAATTTGGAAATTAACACCCAATATAGTGAAAATAATTAATGAGTGTTAACAAATGGGTAATAAAATATAATGAGAAGTTAATATATGATATTATAAACATGATTTGGGTTCTTGTAAAAAGTCATTAAAATATTTTAAACCACTATATAAGAGGATAAAATATACACAATTGAAAGGGAGGTTTAAGTAAGGTATTTCATGTCAATATACATTCCATTGAGACATATTTGTTGTTATGAACCAATTAACTATTATTTGGTGTTTATAATTCCATTTGATTTGTTATATAATGAATATATTTAATCTCATTATATTATATGTTTTATTTGATTCCATTATGGGGATTATTATTTATATTTTTGAATGTGTTATGGGAGACTTTGTAATGTATCGTGATTATTTATTAAAGAATGTGCTTACTGATTATATTTTAAATGTCACATCTTTTTGTGATTGTTAACTTCTTCTTGAAATAATAAAATTATGGTAATAATTTTTATATAAAAATTTCCATCAATATCCATATTTTTATTTGATGGATATTATTAATTTCTAAATCATATATCATTTTACCTGTAATGTTTACATTGAAATATATTTGATTAACATGGGAACAATTGATAAATATTTATCATCCATTCAATATGGATATTTGATAAGTAATTTTTTTATTTTTAAAATTGATTAGTATATATGAGGAAATATTTGGATTGCTATGAAATAAGTGGGTCCCAATTATAGATAGCCCCTCGATGCATCGGTAGTATCATGAGATGAAATAATAGGCCAAAATAGATTGGGTTTTACCTAATAGATTAGCTTTATTATGAGAGGTATTGATGTTACTAGTTAAGTGTACCTAGGAAACATTACCTTCAATAATTAAGCATTTTACTCATTTAGATTATGTTTTTATTCTTCTATGATATTTTTAATAGATATATCTATCGATATATTTCATTCACATTTTATTAATTTAGATTTAATTAGGTCAAGTTTTTTACCTTTCCATATTGATATTGCCATATCTAGTTATTTGAATCATATTTGTGATCTATTATTTACAATACCATGTTAATTTATTCCTATTGACACATTTTTTATTCCTATTTCCCTACCATTAGTAAGCATTTGATCTCACCCTTATTAGGTTTATTATCCCCATGTTATGATGTTGAAATATTTGAATAAGAATACAAGGATATAGTTTGTTTCATTTTATTATGTATCATGTTTTTTTATATTTCCTAATGTATTATGGGTTAAAAGTATATAATCTAGATATCAAAGACTACTAAAATGATTGGCCCTTTACGATTTGATTCTTTGTAATCATTATAATGTAATGAAATAATTCACCAACTATGTGATATATGGGGTCAGGTCATTACATTCTCAATACATTGGTTAGTATCATGAGACCAAACATGTTCAATGTCTAGAAAATGCCTTACCCATTTAAGTAAGATTCCATGTAATGAGGAATCATTGGTATGTTTATAATGTCTAATATTATGTATTCTATCATTATGAAAGATGATATCGATTTCCATATGATTATTTGAATAATTATGTCATCCATTGACTAAATTCATGCTCATGTGATTATATATATATAATTACATGATTATATTTTATTTATCTAATATTATTCATGCCATATTTATTATATTATAGTTTCTATTGTATGCATTACCTTATTGAGAATATGTGATCATCCATTTCTAATAATTATTTTTCCACGAGTTTTGAAAATTGATGTTAATTGATTTTTTATAGAATGGTTTCTTGTGTGATTAATTTTATCAAAGAAGATGATGGCTTGTTATGGGATAATAATTTTTTTTATATTAAGAAAAATTTTCACTTGAAGAAGTGGGATGTTTCATGCAAGAGTTTGTCCAAATTCTTAAAAACTCCAAAAATAATTGTTCTATGTGTTTGCAAGTGATCCAACATATGAGTTATATGTTTCAGGTTTTAGATGGATAAAATTGGGTCATGTTTTTCAGTTCCAAATTGGGAAATGTAATTTTTTACCACTGGATCAGAGAGTGCAAGTTCATGGGTTTTATAGTTATGATGTGTTGAAACATGACTGTACAATTAATATCTCTTTTATTTAGTTTCACCCATTATCAACGACCTTAACAATCATTAGGTATGCTATCCAATTCCATGAAATTATTATATATATGAATCTAAATTACCATATCTTGGAACAATTATCGACCATACCTTTTCTCCTTGGTCAAACTTGATCCCCAAAATCAAGATAACTATGATTTTATCCACAAAAAAACAATTCAAAATGTCTCATACAGGCACACACCTAGAACTCTATTGGGGTTTATTTACATTTTTCCAAACATTCCATGTTTATGCATACTGGAATCACATAATAAAAACCCATTCTATGGTGGAAAGCTCCATCGCCATATATGAAAACCCTAATTGGGCTCCTCATATACCCACATTCAACTATATTGATCTTGACAAACAATATTTATGGATTCCAAAACCAAGATACCCATATTATCATAATTAATTGTTTACTCTACAAATTATTCCTAGTTTAACACTTCAAAAAGTTATTTAAAGATGAATATATTTACACACACCCAAAATTTATATTGTAAACTTTCTTTAAATCATTACATATTTATGATCTCATATCCATCTAAAATTAGTGAATATTGAAATAAGTTTGTGAACTATAATGAATAAGTAGAGAGAAAACTATCTCCATGAATAATGTAATAAGTTAATATTTAAAAAAAAATGTTGTGTTTGATAGAATATGTGATATCCATTGTCGATATTGAAAAACCCATAAAATAAATTTCTTAAAGTTTAATATATTTGAAAGCTTGCAATACTAGAAACATTGAGTCTAATTGAACTGTATTATTATATACCCTTATAACCTAGCATTTAAATTTGTGGGTATGAATAGAACGAATTAATTATGAAAATTATTTCATTTACACATGTATAAAATGAATTCTATATAAATCTATTAATTATAAATTTATTAAGAATCATTTGAAAAAATGAAAAAAAAATCTTAAAAATGTCTATTTCTAAATAGAGATCTTATCAAGCATTGAATTTAATTTTTTATTAAAAAAATTACCCATTATGGAAAATCAGTTTTACAAAATTAAATTAATTTTTTGAAATCATCATTGCAAAATTATCTTTGATTTCTTATTTTTTTGTGATTTTTTTAAATGATTAATTTTTTTATTAATAGTGAAAATGTTGGTTTTTATTTAAAATAACTTTTGTTTAAAACATTAAAAAAATATATTTTGATTTAAAAATGTTTTAAATGTAAAATTAGTAAAATTATATTATAAGAAATAAAATTCAGTTCATTGTAATCAAATTAATTTTGTTTTTTGATATTAAAACATTCCATACTTAAGTGATTTTCTCTTTGGAAACCTGTTTTTTTATTATGTTTGGGGGTATAATTTTAAATTAAAATATTCAAATTATATGAATGGAATTAGGAAAAAGTATCATTAATTTTAGATGAAAATAATTAATAATATATTACAAGCTTAACATAATTTTTTGGTCATAATGATTAGTAAAGACATTATTATTTAATTACCATTTTTAATGTTAAAAGGAATTTACCTAGGGATAAATTAAAAAGATAAAGGTTAAAACGAAAAATAAACATTCTAATTATTATATTGTATAAAAATATTTCAACCTTATATCATACATTGTTCAAAAATGAATCATTTTTGAGGTTTTTGTAATGTAAAAAACTTGCATATCACTTTTCCTTTTCCAAATTCCAACTGTGCCCTCCCCCCAACATATAAAATGTAAACCCCTTGAATCTCCTATTCACACACCTATAGCTTTTTTTACCAATACCTGATCAATATATTCTTTTCATACATAACCACATAATGTATGAAGTTTTTTTTCAAAAATCTAATTTTGTAAGAATTTAGGTATAATCCTAAAGTGGTTGTCAAAAGATCATGTAAAGTTTATAACCATGCATTTTCATTTACATCTTACTATATCTTATTAAAATTATATCCAAATATGATTAAATAAAATCAATATTGTATCTAATATACTGAGAAGATATTATATTAATTTCATAACCTATATCCATATCATAATCTATAAAATGGGAAAAGAAACTATTAATCATGTGTTCGGTTGACTACCACCTCGAAAACCAATGCAATTATTCTTCTATCAATGGATCTCCCAGTTGTATATAATAAGATATTTAAAAAATTCATATGGTATTTATAAAATTATTAAAATTATATAATTAAAGTATCACATATACCTTCTTACCTACAAATCTGTTGGAAAATAAAAATGTTGCTCGTGTGTGTAGACGAAAACCTCATTGTAGCAATGTGAATTGTTACTAATTGTATTTTGGAATTTATGGAAATAAATATAAAATAATTTAATATAGATTAAATATTTGATATAATAATGGTATATATAAAAGAAACATTATTTTCCCATTTTAAAAGACATATTTTTAGAAAATCGAATAATATTTCATGTGTACATATGACCAATCATCTCTATGATTGGTGAAACTCACTTCCAATCTCTCACTCGGTTTATATTTTAGAAATTAATATTTAAGTATTATATATGAAATTTATATCATTTTTAACATAACATAGATTGTTTAACATTGATTAAAGTAAATAGACTAAAACTCTCGAACAACAATAAACATAAAAAATGAGCAATTATCACCTGAAATAATGATTTTAAAAAATAATTGAAAACAAATGGGTCATAAAAGATAATAAGTACATCATATATGGTATGAAATATAACATTATGGGTTTTTAATAGACTTATAATAATTCTATATTTATTTATAATGGGTACATATAGGTATAAAAGAAATATGATCATAGCTAAGGGTTTCCCATTTGACATTTATTTCCATGATATGTATTCCTTATTCACCACATAGTTCTTTTATACGGTGTATATAATTCCACTATGATACATTATATCATGAATACCTTTTGATTCATTGTATTTAACGTTTCATTTTATATTTTTGGAATCATGGCTTATATGATTTAAAAGTTACCAAAGGGGTAAAGGATTATGTTAAAATCTCATTGTTCATTAAGATTTTTCATGATTATGTTTCTGATGATGAAACCATATTCTATACAATTCATGAAAACCAATAAATTTAATTCTCCGTTAGTTAATTATTGATAATAAATTATTTCCTAATCTTTTCCACTCTTCAGGAAAATGGGAGAAAAATAATTTTTTCAATGAAAACCAACTTCATTTCACATTTTGATTGAAATACCAATTTCTTCCATGTCAATGTTTTCTAAAAATTATTTAATGAATTATTTAAAAATCATAAAATGTTTTGTTGAATTAATTTTTACTCATTATTTTATTTTTAATTTTTTAAATATAATCTCTATGAATTTTTCAGAACATGAAATTTTTTTATCCATCTTACAATTGAGTGAAAGAAATGTTTTATATAAAATGAATTTCATTACCCACCTTCAAAACCAGTCATTTCTTTAAAAAATAAGTTACATGTTTACAAAGATATTTTAAATGAGAATTTTCATCTTAATTTTATAGTATTTTCTTGGTTTTTGAAAGTTATTTTCAATGTGGGTATGATATTATCCTCAATAATGATTTTAATGTAATTTTTTTTTGTTTTTGTCATCACTAAAAAATAGGCTTTTAATAATGCTAGCCTTTATCACCACTAAAAGAAGAACTGGTAATGGGTACCTACTTTCAGCCCTTTTAGCCATGATAAATATTAACCATTATCAGTGTTTTTTTATTTTGCTGATAAAGGGAACCCTTTATCCATGTTTTTTATCATTCTAAAAGGGATATATAATTAATGTTTTTATCACTGTTAAAGGTTCAAAGAAAATTAAATAAATAAAAAATAAAAACGAGCTTATTATAAAATGTATTTAAATTTTTATTAATTAAACATTTATGGATAAAAATGAATAAATTTTTTAGAGTATATATAAATTATGAATACTATGAAATGGTATATAATAAATATATAGATATATGTAAAATAAAAATTATACAATTAAAAATTAAAAATAAGTAAATTGAGAAAAATATTAAAAACATTAATAATTAAATAATTATTTTCAATGATAATAAATAGTTTATATTAAATATATAGATAAATATGAATGTATATAAATATTATTTATATAATAAATAATTATTATTTTCATTAAATATTCATATATTTAGTGAATGATGGTTTATGATTAAAAATTAATATGAGAAAAATTTTCAAATAATTACATTGAGTAATCAATATAAATGAATGTTGATTGATTTATAAATATTACACATATGAAACATGTTTTATATTTATTTCAAATATACATAATTATTTCATTTTTATAGACAACACACACACATATTTTTTTAATTAATGAAATCTTTTATAGAAACACATATAACTTGTATTCATGAAATTTATTCAATTTTTAGTATTCATTTTACTATTTTATTAAAAAATGATACATTTAATATATAATGTATCTAATTCTGGAAGATTTTATTTATTTATTTTTAATTTTATTAGAGTTAGGTAGTAATTCATTTTTAATGTGTTTTAACTTATACTTTTTGTTAATTTAATCATTTTATATAAATTATTATATATATATTTATTAATTTTAATATTTTCAACATCTATTGATATCCATTTAAATATATTTGTATATTTTTCTATTAATTTATATTCGATTAATAAAACCTGTCTATTTTTTTTAATATTATTAAATTTTCCTTATTTTTAGTTTATTCAATTTCACTCATTTTTATCAATAATTCAAAAAAAAATATAACATTAATTAACAATTTTAAAAATATTTATATAAAAATATTATAAATGTATATTTACTATATATGAAAATTTATATATTTATAATTATAAATAAATAAAAATTATTTAAAAAATATATTTATATAATTATAAACATATGATTATAAAATTTATAATAAATCAATTTAAATAAAAAATATATTTACTATATTAACATTTAGATATATTTATAATATGTATATTATTGTATAATTATATATAATTATATAAATATATATTTTTTAAAACTATTTCCATAATTATAAATAATTAATTATATATTTAAATAATTATAAAATTATAAAATTATATTTAAATAAAAAAATTATTTACTATATATATATTAAATTTATATATATATATATATATATATTACTATATAAATATACTTCCAAAAAAATTATTCATAATAATAATTATAAATCCTTTATAAGAGATTAAGAAATAATCATTTATAAAATAAATCTTTATTAGTGAAAAAACCATTGATAAAGATGCCTTTTATCATTACTAAATAATTTAGCACAGATAAAATGAATTTGTGGAAGAACTGATAAAAGTGACCAATTCTATTTAAAGAACCCTAACCAGTCACAATCTTTTCGTGACATTCGTTGCATTCCATGTAAGCCACCCTCTGTTGGTGCTTCTCCTTGGAAAATAAAATCTCAAATCATGGCTCGAATCATGGATCGAACAATTTTAATGCTCAAATACAAGGGCCAAATTATTCAAGGGTCAAAAAAATCCATGGATCGAATGTTTTTCTTGTTTTCAATATCACTACTTTCTCTCTAAAAATTTATGTCTTCAATCCAAGGTATCATATTTTCTCCTCCTCACTCACTCATTTATTTATTATTTAGTGATATCAATTTGTGTTTTTTATCATCATTTTCCCTTTAACATCAGCATAATCTTATGGTCAACAATGAATATTGTTGATGTTTTATTAATAGTAGATAGGGTTGTTGTTGGTTGAGTAATAGGTGTGAAGAAGTTTCTATCAGAAACTCTTAGCCTCCTCTCTTGATCTCCCCAGTGATATTGGGAACCATATTTTAATTACTAATTATTTTAACATTCCATTTGAGTTTGTCAATGGACTGTGTACATTCACTATATTTTATAGAGTGACATGAATTTTCATATCCATTTTATTCTGATTTAACTGAACATTTGTTGGGTATAAGGATCCCCATCGAGAGTATATTACTATAAAACTCTATATTTTGATGGTAACATGATCCTAAAGAGATATAGGGTTGGTGAATAAAATTTAGAGGCTATTTTACACCCTCAATATTCCACCTTCCATTAAGGTGAAATGTGCTTCCTTTTTTATTTAATGTCCTAGAAAATAATTATGTGAGATAGTGGTCCAGGATAAACAAAATGAAAATATTTTATAGAAATACCACTTTAGAAAAGAACCATATTCTTTCAAATCATAAAATATATCAACCTTCATAAAACAATTTAATTTGTCACATGTTTAATAGAGTTCATTCAATGGTTCATATTCATTATCCAATTTAACATATGACAGTTTTTCTCACTATGAAACAATTTTTATAAGAGTGGGTCATCTCCCATTTGACTTAAAAACTCAGTATCTTATATAATAACTATTATTTATTTCATTATGACTAAAATTTTATATAATGTTCCCAAAATCACCATAATACCCATAATTTCCATGAAAATAAAATTTTATTATAAAGCATACTCTTCATCATCTTAAAATAATTATTATTTTCAACATATCTAAACATTATTCATGAATCAAATAATAAACTAATACTTTTTATATTTTAAAACCATTACTGTTATTAGGTATATTATTTTCCAAATTTTTTCCATTCTTTATAAATTTTTAGTTGAAATTAAATTTTTTAGATTTTTTCATAATTTTAAACACAATTAATATTAAATGTAACAATTACCAAGGGTGTTACATAACATGTTCCAAAAAATAAAATGGAGGTTATCAAATTATATATATGTTGTAATAATTAAAAGAAATTATTTTTAGTAATTAATCAATTTAGGTAAACATGTATTTGTTCCACCTCTGTGAATCTGTAATTACCATCCATGTATATGAAATAACACTTATTTATTTATTAAAATGTTTTATCAATATTTTTTTATCTTTTAGTTGATTGAATGAATGTAAATTATTATTGTTTATCATATTTTTATTTGTTATTAACCTTTCATTTCGTATATTATATATTTATTTATTTAGGGGATTTAAGAAATACAAGATGGATCATTTTAATATTGGTAGAACTAGTCTTAGGTAGAGTATTTAAAGTATAAAAAGAGGGATTTCTCTTATAAATATAGAATTTATTGTGACCCAATGATTCATATATTATAACAAGTCCCCAACAAGACCCTTTGAAGAAAAAAAATGTTTATTCCACCCAAATGTCACCTTCAATAGGCCATGAGGTAAGAACTAGTTCCATGTGGTAATTCTCTAAAATGTGGGACATTTCCCCTTTATAAAATACAATGCAATGAAACTATTATCCTCATCAGTTTCATCTCCTAAATTGTTATTTTTTCAATTTTTTTCAGAGTCATCCCTAATATATTCTAGGTTTCTTATACTAATATGATCATTAGTCATCCCAAGTATGAAAAATACTTGGATTATTTCAACAGAAACAAGTTCATGTGCCCAAGAGATGAAGGATGTGTGTCAAAAAACCAAATTAAATGATAAATGTCTGGGATATGAGATGATGAGGATGATAGTTTTCTATAGCTTTCACCATTGAATGAATTATGAGGATAAAACCTATAATAGTAGGGTAATTATTTTATTAAATTCAACTATGCATTTTCTTTAAATCATACTGAAATTCACTGTAACAATAAAATATTGGGTATCCATTATTATAATTATCATTAACCTTCACCTTTTATAATTAATATCTTATGTGTATTTATTTTTTTATTGTAAAAAATTAATATTTTATGAACCCAATAGGATGGATACGAATCGAAAATGGATGTATGCTAATAATTTTACAAAATAGTATGAATATGGAGATAAATAGTTCATCTTGATTGTAATAGATCATGAATATAACCCTTCTCATGTTGTTTTTCTTTGTTAATTTTGTTGTTGTTAAAGGAAAATTAGTCCGGATGAGTTTAAAGAACATTTTATTCGTCTTGGAATAGACCAAATCTATAAATGTTTGACTAATCATGTGAAAAAATAGAACATGCACTCTGATTACGATATATCATTGGTTTATGTATCATTTGATATCAATACATGTTTAAATGATGATGGAGACTGCATGGAATAAATGAAATTGGAAATTGAAGATGATCTTCATGATTTTAAAATTTTGTTTTACAAGATAAATATTTTTTCTAAGTGAAAATTTTATATAGGTTATACTAAAAACACTACTTTTACAGATCTATTAATGTTATATGATTTGAATGATTTCAACAGATAGAGTGACACAAGATTTAGAGAACTACTTTGTCTCCTAAATGATATTCTTTCAGAAGAGAATGGAATTCAATGTTGAACATATGATTCTAACTGAATTCTATATTATATTGGAATGATCTCTAAAAAATAAATACATGTCCAAATGATTTCATATTGTTTCCTATGAATAATGAATCTGTCATAAAGTTCCTTAAGTGTGGTATAGATTGATACAACAAAAATGAATCGAGTCCTTCGAAATCTATGTGGTACTTGCCCATAATTCCATGGTTTAGAATTCTATATGATGTCTGGAAACTGTTTGATAGTATAAATTACATGAAGATACAAAAATTAAATATATGAACCTACTTCATCCAAGAGATTTTACTTAGTGGAAGAAAATTTATTATGAGTATCATGAACTGGGAAATGGGCCTAGAGTCATTCATCATGCATTATCTAAAGATGGAATAAATATTTTTTGCTTATAGTGTAAAACTCATAGTATATGTCCCATGATGTTGGAATATTATAACATTCATAGATCATTATACATGAAACTCAAATAGATTATGTTCTCTCTGCTTATATCTTGAAAACAAAACCTAGTAATGATAGTGATGTCTCTTTGAATTCATTGATCAATGATCTGAGATTGATGTGGGATATAATTATTATAATTTATGATTCTCATAGAATGGAATAATTCACATTGAGGGACATTTTTTATGGGATGATCAATGAATTCCCCACTTATGGAAATTTATCTGGCTATAGGATCAAATTAATGCTGGGGTGTCCCATTTGGGAAAAACGCACACACACAGTTCGGTTAAAACATTTTTAAAAGACTCCAATTTTAGGAAAAAATAAAATATTATCTAGAAGAAAGAAATACAAATTTTGTATGACAACACTATATTAGAATATCGAACAATGTACAACCCCATCCCCAGTAAAAAATGGTCAACAATTTAATAATGTAAAATATATTAACACTATTTTATTTAATCCCTTTAAAAACATTATAAAATCATGTCTGATTATGATATCAATTTTCTTCGAATTATAGTATTGGAATAAATTTGATTGCACACATTTTATTGATTTCATATATGGAGAGAAAATTGTATTTGATAGTGTTGTTGTCCCATTGTTAAATTTTCATGAAAAAATGAAATATGGTATCAAGAATACATTTGATATGATTGACTTTGGGATAAGGGAAGAGTTGGCATCAGTGAAGGGTAAATAGTTTAATTTCCCTCTTCCAGTATCTTACACTCAATCCAGATAGATAAATTTTCAAATTTTTCTTTTCCATAATAGTGTAAAAGTTCTTGAGGGATGCTCATCAAATATCAGTAACTTCATGTCGATGACTAATTTGAAGTTTCAATTACTAAAATAACTCAGCTATCATGTTCTGATGCAATAATTGATGTTTGTTGCATTCCATTACATTCTGCCTCAAAATTTATGATATACATTAACCAGAATCACGTTATTTTTCAAAACTATATGTAGTAAAGTTATAGACCCAGTGAACTTTACAATCATGAATAAGAAGGTTTCAGTCATTTTATGTGAATTAAATATGTTCTTCCCTCCACAATTATTTGATATAATGGTCCACTATATGGTTTAATTAGTTAGATAGGTTCTAATTTGTAGCCTTTTCCATTATATATGGATGTACCCCATTTAATGGTATATGAAAATTTATTAAGTGTATGTAAAGAATTGATGTTGGACAAAATGTTTTATTATAGAATAATAAATTGTTGGAGAAGCTATTGAATTATGTATCATTTACCAATTATATATTAATAAACTCAATATCCCAAATTCTCATTACAGTGGACACCTTTTGAGTGAAGGGATTTATAGAAGAGATTTAGTTACAATTGCATTAAAAAAGGGGGAGAAAGCACACCATTAAATTTTACATAACATTGGAGATATTGATCCATAAATTGAATCCTTAAAAATAAGTTCTTGGGGATTTGAATCCATAAAGGGCTGAAGGATTGTTATCAAATACACAAAATCAATAGTTTATAGGATTTTTATGACATTAAATTTAAAAGGATTCATCTGAAAAAAAATCAATTGCAGAATGAATTCAATGGATACCCAGGGGACTAAATGAAAATGTTATATCATATATTTTTTTGTAATCAATGATTATATTTTCTATACTAAATTACATGATTATTGTGGCATGATGGAAAAAAGTGGTGTTATTCTTTTAGCATAAGAGATCTCTATATTTCTCTCCAAGGATAGAAATAAAATTTATGAAAATATGTCATATTTTAGCATTATAAAATTGATATATGGGTTGGATTATAAAAAATATAATGTGATAATTTTCCCTTTAAAATGGGTTAAAAATATGAGTGCAGTGATAGATAATGAAATGGGAATTGTGAAGGTGAATTTTAGTTTGGATGGTGAGAGTGAAGGGATGTTCATAATGGAATCAAAATTATTGAATATATTTTATATATCATATACTACAAAAAATAATTGGTCAATTGTCCTACTAGAGATAAAAAAAATTTGGGATAGATAAATATTCAATCAAGGTTGAGCTTTTCATTGGGAGATCACAGTCAATTCATGTTAGTACAAATGTAGACAATGTCATGTACATTATAGGGGACCACAAAGAGAGGATTCTTCTTTTTGATAGAGGAACCAAATACCTAAAATAGATGAAAAAATGAATAGATTTCAATGAGAACATAAATGTTTTTTTAATATACTATGCCTTTGATCATAATATTATATATTCTATACTTTATTTAGACAATCTAAATTAAATGTTTGAATACACATGAAGACAATGTCTTATTTACAAGATAATGTTAAAAATCCCTCAGAGGAAGAAACTATTACGAAGGAAACCCTTTAGGAAGTTATGAAGGTAATGTTATGATATATTTTCATTATTTTACTGAAAAAGTATATAATAAATTGTGGATTTAATTTTCATTATTACTTATAGATTTAATTTTTTAGATAATTTTTATCCATATATCATGACTTTATGTACCAAAACAACCATAGAATTATTCTAACTCAAAACGTTTTCACCCCTATAGTGTTTCATTATCACTTTCTGTCAAGTTCCCTCCACAAACATTATTCGAAGAGAAAGGACACTACCTCTGCAGAATCACAAAGGCAATCATGATATTTTAATAGTAAAATAATTTTCCATATAATTAATTTATTGTTTCATATTTATGTTTAATTTATTTATTTTTATTATTACTCACATAAGAATTTTTTTCTTATACTGGTGGAATTTTTTTGAGTTGGGGTGGTCTATCCATCTTTCATTCCTTTATGCACCAAAACATCCATATACATCATCTCTCTCAAAAACCTTTTAACCCTTTAGTTTTGGAATTTATCAAAATCCTCCAAGATCCCTCTACTACTCAAGAATTGAGGAAACATTGTAGTTTTCACTATAAAATCCTTACCAAATAATTAATGTATTATTTCATATTTAGGTTTAATATATTTCTTTGTAGTATTACTCATATAATAATTATTTTCTTTTATAGGTTGATTCTTTTTTTCATCTTATGGTTGTTTGTTCAAAGATTCTCATGATCATTACAGATTAGACATCGAGCCAACAAATTATATAATGACAATAAATAAATGTGTCCAGAAAGCATACAAACATCATGAAATAGTGAATTACTATAATTATTAAATTAAATTTTCTTCATTTGATCTAATATTTTTATGTTAATTTCATTAAAATTTCTATCTAATATATATTTTTTAATCGATCAGATGGGAAGATAGATTTTTATTTCAACATTATACAAAAATATACAAAATAGATAAAATCACTAGTTCAAAAAACGTTTAACATGTGGGTGTTTTTCACATAGGATCTATATAAACGACATGAAAATATGGTAAATTGGTTCATCACATTAGTTATTTCATAAATGACACGATAAATCAATTAGAATGGATTTTTTACATTAGTTATAAAATATTCGTGAAAAAATATCAAGATTTCATTTATCACGTCAATTATTTTATAAGAGACGTGACAAATCAAATCATGGAGCTTTATCACGTTGGTTATAAAATAAAAAATGTGATAAATCAAATCTCTGTGATTTATCACGTCAGTTATAAATTAAATTAAGTGAAAAAGGGTTTTCCACACCATTTATTAAATAACTAATGTGGTAAATACAAAAAAAATAGTTTTTCATGACGGTTATTAAATAGAAAATGTAATAAAGATTTAAAACGATTTATCGTGACCTGTATTTAGTCATTCTATTTTATTCAATCGGGTGACTTGAAACTCTACTCTCTCACATGAAAAACCAAGAAAGGTTCCTTTAAAGTCATTGCTTCAATCCACATTTTTTCAACATCATTCATTATCATTATTATCCCCAAATCTATCAGGTCAACTCGCAACATTCAAGAAATCCTCACATGCCTCGGTTTTATTTTTTTTATTTTTTGTGATGCCCCAAACATATGTTTTGAGAAGTTATTTTTCTATCACCATTATTGCTATCATGGGAAGTGTCATAGTGTTCTTTTAAACCAGGTGAAACTCGTTTCTGGTAAAATGAACCATGGGAGTGATATCAGGCTAGTTATAATTTTTTTGTTGCTACCATCTGTGTTGTTTCATGTGTGTGTGCATGTACTTTCATGTGTGTGTATGTGCAGGGGGGGGTCCAGGGGGTGGGGGTGTTCAGGGGGTGGGGTGATGTCCAAGGGGGTGGTGGTGTCCTCGGGGTGAGGGGGGCTTTCAAGGGGGTAGGGGGGTGTACAGGCAGTGGGGGTGGTGTCAAGGGGAGTGAGGGGGTTGTCCAAGGGGGTAGGGGGGTGTAGAGGGGGTGTGGGTGTCTGGGGGTGTCTAGGGGTTGGGGGGATTTCCATGTGGATAGGGTGTACGGGGGGGTTCTATTCAAGGAGTGGGGATGTCTAGAGGTGGGGGCTATCCAAGGGGGTGGGGGTGTCCACGGGAGTCGAAGGGGTTGGGGTGGTGTCCAGGGGGTGAGGGGGCTGCGCAAGGGGGCAGGGGTGTCTAGGGGGGTGGGGGTGGGGGTGGGGATGGTGTCTAGGTGGTGAGTGGGATGTCTAAGGGAGTAGGGGTTGTCATGGGGCATTTTAGGATGTTGGGGAGGGGGGGTCTGTCTATGGGTGTGTGGGTGTCCAGGGGGTGGGGTGTCTGGGGGGGTGTCCAGGTGGTAGGGGTTTCTAGGGTTGGGGGTCTTCCAAGCGGGTGGGGGTGTCCAAGACTGTCCAAGGGGGTGGGTGGGTGTCCTGGGGGTGAGGGGGCTCTCCAAGTGGGTAGAGGTTCTCCAATGGGGTGAGGGGGTTCTCCAATGGGGTAGGGGTGTCCAAGAGGGTGGGGGTGTCCGGGGGGGGGGCTCTATAGGGGGTTGGGACTGTCCCTGGGAGTGGGGGTGTCCGAGGGGGGGGGGGGTGTCCCAGTGGGTGGGGCTTTCTCAGGGGGTAGGGGTCGGACAACCACCTCACCCCTGGAAACAACCCTCACCCCTGGACACCCCCTAATCTTGTAGACAGCCCCCCTCTCCCCTGGACACCACCCCCTGGACACCCACCACCGCTAGACACCCCCACCCCCATGCAGCCCACCCCCTGGACGACCCCCACCCCTAGACATCCCCCCTCTCCCTGGACACCCCCACCCTCTTGACACCCCTACCCCTTAGATATCCACCTCACCCCCTGGACAACCCCCTCCCCCCTAGACACCACCCCCACCCCCATGGACACCCCCACCCCAATGGACTACCCCACCCCCTGGATACCCCCTACCCCCAGTTTCAATAGATTATATACTAGAGAGTGTCTGAAAATAGTTCTTCTACTGTTGGTATACATATATCCCAAATGATTCCATGAAGCCGTTGGAATAGATTATTTACATGAAAACATGTATACTAACAGTTCATGAATCGTTGGAATATATATATATCCCAACTATTTCATTTGAATCGTTATAATATATTAACTTCAGGCAATCTCTACCAATAGTTCATGTAGAACCGTTATTATAGGGAAATTGCAGTGGGCATCATGCCAATGGTGTGTTAAACCATTGGGATATTCTATCCCAAGGGTTTCAGGGGATATCCATATGGTTTCAAATAGTTCGGATAGGTGTACTTTTTAGTAGTCAATGTATACTTATTTTAATATTTATACTTCATATTTCATGTTTATAGAAGTGTGAATTTGGTATCTAGTTGCACCATGATTTATTCTTTGTGTAACTTATGAACAAAGGATCCAAGATGAATTTATACAGTTATATCATGCTTCATTTGAGAGATATGAAATATTAAAATTATTTTCATATAAATATAAAACTAGTTTTTCTAAATATATTTTCTTTTAAAAATCATTTTCATGCACATCTTTTTAAAATATGCATATATATTTTTTATTTCAAAATTGTTTTACATTCAAATTATGATAATTTTCATATGAATATTAAATCGGATTATCTTACCAAGATGTATAATTTGGATATTTGTTATAGATAATAATGAGTCAAAGTTGGATTAGCACACATTGAATGAGTAATGAATATGAGGAAGGTATTGATTCCATTTTGAGATTTGTTAAAAGAAATGTTCCAAGCAGCGACATTTTTTCCGGTCCACGGCCAAAATGTTTGAACATGAAAAAGTTGAAAAGTAGAGATATCAATGATAATATGATTTTTTATTGTTTTAATCTGTGTTACAGCCCTTGGATTTGGCATAGTGGAACATGATAGATTGCTAAATCTCCTAATGATGATGATTTTTAAGATTGTAACTCTGATTTAATTAAAGAAATGATTCGTGATATTGCAGTAGAAAAAATTGAGATGTACCTAATAGTTGTGCATATATATGGTGATTTTGAAAAAACATTGTATCCACATTGTTTGGATTTTACAGTTTTGTCACTGGTGTTAGGATTTATTACCTTAAAGGAAAAACATGTATCAGAGATGCTAAAATTATTGAAAGACATTCTTCCAAAAGGCCATGAACTTCCAGATTCACATTATAAGGCCAAAAAAATATTATGCCTGGTGGGATTGTGATATTAGAAAATACATGCCAGTCTAAATGACTTTATGATATATAGGATGAAATATGAATTTTTTTCAGAGTTTCATAAATGTGGTACATCAAGGTATAAGTTGAAAGAAAAATCACTTTATGGTGTTGAGATTACAGTGATCCCCACATAGGTATTTTGGAGTCATCCTATAATTCATCATTTGAAACATTTATTTTCTAATTCACATGATGAAAAATGGTTAAGATGACATGCTGATTAGTGGATATGTTATGGAAAAATAAATTATCCAGATGATTGTCCATAATGGAAGAAAATTGATGAGCAGTATCTGACAATTGGAAATGAAATTAGAAATCTCAAACTTGGGTTTTGCACCAATGGAATGAATCCATACCAAACCCGTAGTAGAACACATAGTTTATGGCATGTTTTATTGGTAATTTACAACCTCTCTCTTGAAGTTTATATGAAGTTTAAATATGTCATGTCGAGTATATTAATCTCTGGTCTGAAGTAACCCTTAAATGATAATGATGTTTTCCTGTCACCATTGATTGATGATTTGAATATTTTAAGGGAGGGTGGTATTAGGGTGCATTATTATTATAAAATGTAATATTATCAAAAACAGGCAATGCCTATGTTCACTATAAATGGCTTCCCAACGTATGGAAATTTGTTTGGATACAGTGTCTAGGGGAATAAAGCAAGTCCAATTTGTGAAAAACAATCTTCATATTATAAATTGCATCATGGGAGGAAAAAAGTATACATTGTTCATAGAATGTTTTTTCCTGTGGATCACTCTTATAGAAGACTAAAAGAGGCATTAAATTAATGACAAGAATTTGATATTTCTAGAAAACATTTTTCCCCTGATATGTATTTTGAGAGGGTGAAAAACCATGATGTGACATTGTGAAAGACTCATAAATCTGGAATTGATAGGCATATTTGGAAGAAAATTTCAATATTTTTAGAGCTATCATATTGGGGATATCATGAAGAGGAACATAATACTGATTTCATGCATGTGGAGAATAATATATATGTCATTTTGATTAGAATATTGTTAGATATTAAAGTAAATACTAAGGATGATTTGAATACAATATTAAAATTATTATCAATGAGAATAAGTTTTGAGTTATCTCTCACTCTTGATAGAAAATGAACATTTCTTCCCCCGTCATGTCATACATTATCCAAGAGAGAGAAAATTATATTTTGTTAGTGTCTTCATGATATCAAAGTGCCTCAATTTTATTCTTCAAATGTAAAAATAATTCGTCTCATTGAAGGATTTTATTTTGATATGTATGAAATCTTCTTATTGTCACATCATGAGGCAATAACTTTTACCAGTTTCATTTTGTGGAATTTTTACCATTCATGTCAGAAAGACTATAATGATGTTGAATTATTTTTTAAATTCAATTTCTAATAAGGTGATTGATGTGAATGCTTTGAACATTTTGGGGAAGGATGGAATTTCTGTACTTTTTCAATTGGAAATTTATTTTCCACCATTTTTTGATATAATGGTGTATTTAATGGTTCATCTGGTTCAAGAAATAATGCTTTGTGGACCTGTATATCTGAATTGGATATATTCTTTTGATAAGTATATAAAAATATTTAGGGGGAATGTTAAAAATCCATATTGACCTGAAGCCTCCATTTTTAAATGTATAATTCTCAGGAGGTTGAGGATTTTTTTCTGAGCTACATGGCTGCAACAGAGCACATAGGTTTTCTTCCATCTCGCCATGAATTAGTTAATAATGAGGGAAAGGGGATTCGTGTCTTGAAAATCAAATCATTGTCTGCTGAAACGATGAAGAAGTTAGAATTACAAATCTTGAATTATCTAGCTGATACTCAACTATATATCACATTTCATATTAATAAGTTGAAACAATGTCATCCAAAGAAGAAAGAAAAGTGGATTTTGAATGAGCACAACAAAAAAAATTCTCCATGTTTTAAAATGAATATTCTTGGTAGATCAGATGTATTAGAGACATTAAGATGGTTAGTGGGTGTTCCCAGTTCAAATACGATAACATGGTCCATTTATGACATTAATGGTTATAAATTTTGTATGAAATCTCAGGACAATAGATGTGCACTTCAGAATAGTGGTCTATTTTTGTTTGTACGAGCAATGCATTTTTCAAGTTATAATAACAAAAACCCAATTTCGGCATCAAGTGCATATTATGGAGTCCTTCAAACATATGGGTGGTTTATTACATTAAAATTAATGTTCACGTTTTTAACTGAATATGGTTTATCGGTAACAATAGTGTAAAACATGATGAATTTGGAATGACAGTTATTATTCAAAATAGATTCGATAAAACATTAGATTTTTTTAAAATGGAAACACATGAAAAATATATTTTCTATATGTTTGAACAAACATATATGTTGTTTTCTAGTGTTTTAAAATGGAAAAACAATTTTTTGGGGGGGATTAAATTGATGAAGATGCTTATTTATGTGATATCTCTACTTCTATGGAAATATTAGCAGAAACTAATGACGAACATGTGGAAGACATGGTTTGTTCCATAAGGAATGATCATACAAAATTAATTTGGGAAAACAATGAGTTTTTACATTCCTAATATTATAGGTAACATATTCTTATTTCTTTTTTACATTTATTATTTTCATAAAATCTTAGATATTGTAATTTTTATGTTTATTAAAACACATATTAAAAAAAACAAGTATAAATTATTGTTTATTTTAATT
Source organism: Viscum album (assembly GCA_963277665.1). Taxonomy (NCBI): domain Eukaryota; kingdom Viridiplantae; phylum Streptophyta; class Magnoliopsida; order Santalales; family Viscaceae; genus Viscum; species Viscum album. The sequence goes on from OY728121.1 coordinate 328,092,306, forward strand.
TTGTTTAGATTATTTAATCATGTTTACATTACATAACTTATTTATATTGATTTTTGGGAATGAAAATAAATTAACCATGTTTACCATGTTTATCGTGTTTACCATGTCTACCATGTTTACTATAGTTTACTATAATTTACCTTTACATAACATATATATTTATTGATTTTGTTGAATGAAAATTACACTATCATGTTTAACATGTTTACCATATTTACCATCTTTACCATTTTTTAACAAGATAACCATTTTTACCATGGTTACTATTACGTAACATAGTTCAGTTTTCCATTATTTATTCACATTAGTTTTGTAATATTTGAATTTTTTTATTTGTGAACTAATGTTTGATTTTTTGATTTGAAGGATAATGACAGACCGATAAGTTGATCAACCACATGATTCTAGAGATGAACATCATTATCATACCTTTGGTGAGGAACATTCAAATGCTCCTACTGATTTTTCCCAATCACCATCATGTGCTCTCATAAAGACAATGAAGAGTTCAAGAATTCGTAAATGTGGCTACACACGTTTACCAAAATTTACACTTGCCTACAGCTACGACCATAGGATTCTCATTGATTTTGATGAGAATGGTATTCCTATAGGTCCAAATGAAAAAGATTTTAAGAGTTTTTTATCAACTCAGGGTAAAAAAGAAATGTAAGCATTTAGTATGATGATTGGAGAAGTTTGGAAAAATAGATTATATCTCATTTGTGGGAGATTATTTTGGTAATATCATCTTCTATTGTCTGAATAATCCATAAATATTTCTAGTATAATATGTTTTACCTCTTTTTTATCAAATTTAATTTGATATTATTGACACTGGAGGAGTCAGGAAAAAATATTTAGCAATAGATAATATGACATGGAGGGATTTCAAATTAACCCTCACATCTAATTTAATTTTTGGTCATAGGAATCATTACAATCCATGTCATATATATATTATTTCATAGATGAAGACACCTGGAGAAAATTTGTTAAAAGTAAAAGAAAAGATTCATTATTGGTAAGGGTAATGTAATATTTTATAAGAATTCCTATATAAATGATATTATTAATGTTTCTTAAATGATTTATTACTCTTAATTTATAGAAAACAAGGAGATATCATCCAGAGATCCAATCTATAAATGTATACCCTCATAGTTTATCTTACGGAGGGTATACATTATTAAAAGAAAAATTGATGGTAGAAAAATTAGAAAAAGTGAGAGCAGAGTCTTAGAGCTCTGTAGAGGTTTCCCCTCTATCCATTCCATCTAGACATGAAAAATGGAAGAGAGATCGAATGGGAAAATATGGGAAATATCATTCGGATGAATGTAGAATCGTAACTGAGAGGATTGTAAGATATTTATTTTAATTATTTATGTTAATTATATTATTTATATAATTTGAATCATTACAGAAATTTAGAATTAATTAATAAATGTTTCTTTTGAGGAGTAGAGCTCAAATATGTTATTTACAGCTGTTGGGAGGAAATATATTTTATCTGCAGCTTTTTGAATTCCCGAACACCCTGGTCATATAAAAGGATATCTGACAGCTATATTTGTAAGAAATGTTTTTCCACGTTCTTCAAATTATTTCATTGAGTGTGATTATAAAAAAAATATAATCCTTGGAGGTAGATGTTCATACTATTAATTTGATAATGGAGGAACATATTAGAGCGTCAGTACAGTCAATGTTTGTAGGAATGCGAAGATAATTTCATACTACAGCTCCCACTACTCCACCTCCCACTATGAACCTCATTTTTTATCCTCAACCTCTTCCAATAGCTCTCACTCCCCCACCACAGCATTAGAGTCCATTTTTTATTCTACTCCAATGAAACAACCTCTTACTTATTATGATTTTTATGTTGATGATCCACCCCATCATATAGTTGCATATGTGCTGGTATATTTTATATGAGATACAATTCATCATCAACAGTTAGAGGTAGAGAATCATAGGGTCACTATACATGATATTATATATAGAACATCTCAAGAACCATTACCTACAAATGAGGTGATGATATTTGGATATAGTATTAGCCACTTTTTAGTTTGGCTATCCAGACTTTTGTGACTCATTACCACAGAGGTATGTTTGTTATATCTTTTCTCAAAAAGTTTTTATTACATTTGAAATCTAATATATTTTTCTATTTTTTATATAATAATACTTTAATGGTAAAGATATACTTTATAGAAAACAACAAAGGAAAATGGATATGACATCAGATACATATTATTGTAGTCTTGAATGATTTTCAAGATTTTCAAATTTTTTGGCTGATCATTATGAGTTTCCAATGGAAACTCAAGTTAGAGGATGTTCAATATATGTCAGGATTTTGAAAAATGATATCATAGAGCTTTTTATTGGAGATATGTTGGGAATCAAAATGGTGTATATTATTCTCATGTAAGTCGTAATAGCTTTCCCTACATTAAATTTTTTAAAAATGTATACTTATGCATGTTTTGTATTACATTTCTTTATAAAATGTGTGAGAAAAAGGACCAGATAGATGTATATGGATTCATGGACCCAAATTTGATTTCCTCGGAAGCACATGCATTAGATGTGGAAGAAAGAACACTTTATATTGCTGAACGATTTGATCAGAATATAATCACACAGTATTGGATGATGCCTTTTTGTGAGAGGTATGAAACATATATCTAGAAAAGTGTTCATTATAGTTGGACATAAAAAACCATTAACATTAAATGTTATTTTATATCAGTGATCATTGAATGTTAGGTTTTTTTTTCAAGAGAGAAAACACATTATTGGATATGCTCTGTCCATGGAGATGTGTGGGGATGATTTAAGAATATGTTGGAAAAGTACATTTCAATTTCTTAATAGTTGTTTATATTATAATTAATTTTAAATATATCGAATTCATATTATTTTATAACAGGGAATGGGTCTACTTTTGAAAAAACACAATGAAAAAGAGTTCAAAGATCAAATATGTAAAATTAAAGGTAAATAACCATATAGAATTTGTAATTTTCAATGTATTACATAAAAATGATATTTTGAATAGACACTCATTTAAATATAATTTTCATGAATAAGAAGGCATCTTCGAATTGGGATATTATATGTTAATATATATGTATGAAATAATTACAATTGGAAAACTTGTCAAGTTTGACCTGGTAAGATTTACTTATAAAATTTTCCATAATATTACATTTGATTTATTTAATATAAATTTTAACTACTATCCTTTTAATTTGTAGCTATGTTTTTACCCTCAACCCTATATTTCTTAATAGGTCAAACACTTACATGTGAAATGGTCAAATTATTTTACAGGTTTTATTGGATTTTAGTCTGTTTTTAGTGTAAAATATAATTCTGAATAATATAATTATAATTTTGTATTTGATAGTTTTTTGGTTTGATTTAGATTATTTAGTTGACATTGTATATTTTGAATGTTATATATGTGAATGTTTAATTTTGATATAGTTCTTCTTGTTTGGTCTAGTTCTAATTTTTTTTGTATGGATTCTAGTTTGGTTTTGTTCTGGTTTTGACATGTTTTATTCTTTGGAAGAGCATAATAATTGTTTCATTGGTGGTGGAGGTTTCTGGGATGGGTGGTCCAAGGGGTAGGTGTGTTTCGGGGGGGGGGCTGTCCAAGTGGTAGGTGGTTTCCAGGGGGTGGGGCGGGGGTGTACAGTGGGTGGGGGATGTCCATGGAGGGTGGGGTGGTGTCTAGGAGGTGGGATGGTGTCCAAGGGTGTTGGGGTGGGAGGGTGTCCAGGGGGTCTTTCCAGTGGGCTGGGGTGCTGTCTAGGGTTATGGGGTGGCTTTCTCGGGATGGTGGGGCTATTCAAAGGGTAGCAGTGTCGAGGGGGTGGGGTGTCCCGTGGTGGGGGGATGTCCTTGGGGGGTTGGAAGGTTTCTAGTGGTGGGGGATGTCTAAGGGGTAGGGATGTTCATGGGGTGAGGGGGACTTCCAAGGGAGTAGGTGGGTCCATGGGGGTGGGGTGGTGTCAAGGGGGTGGGAGGGCATCCAAGGGGAAAGGGGTGTCATGGTGGGTGGGGGTCTCCCGTGGTGGGGGATGTCTATGGGGAGTGGGGTAGTGTCAAGGGGGTGGGAGGGTGTCCCCGAGGGTGGGTTGGGAGGCTGTCCAAGGGTTGGGGGCTGTCTGGTGAGGTGGGGTGGGGTCCAAGGGGGTCGAGAGTGTCCACAGGGGTGGGGGTGTCCATGGGTGGTGGTATGTCCATGGGGGGGGCTCTAGGGGTGGGAGGGTGTACAGGGGGTTAGGGGTGGGAGGGTGTCCAAGGGGTGGGGGTTGTCCAATTTGGTGGGGTGGTGTCCAGTGGGATGGATTGTGTCTAGTGGTGGGGGTGTCCAGGGGGTGGTGTCTAGGGTTGGGGGTGTCAGGGGGTGGGAGGGTGTCTAGTGGGGTGAGGTGGTGTCTAGGGGGTAGGAGGGTGTCCATGGGTGGGGGGGGGGCTATTCAGGGGGCGCGAGGGAGGTCCAGGGGTCGGGGGTGTCCAGGTGGTCGGGGTGTCCCGGGGGTTGGGGTAGGGGTGTCCAGGGACGTGGGGTGGGGGGGAGTGTCCAGGGGTGGAGGTGTCTTGGGGGTGGGCGTGGAGGGGTTGTCCGGGGGGGAGGGAGGGAGTTCAAGGGGATTGGAAGGGTGTCTAGGGGGTTTGGGGGATATCTAGGGGGTATGGGGTTTCTTGGGGTGGGGGTGTCTAGGGGTGGGAGGATGTCAAGGTGATGGGGGTGTCCAGGGGTGGGTGTCTCTAGGGGGTGAGGGTGAACATGGGGTGGGAGGTTGTCCAGGTGGTAGGGGTTGTCCATGGGTAGGGGTGTCCAGGGGGTTGGTGTGTCCAGAGGGTGGGAGGGTGTCTGGGGGGTGGGGGTGTCTAGGGGGTGGGGGTGTCTTGGGGGTGGGGGCTGTCTAGGGAGTGGGAGGGTGTCTATGGGGGTATGAGTGTATAAGGGTATGGGGGTGTCCCGGGGGTGGGGGTGTCCAACGGTGGGAGGGTGTCCAAGGGTGGGGGATGTCCAGGGGGTGGGAAGGTGTCCAGGGAGTCGAGGGAGTCCAGGGGGTAGGGGTGTCTTGGGAGTGGGGGGGGGTGTCAAGTGGGTGGGGGTTTCTATGGGTTGGAGGGTATCCTGGGTGTGGGGGGTTATCTAGTGGTATGGTTTCTATCTATGGGGTAAGAGTTTTCTAAGGTATTTTAGGTTTTTTTAGTTGAACTTGTTTGTTTTGAATGTTATGTATGTTATAGTTTAATTATTTTTCCGTTAATCTTGTTTTGGTCTAGTTCTGATGATTTTCAGGAATGTATTCTGGTCTATATATGTTCTGGTTTTGGTTTGTCTTCTTCTTGTTTCAGGTCTTATTTGGTACAGTATAGTAATGGTTCAATAGTTTTATTTAAAAGAATTGGTTTTTAGGTAAGTTATTTTATAACTGAAATAATAAATTCATATTAATGGATTTTATGTCATTTATTTAATAACTGATGTAGTATATATGTTTTCACATCAGTTAAACTATAGCTGACATTAAAAATGCATCAAATACTGGTTTATCACGTAGGTTATGAAAATAACTGACATGATAAACTTGTTTTCCATATCAGTTATTAAAAAACCAATATGAAAAACGCTTCAGATTCAACGTTTATTACTTTTGTTATTTAATAACCAGCATAATAAATTATATAATAGGTAAGTTATTTAAAAACTGTTGTCATAAATCAAAACTCTGAAGCATTTTCCACATCTGTTTTTTAGAAAATAACCTGAAAAGTTCATTTGATTTATGTTTTTTACATCGGTTTTAAATTTACCGATGTAAAAATATATTTATAACATCTCCTGTAATAACTTTATCCGAAAACCGACCGAAAAAGGGAAAATTAACCAACTTAAAACTCATTTTTTTAACTTGTTATTGTTCCTTTCAACTAATGTTACCAGACATACCATTATATTTCATTTTCAAACTACCAACTATGTATATTGAGTTGATGTTCTTATCCAAAAAACCCTTCTCATTTATGAAATCCACAAGAATAGAGAAATATTATGTGCCCATTATGGTGACATATCGTGATATAATGGGAACATAGTCATCTAAAACTCTTTTGGATTTAAACAATGAGAACAGTGTTTCGGGTAAGAACATTGAGTGAATTTGTAATGCTGGAATTTCATCCAATAAATCTGTTTGAAATTATCAAAAAATTGGTTATGGAGATTTCTTTTTTATAATTTGGGAAATGTGAGAATCACCTGCACCTCAATATACCATATAGTGTGGTCAGTATGACACCAAATGCATCTTTTTATTTCAACTTGACATTAATTTGACTAAGAAACACAACAGACATAATCAAAATAGATAAAAAAATATTCATATTATTTAAATAATTTATGAAAACAATCTATATATCAGTTGAAACAAGTACGAATCAACTACACCTCAATATGATACACAGTATGCCCGGTATGACTCAAAGTGTCTGTTAGTAGTTTAAAAAATACATTTTAGTTCAAAAATTATGACTCAATGAAAACAGATAAAATTAACTCATATTTTTTATATATATTTTTAAATAATTTGGGATTTTTATGTGTTAGTATCATGTCCAATTGATATGTGATGTGGTCGGTTTGAGTACAACTGCACGTTTGTAGTATAAAGTGACATTATAATAAAATAGAAAAGTTAGATATTCAAAACTCTTAAAAATCTAGTAGATTGTTTTAATACATTATGAACACTATTCATGAGTTATTTGAGATGTTTATTAATTAGCCTCACCACAATCAGGTTCACGTTGTGACCGGTATTACTCTAAGTGCCTCTTTTTATTTGAAAATGACATCAATTTTAGTAAGAATAATAACTGGCCTACTCAAATTCAATAAAACACATTTAGAATATTTTTATTAAATAGGTAAACCATCCATAAATAATTTTTTATTTATACAAATTAGGAATACCTTAATCCGATACACAATTTTCATTTTAAGACACAAATTGTTCTTTATTAGTTTGAAATCGTCATTTTAGTTCAAAAAGTGTCACTCACTATACACTAAGAAAATGAATGTGGATTTTCTTGAAAATATTTTATTTCAACCCATAAATCATTTTTGACATGTAGGAATTAGACTCACGTTAAACTCATTCATGATGTGATCAGTATGAGTCAATGTGCATGTTTCCGCAATAAAATGACATTTGAGTAGATAAGGAAGTGACATACTAAGAATTGATAAAAAAATTCAGATTATTTTGATACATTATTAAAATTATCCATATGTAATTTGGTATGTGTATGAATCAGTCACACCTCAACATGATGCGTAATGTAACCGGTATGAATCATAGTGTGTCTTTTTATTTTAAATTGACAATAATTTTAATAAAAAGGACAAATGGAATAATCAAAATTGAGGAAAATAATTCATATCTTTAGTACATTAGTAAAATGATCCATATTCCATTTTTATATTTTTAAAGAATCCATTGTTCCTTAATTTGGTACATGATTTACATGCTTTGACTCAATATATATGTTATCTATTTAAATTTTTAATTTTAGTTAATAAAGATTTAGTCACTGAGAAATGGGAAAAAACAATTGAATATTCTTGATAAAGTAGGAAACCAATTCATAAGTCATTTTTTACAATTAATAATTTTCCTCAGATCAATCTAATACAAGAAGTGGTCGATATGACTTAATGTATGTGTTTCCAGTTTCAACTGACATTTCTGTAAAAAAGAAAAGTAACGCACTCTAAATAGAAAAAAAGAATTCATATTATTTTATTATTTAGAAAATGAGCTATAATAAAATTGATACATTTAGGAATCATCCACACCTCAATCTGAAGAATGATGTTATTGATATGACTCAAAGTCTTTTTTTTTTAATTTGACATTAATTTGAGTAAAAAAAAGGATTGACCAACCCAAACCATGAAAACACTTTTTTATTTTTTTATACATTAGTGAAATAATCCATAAGTCATTTTTGATGTTTTGGAATCATCCATAGCACAATCTAATATTTGATGTGACCAGTATGACTCAACGTTTCAGTTTTATTTTTAAAATCAACATTTTCGTAAAACAATCATCACCAACTGATAACTGAGAAAACATGCTTCAATTGTCTTGATTGTTTGGGAAAATGTTATATAATTAATTTTTGATTTATAGGAATTATTATCACATCAAACTGATATACGATGTGATCATTATGAGACAAAGTTCATGTTTCCAGTTTAAAATGGCATTTTAGTAAAAAAAAAGGCAATTGATGTACTCATAATAGAGAAAAAAAGTGGATTTTATTGATACATTAGTAGAACAATACATTAGTCATTTGCAACATTTTAGAATCAGCCACACCTCAATCTGATCCATGGTGTGAACATTATGACCCCAAGTGAATTTTTCAATATTTAAGTGTCATTTTAGTTTAAAACGCACGTCACATCGACAGAACTATGAAAATGAGACTAGATTATTTTCTAAAAATTATTTCATATATTACATAATCAGTTTCTTAATTATTTTAATATTATACTTATTTACATTACATCGATCTGGGTAGGGGGAATAATAAAATGAAAACCTAACAAAAATTCAACTAGGAGGCTCAAAACTGAGAACTCCCAAACACCACCACATGATGCAACCACTAGGCTACACCCATGGGGATTTATATTATAATTATTTATTAAATTTTCATAGATATAATGTTTAAAAATGAATAGTAAATGGTTGTCTTGTAAGATTCAATGGTAAATCAATCTGATACACAACATTCCATGTATGACTCAATGTTTAGGTTAAAATTAATACTTTCTAGAAATTTAGTTATTTATATTATTACTGACATAATTTTTATTTTATATAGTTATGTTCTTTTTCTTGAACAAAATTGTATTTTTTAAAAATATCATGAATTGGGGTCAGGATAAATAGAAAAAATAATATTGAATTTTTAATGTATGTAATTATATATACTTATATAATTGTATAAACTAATGATTTAAATGGATATTATATCTAATTTTTCTTGAATTTCATTATAAATTTTATATCATTTAAAATAAATTTTGGTACATGATTATATTGATATATAGTTTTGTTTCTGGTGCTATGGTGTTCTATTATAGCAGATTACATTGGTGTTGCAGTGTGTTGATACATCATAGTACAGTGCACCCCTTTATAAATGCTTTTACATACCCTGATGATGTAACCCTTTATCAGTTCTCCTATAATCCCCGATAAAGGTACTATTAATCGATGATAAATAAATGTTTTAATAAATATTGTCCATTACCGTCACTTCTAAAAGAAATGATAAAGGACCCCTTTATCAACACTTTTTTAGCACTGATAAAGGACCCATTTATTATAGATTTGTTTCACTGATAAGAGACTGGGGCCTTTAATCTCACTCCAGTAGTCAATGCTTCTTTAGCACTGATAAATGCCATTTTAGCATTATTAAAGGCCTATTTGTAGTAGTGTATTTTCCTTTAAAACAAAAACCAAAATTTATCAAGTTATACATATGGAATATGTTGTAATGATGCCATACTTATTATTTTTCTAGATTGTTTTTCAAAATTTTGACCGGGGGTGTACTATTTTGATACCATTCACCAAATTACTCTTCATTATTTATGATAATGTTTATTTTTTGGGAAAAGTATGAAAAGTTTTTATTCTAGTTTTTCAAAATAAATGTTTATATTGATTATGTTTCACCCTATTCATATGAGAAATTAATTTGATTTAATAAGTTACTAGAGGGGAATGCTATTGCCCCTTGTTGTATCTGTAGGTCCCATGTTACAAACTAAGATGGGTAATTGGATGAGGCCTTGCAAATTTATTTAATATATCCTGGAAGATGGAATTGATTATATTTTTATTATGTATGGAATTGTTAATTTACTCGTCTTGTGATAAGTTATTGTTTTCCCTATGATTATTTGATTAGTTATAATATCTATGGTTATGTTTTAAGATAATTTGATTATTTATATTAAATAATTCGATCATCATTTATTCCTTCAATATTATTCTCAAGTAACTGGTTTAATGGAATGTGTTTTAGTAATTTAACACTCTATATTGATTATTCATTATTTATTAGAGATATATTCAATTGTACACATACTATTACAGAGAATTAGAGATCACCACATTCATATGGTTCATTTTCCAAGGATTTCAGAAGGTGTTTTATGATTGATATGTTGGGAAACACTAAATAGAATAATGTATAACTCAAATAATATACTATTTTTATGTTATGATTCCAATTATAATATGTAATTTAAATATGTATCTAGTTTTCCAAATCCAAAAAACTATTTAGTCCTTTACAATGTGATTCCTTATATCGAGTTACAATGTAATAACGTATCCACTGACTATGGTTTACTAGGATCAGCAAATTTTCACACATTTTTCATAAACTTGTGAGCTTGTTCATCCCTCTTTGAATCAAATAAGATGTTCTCAATTAATGTTGCCTCTAATTTAATCCAATACAACACTTCATTCATACCTACCTATAGCCGCAAATCCCATAATAATATCACCAGTCTATGAATCATATGTATCTATAGAATAACCCTCCTCCCTAGTCGAATCATGGTATCATCCAAGATCGTCTGATCATACATGATAAAAAACACATATCCCAAGAGAATTCCCTCTATCTAAATTATTATATGAGAATATTAATCAATGTACCATGTGAGATATACCATAGATGGCTTATATCCCAGATCTATTCTCACTTTAAAAATCACTATGCTTTGTCAAAGATTTACATCGAACCACACCCTAGATCCTAGAGATATTCTTTCTCCCTTGCATGCCTTGAAACCTCTACATCTTTATCATGGTCAACTTCATCATCAAGGGATACATTAGATTCCTATATTAGAGCAACCATATATATTCCCTTTAATAACTGAAATAGAGATCATTTAGGAGCCATATCATTGAAAACCAAATACCATTCTCAATACACAAAAATATTATCTGGATAACTAAAATATAAAATGTCATAAAATAAAACATATCGCATTGTCCCATTCAACTCAATCGTTATAATCGAATCCCAATTGTTCCAAAATTAAGAACCCACCTACCCATGTTTGTTGTAAATCATTCTCACACTATGGATATATGATCTATATTTTGGGTGACACCAGGAAGCACATACCTCCGGATGTAGAGATAAAATACCTCAAAATCCTATTTCGAAAACACCATATTGGTTATTGTTGAATCATTATAAACTATCCACATTTCCCCGCATGTATTATAATTTAAATCATAATTTTTTAGAACACTACAAATCTATGAGATTTTAAAATAAAACTATGATTGACAGTATATACGACAAAGCACACCAGTATTAAAAGAAACAAAAAATATTATTACACTAAAATCCAGACATTAATTTTGATTTTATGGATTGGAATAACCAACTTATGAAAAATATTTATAAATTTCCTTCTAAATAATAACAAATTTATTAATTAATGGGGAAATGTCACTCAATTTTTAGTAAATTTATTTTATTCTTCAAAAAATATGTTTTCTTCAAAGAATGATTTTCATTATTTTTTGTGATAAAATATTAAATTTAATGAAATGAAATTTTTGAATTAAATTCAAAAATTTACACAATTTTTTAAATCATAGTATTAAAACTACCTTAACAACAATTATATGAGTGTTTTGTACAATGATTTCTTTTTTTTAAATACTGAAAAATAGTAAATTTTATTCGAAGTTATAACTTTTATTACAGTATTTAAACATTCAAATTCTATTTTGGATTATTTTTAAACATTAATCAGTTTTTGTTGATTATAAATAATAAAATTATGATATTTTATTTGTATTTTATACTTTAATTTGTTATATAAACATTTTTAATACTTAAGTGGCATTTTTCTAAAAACAAATTCATTGGATTTTTCTATTTCATCTAAAATTAATTTTTCCCTTATATAAATTGAATAATGAAAAAATAGATTCCATATTTTTAATTTCTAGGTCCTAATATTGGAAATTGATCCTTTTATTTTTGGTCACTATAAAAAGTAACCATAATAAATTTTTGTTATCCTAATATGAGCAAATCTGGCTTTTAAGGTAACAAATAATATATAAATAACTAAAATATCACAATAAACATTTAATATAACATATTTAATGACAATAGTGCATCAATTTCCATCTTATTTATGAAAATTTGGAATGTTTTGTCCTTAATTTTTTGATTTTCCTTGATAATATTTATGTAAAACATAACGTAAAAAATGTCACTTTCGTGATTTTATTTTCTATAATATTTTTTCACAGGGATAAGAAAACATTTTTCAATGATAAATGAATAACCAAAAGTATAAGTATTATTTATATTATTGTAATTTCTTTATAATTTCACGTTATTCAATAAATACATTTTATTCTTACATCATGCCGATACATCATTTATTCAATTAATAGACAAAAATAGATTAAAAAATGTTAAATGTAATACAATTATTATCATGTACTACGTGCCACTATGTTTATATATATAATTAAAATTATAGCTAGTATTTAATGGTTTAAATTAAAATTATATTTTTATCATGTTGTTTTCAAAAAAATTATGTGAATAGTTCCAAATATGACATTAATGTTATTCTATAATATATAATATTTTATTAAATGAATTTAAAGTCCTAAAAATTATATACTCAGAAACTTAATTTTAATTTGTTTCTAAATATCTAATATAGTCCATTTATTGACCAATTTTACTTTTATATTAATTATATTTATCATGTAATTGTAAAAACATCATTATCACAGTAACTTTCAAAAAGGGTTAATGAGGGCTAAAATAAACATATAAGGGTAAAAACTTATATAAAATAGTCAATTTTTTTAATTATGATATAATTTCAACACATAATCATAATATAAATTATTTTTATTAGTTTTAAATCTTTTATTCATAATAATAAATTTAAATTAATTTTATATTTCAAGTAATTCCAAGAGTTCCCCTCTTAATACTTATAATAGGGTACCACCTTTCCTATTTTCATATCAAATAAAAAACAAATTCTATAAATAAATACCCAAATAAAATAAATAAATACCTTAAAAAGTTCAATAGGTATTACATTGGGAATTATACCAACTATATAGTGTTTATGGGGTAACAAAAAGGGTGTTTTCTGAATAAGAGATATAGTGTTTAACATAATGTTTTAGTTTTATTTTCTCATCTACCTCCAACAATTATTCGTAACAATTATGAAATAATTTTCCTAGTATATTTTGTTTTGGAATATTATATGATCTTATATTAATCATATATATCTATTTTCTTTTCTATAAAATGGGAAGTTAAATCATTGATCATGTGTACGTACGACCCACCATCTCTATAAACGGTGTAATTCATTTCATTATCCATAAATTTTATGGATGAATGTATCAATATATTTATAATGAGTATATATTATAATAGTATAATGTTTATAAATCTTGATATTATGGTACCACAATCCTTGTATAATTACCGAGACTACAAAACCAAAACATGCATAAAAAACAATGAAGTTATCACCAGAAATAGTTATTTTCCTAATGAATTAGTATTAAATGATAGAAAAGATGTTATAAGAGAATCATATAAAGATACAGACACGCATATATATATTATGGTTTTGTAATATACTTATAATATATATATATATAAATTAGAAAAGATTTTCTAACATGTAGGATGACAGAAAATACAAAAGGTAAGGGATCTCTCTAAATAATTATTTCTCTGAGTTATGACCATAAAATCTCTAACTGAATTTATCTCTCATTGGAAGTTATGTATTACATATAAATTCAGTATATATAACTCTTAATTATACAACTATTTCATTCTCCCTTCATTTTATGCGGAAAATCAATCCATAATATTATTTCTTGAATCCCCTATTCAACATCAAACCTAATTAAGGGGAAGTTTTATATCCTATAGTTATTTTATATAACACTCATTTAATGATTTTATTCCAAAATGAAAATTTTAATTTTAGATCAATGATTATTTACCCAGAAGCGAACATTAATAATATTTAATTCCATATTCTATTTGTAATATTTATGAAATTTAATTTGATAATTATTTTACGAATGATTATGTAACACATTTTATTTCATGAGTAAATCTTATGAATATGCCATATTATTGATTTATATTTGTGGAAAACATGATAATGAATATTTTATTTTGTTTGTTCCCAAATATCAATCCAATGCACTGGGTATGGGTTTTTTCTCATGATATTTTATTTATAGGATTAGGGAGTAAACATTATCTATAATGGATCTTCACTCACCTTGTGATGTTGTCTTGGTTGTTAGCAATGACTTATGCATAGGTCGTATTTTGTGTTGCTACCACATTTCTGATGTTTATATGATCATATTTTATCATTTTATTCATTTTATTATAAAATGTTATTACTCATTATCCATAACATGTATGATATCAGGTTATCACATTGGCTCACAAGTAATACCTCATTATCAGGTTTATTAACTTGCTTGGGTGTTTGTCTCACTTATTTTATCTTTTTATTCCTCTGTTTTTCCAATGATATTTTAAGATCTAAAAGGGATTTTAGATATCATTATATACATTAAAAAAGATAATTTATTTTAATTTTGATGTGTTATATACCAATACATCAAAGGAATCTAGCCCTTTTGATCCAGGTGTTGTATTTAATGGATATTTATATTAAAAATAATGTAATAATGTGTGTCATATGGAATGTGTCATTATTTATAGTATCAAATATAAAACTTGTTAATATTTAGGATAATGACTATAATTATTTAGTTAGTACCCTAGGGACAAGTCAATATATATGAAAATATCATATAATTTCAGTGAAGTGTATAGTGAGTGGTTTCCATGAAATTAAAACCATCTTCATATACTACTAGTTGATTTGGCTATGCAATAGTTGTACTAAGGGGTAAAAATTTTGAAATTAGTGAATTGGGTATTAAATAGATCTTCACCTATTTCATGATAAGAAGGCCTTAATAAACACATGGTATTACATACTATTGACATTCAATTTTGAAAAATAAAAAAAATCAGTATAACCCATTATGAAGTACTTGAATAAATTTTTAGTTTTTAAAATATAATTTGAAAATTGACATAGATAACCTAGATTGTAACCTATGAAATCATTTCAAAGTATTGTCTTATCAATTTTACATTATTTCTTATTAGTTCATATGATTTCTTTTTTTGTTTTGTTAGTTAATCGTTTTTCAACTTTTTTTATTTATTTAGTTAATGATTGGAAATTAAAGAAACCATTCCAAATACCATGATGATAGGAAATGTGATGATATCCCTTATGATATGTCTATCCTTATGGGAGTTTGGGCTAGGAACATCTGAAAATTATTATCTTTTAAGACAAAATTAATATAAATTTACATGAATTATGAGGAAGTCCCTCATTATCCTATGAAATTAAAAGTTGTTTTGGAGACTTTTACAGGAAAAACGCATGACAAATACAGTGTATCATAATATTACCTAATCATGGAATAATGTATTTACTCTATTAAAAGGATATTATATTTTATATAGTGATTAGAATAAGAGAAATTATTATTTAATATCTATCATATGGAAGTGGATTCTGATAATAGGTGGATGTTAATAAATAACATGAAGTCAAAAGATGGAATTGATTCCATAGAATTATATGAATTCAAGAAAATATTTTTCAAAAAAATATTCCAAAAAACTCTTCACTTTGTAATGGATATGGGTTTCCTTGGACTAAGGAAAATAAGATTAATATATGAGTGTGTGTGAGGAAAACCTCACAATTATTTTATTATATACATCTTTATTTTTCACTACCACTAAATGTAAGGGGAAAAACTGCTTTATTTGATTAAATCTGTGTCTAAAAAAATAATTGGAGATTCAATACATGGAAAGATATGAAGAGATTATACGTTGTTCCTTCGTGGTTGATAATGAGAGCGGTGACTCATAGAAGTCCCATATGCTTGGAGATAAAATTATAAAATAGTGATTTCTTCTATAGGATCAATATAAGAAATTCGTAGATGAAATAATAACCAACATCCCATTTGTCAAGTTTGAAAATAAGAATCCAAAAAACAATTTGAAGGGAACTATGAGATTCTTAAATTGTCGAAGACAAGTGCATGGAGTTAATCAGTGTAGGAGAGATATAAATAAAATCACAAATAAAAGCGTGAAAAAAGACATTCTATTTCAACCCTTAGTGAATAATATAATTTTTTAACTACATGGAAAATAAGAGTTCTATAATCCAATTTCATAATCCATAGGTTTTTAGAAACAATAAAAGAAAAATATCACTATGTCCTAGTGATGATGGTAGGAAATATGTTATCTCTAATACTAAGATAAATATTTAAAATTAATTGGTTACACATTTTATAGTTATCAATTAAAAAATAAATCACACATTTTTTTTATTTTGGTTCTACCTATTCTTTTATATATAGAATGTTTAGTCGGACTATTCAAACACCACCTCAAAAACATGGGGGATAAATATTATATGATAATAGAAAATAGTAAAATTATTATATCCCAAGTACATTTATCCCCCATAGTCAATGTATGTGGCATGAATATTCTATAATATACCATCCCACTTCCATTAGTGGATTTTTATAGAAATTTTGGCCGAAATATTAGGATTTTATATAAATGAAACATCAGTTGTTTAGATAGTGAAATCAATCTTCACATACCAAGCCATACTCTAATTCTGTATAAGCATAATGGGGAGGATGATTCTCTCTTCGAATATTACGATAAATTGTGGATATTACTTCCTTATGAGAAAGCATTTCTTTCGAAAATTAGAAAGACAAATTATATAACTATTCATGAATAAATACCCATTAGGATGGATTTTACTAATGTATTACCCTGAAGAGTTGGATAGTATTCAACCTAGAAGAGAGGTTATGTTCCCAATCGAACATACACTTATTTATATTTTTATATCTTAGAATTTTATATAATGTTCATCATTGATTTGATTGAAACAAAAAATTAATTACTTGAGAATATGGAAAAGGGTTTTATGCCTCTGAGTGCTACACTATGGCGTGTGTCAGTCCTCCTACTCAATAATAACGATGATTCAATACACCACTATATTGATATTCATGAACATAGAAAAATCATGACAAAGAAAAAGTTTCCCATAAAATATATAGAATACCTTTTTAATCATCTACATGGGACCCATAAATTTTCTATTTTGTATATTTAGTCAGGATATCGCCAATTATTGGTGAAGAAGGAAGTTATTTCCAAATCCATCTTTTAATTATGGTATAGAAACTTTGAGTTTATAGTGATTCCCTTCATACTCGATAATTAACTAGAAATATTTATTTCCAAAATGAATAGAGTCCTTGTATTTGTTTCAAAAAATATCGGGTAGTATTTATAGATTATATTGTTTAAAACATTAAATGTAAGGAGATGTGTAATAATTATTTGAATACTATCTAAAATAAATTTAGAAAAGATGACCTATTTGAAAAGTACTGTAAATGGGATTTTAGGATGAAGGAAGTAGGCACATGAGACTCATCCCGGTTGGTGAGGACTCTTAAGTGAATCCGGGTGACATGGGATCAAATCCAGGCGGAGGTAAAATTTATGGGGGTATTGTAGCAGTACTGTAGCGGTACTGTAGCAGGAACTATATAGTACTGTAGTAGGTACTGTAACGGTAGCAAGAAATGTTTGGCACTGTAGAAACCGGGAATTTTCTCCCGTTTGGGCCTTCAAGCCACCGATTTGGTCCCTCAGTCCTTTAAGGTCTTCAGGTCACCTCAAGGCCATCAGGCCACCATTAGTGCAGATGAAAACCAGAAAACCTAGAAGGAACAATCTCTATAGGAGGATGAGCAAGGAGCTTTCACCATAGCAGAATCTACAAAGATTTCAAGAATGAAAGGGTATGACACCTATCATCGAGACAAACATGTGCATGAATGGGATAGCTGAGCTGAATAGCCATGTGAAGGTGGAGTGCTCATTTCACGATGATGATGCAGGGAGGAGTAGTTCCAAGTAGTTAGTCTAGGTTTTATATAATGCGTGAATCTTACAGGCAATTAATTCATTTAAGACCTACAGGGCCATGTAATACAAACATCTATAGGCATTGTTAGGGTTCCACCTCACCCATTGAAAGGTGGATTATCAAAAATCAATAAACAATGAAGGCCTTTGGGCTAGTTGATAGAGGATGAAAAAATTATTCTTATTAAGGCATTTTATCACTATTAATAGGATTTTTATATACCCCTCTAGGATATAGTTATTTAGGGAGTTTCCCTGACCAATATCTGTAATAGAGATTCATATTTTCTTTAGACTATCATGGAATTACCAAT
Organism: Viscum album; assembly: GCA_963277665.1. Lineage (NCBI taxonomy): Eukaryota > Viridiplantae > Streptophyta > Magnoliopsida > Santalales > Viscaceae > Viscum > Viscum album. Next base: position 328,110,896 of record OY728121.1, read on the forward strand.
GATTTGTGAGAAACTTATCACAATTATCAAATCATTTAACCAAGATAATTCTAAAGGGATTAATTCTTTTCATGACTAGTGAATATAAAGAGATCATTAATAAATTGAGTAAGAGGTTTATCCTTTCACCAATCCTCACAAAACACTCAAGTGGGGAAATTTTCATGGTATATAATTATTGTTCTAATAATGGACTCGTATGTGTGATAATAAAGAATGATAATGTAATTTCATATGACTCAAGGATGTTTAAGGTTTAATAAATGAACGTGCCAACATATGATTTAGTGTTTATTTAATTAATTATCATGTCAAATTTATGGTGTCATTACCTTTATGAGTATAAATTTTGATAACCTAGATGATGGTATTATGTTAGTGAATATAATCTATTTGGACCTGAAATGGTTGTGAAAACTGTAGAAAAGTTGAAGAATATTCAGTAAAACATCAAGAATAATCTGTGAGGATATGAGAACTATGCTGAAAATGATTGATGTTACCTATAAATTGATGTTGGATATAAGTTAATCAGTGAATATATACATTTAAGAGATTCATTACATTTTCGAAGAAGGGTAAGATAATTCCTAGGTACATTATCCCATTTGAAATTCATGATTTCATTAGAGATGTGGTCTATCAACTACCACTCCCACCAAATCAAATTCAAGTACATGATGTATTCCACGCATTCTAATTGAGGAAATATATACCATATCACTCAAATTAATAAAATTTACAAGTTGTACAACTAGAAATGGATCTTTATTATGAGTATAATATGGTGAATATCTTGAAAAATAGAGGTAATTTTTTATGTAACAAGATAACATAGTAAAATTACTATAGTTAAATAATAAATACAAGGAGGAATCATAAGAACTAGAGGAACCGTTAAAGTAGAAGTATATTTACTTTTTTTCACCATAACATTGTATACTAAATTTTGATTTAATTTTTTCAAGAGTAATGAATGCAACACCCTTATATTTTAAAAGAATAACATGATCAATATCATATTCAAATAAACCATGAAATATTATTACAACAAAACATGGTCATCAAATCTGTCGGTATGAATATGGACAAACCAGTAGTTTTGATAATTATAAATTTACCTCCTGAAAAATGTATTGATTAATTTTTAGAAAACAATAACATGGTTTTTTAGTTAATGTGTTTTATTATTCAAGAAAAATATTTTTTTCTTCAAGAAAATTATTATTATTATTATTTTTTGAGAAAATATTATAATTAAATTTTATAAATTTTAGAAAACATATTTAATAAAATGAGAATCATATTTTAAATCATCATATTAATATTATATTAGGGTAATTATTTTTTTATTGTTGGGAAAAGATTTCATTTTCAATGAATATTGAAAAATATTCATTTTTTGGAAAATATATTTTTTCTTCTAGTGTTTACATAGTAAAATTTATATTTGGTATTATAATTAAAAAAAATTATTTAATTTGTATAAAAAATATAATTATTGACTATATAATAATATTATATTTGAGTTTGGTATAAAAACATTTTTAATACATAAAAGGCATTTTTCAGAAAAACCACTTTTCATTATATGGTCCATTTTTATCATAAATTAATTCCTTCCACTTCTAAAAATCGTGTCTTTAGAAATGATATCAATATTTTTAATTTGGAGTTCCAAATTTGAGTAATATATCACATTTTTTTCATTATAAATATAATCCATAATGTATAATTATGACCATGTAAGGGTAAATCATACAATTAAGGATAAAAATAATATTAAAAGGACATAAAAACAACCATAAACCTTAAAATAATTATATTATTATGTGTTTAGTATCACCATGTCCATTAATGTTTATTAAATATGATAACCTAGTTTCACATTTCTTTGATTTTTAACATTATAATATTCAGTTAAGAAATAATAAAAAAAATTCACTTTCATTCAATTAAGTTAGATAATATTTTTTTGATAGGGATACATAAGAAATATATCTTATTATAAATAATCATTTTAAAAATAAATGGTTTTTTAAAATTTTAAATTATTTTTGTTTTTTAGGGATGAAATAATTACCTTGATTTCTTAGGAAACACTGACGAAACATTTATTCAATTAAAATATAAATTAAATAAATAACTTTAACAATGTTAATAAAAAAAATTAAATGAATTATTTTTTCCTGTGAAATTTTTATATAAATATAACTTCATTGAGAGGTGTTAATGGTTTATATTTTAATTCCATTATTTTCATGTTGTTTTCAATGTCAAATTCTAATAACAGTTAAAAAATTACATTAATGTTATTTTTTATTAATTAATATATCATTAAATTGTTTAAAATATTTAAAAATCCAATAATCCAAAATTTATTTTTATGAGTTTTAAAATAACATCTATCATCCAATTACGGAAAAATATCCCCTTTGTTGTAAATATATTATCCCCTAAATTGTTAAAACATTGTTATACCAGTAATTGTTGGATTTTGTTGGGGTTGGTTACACTAATGATAAAACGGTAAACAATAAATCTAAATTTGTTGAAATTTAATTAGATGATAGAATTGAGACCAATACTAATCCTACAATTTAATTATATCTTTTTTTATATTTTCACAGTGAAATTTAATTTGTATTAATTTAACATTTTTTTTAATTCCAAGAGTGCCTCTCCCCTAACATATAAAAGGGAACCTCCTCCATTATTCATACAAAAAAAGCCTTTTTGGTCAGCTAATAATTACCCAAATATATACGTTACACCCCTAAAAATGATATATTTATCTTATTTCGGGTAGAATACAAACCTTATAGTGGTTAAGGTGTAAATGAATGGATGTTTTCAGAAGAAGATGTATCGACATTAACAAAATGTTTTAGTTTTATTTTCTTCTCCTCCGTCAAATATTTTTTTAAACTTCCAAAATAATAACACATGTATATTACATATAATTAGATTTTATTAAGTTAATTAAATAACATACATCCATTCCCCCTTCAATGAAATGGGAAATGAAATCACCGCTTCTGTGTAGGACGAACTTCATCCTCATGATATAATGATTTTTTTTCATTAAAATATCTCATGAATGGTGATAATGATGTATTTAATATATATATACACACACATATTATTTATGATAATATTTCGATTCCATAATTTTTATTTATTATTTCCCTTTTTTTGGTCTACTCATCAAAACTGGAAACCATGTTCATTTGAACATATGTCCTACCATTTCGATGAACAGTGTAATTCATTTATTATATCTACCCTTAATGTATTAATATATATATATATATAATATTAATATCATGATTGACATTTTTTAAATTGTTTTAGTGAAAAATTAATGATACTATATAGGCAATAAATATATGAAAAAAGAAGCAGTTATCATCAAGAACTGTCCTTTTCATAAATAATTTTAAATAAATGACTAGTGTGATGTTATAATAAAATGATATAGGTTAAGATACCTATGATTTTTTATTGTAATACATCAATAAAAAATAAATATTTATTTATATATAAATCTTTAATATAAAACTATATTATTCAATATCCCTTTTATAGGGTAATAAATGAAAAAAGTTCATTTCTAAAATTTCATCATCAAAATCAAATCCAATTAAAGGGAAGATTTATATCCCTTATTTTCCCTTCATTTTATGAAATAATACATGAAGTATGTTAATTTCTAATATTCCATCTTCAAAATAAAAACTGATTAACAATAATTTTTCTATCCCTTATTCCTTTTATATAACACTCTTTTAAGGTTTTTATTCCAAAATAAAAACCTGATTTTTGGAACTTTTTTAATGTTTTATATATGAAAATTAATGGTATTTAATTTCTTATTTTAATTTAAATATAAATGAATTTTCATTTTATTATGATATGAGGCATGATTATGAACACATTTCATTTCATATGTTTTAATTATGATTATTCCTTATGATTTATTTCCTTTTGTGGAATGAATGATTGTGAACAAAATTAGATGGGTGATACCAGATAGTTCTCCAATTCATTTAGTAATTATTTTATCTCACGAATTTTTATGTATGGGATTTGAGCTAAACATAATCCATTATGGGACTCTGTCCACCATGTGATGTTTTCTATGCAGTTATCCATGACTTATGATTATGTGTTTTTTTGTTTTTCATCTTCATTTCTTATATATCCATGATATTTTAAAAGTGTGTTATTTAAATAATAATACAATGTTATTACTTAGGATTCTTTAATTTAATGATATCATTTTATTCATTTAACACAACCATTATAACTCCTTATCATGTTGATTCACTATATTCCCTAGGTTATCCCATGTAATTTTTGTAGCTCAATGTGATTTAGGTTCTTACTATGGAGATTAAAGGATATATATTTTATATTAATTTTTATTTTCCTACATATATAGTATTCCAATTAAACTATGAATTTAGATCCTTTTTTATTTAATGGATATTTATGTTAAAAATCATGTCATGATATATATAAAAATTCTTGAGTCTCTATTCAAAGATACCAGGGTAGCATTGAATTCCCGTGATGATATATGACGACTACTTTGGGCCTTATGGGGATATTAGTTTTTGTACCTAAATCATTAACATTCAACATTAAATTTATCATGTGTAAATGATCAAACAATGAAAAAAGAACTAATGCAACAATCATAGTTTTATTTGTAACCTAGACTTGAACCCCCACATGTGCTCACATGAAACACAACATAAAATATATCTGAAGATAATTCTATGAATATATTAAAACAAATTTCAAATGTATCTTATCTACCATAATTAATATAATTAGAAAACACCTCATCATTAAAAAATGTCTCAACATTATCTAATATATCATTATAGAATCCCAAATCCAGATTGTTAAAATGAAATTCGATATGGAGGTCTACTAACCTCATGTGTAAAAACTCAATCACTAGTGGATATAAACTAGTGGATTGCATCTAAGAGATTATTACGAGGTTGACTATACCTTGTGAATAAAAAAAATGAAAAAAAACATACGCGAAGAAAATAAAAATAAAAATACACCATTAAATAATATAAAAAACAAACAATATGACAAATTTAATATAAAATACATATCTATATTATAAATCTCTCCTTAAAAATGTAAACAATATCATATGTGTTTTGATAACCTGTTTACATATCTAAATGTATGAAAAATCTATTATACATGCACTGAGTAACTACATCATAAATTTTCAAAGAAACACGGTATATCCCATGCACAATTTGTACCTCTATCAAAACTACTATCAGGATTATGATTACTTTTCCTTTCATGAGCCCTGAGACAAAAAAAATCACATCATAGAGGGACCATGTGGCATTGGTTTATAAAAATTATTGGTTACATCTTAAAAAAACCCTACATAATATCCATATATATATTCGAGTTTATAAAAGGAATAATAAATGGACACAAATAAAATCGACACAAATAAAATGGACACAAAATACTCCATGACACACTCAACCATACAAGGCTAATCCCTTTACCATCCTCTTTCATTGATGGAGGGTGAAGATTTCCTCAAAACCTGTCATATTGGATGTTTCATCAGTCATTATACATTTTATTGTTTCACACACAATGATCAGAAAATAAAATGATGAAATTTACATGTTATGTCATACACAATACAACGAAATGATAAGAATACACTGCAACACATATTCCAATATCAACCATTTCCAATCTACAACTACTAACTCAATAGCATAAAAATATAATGCAAAACTATCATCCCTCATTACCTTTTCTGAACAACTGAATATAATATATAATATATATATAATTGGTATTCTACTCCTAGAAAGTGATTTCAATCACCCCAAGTCCCTATGTCCCATTATGATATATCCCTCATCCAAAATGACTTTTAGCACCACCTCCCATAATCTTACTAGTCTACACAAAATACCACCACATAGTGGAAGTAAAAAAACATGGTGTAAATATTTTTTCATGTTAACACAGTAATGAATTGTCAATCAAATTTTCATTACAAAAGTAAACCATGTCACCCTTCCCGATTTATTAGCATCACCAATTTCCGCATATTTTATACCTATCACATACCCATTGAATTGTATCAACCATCACATTCGATGAAGAATTATCAATGTCATATTGTATCACACCAATAACATCAAAATACAACCTAAATAAGAATTATATTTCATTTTAAGATAAATAAAAGCATTTACATCCTCAGACGAATCATAATATAATCTAATGAACAACAGCAATCATAATTGATTCAGTTCTCAATAGCTCACACCACCCTACCCATGTCCAATTATATCACCATGAATACAATCGTGTATAATAGAAGAATAATAACAAAACCTCTAACCTATTATTTATAAGAATCCAGTAGTCTAGAGTACCTTGATAATTTGGATCAAATCAAATTAAAATAAAAAAAATAAAAAATATATATAATATAAATTTCCTTGAAAACATTCCCTGATGAAGAATAGCCCTAAAATAAACCTTATGGATCATCGAGCTCTTCATATTGTGGATCCCTATGAAAAAAGGAATGAAAAATGAAAAAAGTAGAATCCACATTGAGAGAATAAGCAATGAATAAAAAAAATTTATTGGCATTCCCTCACTACATACACAATGACTCCATAAGAGGATAGTCTAAATATTAAAACACAATTAATTTATTAATTATTAAAAAATCCAACCATATCCATGATGGAGGGACCCTAAAAGATCATGTTGTGATTCCTCAATCAACTATTTCATGTTGCATAACCCATTGAGAAATGGTATATCACACCACCCTCTAATATGACCAAAAAATATAACTTAATTTCCTAGGTTTGTGTTATATCTTTAACCACTCAATTATGTTTCAACGCATCTCTTTGCAAAAACCATCATGAATTTAACACAATAAAAATGAATTATCCACTAAAAACTATGAATTAATCTTGAAAAACTATTATTGATTTTTACATGTCATTCATCATACCATAAGAAATTTTGCTATAATATCTCTTTAAACAAACATTAATAAATTAATCATACATCACTACTAATTATATTGTTGTTCCCATAGATATGGAATGGAAATATTCTTATATGAAAAACTAATCTGATATAACCGTAACCACATTAGGATCCCCTAAAATTTATTATTGGACCTTTTCCTACAACACAATTTTAGAATAATTACTTTCCATATTCTTGATCATGCTTCATACACTACACAGAAACCCTAAAAAAACAAAAAGGTAAAATCTAACATGACCAACTCAATATATGACCATAATTACCTAACTGAGATAAGTAGAATATTATATATTTCATTACCATAATTATAGAACCCATTAATTATATAGATTATTCACAAGGGATCTCGATACAGTGGGAATATCCTCAACATTAGGTTTTTTATTAATCATAAAACACCTTGATCATATTGACTACTTTAGAATAAATGAAATATTTTTTTCTCTTGGATAGTGTCCTTCATTGTGGTGTGAATTTCTATCCCATTTTTATATGGATGAAAAATTTATACCTACCCATGAAAATTATCATATTTATACTGAACTACTTATATATATAACTTCCACATCATGGTTATCACCAATACAATATGTTTTATCAATACTTCACTGAATTATTTTCCAATCTCCATCATAGTTTCTCTAAAATTAAAAATGACTTATATTAACACACCTATGATCACAAAAATCATATTTCTATCATTTCATGATAGTGAACAAAACACTACGCTTATTAAAAAACATATTTGTCAAATAGTATATACAATCAATGAATTTGGTTGGAAAGTATAATGATAATATTACTGAATAAATTTTTTTTAACTATTTATATTGACTCAATGAAGTCCCTGAGGATTTTTTTATGAAGCTTATTTGGGTCCCATGATATTAGTTGGAGGGTATTGGAGAATGATAAGTTCTTTAAAGATGATGATTAAAATTTCTAGGCTAGATATAGATATATGGATTTTATATAGGTTTTCATTTATCATTGATATTTTATAATAAATCATTGAGATTTCATAAGTTTTTTTTTAAATTACTATACTTTAGAATATAGGGTGGAAAAATTAGAAAAATAATATCACAAAAGACATTCAAACAATGTCTCAAAACATTATTTGACTTTACATTACATTTTATGTACTTTATAATTCGTTTTAATCTGATAAGTATTTTATTATATAGATTTGTAATACATTTATAGTGAGTTTTGATGAATTACATTTTCTTATGACGTACTATCATAAAATGAAAATTGATCAACAGAATCTTATTTCACAGTTGATACATTTTATAGAACATACGTTATTAGTAATAATTTGTAATTATAAAAATTATTATTGAACAATTCATTCATTTTATAAAAATAATAATCATTTAAAATGCTATTATTCAAGTAGTAATGATGAAAAAATAGAATAATATTTTTTTAATGAGGTGTAGTTACCCCATGTATATTATCGGAATTTTATAATGCCCCCTGAATGATGTAATAGGAAATTAAAAAATAAACATTTATTTTGTTGGGTTTCTCATTAAATATATATCTCATATTTCATTGTGGTTTAAATTTAGATAATTATTTTTATTTACATATGATTGAATGATTTCAGATATGATATATTATTGGAATATATTGACAATTTGGAAATATAAGAAGACGAGACAACATGAGAACAAAGATTTTCTATATTTTATTATGGAAGTAATATTCTAGATATTATTTGAATATAAACAGTATTGAAACAGTGGTTTATTGAGGATATATAAGAAAATACAATGAAAATAGAGCTAAATATTGTATCAAATAATGAAGATGCAAAATTTATCAACCAGAGACACATATGATTTTAATCCTCCAAGTGGAAGAAATAGATTATATTGTTGTTTATATTTTGGACTAATTTTTGGAATGAAGAAGACTAAGGTGCATATTATTGATGATCTAATTTAAGTAAAAACATTTAAATTTGATTACATAGATGAATCATGATGGAATATCAACATCAGTTATTGAATCACCTAAAATCTATTTGTGATAATTCTTAAAATGTTTTGAAATTATTTTTTCAAGTATTGAGAGCCTATGATATAATTGAGGTGTAGAGTAGAATAGTTGGTTACTATTATTAACCAATATACACTATAGGAGGGAGAGGATTCCTATTAAATAAATAATTATATGAAATGGAAAATGGGTTACTCAATTTTAATGATTGTCATATAAAATATTATGTAAACAAATTAGGGATGAACCATTAAAAATATTTATGTGACCCCAGTTATTTCATTTCCTATCATTTTTAGGTAATTTTGATAGATTTACTATAAGTGGATTTTATTAAAATAGGTCCAATAGGTAATTATTGATGAAAAAATAATAAGTGTTTTTTAATGAATAAACCCCACATTCATAGTGGTGTAAACAATTCTTAGGGTAATTCATTTCATATTAGTACCACTGGTTTCCTTTTTTTAGATCTAAATATTTTGTGGTGAGTTTTTCTTTTTTGTCTATAAATAATAGTTGTTTCTTAACATTTATTGGAATGACCTATCACCTTTGGAAGAATATGATAAAAACATAATTTATTTCACTGGAAAATCATGTCAATTATTATACAATAATTTATTCTAACAATTGAGGTAAATTTTCTAATTTAATTTACTAATAAAATTAAATTAAAATTTGATATAAATTTCCAAAATTCAATTTTTGTATCTCTATATGAAATGTTTTATTCTAGTTTTATTTTGTTTCAAGAAACTAAATAAATCAAGGATAAATATGAATGATTTTATTAAGAAAATGGGTAAGATAAAGAATAAATTTTTCAAATATAAAGAAGTATAATTAATTATTAAATGATAGATGATGAAAAAACATTGATGAAAAATTCATAATTATAACTGAAATTTTAACCAACATCTAATCCAGTGAAAAAAAGATCGATAATTCCAAAAATTTCTAAAAAATTAATAAAAATATTTCAAAAAAGGTTTGATCTAAAAAACCATATAATATATAAAATATAATACCCTCCTTGAATTATATAACATCCCAATTCATATAAAATTAGAAAGGTTACATGATTAGAAAAGAATATCTTTGAGGGAATTGATTTTAAGGCCACTTAGAAACTCAAAATCAAAGATGAAGAAGATTAAGACTCTATTGAATCTTATGTTAATGATTTAGGTGTAGACTATAAGATAATTATAGTTCTTAAATCATAAAAATTTCAAAATATAAGTGAAATATATAAAATAAAACAATCTCTACTTATTACAAATATGGTGACATAGGAAATTATTTTTCAACAATCCAAAGAAAAAAAATTGAATATAAGGAAAATGAACAAGAAGATAGTCTTCATACATATGGGGTTAAATATAGATATATATGAACAACTAAATTAATTTTATGAATAATTTATCAAGAATAAATATTTCAAATTTTATTAGTATAGATGATAAATGATGCTCTTCTATAGTAAAAAAATAAAAAATTAATTCAATTAAAAAATTTACTTACATCAGGGATTGTGTTTTTAAATTTGAAGAGACATAAATTTTTAAAGAAGAATATGGTGATCAAACATGTATGGTGTTCATGTTGATTTATTAACATGAGTACTACCTTGAGAATAATGTAAAAATCAAGGAATATAGGATATTTAATAAAAAAATAAAAAATATTACTAACAGAAAGGAGGACTATAAAAAAGAGAAATCTTATGTCGAAAAAATTAAAAAAATACAAAAGAATGAAAGAAGGAAAATATGGTAAGGTATCGTGATGAAAATTGACCTTTAATAGAATAACTATTAATGAATATAAAATAAATTATTTTTTAAGAAGATAATATATTTAAAAAGATCAAGAAAAATTAATTGATGTATTATAAGTAACGAATGAATCATCCCTTGTGGGGGAAAATAAGAATTTAAGTATTTAGGCTATTTATAATATTATAAAATACAAAAATAATATTTTATTATATTAAATATAAAGGTTACAATAAAATTGTTTGATCTATTTGGGATAATATCAATAATGTAAAATTTAATCTAATATAAATGGGAGAGAAGAATATAACATGCAGTTATTTTTTCTTAACTAAAAGTACCACATAGTTTGTCACAAGATAGAAAAAACTATATTCTAGACATAATTTTTTAAATATGTAATATTAATTTCATAAAATTATATTAGTGTTTTTTTGTTCTTGGATAAAAAATAATATATATGTTGGTTCATTATGTCACTTCCATGGAGGTTCATGAGTCTTAGGGGAGAAATTCTAAGTTTATGAAAAGTGAATCTCACATGAAGAATGTTTTGAAAAATAAATCGTCATCACTGCCTTCCAAAAATAGTACTGGTTTTATAGTGTAATTCATTATTTTATTTGATTATCATGGTGGTTTTCTATGTAATTCAGGACTATCCTTCCAATAAAATATTTTAGCCATGAAAATGGAAAATAAATTCCAAAAGTGTTACAGAAAGTAAATTTTCCAATGATGGATTGAAGGATTTTTGGAGAATGAATAGATGCATCTTGATATTGATTGTTCCTCAAACAATATTAGTGATACTAAAATACTGAATAATGTGGAAAATAATGAGGGAGATAATGGAAATTTTGGTGATGACAATTCTTTTAAAATATGAAAAGTTGGAACGACTATAATAGAAGATTATAATCAAGGTTAAATAAATATATTATTTTTTGAACTATTGACAAACAATATTTTATGTGTTTGTCAACACTATTATTATGGACATTATCCCTTTTTTAAGAAGTAATGATGAAATATTAAATAACAAAAGGATCCAAGAACCCTCACCCAATGATAGAATATAAGTGGTTTTCTTTAAATTGTTTGTCATACTAATTTCTATTATTTTAGATTCAATGATGACAAATATTTGTGGCATAGGTGGCTTGGTTATTTTCTTTAATGATGTATTAGTAAAATCCTAAAGCATGGTGGGGTGGGGGAACTACCCCAGTTGAAATGAGGTAAATATTTTGTATATGAATCATGTGAAAAATTGAAAATTATTCTATTACAACAAAAAAGAGTTTAAATATAAACAACTACTCCATATTAACTATTTCAAATAATCTCATATGGACCTATGAAGTAAAATGTTACTTATAGTGAATTATATTTTATCAGATTATTTTATGAATTAAAAATAATGATCAATATAATATTTATAAAACTTATATCTAAATAAATTGTATTATTTAAAATCAATATAAGGTAGATTGATAATGATTTTGGACTCTACATTAGAAAACTGAGATATTAAAATCTTAGAGCTTACAAATTTCTTGATTTTTGAATATTATCTAACAATTTTAGAATCATGAATCAATACATTGCACCATATAATCCTAAAAAAAATTAATAAAATAATGGAATAATAAAATAACATATTATATTTATAGGAAAAAAAATTAAATTAAAAAATATCAAGGCTCTTTTAAAGTGTATAAAATTGTAAAATTATGAAAAAAATAAACAAGTGTTTGGTGAGACTAGAGACACACATGACATTATTTGAGATTTGGTATAAAAGGAATCCAAATAAAAATTAATTTATGGTTATTGGTATACATTTATATATATATATCAATAACTCAAATAAAAAAATACTTCAATAAAAATAATAAGAATTCTAATTTATGGGGTACACATCAAATTTTATAGGCTTTAAATACTGGATTAAGTGGTTGGGAAAACTAGTTTTCATCTTTTATTTGAGTACAATTAAGATATGTTTATGTCAATGGTAAAGAATGGAGTTTTTATGGAAATTAATAACGTAGGGAACATGAATATTTTATAAAAACTCAATGAATAATTATTTATGAAAGAAAAAATTGCAGATGATGTTTACTCCTGACAATATACTGATAATGATGAAGTTATAATGAATGAAAAGTGAAAATATTAGATATTGAAGAAAAATGTTGATGCATGAAATATAATAGGATATCAAGAGACTCTATTTCATATGATAATATGTTTAAGGATTGAAAATAAAATTTCTCTCACCTCACATATTGAGCCACATACTATAGCTCATGAATTTGGACATATATAGTTGATTAATTAAATAAATTAAAAAATATACTAAATTTTGAAAAATCACACAGAGATTGTTATCCTTATACAGAATTAAAAAAATTAATGGGACAATGTGGTAATTCAAAAACAAATTGAGTGATGAATGATAAGTATCATGGAATTAATAATATTGTTTATGTTTATTCACATCTAGATGGATTTCATATTTATGAATCATTTTCCCATACATTAATGTTATAATATATAATTTTTTTGGATATTTTATCAAAAAAGGAGTTCAAAATTTATCAAAATAGAAGGGAAATATTTCTTTGTGAATATAAAGATGGATAAATAAGTATTCATTGAGTATCCTAATGGTTTTATTCTTGACTACAGTCGATGGGGATTTTTTCTACTAAATTATTTAATCAGTGGGATAAATCATTACCCTTGATAATAGTAATCCATGCTATATAGATTATTGTGAAAAAATATGTTCTATAAGGGGGTGTCGATTAAAATATTCAAATAAAATAATTCGAGGCAAGAAAATTTATTGTAATTGTACATGTTGTTGAGATTAGTTTTATAGGTTATCAAGATAGTTCATGTAAGAAATTTTCTTAAGAAAAGAAGACTCAATGTGAGAGTTATATATTTGGATAATAGACGTACATTTTGTGATTATATGTGCTATAAAAGGAATATTTTTATCATTACAATGAAAATTATGTTACATTTTTGTTTTTCCCTTATAGGATTTAGAATTATTTTAAATAATATTTTTAGAGCTAGGTGCTGAGACAACATGAGAATTGAAGGCCTAGTGAGCCTCAATATTGATATTAATAAATAATAAATATATTATATCAAACACACATATTTTTTTTCTAAAATAATGGAATAAATCATTAATGGGTAATTAGAATGATAATATGAGATCACCATTGACTTCTAATTGTGATTTTTCCCTAGGTCGGATATAAAATTTTTGGTGTCAATAATTTGGTTAAGAAGTGGTTGTCTGAGAATTGGAAAATCTATTAATTACATAATTTACTATTTTTTTCTTTAACATAATCCTGTACTATTTAAAACTAGAAATGGGAAAATATAGGAGTTATGCACCTATCCCCATAGATTTGATAAGAGATCATTGTGGGGAATTAGTGGACATCAGTATCATGGATCGATGATCAATGTACCACATAGAACAGCAATGCCGATGAAGTTCGTTGATATCGAAAAAGAAGAAAAAATAACATCTTTTGTATTAAATGATAAATCCTAACATGATTTAGGATGTTCATTTATTTGGATTTATCCTTTTTCTATCCTATTATTAATAAAAATGTATTATTCTAACTATTTGATATATTTGGTGAGCATGTTTTGAAGTATGATGTTATTTTCCTTGAAATATGAATTTTATATGGATATATTGTCTATCTTCGTCCATTATTCTGACAATAATTAATTGACGCCAATATGAAAAATATATTAGGTTCATTCCCAGTGTTTCGATTTTATGCTTTTATCTCCCTATTCTATGTGAGATCATCATCAGTATTCATTTGGTTGGAAATTTTACAAATACATAGTGGGATATCATTGAAAAATCGATCTTTGTTAAAAAGGATCATCAAAGTGGAATATTATTTAGGGGAAATGACATGTAAATATTTGTAAAAACCTATATAAGGTCATGTTTTTTATGGGAGAATACCATTTCGTAGTTTGGAATGTGGTATCATAATGGTGTGATATGGATATTTCTTAGGAGGTGGTTACATCCAGAATCAATCCATCAGAGGAAAATATGGCTTGGAAAACCTAGATCCATGATTCTAGGTTAGAATAATAGTTTAATTGGTGGCACTGGAGGTGTGATTTGATATGTATAAGAAATCAGGGATTATTGGAAAAAAAATATTGACTATACAATATGTAGTTATTGAACTCACAATGAATAGCCCCATCTATATGAAGATTATGGTTTATGTGGGGAGATAAATATCACACATCATTTGCTAAGAACATATAACATCGAACATTTATCCAACTAGACTGACATGTACATGGAGTACAAAACCAGGTAACCTAGTGTGGATACACACAATGTGAAATGAATCAAATGCCCTGTAGGCCATAAAGGATGGCTCAACGTGTATAGGAGGTAAACACTTAGGACCTCACGTGCCCCCACATTTCATGTATGGAAGGGAACATACCATATAATTTGAATGGTACAAAACCAAGGAAGAATGTCACATTGAGTTTCATATAGAAATCTACATGTTGTGTACCCCAATGGGACACGCTGTGAAATTTTCAAAAGTACATTTCAAGTAAGTGTGAGACATGGGAAGTGTCTAGTTTAGTGAGAAACACTGTTTACCAGTGTGAGAAATGTTGTGTACCCATTTAATGGTTGTATGGATCCATTATTCTTCTTAGTTCTGCTCTAGTGTGGGCTTGGGGGGTTTCACGAAAATTGATTCCTTGTGGACTAGTATCATATTAATCTATCCCATTAGTCCATACCTAAGAGGGTACAATGTGTCATTATATCCTTATAATAGGAATTTTATCCCCTCTGTAGGTTAGTCTCAAATATATTTCATGGTGTCCCTTCATAAAACTAGTTTGGGATCTCTATGATTCTTTCTATTTTCTTATGGTGGGATTTTTTCCATCATTATGACCAATATACATGAGGTTCAATCTCTATATAGAGGGTTATTCAAGATTTGTTTTGATTCATCCCCCATAATCCTTAGCTATTATCCCGGATCTATGTATTAGTCTCCTTTGGGTTTTCTTAGCTTATCCCCATTTGGGTTTCAGGTGTCCTACTTACACATTTGGTGTGATCATATTTCTGTTTATTGAGATTTTCAAATACCAAGTGAATAATTATTTTGCTATATTTAGTGAGAAAGTCCGCCCAGGACAGTTGCTTCAATGTAATCATAGCTCATGGATTGATACATCCTTGCAGAATATTACCTTAATAACTCAAGCATTATCATGTGGCTAGCAGTATGGTCTATACAACTTTGAGACATGTACTCTCTAATGTGTTTATGTAAGTGTTTTATATTTTTTCCCTCTTCCTAGGTCACATATATGGATTAAAAAACTTTGTAGATGTGGAGTTGGCTACATTATTTATGCTTTATGATTCCTAATTTCAAGGTTTCCTACTGTGTATTGTTATAATCAACCTTATATGGGGTATACCCACACATTTCATGTATTATGAAAATGATAGGAATTTTTTAATATACCATGTAGGGAAATGTGTTTGTGAAGAAATGTGATTTATACTGGACATTGTCGTAGAATTATTTTGACTTGATATCAGTCCTCCCAATATAAAAAAGATAGACTCTTTATAGTTTTGGTGTGATTTTATTGGACCTCAAGCTCTGGTACTATTGTCGTACATTGATTGTGTAATCTACATGTATTCATGAATTTTGGTGTCATATGATCTATATTACCATTTATATTTTTTTTGAATTTTGATATGTGTTTGTGTATATAATTACCATAGGATATGGCCATTCTTTTGTGTGTTATACCTACTCAACATTGCTCACTAGCCCAAGGCCTATTGGTGGTGTAATTGGGGTGCACACATGGAGTTTCACCAAAAATGTGTGGACTAGTCCGTTATCTAAGTACAAAGTTCTATCAATGAAGGTTGCATATTATGATTGGAGATTGGAGTTGGTCTAGCTGTGAGGTTTGGTTTGGGAATTATGGAAATAGTGATAAACTATTTTGAGTTCATATTTAATGCTCATTACTCTAGTGGTTGTGCGGTGACCAATGTATTCATTCACCAGGACACTAGAAATCCACTTGTTTAATTGGTATATATAGGAACTAGTATTAGGGAATGACATTGGTATATGTTTCCTAAATAAATGGGTTTTGGTTAACATATCCTTCTTAAGTTACCTCCTGCATATTTAATCTTTTTCCACAATACATCTTGATAACGGTCTTGATTACTTAATGATAAAAACCATATAGTATTTGAAGATAGTGTTGTCACAAAGACTATTTTGGAAATCAAAAATCAGTTTAGGTTCTCCTTTTTTTGATGTGATTCTTATTAGATAGCTTAGATCAATGTTACCACCTATTGATCAGCACATGGACCCACCCCTAGTGGTCCCGGCGGTTGATAATTTTCATGTTGAGATATTGATTGATCCATAAGTACTGATTGATTCTACACATTTCCATAGAACATTAAATGAATTACAGTGATAGTTACCACCTTAGTTTTGTGATTAGCTAGACCCTCATTATTACGGGGGATTGTCTTAATGTAGTTGTACAGGTTTTTTTTGCTTGTGTTGGCCCCGAAATACTAGATATACATACTAATGACTATCCTTATTGATGGATCTATAATTGGTTTTACTGGGTCCATCATAGGAAGAACATATAAATAGATTATATCTGAGATTTTAGTTTCATTATCACACAAGTTTTATGGTGAACCAAAACCACTTCTTAGGTGGTAGAGGAATGGAATGAACCCATGGTTCAGAATTCCAAAATAGGAGGACCGTCTTGTTGTTTGGAATGGTGGTGATATTTCTCTTGGGTGGTGTGGGGAGTTTATAGAGACTTTTTTTGGGGTTTTTGACATAACATTAGTAATGAATGGAATAAATAAACTTGTCCCATTAATATATTTTCTTGTGATGTGATCCAAAATAGTGTGTGGAAATTCAGTATAGTACAAATAGGATAATATGAAGGTGTGGAGAATGAGTTCCTTTGACTTGTGTGTTCTAGGTTGTTTAGAATTCTTATGTGTTAGAGTGAGATCTATATATGGTGAAAAGGTTTTTAAAGTAGAGATAGATTCATGTGGTTGGATCTTGTAGCTAGAGGATATGTGTGTCTTTTGGGTATGACATGTGTCTTTACTACTTCAGCTATAGAATTAACATAGATTCGTAAGCCAGATTTCATGCTCAATCTAACCCCTTTTAAAGACATAGAAATACTGATTGATCACATTTATCATAGCCATTATGTTAGAGGATCCTATAGAGAGGATTATTTTTACCAAAAATATTTTTATTGTGTGTCAGACTCTATGGGGGATGGGAGAGTATCATGTGAATATTTCCATTGAGATAGTGTTGACCTAGGATATTTTATTCTATATAGACTATTTTCATAATTTTTATGCCCAATTGACTATTATCATTGGGGGTTAAAATGTTTTTGGGATTAAAGTTTCATACATTGGTGGGAAGAAATCAATGGCGCAACATGATGATATATATACCAGAGGGTACAACCAATTTTTTATCAGTTGTCTAGTAATACCCTTGGTGATGTGGGTTTTATAGGCTTTTAGTTCACTGTGGTTTTAGAGGATTATGTGGATTCCTTCCCAAAGGAAGTTTCATCCCTACTACTCTATTAAAACATTTCTTCTCTTCAAGTACTTTCACCTGGGATAGTATGATATTTGTTCTAGCATGTCTAAAAACATTATAGATTTGTGAGAGGTGAAGGTGTGGTTGGTGGATTTGAATAAGTATGGATTGATAAGAACTAGTGTGTTTTCCTCAAAATCATCGTGAAATTTTCCAAGAAGGTATATGAGAACAGTATGGATTGACATCACCGTAACTAGGTGACTAAAAAAGGGAAGAATCCACCCATGAGAATCTTTAACGTCTTCATAGAGGTGTTAGTGGAAAAGTGGTAATCAGTTGTAAACCACATTGTAGCTTATCACTATCTCTAAGTTTTAGTAGAAGATATACTAATGGTGGCATTCTCATTATGATACAAATGCAGAGATTGTATGCTGATACCTTTTGGAATGATGGACACGTCAATAGTTCTTATGAGACTTAAGAACTAGGTCCTTCAAATATTTTTATATTTTTTAATGTTAGTATTCTTCAACAATGTCCTCATATATTTGGAATATAATGAATATCATATGACATAATTGATGATCCTACTATTAATATACAATGTGTACCCACTTTATATGAAGCTCTCAATGTATTAGTTGTAGATTCAGGGGGTCCACTTCTTGGGGAATGGATCTTCAACTATGGTGGGAGTGTTAGTAGAACATACATAGGATGAGGCATCATGATCTTGAGAGGCACTCGAGAGTGTGGTGGTGATAGTCGATACTCATAAATTTGTTTTCCATTCAATGGAATTTAGTGAATTTATTGAGTCATTATTCACTTTTTAGTTGACCATTGTGGTTGAGGATGATGCAACATACCTCTAGTCAATGATTATTGATCCTAGATCTCATTCACTAGTCAAAGAGGAATATATTGGGGATATAAATTATGAGATCTTACATGAAAATATATCCACTAGAAATATTCTTGATGGATTTTATAAACATGTCAATTATTTTATCCTTGATCAGGGATAGATGATGAAAATGTTCAATTAGTTAAATGAAAAGTTGATCATATTTTTTATAGTGACCATATCCTTTTACACATATCATTACATAATTTTAGGCCTACTAAAATGTCATATTATAAGCTACGAGTCGTAAAGTCAAGTGTCTTGGAAGACTAGATACATAAAACTGAAAACACATGATAAAATGAAATATTTATTTGTTTAATCTTTAGAAAGTGGTACTAAATTCCATTATGATCATATATATCAATAGGAAAATTTTTGGTATAAACATGGATTCATAGTACTGTGGAAGAGTTATAAAATTGAATTTTTCATTATTAAAGGCTCATTGAACATATAGGTTCACGATTTATTGTTAAGCACCAAGATTGTTGCACATGGTAGCACAATTCAAGGAAAACCCCCAAGACCGTTGTACAGAACATCTCATGAGACAAAAATTTTCCAAATTCATTGGAGAGCTATCTGGGTGAACCTATCATTACATGTTAATGAATATTATTTCCACATATAGAATCATAAAAAATCAATCGTACATAAATATAAGGGTTATCGGTGGAAATAATTGTGTATCATATTCATGTCATAAAGCATAAGAAATGGGAGTATCATAAAAGTGTCCATGAAGGGAAGTAATTAGTTCCTGAATCAAAATTAATAAGGTATAATATTAATATATTATGATATGTAATGTATTTTTTATATGATAAAATAAAAAAAAGTGAATTTAAGAAACATAAGAATTAAAACATTTTAGTATGGTTTAAAGAAATTATCAAAGATCACTTAAAATAGAAAAGGAAATTATAAGGCCCCAGCCTTAAACATTACTAAATCTTGAGTTACTTCAAGAATACACGTTGAGGATCTTTTCAGGTTTAGAGTTTTAGAGAATTAGATCATAAAACATTCATTACATTCCACATTTCAAAAAAGTGGTTACCTAAAAGATAGTACTCATTTTCCCATCGACAGAATCATATTTAAAATAAAAAATGGATTATTTATTGACACTTCCTTGACACTATCATCACATCATGTACTTTTCCCTTGACCTGTGAAAAACATTTCAAAAACTTGGGATGAGCATAAAAAGCTCAGTAAGGGATATAAAAGTATGAAATGAAAACATTATTCCATTCATGTAATCATACTTTACTCATAAAATATAATCAAATACCTCATCAAATCATTAATAAATCATATAAATCATAAGACATAAAGGTAAATTGAGGCATTCATAACATTCTTACGTAGGGAGTAACCCTCATGGTTATGTTTGGAATACCCATCACAATATATTCCCTAAATCTCTTCGCAGAAACCTTAATGTTTAACTCCTTCGCGTTACCCAATACATTGGAGATCTATATATAGCTCACCCGCCCTTAGTTTATCATGGAACTACCCGTCTTCATAACAATGCCCAAGAACCATAACATAATCGTATCACATAAAACATGCATAAGGGAAACATAACATTACAACATTTCAATCACAAGATATCAATACAACACATTGATATAAAAACATTATGAAAACCATTTTCAATACCAAAATAAAATAAAAGTAAAACATGGTATTTATATTTCATTCAAAATAAGTTATGGCTTGTAGAGGAAGCCGAAACTCAAATAATGGTCACGGCGGCGGAGAATTCATTGTCGCTGCATACATACAACAAAGAAAACATTCCATTTTATCATTTAGTAAATGCTTTGTATAAAAATATTCCTTTTAAATAAACATAAAATTCAAAGGTGTTTATATACTGTAAAAAAGAAAGTTGTGTATAAAACAAAATAAGCCTCAATGAAAGGAGATTGAGACGATGTCCCTTACCTCGTGTCCGACGTGACTCTATTGCTCTTTAATCTCCTGAATAATAAACTAAGGTTAATTTATACTTTCTTAAGAACCTTTTTCAAGTTTATTATTCCTTTTATATAACTTATTTCCATGTTATAAACGTTATGTAATCATTTAATTCAATAATGTTCTTTTTGTCGATATTTTGTACTTAAGTCAAAAATTGATTTCTTACATTTACATGTTATTTATGTGGTCAATGGTTCATTATATCCAAAATGATATTCATGATTTTTATATCATATATTTCATATATATCTAGCATATACATGTATTTATAATAGTACATAACATTTAGAGGTAAGAAATGAAATGCACCGTTCATGGTGACAGTAAGCCGTACGTACGCATGAGCGCTACTTTAATTTCTATTTTGTATTTAATGGAGTGAAATCATAATGAAATAAGGGTATATTATAATTCCAGTATAAAAACATATTTAATAACATTAACTCTATCCTTTATACGTCCCACAAATGGCATTAACGAATCAAATCACTTTGAGGGGCGGTAGTCCGCACTTCCTAAAATGAAATTAGCGTGTTTACCCACAATGGAAACCATAAAGGTATGAAAGAAATGAAAAATACATAAGCATAAGGAAAACATAAACATAATATATATCATATATAAATATAATGACATCTTAATGTCCACAATAAAAGGTGTTAAAATAATATTGAATAGTTATCGTTTCGTGAGGCAGAAATTTGCCATCCACAGAAAAATTATGTTCTTTAACCATTAGACGAAGGTGTGTGCAAGTGTAGCTTGAATCATTCACATAACAACATCCTAGTATATTGAAGATACTGGTTTTGTTACAAATTAAAGGAACCTAAAGACTTTATGGGGTTGTAGAATCAAAATAAAACATAAGAACACAAGAGAAGGCACTACCTTTAAAGCGGGTAACTATTTTTGATTTGACTCAAAGGCTTCCTTGGAAAGACTTCTGCCCAAAGTAAGGCTTCTAAGATTAAGATAGGGATGTGGAGAGACACAATTGGTAGGGTTTGGATGATCCATAGGCTTGAGAGGTGTGGGTAAGATGGTAGAGGTGGGGGCCTTTTATAAGAGGAGAGGAGGGGCACTCTTGGAAAGTTATAAAAGGATACTTTATTAGAAAATGCTTTTCGGATTTTAAACGTCCCAAAATTATATATTTCGAGGATAAGGTGATAAGAGTTCTAAATCCACCCATCCAATAGGTTTTTGACAAGTGTAGGTATTAGATGTTAAATTATCGTTCCATTTTATTTAAATCATTAAATAATGAGGTCATCACTGTATCATCATGGTGTCATATATAATTTATTTTATTTAATGTCTAAAAATTATAAAAAAATATCATGATGTAGGAAATATTTTTATATTTTTAATGAATATTTATAGTCAAAAATATGACTTGTATAATCCCATGTAAAATATGTTCTAGTAAAACAACACATGTTTGTGACATTTTCATTTTAACATTAAATAAAAAGTTATTAATATCATTTTCCTACCAAAGTGGCTCCATGGGGTCCCCAAGATGACCCATGGATTGTCTTGGTCGTCCATGACACATCCAATAAGGGTAGAACATGTGTCATGGTCATTTCATTTTGTTAAAACATTATTTTTACCTTAAATTACACTAATTACCTCTAATCGCGATTAAAAACTTAAAAGTAACTATTCACCAAAAAATTATTTTAATCCCATAGAACCACATTTTACTACTTAATGAGAACCATGTATGTCGGATTTTTGAAATTCAAAACACAGAGGTGGTAAATTTTAAATTTAAATGAAAAATCATTTTTTTAAGTACCACTTAGTGGTTTCACTATTCATTAAAAATTGAAGTTTTTCAGAAAAATACTTAAACTTCACCCTAAGAAATATTTGATATTCTGAATTAA
Source organism: Viscum album (assembly GCA_963277665.1). Taxonomy (NCBI): domain Eukaryota; kingdom Viridiplantae; phylum Streptophyta; class Magnoliopsida; order Santalales; family Viscaceae; genus Viscum; species Viscum album. Next base: position 328,134,306 of record OY728121.1, read on the forward strand.
AAAATGATGTATATTTTAAAAAATTAAAATCATATAATTTACATTATTTAATTTCCCGTTGTCAGAACAAATAGCGTGTTTTTATGAAATAATATATATCAAAAGATTGACAGTAGTTTAAGTCCAATTTAAAAGTGAAATTAAATCCAATGACCACTATTGGATTAAATGGTAAAAATATATTACAAATTCACTTTAAAACCAATTCAAAATATAATATAATCATATAAATAAATTAGACTAAAAAGTGGTTTTGAATTAAAATACAACATTTTTCACTATTCATTAAAAAATGAACTTTATCGGAAAAATACCAAAAATTTACACGAAGTAAATTTTGATGTCCCTATTCTAAAGAGGAATTTTATTTGGTCCAATAGAAAGTATAAGAGTTACGAAAACTATATTTAATGAGGGTTATCCATCAAAAGGCGATAGTTTGACCTTTTAGTGAATATTATAGTATCTATCCCTAAAATTGAATTCTTTTCGTATTTTAAGCCTTTATCCTTTATTGGATAAATGTAAAAACATTTAACAAACATATATAATCATATTTCAGTTATTTATATTCATTCCCGCCAATACAACGGCTACGTGTTAACTACCATTAAAAATAATATTACTTTATTACGAGTGTGAAACGTAAGATTTCAAAGAAACTATTTGTTGCGTATCGGGTATTCTATCGAACATAACAAACCCTTTAAAGTAAAATTAATATTTAATTCGTAAGTATTAATAAATATGAAAATGTTTTATTCTTTATTTACCTGGGATGTTACATCCTTCCCCCCATTTGGGAATTGCGTCCTCACAATTTTATTCTCTTATCAAAATAAGTGGGGGTATTTGTCCCTCATAGCATTTTCAGATTCCAATGTTGCCACTTCAACCATATGGTTTTTCCACAAAACCATTACCTGGTGAATTACCTTATTTCGCAACACTTGCTCTCTTTGGTCAAGAATCTGGATAGGTTGTTCTTCATCAGAGAGATTCTCTTCCAACTGAACTACCTCTGGGCTCAAAACATGATATGGATCTGGCATATACATTCTCAACATAGAAACAAGAAAAACATTGTGTACCTAAGATAAACTTGGAGGTAAATCCACTCGGTAAGTAACTGATCCAACTTTCTCCATAATTTAATATGGTCCAATGAACCTTGGACTCAAAATTCCATTCTTACAGAATCGCATCACACTTTTCCATGGTGAAACTTTGAGAAAAACATGATCACCTACCTCGAAAGATAGATCCTTCCTCTGGTTATCCACATAACTCTTCTGCATGCTCTGAGCTGTTCTCATGTGTTTCTGAATCAACTGAACTTTTTCTGCCATCTCTTCTACCAATTCCGGTCCCATCAGCTTCCTTTCACCCACTACATCTAAAAAATATGGAGTTCGACACCATTTACCATATAATACCTCAAATGGAGCCATCTTTATATTGGAATGAAAACTGTTATTATATGAAAAATCAACCAAAGAAAGATGTTGGTCCCAACTTCCCTGATAATCCATCTAACAAGCACATAGAATATACTCCAAAGTATGAATCGTTCTTTCTGACTGGCCATCTAATTGAGGATGAAATGCTATAATAAAATTTAATTCAGTACCCAACGACTTCTGAAGGCCTTTCCAAAAGATAAAATTGAACCTAGGATCATGATCAGATACAATGGAGAGAGAAACTCCATGTAACCTGACTATCTCTTTAAGATACAAACGGGAAAGTTGTTCTAGGGAAAAAGTATCTCATATAGCAATTAAATGAGAAGATTTAGTCCAGCAATCAACAATAACCCAGATTTCATTATTACCTCGAGCTGTCTTTAGAAATCCCATAACAATGTCCATGGATATATTCTCACTTTTCCACTCTGGTACTGGTAAAGGCTGAATCATCCCTTTCGGTAACTGCCGCTCTGCTTTTACCTGTTGACAAGTCAAACACTTCACTGAAAAATCAGCAATATCCCTTTTCATTCCGTCCCACCAATAATACTCCTGAAGATCTATATACATCTTAGTACTTTCTGGATGAACTAAAAACGGAGAACTATGAGTTTCATATAACAACTCTCTCTTCAACTGTGAATCACAAGGAACACACAATCTCTTCCCAAATCTCAAAACACAATCATTATCAATGTTGAATTCAGGAAACTTACCCTTCTGAACCAGATTTACATTTTTTTGCAACTCGCTGTCTTGCTTCTGTTCTTGCATAACAAATCAGAAGAACTTCCTACACCAACAACTTCTATTCCAAATTTCATCAAATCCTTAACCAAAGGATCACGTTCCAAATGAAAAATTGTTAATGAAGCATTACTTTTTCGACTAAAGCATCAGCCACATTATTTTCTTTTCCCAGATGGTAATGAATTCTACAATCATAATCCTTGATTAATTCTGTCCATGTCCTCTGTCTCATGTTCAATTCATTCTGAGTGAATATATACTTTAATCTTTTGTGATCAGTATATATTTCACACTTTACTCCATACAAATGATGCCTCCAAATTTTTAAAGTGAAAACAAGAGCAGCTAATTCCAAATCATGTGTATGGTAATCTACCTCTTGAGTTTTCAAGTGTCGTGAAGCATATGCAATTACCTGATCATTCTACATTAGGATGCAACCAAGTCCTTTCAATGAAGCATCACTATAGATAAAAACTCACCATTCCTTGAAGGTAGTTCCAAAACTGGAGCAATCACCAATCATATTTTTAGTTCCTGAAAACAATCATCACATTCTTTTGTCCAGATAAACATAACACCCTTCCGAGTTAGCTTAGTCATTGGACTAGATAATCGCGAATTTTTTTTAACAAACCTTCGGTAATAGCCTGCCAAACCAAGGAAGCTACGAATCTCAGTTACATTTTTGGGTCTTGTCCATTCTTCAACAACCCTTGTTTTTGTAGGATCAATAGTCATCCCATCTTTAGAAACAATGTGACCAAGGAAAAAAATTTGTTGCAACAAAAAATCACACTTTCTGAATTTCCCATACAATTTATTTTCTTTTATGGTTTTCAAAATAACCCTTAAATGTCTTTCATTCTCTTCTTTACGTTTAGAAAACTCCAAAATATCATCAATGAAAACAACCACAAACTTATCCATGAAATCATGGAAAATTATATTCATAAGTTCCGTGAATAAAGCAGGTGCATTTGTTAGCCCAAAAGGCATTACTACAAATTTATAATGGCCGTATCTTGTTCGAAACGTGGTCTTTAGAATATCTGCTTCCTTTACCTTCAACAGATGGTACCCCGATCTCAGGTCAATCATTGAAAAAAACTAAGCTCCCTGGAGCTGATCAAACAAATCATTGATATGAGGCAAATGATACTTATTCTTAACAGTGATATTATTCAAGGCTCTATAATCAATGAAAAGTCTCATAGAACCATCTTTATTTTTAAAAAATAAAAAAGGAGCACACCATGGTGATGTGATAGGTCGAATGAAACCATTCTCTAATACATTTTGCAATTGCTCCTTTAACTCTAAATGTTCAATTTGAGCCATTCGATAAGGGGGTTTTTAAATGGGCTTAGCATCTGGAACTAAGTCGACAGTAAATTCATCTTCCCTATCTAGTATTATTCCAGGAAACTCATTAGGAAAAAAATCAGGATACTCATTTACCACCGGCACATCATTAATCTGAACCATTCCCTTTTTTTCAACGATATGTCCCAGGTAACATTCATTTCCATCTTTTAAAAGTTTCTCGGCCTCTTGATATGTTATCAAAAGTAAGGGTTCATTCGTGTACACAAACTAAATGTCTTTTTGAAAAAAAAACTTCTTTAGCTCTACAGTAAATCTTAGCATGCTAAATAGAGAGCCAATTCATATCCAGGATAACATCAAACTCTACTGGAGGTAAAACAATAAGGTTAGCAAGTAGGTTCTTTCCACAGATAAGGATAAGAAGATTCTTATAAATTTTTTTGCCTCAAAATTTCCCCCATGTGTTATTACCACAAGTTCATGAGTCATTTCATGAGATGGTATTCCTTTTTTACTAGAAAAGTCTTCAGAGATGAAAGAATGTGTAGACCCTGAATCAAACAACACACTTTCATAATCTGAAAAAACATAAAAAAGTACCTGATACAACTTCATTTGATGGCCCAACATCTGCTAAAGTAGTTGCAAAGGATTTCACCACCCCTTTCTGCTTGTAGTCTAACTGCTTCCCATCACTCGAGCTCTTTGTCAGACACTCATTTTCTTAGTGACCCATCTCATTGCACTTAAAACATTTCACTAACTGTAAATCAAATTTGGTCTTACCATCACCATGATCTTTTTCAGTGTAATAACGAGCCTTATGTCCCATCTTACCACATCAGTAGAACTTTCTAGAATTCAGAAGACATTCCCCAGCATGCCTTTTACCACATTTATCACAAACTGGAAACTTATATTTCTAACCGTCAGACCTTTTTGAAGAATTCTTTCCATTCTCCTGCCACCACGGTCTCTTCTTCTGCTGGTTGTTATATAACACTTTATCATTGGAAAACTCCATTTACACCTTCTCAGCACATCGAACAAGATTTTCATAACTCTTGAACTCGCGAGAAGATAATTTCCTTCGATATTTTTTCTTTAATCCTGAGTAAAAATGATTGATTTTACTATCAAGGTCTCGGATAAAATTTTGAGCATACCTTGCCAATCGAGTGAACCTTTCTTCATAGGTAGCCACTGAGTCTTCCTCTTACCTCATTTCTAGGAATTGTTTTTCCATCCAAATTCAAACAGCCTTAGGAAAATACTTCCCATGAAACATACCATTGAATTCATCCCAGTCGAGAGCATCAATCTCATCAGTGTCCCTGATATTTTTTACCATCGACCACCACTGATCTGCTTCACCCACCAAACGGTAAATAGCAAGACTAACCTTTTGATTGTCTGAACACCCCATGACATCAAAAATCATCTCCAGTTCTTTAATCCACCCTTCAGCTAGCACATGGTCAGATGATTTCCTGAATAATGGGGGATGTTGCCTCATGAAATGTTCCACCACTGACATGTTCCTCTGCAGTGGATCTGGCAGATCTCGTTCATGGATACTACTAAAATTTATCGCTTGAGTCAACTGCATCATTACTGAAACAAACCGTTTAGTTCTAATTCAGACCATCTCAGGATGCTGATTCGGAAGGTCATTTCCTTCTGTATGCCTTCCTAGAACTACTTCCCTATTTCCTCTATGGAAAACCATTCTGAACAAACATGTCTTAGATGAAGAAACATGGTAATCTTCAAATGCTATATCATTTAAATTTGACCATAAAAAATATTTTTGGATAATCATTTAATAGAATTATAACTCCTAAAGTTATCTAAACCAGCCTTTGATACCAAATATAAGGCCCCATCCTTAAACATTACTTAATCTTGAGTTACTTCTCGAATACACGTTGAAGATATTTTCAGGTTTAGAGTTTTAGAGAATTAGATCATAAAACATGAATTATATTCCACATTTAAACCAAGTGGTTACATTAATGATTGTAATAATTTTTTCCATCAATGGAATCATATTTAAAATAAAACATGGATTCTTTCTTGACACTTCCTTGACACTATCATCACATCATGTACCTTTCCCTTGACCTGTGAAAAACATTTCCAAAACTTGGGATGAGCATAAAAATCTCAGTAAGGCATATAAAAGTATGAAATGAAAACATTAGTCCATGCATGGAATCGTACTTTACTCATAAAACATAATCACATACCTCATCAATTCATGAATAAATCATAGAAATCATAAGACATAAGGTTAACTTGAGACATTCATAACATTCTTACGTAGGGTGTAACCCTCATGGTTACATTTGGAATACCCATCATAGTATATTCCTTAAATCTCTTTGGAGAAACCTTAACGTTTAACTCCTTCGCATTACCCAATGCATTGGAGAGCAATATCGGGATCACCCACCCTTAGTTTATCAAGGAACAACCCGTCTTAATAACAATGCCCATGAACCATAACATAATCATTTCACATAAAACATACATAAAAGAAAACATAACATTTCCACTTTTCAATCACAAGATATCAATACAACACATTGATATAAAAACATTATTAAAACCATTTTCAATACCAAAATAAAAGAAAATTAAAACATGGTATTTATTTTTCATTCAAAAAATGTTATGGCTTGTAGAGGAAGCCGAAACTCAAATAATGGTCACTGTGGTGGAGAAGTCGTTGTCGCCGCATACGTACGACAAAAAAAATTCCCTTTTGTCATTTAGTAAACTCTTCATATAAAAAGATTCCTTTTGAATAAATGTAAAAGTCAAAGAGGTTTACACACCGTATAAAAGAAAGTTGTGTATAAAAAAATATGCCTCAATGAATGGAGATTGAGGCGATGTCCCATACCTCGTATCCAATGTGACTCGACTACTCTTTAATATTATGAATAATAAACTAAAGTTAATTTATACTTGCTTAAGAACCTTTTTCAAGTATATTATTCCTTCTATATCACTTATTTCCTTGTTATAAACATTATTTAATCATTTAATTTTATAAAGTTTGTTTTTTCGATATTTGGTACTTAAGTCAAAAATGGACTTCTTACAATTACATGTTGTTTATGTGTTCAAAGGATCATTATATCCAGAATGATAATCATGATTTGGATATCATATATTTTATATATATACATCATATACATGTATTTATGATAGCACATAACATTTAGAGGTAAGAAATGAAATGCACCGTTCATGGAGACGGTAAGTCGTACGTACGCATGAGCGCTACTTTCATTTCTATTTCATATTTAATGGAGTGAAATCATAATGATATAAGGGTATATTATAATTCCAATACAACATAATATATAAAAACATTAAATCCATCCTTTATACATCCCACATATGGCATTAACTAATCAAATCACTTTGAGGGGGCGGTAGTCCGGACTTCCTAAAATGAAATTATCATGTTTACCCACAATGGAAACCACAAAGGTATGCCAAAAATGAAAAATACAGAAGCATAAGGAAAACATTAACATAATATATATCATATGTAAATATAGTGACATCTTAATTTCCACCATGAAAGGTGTTAAAATAATATTGAACAATCATCGTTTCGTGAGGCATAAATTCACCATCCACAGAAACAGTATGTTCTTTAACCATTAGACGAAGGTGTTTGTAAGTGTATCTCTAATAATTGACATAAAAAATCCTAGTATATTTTAGATTCTGGTTTTTTTACAAAATAATGGAATAGAATGAGTTTAGGGGGTTGGAGAAGAAAAATAAAACATAATAACACAAGAGAAGACACTACCTTTAAATCGGGTAACTCTTTTTTATTTGAGCTCAAAGGCTTCCTTGGAAAGACTTCTTCCCAATGTGAGGATTCTAGGAGTAATAAAGGTATGATTAGAGACAAAATGGGCAGGGGTTGGCTGAGCCAAAGGCTTGAGAGGTGTGGGTAATGTGGTAGAGGTGGTGGCCTTTTGTAAGAGGAGAGGAGGGGCACTCTTGGAAAGTTATAAAAGGTTACATTATTATAAAATGATTTTCGGATTTTAAAGGACCCAAAATTATATTTCTAGGATAAGGTGATAATATTTCGAAATAAACCCATACAACAGGTTTTTGAAAAGTTAAGGTCTTAGATTTTACATTATCTTTTAATTTTATTTAAATCATTAAATAATGAGGTAATCGCTGCATCATCATGATGTCATAAATAATATAATTTATTTGATTTATAAAAATTATAAAACAAATATAATGATGTAGGAAATAGTTTTAGATTTCTAATGAATATTTATAGTCAAAAATATGACTTGTATAACCCCATGTAAAAATTGTTTTAGTAAAACAACACATGTTTGTGACATTTTCATTTTAACATTAAATAAAAAGTTATTAATGTCATTTTCCTACCAAAGTGGCTCCATGGGGTCCCCAAGTTGACCCATGGATTATCTTGGTCGGTCATGACACATCAAATAAGGGTAGGACATGTGTCATGGTCATTTCATATTATTAAAACATTACTTTTACCTTAAATTACACTAATTACCTCTAATCGCGATTAAAAACTTAAAAGTTACTATTCTCCAGAAACTTATTTTTATCCCATTGAACAACATTTTACTTTTTAAAGACAAACAAGTATGTCATATTTTTTAAATTCAAAACAAAGAGGTGGTAAAATTTCATTTAAACAAAAAATCAGTTTTTTTAAGTACCACTTAGTGGTTTCACTATTCATTAAAAATTGAAGTTTTTCAGAAAAATACCAAAACTTCACCCTAAGCTATATTTGATATTACGAATTAAAAAATGATTTCTATTTTAAAAAATTCAAATCATATATGTTACATTAATTAATTTAATAATTAATTCTTACTGTCAGAACAAATAGCGTGTTTTTATGAAATAATATATATCAAAAGATTGACACTAGTTTAAGTCCAATTTCAAAGTGAAATTAATTTCAACGACCACTATTAGATTAAATGGTAAAAATATATTCGAATTTCACTTTAAAAACAATAAAAAATGTAATCTAATAAAATAGATAAATTATATTAAGCGGAAGTTTTGAATTAAAATACAACATTTTTCACTCTTCATTAAAAACGAACTTTATCGGAAAAATACCAAAAAATTACAGAAAGTAAATTTTGATGTCCCGATTCTAAAGAATAATTTTATTTGGTCCAATAGAATGTATAAGAGTGACCAAAACTGTATTTAAAGAGGGTTCACCATCAAAGGGCGATAGTTCGACTTTTTAGTGAAGATTAGAGTATCTATGCCTAAAATTGAATTCTTTTCATATTTTATGCCTTTATCCTTTATTGGATAAATGTAAAAACATCTAACAAACATATATAATCATATTTTAGTTATTTATATTCATTCTCGCCAATAAAATGGATACGTGTTAACTACCATTTAAAATAATACTGTTTTATTACTAGTGTGCAATGTAACATTTCATAGAAACTCTTTGTTGCGTATCAGGTACGCTGTCGAACATAGCAACCCCTTTAAAGTAAAATTAACATTTAATTCGTAAATATTAATAAATATGAAAAATTTTATTATTTATTTACCTGGGATGTTATTGAAATATTATTTTAAATAAAACCATAAGTGAACCAACATTGTTGTAAAAATAAAAATACTTTTTTTATAAAAAAATGATAGCTTATGAAAAATTACCGAGAGCACTTGAAATTGGGTAAGGATTTGGGATGTTCCCTTAAACATGTTTTCTTATTACGACGTTTTGGGGAGGGAACCACTTAAAACAATGTATACCCAAAACATGAATGATTAATGGATCCAGTTACTGTAGTTTTCAGAATATATATACATTTATAATATTTTCATAAAAATAATAGATAACATTTTTTGGGAAAAAATAATGATATAGAAACACAATGGAATAATGTAGGTTCGGGTATAATCCCTTACCTTAAGTAAGAAGGTGTTCATCAAATTATTCTATTGAACTGAATAATAAAATTACAATAATTAATATTTTTATAACATTTTTTTCATGTAATTTATTTGTTATAACCTTATTATGTCCTTTCATGGACTTTTTGATGGGTTAAGTGGTTCAGTTTCATTTCATGGGAGCATTTGTTTCCTTGGTTTTAATGATTCATTTACATATATACATGTATAGATAATCATGTAATATGAGAATAGTTATCCAGAACTAAAGTGTTATGTTATCAGTGAACCTACAGAATATTACATGGTAATAAAATTTATTTGGTTATTGGGAGTGAAGATGAATCATTAATGATAACAGTTTGGATAATTGGTGGTTTTTGAATCACAACTAACAAATTTTTCATTATAAATTAATATCATGTGCAAAAAATATTTCATAACCAAAAATAAAACATAATGCATATATTATAGTACGGTTAAACAATAAAAATGGTTTCATGTCCAGGATTGATGATGGTAAAAGAAATTGACAACTCGTCGTCCTTGAATGTAATGAATTAACACATCTCATACGGTGTTTTAATTTATAGTACAAAAGGATTGGAAGTGAGAGATGGTGATTAATTATTCCATTATTATAACAAAATTACAGTACATGTGTGGTAATTTAGTTATCTAAACATTACAATTAAGGTACGTGAGGAATGTAAAAGAAAGAATGGAACTTGCATGAAAATAAAAGATAAAAAAATTGGTAATTAACTCTTGAATATATCCTCTTTGAAAACATTTTTAAGGGATAATATTTGTTATATTGAAGAGACCAAGGTCTTATATACGTGGGTAGGATCTTTGGAGCACATTTTTGAAGAATTTAGATAAGGCACAAGACTTGAGAGGAGTGATGATAATAGGTAAAGAGTGGTGGTATTTATAGTGGAGGATTGGAGGGGTTTCCAATTATTTTTATCATTATTTTAATATTGTTTCTCTTGATTATGAATAGTCTTGATTCATGTGACAAAAATAGTAAATAGAGAATTGGACTCCGAACCATGGGTTCACACATCAGCAATGATGCTAGGAATATTGTATTTAACTCAGAATGAATATATATGGTAAACAACAATATTTCATTATTCATTAAACATTCATGTATTTCAAAAAAATTCCAAAAATTCACCATAACCATTTTTTGATGTGTAGAATACAATAATGAATTCCATTTTTTTGAAAAAAATTTATAAAAAAGAGAAATTGTATTTTAAATTAAAATCATAATTCACATAAAAAATAAAAATTTAAAAATTAATACTTCTTTTCTAACAATTTGAAAAATTACATAAGGTCTCATAATGTTATATTATAATCATAAGTCATCAAAATAATTATTTATAAATACATCTTAGGAAATGAAATTTTCTTTTAATCTATTAAATTAATCAGAAAATTGTATTTAAATATACACGACTTACAAAAATACCAACAAATTGTTAATAATTTTTAAAATATCTATTTACATATACAATGATATAATTATACTGTATTTCCACTTATAAGATGCATAACATTTATTTATACTTTAATTTGTGAGGTAACTATTACATTGTCCAGTTTAATTTTCATAAGGGTCATATTACTATTCCAAAGGTCAAGTTACTATTTCATCATTATAACTTCCTTAACTTCTAAAGATAGATTTTATTTCACTCATTATTCATTTATAATTTTTTTATTGTGTTATATATGTAATCTTATATGACTATAATAAGGGAATTTCATTTATTAAAAATTGGGTCCAAACATTCTTCACCCCTATGAAATTTCACCATGGAAATTTTATTTTACCTTCTAAGACGTAAACATGTGTTAGTACTTTTCTTTCATTTCTTACTATAGTTCCCATGATGTCTCTTCATATTTATGGTTCACCATTGTACTTTGCGAATTTGATTATTCCTTTTTCATAGAACATTATCTCTACACTCCAATATTTTCATTGGATTCTCCTCAAATGAAATATCATTCTCCAACTATACCACCTCTGAAGAGAGTACATGTCAAGGATCTGGAATGAACTTCCTTAAGAGATATATATAGAATAAATCATATATATTAGACCTAATGGGTGTAAGTTCTATTAAATTGGTCATAAATACAACATAATAAATAATCTAGAAGGTCCCAATGTACCTAGAACATAGCATTACATTCTTTCCAAACCTCATGACCTTATTCCATGGATATATTTGGAGGAATACTATGTCTCCAACTTTGGACTCAAGGTCTCATCGATGATTTTCCTCATAACTCTTCTATCGACATTAGGCTACCTTGATGTAATTCTGAATGGGTTTCACATTCTCCACTATTTCTTCAACCATTGTATCTCCTAGCAGCTTAGGCTCAACGAATTCATCCCAACACATTGGTGTTCAACACCTTTTCCCATAAAGGGCTTCATATAGTGCCTTTCAGATACTAGAGTGGATACTATTATTATAAGATAATTTTACTAGAGGAAGGTTTTGGTCCTATCCTCTTTTCATGTCCATTGAACATTATCGAAACATATCTTCCAGTGTCTAAATATTTCACTTATATTTCCATAATTTTAAGGATGATAGGCCGTACTGATGATCAACTTGATGCTTAGAGCTTGGTGGACAATCTTCGAGAGCATCAACATGAATATTATACCTCTATAAGATACAATAGATAGTGTTACACCCTAAAACCTTACCACATCATTTTTATATATCCATGCATGGTGATCTAATGAGATTTCCTCTCAAATTATGATAAAGTGATCTATCCTTATAAGATGATCCAAAATGACCCATATAGAATTGTTTCATCTCGATGTCCTTGGATGTTCAGTGAAACATTCCATGGTGATGTTCTCCTACTATAATATTGGTATGGGTAGTGGTTCCATCATGCATTTATACATTTTTCTTTTAGACATACCTGTTTGACATATCAGGAACATTGATGTATACTCAGTGATCACCTTCATCTTATTGCCCCACCAAAATATCTCTTTGAGATCTCGACACTTCTTTTTGATCTCTAGGTGATGAGCTATGTGCATCATTCTAAAGATCCCTCTTAATATTTGGATCGGATGGCACACATAACCGTGATCCAAATCTCATGAATCTATCCACATCGATCGTGAACTTAGATGATTTCCCATTTCTAATAGCTTTGACCCTTTATGAATTTCCACATATTTTCTTTGAGAATCCGTTATTTTCTCTGGGAAGGATGGTTGAGAAATCATTTTAGAATGGATTGATTATGTTTTTCCCTTAATTATTCCCATTTACATCATATTTAATTCTAATAGGATCAGATCCTTTTCAATTATCATCATTGATAAAGATGAATGAGCCTTTCTACTTAGATCATCCACTAAATTATTTACCTTCCCAGTATGGTAGTGGTTTGAGCATTCGTAATCCTTATTGAGCTCAAACCATCTTCACTAGAACATATTATAATAATTTTCTATAAATATATATTTTATATTATTGTGATTATTATATATCTCACACTTCTCCCTGTAATGATAATGTTACTGGATTTTCAACCCAAAGATCACAACTGCTAAATCTAGATCAAGAGTGGGATTGTTTTGTGCATGGATTTTCAGCTACCTTGAGGCATAGGATATCAATTCATAATTTTTAATCAGTAAAAAACCAAATCCCTTATATTAAGAATCACTATACACCACAAAGAGTCATACACTTATTGGTAGTGTTTCTACTGACGAATTGATAAACCTATTTTTAAGCTCCTTAAAGCTTTCCTCAAATTATGGAGTCCATAAAAACATCACCCCTTTCATTTCAACATGGTAATTGGGTTTTGAAATCATGAAAATGTCCTCACAATTAATTAATAATACTATATAGACCTATAAATCTAGGAATATTAATTACAGATATTGTCTTGGGCCACTATTCAATTGGCTTTTTCTTGGACGGGTCTAGAGATATTCCTTTTATAGTGGTAATGTACCCCAAGAATGTAACTTCCTCATTATATAACTCACATTTATTTTAATTTTACTAAATTTTCTACCTTCACAAATTCATCCGAATAATATTCAAATTCTAGTCATGTTCCTCCTTACTCTTGGAGTATATAAATATCATCAATAAAGGCTGTAATTGATTTTAGGTAATCTCAAAAGAATCAATCCATTAACTCCATGAATATTGATAGAGAATTAGTTAGTCTTAAGGGAATAACTATGATCTCAAAGCTTCCATACCTCGTTATAAATGTAGTTTTGGTAATTTATTCCTTCATCACCTTTAATTGGTGATATCCTGACCAAAGGTCCACCTTAGAGAAATAACTATCCCTGCATAGCTATTTGGAAAAGACATCAATATGTGGCAGGGAATAATTATTCATTATCATGACTTTATTGAGATCATGATACTCAACATATAATTTCATTGATCCACCATTATTCATAATAAAGAGGATGGGTTTACCCAATGGTGAAGCACTCTGGTGTATAAAACCCTTCTTGAAATTATCCTCTTACTACTTCTATAGCTCTTCCATCTATACGGTGGAAATTATATATGGTTTCATTGATATAGGTCGGAATCTAAGAATATGTTCAATTGAGAACTCAACCTTTAAATCAGGAGAAATACTAGGAAATTATTTACGGAAAATTCATTTTAACCCATCATGATGGGAATATCTTCTAGAAGTATCATCTCCTTTGTCATAATAATTTGAGCAAGATATGCATGCTCAATAAGAAAAATTACCCACACTTATGTCATTGATTCTGAATGAGAATCATCTTCCTATATACCATTGTACAGGATTGGGGGATAATTTGGGTTATGAAGAGTGATATCCCATTACCAATAGCTTATGTTGTAATTTTATAAAGATATCATTGAACTCCACCAGAGGAAGTAAGAATTTTTTTTTCAAGGAGGTTCAGTCCACAAAAATTTACCGAGGAGGTTCTATAAAACATAGACATAATAGTTTCTCCATTATCTATTCTCATAGATAAATCAACCTCCAAATTTTGATGTGGTGCTTGAATAGTTCTACTAAAGTTGCAAGATATGAAAGAATTCATATATCCAGAATCAAATATTATGTTTTCTATTCTTGAATGAATAAATAAAAATACCCATCACCACATAATTTTCCGGCTCCACCTCATCAGTAGTGATAATATAATAACTTTCTTATTTCCATAGAGGTTATTTATGATTTCCACATACAACCCTTGGATTAGAAATTTTTTTCCCATAGTTCCCATGTACCTTCTAGTTGAAATAATACACAACAAGTTGAGTGCTGATCTTAACCATCCTTTCTTATTCCATGTTAGTGGGATTCTTTATATCCCAATGTCAGTTCTTAGTTAGATTTCCCATTATCTCACATTTGACGAAATTTATAGTTCCCTTTATAGGTTTCCTAGGATTATTCTTCCCTCAATTTTTACATGTGGGATGTTCAAACATCTTTCCATCCTAGTATTTATTTTCCGAGCCACCCATACTAGACTTCATTTTCCCTTTTTTGTCACTCGGACCATAAAGCCACTGAGAGTCTCCAATCCCCATTTCATCCTTGAAATCACAATAGAAAATGTCTTCATAACTATCAAATTAATGAATTTACAACACCTTTTATTGACTTGGATTTATTACACTAAATATGAGATCAACCTTTCTTTCTGTGTTCATGAAAAATCCAGAGGTGTCTCTCAAAAGACTTATGATGTATGCTTCGTACACCCATATGGACTCATCATCCTTCTACATGAGTCCTAGGAACATTATTTCGATGTTTAGATAGTGGGTTTGGGGAAAGTATTTATTGAAAAAAATATTCTTGAATTCATCCCAATCCGTGGATTCAATTTCCTCTAGAGACTTCGTATTCTTGATTATTTTTCACCACTGATCAACTTCCCCATCAAAATGATAGAAAACCAGCATCAATTTCTCTTATTTTGAGAACTAGAGGATATAGAATATATTTTATATGGAGTTAATCCATTTTTATGTGTGGAGGGGATCAGAAGACCCACTAAGAATGGGAGGCCTCATCCACATGAAGGATTATATGGAATCCTACTCTTTACTTAGAGCACGAGGGTGTTTTACATGACCCAATTTATTATTTATAACTTGAACTGGCTGAACATGTACAATATTAATGATTTGACCACCCGTTCCCAACCTATCAAGCATATAATTAGAGAAATCATCACATATCCTATCACATTTATTGTTGGCACGTGTTCTTATATTTCATACCATCAAATATGGAAATTAATAAACAGTTGGGGTTCATTAATACTTAGATATAAAGAATAAAAATGTAATCATTAAATATAAAAGGATAAACCCTTAATGGATAAGTTTATCATAACTTGTAATTCTCTAGGATTCAATATAGGTTATCCACGATCTATTTCCTATCATATATTCTTATTGGATTCTTTTTTTGTTCCCTTAATAATGGTTCATACAAGGCTTATGAATTTACTAATGAATATCCCCTAGGAGTGTCAAACTAGGGGTGAATTAATGCCTATTATCGTTCACTTATTCGTGTTTGTGTCTAACTCAAAGTGGTGTTTTTGGGTTTTACAGCAAGATACATCTGTGCCAAATCCACCACCACTTGTTCGTATGTAGAATGGGATGTATTTTCTTGATTAACCACTTACTCTATACTTACAAAAATTTAGGGATTTTTTCTTATACTTTGTGTCAAACCTATGGTTGTTACTATAGTACTCTATTATAAATCTCCCAAAATAACTAGACCATCCTCTATTACAAGATATAGTGCCCCCATCCTTTTACACATATAATTACATGATTTTAGGCATAATAATAAATCACATTACAAGCCAAGGATTGTGAAGTCCATGGTCTTGGAAGACTAGTTACATAAAACTAAAAACCTGAGACCAAATAAAACATTTTTTATTTATTCTTTATAAAGAGATCCTAATATCCATTGTGATCATACATATTTATTGGATAACCATGGGATTACAAGAAAAAAATGATGGGATAAAAATCCCAGTAAGGGAATAAACATAAGAATAATGATTTAGCACATGGCTTAGAATGTATGAAATAATGATATAAAAAGGAATGGAACATATGGAATCAGGAAATATAAACATGGGATCATATAAAAAAGTATTCATAGTAATGTGGAAGAAACATAAAACATGAATTTATAATGATTAAAAGAACATTTCACACAAAAGAGAAAAAGGCATGGTTAACCACCATAACCACTCCACATGGTTGGACGAGTCAAGGCTATCCGCCAAGAACATTTCACATAAAGTCTCATGATACTGAACTTTACCCAATTCATTAGAGTACTATCTAGAAAGATACCTCATAACATGTTCAGGAATATGATTTACACATAAAAAATTAATCCTAATCAATCTTACATAAACATTAGGTTACATATGGAAAGAATTTGGTATCATATTCATGTTATAAAGCCTAACAAATTGGGGTTTCATAAAAGTGTCCATGAAGGAATGTAATTAACCCAGTCAAGGACATTAGTAATTTATAATAGGAATATATCAGGATATGGGATGTAAATTTTATGTGACAACATTCAAAAATAGCATTTAATAAATATTATAATTAAAACATTTTAGTGCGGTTTAAGGTAAATATCAATGAGCGTTTAAAACAGAAAAGTGAGTAATATTTTTTAAAACCCAAATGTTGAGGTTTTCATAATAAGAAAAGTGGTTTGATAAAAATAATGTTGGCTTAAAATATATTATATTGTTCACTTTAAATTGGTTAATAATTCGAGAAGTTCTCTTAAACGGGGTTTCTTATCGGTAAGTATTAGGAGGAAACCACTTAGAAACATGTATATCCTCCAAAGAAAATGTGGAATAAATCCTCTAAAACAATTTGGACCATATAAATATAATTTATAATATGTTCATATAAATAATAGATATCTTCTTTTGGGTAAAAATGAACATAGAGAAAACTTAATGAATAATGGTGGTTCGGGTAGAATCCCTTACCTTAAGTCTGAAGGTGTTCTTCACTTGATCCTATTGACACGAATAATAAAATTACATTAATTAATTAGTCCAAAACATATTATTCATGTATTTTATTTAGTATAACCTTATTAAGTACATTCATGACATTTTTTATGGGTTACTAGGTTCAATTTCATTGTATGGGAGCATTTGTTTCCTAGGTTTCCAAGATTGGATAACTTATTTACATGTAATGATAAACATGTAAGATGATAATTGTTCTCCAGAATTGATGTTTTATTTTATTAGTGAACATCCATAAAATTACATAGTTATTAAAAGCATTTGGATATTTTGAGTGAAGATGATTCATTAATGATAACCGTTTTGGTTAATTGGCGGGTTTTCGATCACAATTAACACATTTCTCTTTATAAATTAATATTATGTGTCAGAATGATTATAGAACCTTACATGTGACATAATAAATATATTATAGTCTAGTTCAATAATAAAAATGGATTCATGACCATATTTGTTGAGGGTAAAAGAAATTGAAAACTTTTCATCCTTGAATGTGATGAATTAACACATCTTAAGTGATGTTTTCATTTCTAGTATAAAAGATGCGGAAAGGAGAGATGATGATGAATTATTTTATTATTATAACAAAAATTATTGTAAATTTAAGGAAATTGAGTTATTATAGAATTTGGATTAAATGGGGTGAGGAAAGAAAAAGACAGAAAGGAACTTGAATGAAAATTAAAAAAGAAAAGAGGAATTTTCCTCATGAATATATCTTTTATGAGGACCTCTTTAGGGGAGAGGATATGGTATTTTTTAGAGACCAATAGATTCTAGAAATGTAATGGATCTTGTGAGGATATTGTGTCAGAATTTATACATGGAAAAAGGCTCTAGATGAGGGACGAGATGAGGCAAATGGAATTGGCATTTATAGCGAAGGAGAGAAGGGGTTTCCAATTATTTTAATAATTATATTAATACTTTTTCTCAGGTCTATGAATAGTCATGATTATTATTACCAAATCTAGTTAATAGATCATGTGAGTTAGAAAAAGTGTTCTTACATCAACAATGATGCTAGGAATAGTGTATTTAACAATTAATATATATATATATATATACAAAGTAAATTACCATATTTCACTATTCATAAAAAATTCAAGTATTTCAGAAAAATACCATAAATTCACACTAACCATTTTTAGACATGTAGAATCCAAAAATGAAATCATTTTATGAAAATAATTTTATAAATATGATGGTTTTATTTTTTAATTAAAAATATTATTTACTTGAAAATAAATATTTTAAAATTAAAAATGCATTTCTAAAACGTTGAAAATTTCTTAAGGTCAAATAAAATTACCTTATAATAATAAGTCATCAAAATAATTATGTATGAATACAGTTTAAGAATTTTTTAATTTATTAAATTATTCAAGAAAATATAAATAAATATAAATGACATAAAAAATACCAATAATTTATTAATGATTTTTAAAATATCTATTTACTTATAATATGATATAATTATAAAATATTTCCACTTATAATATGGATAAATTTATATTATTCTATTATTGTTGAGGTTTCTATTATATTAGCTGGTTTATTATTCATAAGGGTCACATTTATATTCCAATGTTCATGTTATTATCTCATTGGTATAAGGTTCCTTATCTTCTATAGATACCTTTTATTTCACTCATTCTATATTTATAAATTTGGTAATATTGTTTATATGTAATATTATATGATTATAAAAGGGAATTTCATTGATAAAAAATTGGGTTATTGCATTTATTTCCATTATTAGTACACCCATTAGGGGTGTGGATGTACCAAGTTCCATCAGAATTAGTATTGGTGGAAAAGAATGTGGTAACATGTAGCTAAGTAAAACTCTCGAAGCCTCACCTTTCTATAGGTGATAGATGAGGTTCTTAGATTGAATTGGAAATGGGATTTTATCTTTATCGTTTTCATGATAGTGTTCTTGATAAGTATCAAGAAAAAAAGATACATGAGTGGTTTTTGACAAGAATATACTTGTCCAAATTGTTACCAATTTGAGAGCATAACATATTGGATATTTCGTGATGCCTCTCCATACAAGAGGTGGTATGTCATCATTAAATTACCTAGATGATAATTTCATACTATTATTCTCACATCACTTCATGATTAGAGAAAATATTAAGGATTCCATAGGACTCAGCTATGGTTGAGCATGAATTTTATAACACATAATGTTTTTTGTTAATGTGGAAAATTTAGGTTCTAGACAAAATGCTTCAAGATGGAATTTTATCCTAGGTTTATAAATGGGATGATCATATACCATATGTGGTGTTTACATAGTATAATAGCTACCAATCCACCATCGTTGTACTTTCACCTTAGGTAATTTATAGGACACCCTAGAGGACACAAATTTACTAGTATGAAAAAAGCGTGAGATTGTGTTTGTGGACCTAGATTCTTTACAAGACAGTGGTTTGAATAGTCCAGTTCATCTAAAGGTGGAAGGTGACTTCCCAAAAATATATGGGGTCCCTTGTGGGAAGAAGAAGGTGTACATTGGAGATCGATTAGGAGATCTTGATTTGTGATTGATAACTCCCAGATTTGGATTAGAGATGTTTAACCGAAGTGTCAACCATCATCTGAGGTTCAGAAGACTATTTTATAGTTACTGTTCTATGTAGCAAGGGGTTGTACCGCCTAGCCATCTGGATGATTTTGGATGGGGTGATTGGTTTTTCAACATGTCCTGGAAATGGAGAAAAGTTCACATCTCATTTTATGATGTTGACGGGGATGATATAGACATATATAGTTGAGTTACCTTTTATAGGTTCTTAGTGGACTATGAGCACTGGTAGGGGAAGTCCATATTTTGGAAAATGTATACCTTTTATTCCTGTGGGTTAACATCATCAGAAACATATATATAACTCATTGGTGTTGAGGCATAGATGATAACTACTTATCCTCACATATGATATGGTTTTTATTTTAGGGGTGAAAAGACATGATTTTGGGGATATTATAATATGTATGTTCATTCCACATAAGATTTTGGAATATCTTAAAGATTTTTTTTAGAAAAAAGGCCTATAATGGATTTAAATACCAAGGCCCAGTGAACCTTGTTGTTGATATTATAAAAAAATAAATTTATTAAATCACACATGTATATTTTTTATTAAACAATTAAATTACTCATTAATGGGTACTCAAAAGGGAAATATAAATTCAATGTTGAGTCTAGAATAAGGATTTTACCCTCAGAGCGACATAACCATTATCGGTGCCATGGAATTGGTTTAAAACAGGTCATGGGAGAAGTTGAAAATTAATTAATTATTTGAATAATCTAATTATCAATAACCTATCCATCTTTAATTTGAACCACATTGTTGGAAAATACTTGGGTGAAATGTATAACAATAGGGATTTGATAGGATATCACTACGGAGCACTGACAAATGATTGTATCATGGATCTATAACACCAACAGAGTTGGAATATTCGCCAAAAATTAAAAATTTAAATCATTTATTCCTTGAATATTGGTCCTAAAACTAGTTAATATGTTGTTTTATGTGTTTCTATACTAGTTTTTTTTACCCATTATGAACACCATTTAATTAATTTAATAGTTTGATTCATGGATCGATTTTTTTAATTGGAATAGATTTATATCCCTTGAAATAGTAATTTTTTATTTCCTTGTTACTCATATTTTTTCATCATTTCTATGGGAATGAATCAAAGAAAACGTGAAACATATTGAAATATCATTCATCGTGTTTGTTTTTTAAATTTTCTCTCTTTATTCTATGTATGATCTGTATCAGTATTTTGTCTAGCCAATGATTTGAAAAATAAACTTTTGGCGATTAATGCTTAATCAATATTTTGTGCAATAGATCATAACCATAGGTTCAAATTTGGGATTGATGACATGACCATGTTCAGAAATGACTATGGGTGATCAAAGTTTGGATTAGTGGCCCATAGTCCATGGTCTGGCATGAAAAAGTGGTGAAGAGAAATTATTGATGTTTCAGGGGTGGTGGTTATAATCGGAATCCTACCATCGATGAAGAAAAAGGATTTTTCAACCTAGATTCCAAAATATGGGCAATAATAATGATCGATCATTTGGATACAGATATTTTAGTTGAACCATGTAAGGTACAAGGGAGTTTGGGAAAAAATACTAACTATAAAACATGTATTTCTGGAACACACACAATGTAGTTCTCTCTATATGTCAGCTAGTGTTTCCATGGAGATATCAGTATCACATGTCACAGAGTGGGACTACATTCCCTGTAACCCTTCATCAGATATCATGTTATTTATAGGGAGTAAACATCTTGAAAGGTATGGATGGATACACGCCATGTGAAATGGATCACACACTGTGTAGACCTTGGTGTACAGATTAATGTGTATAGGGTTTATATTCCTAGAATCTCATGTTTTCCCAAACACTTTGAATGGAATATAATGCTCAATGTACTTGGAAAGGTAAACAGTCTTGGTATGGTGGCATGGTGAGCTCTATATAGTAATGTACACATCAAGTCCCCCTATGGGTCACAAAATGTTTTTTAGGAAAATACATGCCTTGTGATCGAGAGAAAAAAGAAGTGGAATGATTAGTGAGTCACACCATATACCTATATAAGACATGTTTTTTACTCCTTAAATGTTATATTGATCTCTAATTCAGTTTTGGTTGATATTGGGATGTGCTAGGAAGGCTTCCCCCATATATTTTTTATATAGAAAAATATCAATTGGGTGTGTACCCATTGTCCATTCCTATGAGGGTATAGTCTGGAATTACATCCTCAATATAGGATTGCAATCCCTATCATAGGTTATTCTCAGAAATAATTCATATAATCCATTGATGATATAATGTTGGGATCATATACCACTCCTTATGTTTTACTAGGTGGGTTTTGTGGCTTTGACATTACCAATATACTAGGGTGTCAATCTGTTACATGCCAGGTTATTCCATATTATGATTGTAGCATAGCCCATGAGCCTAGGTTGTGACCCCATATATTTGTATCACACTCCATAGAGTTTTAGTGGCGTATTCTTATTTGGGTTTTCAGCATCCCCCACTATCCTTTGATATGATCCCTTGTATCTATATCAGGTTTTTTGAATATCCATCGGGTACTTCATTAGGAAGAAATGATGATCATGTCCTCTTGGATGAGCTCCATCGGTGAAAACATAGATTGCAGAGTGAAATATCTTATAAATTTTTTCCATGATTTCTCAAGAAAAATATAATGGATGGAAAAAAAATTGATACCACATTGATACTATTAGAATATCTACTGTTTCATATTGTGTTCCAATTTTTATCTATCAATTTCTGATTGACATGAAATTGATATGATATGATGGATACTTTCTTGATGATTTATGTTTTGGTAATATCAGGTTCTCCTACTAGGTATTTTTAACCTTAATATTAGACTAACTAGGTTAAATACCTTGAGGGGGGGGGGTGAATCGTTGTATTATAAATTAAAAAACTAGCCCTTTGGATCTGGTATCTTCTTTAAAAAACAGTCTCTTCCATTCCCATATCAATGTATGA
The DNA here is from genome assembly GCA_963277665.1 of Viscum album. Lineage (NCBI taxonomy): Eukaryota > Viridiplantae > Streptophyta > Magnoliopsida > Santalales > Viscaceae > Viscum > Viscum album. The sequence goes on from OY728121.1 coordinate 328,157,557, forward strand.
ACAGAAATGAAATCATGCATGATTCAAAACAATTTTTACTTGGGTCAACCTAATTGGGATATGTCCAAGGATCTTATAATGGCAATGTATTGATGTACCAATTTACTATGGACCACTTTCATATCATGGTTTGGTCTAGATCACTTATATTCCCAAGCTCACTAACTTTTCAATGTTTTGGGTCAGCTCATTAATTTCCCAAGGCCCAAGCCCTAACTCACATCTGATGGCTCAAAACAAGTGGAAATGATCATCATATTCTTCTTCCATTTCTCACAACTCTGGTAAGGACACACATAATTTATGGACATGTATGTCCCTTTATTAACAATAATTAATGAATTATCAACTTTAGATAGATTCTCTATTGAAGTACTATTTTCACCTGATAGATTAAATACCGTTTTTGAGTACTTTTGGTTTGTGAAAATTGAATTTTAATTCTATTTTAGTCCCATAATGAATGTCCTTAAACACTCCACAGAATTTCATTCATCCTATGTGAACTTCCTTACTTTGGATGTTGTGAGTGTATTGTGGACAACCTTTTATTCATTGATGAATGATGCCTTTAGAACACTAATGATTCAAATACTACCATTGATTCACTGTGCCTTTTCATATGAGAGCTACTGAGATTCAAAAAACCCTTCAATGACTTGTCTTACTGAACTACCTCCTTCACATAATTTCTTCCTTGGGAAACTATTCTCGTTCATTGAATACTCCCTCATAAACAACTTCCAACTTACCTGATTTTTTTTCAGAAACAATTAACATCTCAAATGAAATTCATTTTTTAATGTTTTGATTACATTCCTTCACATATTAAATTAAATATTAAAAACCCCTCTAATAAAAAATACCAAAACATGAGATGTCATACAACCTTCACCATGAACTTTCAATGTAGTATGCATCATGTGTTTATACGTTGTGGTGGATGATGTCTTCTAAAAATAAAAAACCCTTTTCACTCCTTAAATCACCACCTCAATTCCCAAAATTATGATCTTCCATGGAATAAAATTACTCCCTTAAATGATGTGAAATACATAAACTGATATTTATATGTATTTTCCATACTATGATCTTATGGTTCATTTAACTCATTTTCATTCAGCATAGAGTAGTTGTGCTACAATGTCATCCTCAAAATCCTTGATCTGTAGTCTGTGAACTCCGTTTCAGAAAACATTATTTCCCATAATAATATCTATTAATTTTTAGGAGAACAAATTTGGAATAAATTTGGAAACTATGCCACCTTAAATATCTACTTTGGCCGCACCAACCATACTAAAACATGGTCATCTATATTTGTCAACAAACACAATCACTCCAAAAACACATATATGAATCCATGAGGTTTTTTCTTAACACTCATCCATGCATGGGATCATTCCACACATTTCATGTATTATGTAGATGACGATCCATTTTTTAATGTAATTTCTGGACCAGAAGAATTCAGATCATGGTGAGACAGATTGAAAGTGGTTTTATAAAGAGATGGCAATGATTGCAGCCTCCTCCTTCTAAGATGGTTAGTCTCATCATAGATTTTGTGGGTTCATATTTGGACATTATGATTTAGTAAATTTTTCATAATAATAACAATTGATTTAGATATATTCATGTAGTATGTTATTAGACGTTTTGTTTTTCCATTCGACGTGGTTTCATAATTTGGAGAATTGTGTCCATGTCTGTAGGTACCTACGTCTAATTCCACCCGTATAAGTGTTTTGCCTATTTAGTGGTGGTCCCCAGCCCATGGCCTATTAGATGTGTGATAAAGTCATTACACTTGACCTGTTTATGGATTGACATACACCAGAGGGTAACATCATGACATGAATATAAGAGAAATGTTGAATTTTTTTATATAAAATATTGAAACATTTACTTTCACTTATATAGTTTGGAATAATTATTAAGAAGTATTTTGAAGGAAAAAATATGATTTGATTATATTTTTTAGTAATGGTTATAATTTTACTATAACATACTTCTTAAAGACCTGATGTTATCCCTACCATAATATTTTGGTAATGATACACAATTGATATAATGGAATAACATTTGAGGAAATAAAATTAAATTATGGCATACATAAAATGGACTTTAAACGATGGGATGATGTATAATATAAGTGAGAACCTAAAGTTATTTTTTTCATTTGTATAGACAAAGTATGATATTATGATTTATAAGATATACTCTAGGTTGAATTTTTTAATTAGAATGAACCTATGTGATCTAACACTGAAAAAATGAAAAAACACGTTTCTATAAAGACCATATTGGATCACTAGTCTCCAATTATGAGTGATTTCATCAAGATAATCTTGATGAAAGAATATATTTGAGAGTTAACGGTCAGGATTTAATGATATATTTTGTAATTTTTCATAATAAAAATTATATTGATCATTTGGAAAACCATCTTCAAACCCCAAACACTAAGAATATTGATATATTTTTTAGCTTTATCAATGATTATATAAAAATGATCAAATAAAACTATAGTATATTCATAAATATTATCAATGATCATATATATTCAACAAGGAAATTCTTAATGATTGAATTGTGACATAATGGGTGAACATGTGTGTTTTTTTCCTTTGTCCTCAATTAATTGAATTTGAGGAGTACCCATATAGATTTGGATTCTATTATCATATTGGGTAAGAGTGTTTATAACACTTTGTTAATATTTTATGGATTTAGGAGAAAAATTTAATTTAAAATGGTGGAGTATAATTAATAGAATTCAGTGCATGTATTGACAGTATATGTATTCAAAAAACATAGAAAAAATTTCTTGTCCCTATATAATTAAATTATTTAAAAAACAATCTTATTTAGTGTTTTGGTGGAAATATTCTACTCACATGATAAATGTTGTTATTTTTTATATATTATAGATACCCCTAAATTTTATACATAAATATTATATCTTATCATATGAAAATTCATTTCATAACATTTAGATAAATTCCAGAGTCATTTAGTTATATTATAATTGGCAGCATGGACAGATAAACAACTGGTTCATAAAATATCAACATAATCCCCCACGTATTCCATTATAACTAACATGATTTTTAGAAATATCATAGATATTACCATTTTTCATAAACTAGGGAATGTAAACCTAAGAAAATGGTTAGCATAGATTCATAGTAAAGGTAAACAAGTGAGAGATAAAAGATAACATAAATATAACATGATCAAAAGGGTATAATAACATGTTCTTAATTTTTGAAAACCATAACATACATATAAAAGATTATAATATTATGTCCAGGAATAAATCATGTCATTTAATAAGACATAAATCATATATTAATCAATGAAATTGAGCATTGGAATTATAATGTAAAAGTAATACATTGAATTCAGGCACACTACTGAGAATATAAAATTACTCCCTTAGTAGTAATGGATCATTGCCAAGGCTATGATAGTTGAATGTATCCACTCCCCAAACCATCATTGTAGTCAAGGTTCACTCCCAAGACAATCATAATGTACATAACACCTTACTAAATTGGGTTTACTCTCTATTCTAGTTTATTTTATAATATTAGATATCAATCATTTCTAAATTCATCGGAGTGAGATATTTTTCCCACATATAATAATAAGAAAATGATAAATATGTGTATAGATGTTTATAAAGAATTAATCATATGAGAACCCTAGAAAACAAGACGCTATCAACAACATTTCATTATAACATAACTTATGGAAACAAAATAGTTTTTATAAAAACATCATCATAATATAACCCATGGGAAAGAAATGGGTTTCATAAAACAGTCATCTTTTCATTATAAAAATATACCATCAAGATAAATAATTTAGAAGGTATCCAAGGATCATATTCCCAGAAAATCATATTTATAATAAAATAATTTTATCTTAGATGAAAAATGACTTTGAAAGTACACATGGAATGATTCTTGAGAAAAAATACCTTTGCATTTCAAATTTTTTTATTATTAAATTATGCATTTATAAAAAATAAAATTTTATTTGAAATGAAAAATTTAAACATTTAAATTAATAATAAATGAAAAAATATTAATTATGTTGGGAAAGTCCATTCATGATGTAATATATAAAAAAATATTTTCTTTTTATTTTTTTTTGAAATATCAACAATGTACATCATCTAGTAAATGGAAAAAAACAACCATTTTGTGAATTTTTTTAAGACTAAATCAATGATAAAAATGAATTTTTAAAATAATAGTATAATGGTATTAAATTTTTATACCATTTTAATGAAATATTTATATTGGAGTGAAATATTTTCTTGTGGTGACTTAAACATTTACAATTCAGATTATTGATGAGATTATGAACTAAACTATTACGTCATGTTAACCTTGCTTAAAAAGTAAACTAACCTCCTGCATAGAAAATTAAGGTTTAATAGATTTATATAAATAATAAATTTTATCATGATAATATCATATCTTATCCATTTATAAAATTTTAACCAACCTTTTTTTAATAATTATTTATTCAAATTATTACTTATCAGGGTTAATTGTTTCCTATGTCGTGAGTATATCATTTAAGTAGTTATGGTTATTTTATATTAATCATTGTCTCATAACCTTCAAAATATGAAGTATTATATATATTATATATATATTTAATATATTCATATTTATATTCATACATAAAATATTGAGATAAAAAATGAATTACATTATTAATGGAGATGGTAGGTCATATGTTCAAATGAACAATATTTACATTTATCAACAGATCCAAAAAGGGAGGTAAATATTAATTATTCTTTAAAAAATAATTACCATATACTATATATAAAATATATTTAAAAAATCTACCTCATTTCCATATTATCAAAATATAAATGAAAAATGATTCGCATTGCTTTGTGGAGGTTGTAGTTTTCACATACACACAATCGATGTAATCGTTTCACAATGGATTGGATGGTAGGAAGGAATCAAAGATATTATTATTCCACTTGTAATTTTTTTTAATTTAAATCATATAAAAACATTATATCCATCATAATACCCATCCACAAAATATGGTGATGAAAAATGAGTCGTATTTCTACGTGGAGTCGGTAAGTTGTATGTACACACTAGTGGTACCATCACTTCTAGTTTGATGGGAAAGTATTGAAATAATGGTTATATAATAATCATAATGAAATATAGGAATACTTTGAAAATTATGTTATTATTTTAGGATAAAAATCAAAGATTTATAAGACACAAAGAAGAGTATGAATGAAAGTTATTAGTTAATGTGATTAACTCTTCTTACAAACACCTCCTTTAGATCCCTTTTAAAGGGATCTAGGTGTATTTTTTTTTGGATGGCCAAAACATATAGAATTTGTATAGGGAATTATATTATGGAATTTATTTTTTTGATTTATATTGATCAATTTGGGCTGAATTAGTGGGGGAGTAGGTACCTTTTTATAATTGATGTGAGGGGAACAATGGAAATTTCTTGAAAGATACATTATAATAAATTCATTATCAATCCAAATGCCTCCGAATGGAAATGGAATTTAAGATAAGAGGTAATTTGGTTGTAATTTCCATAATAAATATATATTTGAAATGATTTTTTTTTCATTTTAAAGCCTATCTTTTTTATTAAATTTTAGTTATCCACTGTTAATTTTAACAATGTCAACACATTTCTTAATATTTAAGGGGTGTAATTGTTTACAAATAAGTAATAATTGGACCATAAATTGAGAATTTATGAAATTTTAGTTCATATTATATTCACCATGTATTATTATAAGATTGGTATGAATTAATACCATATTATTTTGATAAAATATCATTATATTCAATTTTGACAGTAATCATTTTGTTTAACTTTAAACATATCATGATAAAGGGGAACTCAAATATATTTATATAAAACATCTGTAAAATTTAATATATATATATATATATATAAAGTTCGTTGGTTATATAAACCCCTTAAAATTATATAAATTTTAATATTTTTAAAATCATTTATTTTATTTTTTTATTAAAAGGAGAGATACTACAACAGTGTTGTGTATGAAATTAATCCCATTATATAATTTCCTAAAAATAAAAAATAAATTTATATCATGAAAATAAATATATCAATATTATTATATACAAATATATACATTCATGACATACATTTTATTTATTTGGACACATATAAGATATTAAATCAAAGAGGGTGCCAATTTGTAACATTATTTGAATCAAATAATTTAAAACTCATCTTCATGGAAAAGTTTAAATTAAAAAATGAAATTTAGAGTACAAGGTCTTAAGGGTAAAATAATATTCATCTAATAAATATTTTTATGAATAATTAAGGCTTTTTTAATTATTTTTAATCTAGATTATCCTGATTTACTATTTACATAGGCGATAAACTTTACCATGCTTTCTAATCAAATTAAACAAAAATAAAATGGGTATATTTAAAAAAATTACCAATTAACTATAAGAATATAATAATTTTTTTTATAAATTAATATATATAAATGGAAGAAATTAAATTTAAATTATTCAAGGAAATTGGGATTAAAAATGAATTTCTGATAAAAATTATGCATAAAATTTGTTTTATTCTAATTTTATTTTAAGAAAAGTATTTCATTAATGTTTAAAAAATTTGAACAATTAATCATTACACAACTTTTCTTAAAATAATTCATCGATATCTATTAATTTATTTTATTAAAATACAAATACATTACACTCATAAAAACTATTTTTAGAATATTTTTTTAAAGGATATTTATTTTCATTTATAATCAATTTTTATAGAAATAACTAAATTTTACTCAAATATAACCATAAATTTACATAAGATAGTTATTACTATTCATGCCATATAATACAACATCTTGGTGATAACAGACATTTTACTTGATACTATTTTAACAGTATATTACTATTTTTTAAAACAAGATGTTCCGTGTAATGAAAGATATCTAGTAAATCAAAAATATTTAAAGTGAAAATTTTCATTAAAATATTAGGTTGTTACATTATACCCAGGTTAAAATTAATTTCCCTTGAAATTCATCATAATGATATTAACATACGATGATAGTTCTTCCTCATAAAATCATGATGTTCCCTCATACCTTCCTTAAATTGGTGGTTTCACCACAAAACATTGACCAGGTTAGTGGTCTTGTTTAATAGTATTTTATATCTACGGTAAATAATCTATATGGATTATTATTACTAATAAATATATTTTCTAGCCTTAACACCTTTGATTTTTATACATTTTATGGATTATTCATGTACTTACTTAAGATAGATATGTGGAACACATCACAAATAGGGGTGATATTTGATGGAAGCACCAATCCATAAGAAACTGTATCGATAGAATCATGAATTTAAAAATGACTAATATACCTAGGGATTTGATTTATATATTTTCCAAATATCATTACCCTATTATAAGGATATATTCATAGAAATACCTTTTCACCCAATTCAAACACTAGATATTTCTGAGGATTTTCATCATTACATTTATGTCAAATCTGAGATAGTTTTTTGTGTTGATGAATAGATTTAACCTTCATTGTCATTTAATCAGCTAGATCTTGACAGAATAACTTTCTTTCTCAAAATTCATTCCATCGTATTGGAATTATACTCTAATTACCATAGGAGGCCTCATAAGAATCCCTTTAAATTCTAGATTGAAATATACCATTTAATGTAAACTCCAACCAAGGATGGTTTTTATCACATCCACCATTGCATTCATAGAAAATGATATCAATATTTCCTCTAGTTTATGGATAGTTCACTCAGACTGACCATCATATTGAGGATAATAAGAACGACTAAAACATAACAGTATATCCATATCATCAAAAAGATTTCTTCCAAACATTGATGTAAACCAGATATCTGGAAAAGATATAATTGATCGAGGTATTGTCACAACCTGTCCCCTGGGGCCATTTCCATGACTACCCCAAGCCCTCATTTCATATGCGAGGGGATAGAAACTAGCACCAAAAAGACTTATCCCTATTTTGTGAAGGCATTGTCTTTGAACATGTACAAACTCACAATCCAAGAACACAACAAAAAGCAATGATGAAGTAAACTATTGTAGTAAAAAGGGTTATGAAAGTAAAGGGGCCGGAATACGATCCCAACAGAAAAGTAAAAGTACACCAGAAAAGAGAAAATAGCTCATTGATCATCCAACGAGGATCCAACCTGAAGGGTAGGTGAAAATCATCTCCACATCACTCCATTCCAGCACGTCTCCTCCACGTACCACATGGTCTAGGATCCCTTAATCCTATGCCCAGCTGCTCGTCGTCTTCATAAGAAACAACAAGGTGCAGTAGAAGCCCATGTAGGGGTGAGTATAAAATTTCTCAGTATGGACCCCAAGACTGCAGAAGGTCTCACCTAATTACACAAAGGCAAACCAAAAAGCATGATCTCAATCACAAAGAACAACGCAATAGACACTGTTCAAACAGAGTCTCAGATCAAACCCAATATTTTTGAAGTATATAAGTACAAATAATCAATCGTGAAGCAAGATCATCTTGTTCTTTCAAGAGGCACTACTACTGACCATATAGAGTCTGACAGACAAAGGATCGATTGGTACTAACCCTCGCAATGACCCATACAGGATCCAACTCACTTGAAGTGGATTAGTACTAACCCCCACAATGACTTACACATGATCGATATGAACTAACCCAGATAAGATCTATGAGCACTGACCAACACAAGATCCAACCCACACAAGATCAGTATGTCACTGATCTACAATGGGGGACTCTAAGGCTGGTCCTTGTTCGGTCGCAAGTTTCCGATCCACACAGGGTCTCTAGGTGCTGATCCACACAGGATGGCTTAGTCCTCATCCACATAGGATGGCTCAGTGCTGATCCACACAGGATTGCTAAGTGATGACCCATAAATGATCACTCGGTATTAATCTCTGTATGATTTGTCTCCAACCTTCTCCTCACTACCAGCCACTGGATTCCTACTCATAGGATACTTGATCCTAGGAGAACTACTTCTCAAGAAATCAGTTTTATTTCAACTGGGATGAAGTCCCCAAAATGTATACCCAAGGAACCTCCCCATCATAGAGGTCCTAATGTGATAGGTGATGACTTGTTCGGTTTCCTGGTCTATGAGATATGGGAACTTTGGTAAAAAAGGAATGGTTGGATTTAAGTATGATCTAACCCATGTTGCATGTCAAACTCCATGAAACTCAATTAGAGTATCTTCAAAGGACTGCCTTCTCATAGGGGTCCTTATTCCATAGATGACACTTTGTTCGGACGCCCGGTTTGTTTGTTTCATCCCTTTCTGTGAAACGAGGGTGATCGCACCTCATTCTGGCCTGGCTTAGTTGTCCTGCCAGAATATTTGAAATGGACTGCTACCAAAAATTTATTCCAACACCACTAAAATCATGTTTAACTGACTCCTAGTTTGTTAGTTATGGGTGTTTCTTTACTCGGGGACAGGTTTAGTACGTGCCAGATCTGGCTCGGTCAGACCGGCCATAAACAACTGGTACTTGGGTCTACTTGACCCCTCCTCAGTCTGGACCGTTAAGGGTCAGCCTGGTTCACTGGGTCTTGCCCGTCGGGGTCAGCCCAGTTCAGTTCATGGGCCTGAGCCGCTATTGGCCCGGCTTGGCCCACTGGCGGGTTCGACCCGCAGGGCGGGTCCGATCCACTGGGCAGGTCTAGCATGCTTGTCCAGCCAGCATCCTGCTTGTTCCGCCCAAATGTTGACCACTGAGTCCCTCTTGTGGCATGGTTTTAGAGACATTTCGGCCATCCGGTGGGGCACAACCCTACCTCGATTCAATGGTCAGCAGTTTGGCCGGCCGGGTTTCGCCATCGCGGAGTAGTGCAGGCCACACCGCACACTACTACAATGGCCACTTCAACCAGCATCGCCTACATGCAACACCCTTATGCCACGCGGCCAGCTTGGGCTGGCCTCCCTTTGTCGTCGCAGTGCACCGTCGTGCGCCAGTCCCCACTGCCACGGCCGATTGTCGTGGGTCTCCTCCTTCCACCCCCGACATGGCGCACTAGTGGTTACTTCCTTGGGTCATCAGATGAGCTCTGTGGTCCATTTTTTGACATCTTCTATGCCTATGACTCTACTGAGATACCACTATCATAGCATGACCTACTATTTCATGTTACCTTCGAGTTGGAAATTGTTCCTCGATGTTCACATGAAGAACGATGTGGCAGAGGGTCTGGTCTTTGTTCGTTTATCCTGCGCCCTCCACGTTACATAATAACATGCGGGAGTGAAATTTAATTCCTCAAATACTACTTTAAAGTAAACCCCCAACCTGGAAGATATGTTCACTTGTGACGATTGATGGAACCCCCTTCATCATTGTCGTCAGATCATGATTCAAAGGCAATCATCACTGCTCGTTGAAACAGGTCTTCTCCACCAAGTGGCTAGCTTCATGGTACTTTTTCAGAGCTTCATCTCTCGGTGAAGTCATTCCAACACTCCACCCCAAGCTCCATATAAATAGAAGAGGGGGAGGGTGAGTAACCCACGTGGAATTAATGGGATTTATTCAATTAAGGAACCTTCATAATTCTAACGGTGTGGTTACAATAATAAATGGGAGTCAATCCATTTAATGGATTGAGGGTTAATTGGTCCTGCCAACACTACTCATCCATTGGAGAAATGAATGATAAAAAAAATTGTTATTTTATTATTCTTTAAAAATTTCCAAAAACTAACTTCGTCTCCAAAAAAACTACAGCCAAAGTGAATCCTCCCTTAAGTGAATCTTGGTGCTGCGAATTCAATAGTGCCCTTAGATTTTCGATTCAGGAAACAAGTCAAAAGATTGAAAATGCCACCCAAATTTACTGAACGTACCCAAAAAAAAGTTCAAAACATTATTTATAGTCACCCTCGACTCACACTAGTCATGGTTAGGCTCTGCCTAGGGGAAACACATCCCAACGAACTCAATTGTACTATCAGATTTTCAATCCGAGTTATTTTTTAGATGTTATGGATTTTAACTATAAAATAATTGTTACTTAATTATTTTATTTACGACCAAAAACTAACTTCCATTTTTGGCTAACGCCGGCTAGTGTTAGCATCTCCCTAAAAAAAGCATACCCTCATGAGCTCAACAGTGGTAACCGATTTTTAATCCGAGTCACCGTTCATGAGTTAAAAGCATCTTAAAAATAAAATAACTTTATCTAGTTATATTTATTACGGTTACGCCATTTTCAGGTTTTCTCACCAAAGGCCTACGTCGAATAAACTTAAGTCGAGCCTATGGTAAACTCACTATCCTGAACGCAACGGTGCCCTTGGATTTCTGATCCAGGAACCTTTTTAATAGTTATTCCACTTTTTATGGAAAATCTCTCAGACACTCTATTTTAAACATATCATTTTTCGACGGATCATTCTGAGCACTCTAGGGAACATAATCACATTCTGTCAAATTTTTATATCTCAAAATAATTCCATATAATTAAAAAAGTATTTGGAAATTCTAGGACATTATATTCCCCCATCCTTAGGGCTTTATATCCAGAAAAGCCGAAACAAAGACGAATAAAAAATGGAGGTACTGAGCACAAATCTGAGCCTCTCAATCCCATGTTCTCCCCTATAAGTTCCCATACTTCCACCTAACTCACACTAGAGGGATCGACCATTCACAAAGGACTCGCTCCTGTCGATCCTATATCTCCACCAAAAACTCCATAAATGTCACCCCATCATCAAATTCCATCTCACCCAAGTCAACATTGTATGATAGATCATTCATGTATCTTCTCAACTATGACACATGGAAAACATTAGGCACCCGGAGCATCTGTTGGGGAAGAGATACACGGTATTCCACCGTTCCCACTCTGTTGAGAATCTAGAAAGCTCTGATGATCATCAAAGATAGCTTTCTGCCCCAGCCAAACCTCCTCAATCCTTGTCGGGTTGAGACTCGTAGGAAGACATGGTATCCATCCTCGGACTCCAAGGGGTTTTATCCCCTGTCAGCATAAGACTTCTGTCAGCTCTGTACTGTCTTCACTTGCTGACAAGTGAGGCATCGAAAAACAAAATATGCCACTGCTTTCTCCATCCCTAGCCACCAGTAATGACGTCAGAGGTCTTGGTCCATCTTTGCCACTCCTGGATGTACCATTAAAGGGGGTGTATAGAACTCCCTCAACACCTCTTCCTGAAGATTCACTGGTGTCACTGCCCTTCCTCGGGGCCCGTGCCGTGACGACCCCAAGCCCACCTTCCAAAGGCCAGTGGCTGGCCACTAGCACCAAGGCGTAAATCCCGGTAAAAAGGGAAGGCATTGCCCATGTAAAGTATACAAACACCACATAGCAAGCAAGCAGAAGAAACACTAAGTAGAAACTGGGTACAATAGTAAGTGCGTAAATGTAAGTGTGCCAGAATACAAACCCAAACTAAAAGTAATGTTCAACTCAAAAAGGAAAACATCAACTGAAATGTAAAGCTGCAATGTCGATCCATCCACTGGAATTCCCACCTAAAGGATGAGTATAGATAGCCTCCACAACTCCTCGGGTCCAACCGTCCACTCCGAGTACTTCCCACCCAGTGGTCCACCTCTAGGTACCATCCTACTCCGCAAGCCTCAACCACGATCAGCGCTGTCCATCGTCTGAAACGAACACAACGTAGTGTGGGCATAGCCCGTGCAGGGGTGAGTATAAGCTACTCAGTAGGGACCCTGAGACCCCCGAAGGTCTCCCAGAATCCATAAAAGATAATCCACAAAGGAAAGATACAATCATGAAGAAACATCCAACACTGCTTAGGTATATGCCCATACATATATCTAAGTCATCAATTCTTGTTCGGCTCCAACATCCGAGCCCAAGTACAACCCAGTCCACACAGGAAAGCAAAACGTAAATCCACACAGGAAAGAAAAACGTAAACCCACATAGGATAGCATAACACATTCCACATAGGAAGCAACACATGATTCAGCTCACACAGGTACACATCATTTTTAAAGTAAAAGAGATGGTCATATGTAGTCACGGATTCATCTTACTGGGACCCATGTAGGATAGAAGCACTGTACTCATCGCTGTCGAACCTACAGAGGATTACGATACAATTGTCTTCATCGTCGAACCCACATAGGATTCCAGTACGATAGTCTTCATCGTCGAACCCACATAGGATTCCAGTACGATAGTCTTCATCATCGAACCCACATAGGATTCCAGTACGATAGTCTTCATCGTCGAACCCACATAGGATTCCAGTACGATAGTCTTCATCGTTGAACCCACATAGGATTCCAGTATGATAGTCTTCATCATCGAACCCACATAGGATTCTAGTACGATTGTCTTCATTGTCGAACCCACATTGGATTCCAGTACGATAGTTTTCATCGTCGAACCCACATAGGATTCCAGTACGATAGTCTTCATCGTCAGTCGCAGTCTGCTCTAGGGTTCCCGCACACAGCAAGCTCGTTAGGGAGGGTCTGCTCCATGAGCCGAGAGGCTGATAACTCAACTGACACATAGTCCAGAGTTGATGTATCCAAAAGTTCCGTATCGTCAACAGGAACTCAACGTCGGAGACGGCGCGGCAATCGGACGCCCGGTCTGAGAGTTATTGGCCTTTTCGTCCCAAGGGCCCGGTTGGGTTTTAAGGGAAAACCAACCCGACCTTACTCCACCTGTGTCCAAACCTCATGCTGAGTAAGCCAAAAGATCTTTCTCACATAGAGGAATCCAACAAAATCGACGGCACGTCAATCAGACGTCCGGGGCTCAAGATATAAGCGTTTCCGCTCCGAGGGCCCGGTTGGTTTCGTGTACGAACCAACCCAGATGAACCGAAAGTATTCCGAAACCTTGAATTTAATATACCAAAACGACCATCTCGATCTAAGGATCGCATCACTGCTGACGGTGTGTCGATCGGAGGACCGTAGCCCACGATATGGGAAAAAGACCGAAAAGGGGCAAAAAATGGGGGGTCTGGGCCTGGACCGACCCGGCCCAACCCCCCCTGGGTCGGCCCAAACCGGGTCGACCCGACCCGGCCGGCGCGGCCCGGCCCGGCCTGGGCGTGACCCGGCCCGGCCGCCAGGGGTCGGCTCAGCCGGTTACGGCCGAGCGGCGCGGGGGTGCGCTTCCCCAGCGTGGAGGAGAGTTGTGGCCCCGCGTGGGGGGCCGCTCTGTGTCACCGGACGCGGTGTAAGGCCGCGTCCCTTCCCTGCAGTCCCGGGCTTCTGCGGGACCAGCCCTCGCCGACGCGGCTTCATTTGAGACGCGTCTTCTCGGCGGCGCGCCGGGCGCCGCCGCTTCCTGGCGGCCGGCCGCTTCCGGCCACCGACGCCGCAGTGCGAGCGTGGCGCACCGGCAGAAAATTATGCGGACCACTGGACGCGCTCCGGTGGTCCGTTTTTCCTGCGGTTTGCGCCTATGGCTCTCCTAGGATCCGAACATTGCTGCGAAGTCCTCCAATGGCCATTCCAATCCCATTTCGTAAACGCCGTTAATCCACACATCAATGAAAAACTGTGGAGGGTTGTCAGGCCGTGTTTATTTGGCCCGCACCCTCTGCGTTAGGTGATATCAATTGGGAGATAATAATCAACACATGAAAACATAACGAGGAACAATTTTAATAAATTAAAATTTAACTTTGATCCGAGTTCATTGTTTTAGAAGGAAAAAACCATGGGAATAAGTGTTATTATCAAATAAAACCCACTACCTCATAGTTGTCATCGGACGAGTGTTCTTCGCGGAATTAACCGTCGCAGAAGAAGAGGATCGTCGCATCGTGGAAGGGCGTCGCGTCGTCGCGGTATACGGCATCGCGTCGTCGCGGTATATGGCGTCACGTCGATGATCGGAGATTGTTGCAGGGAAGAACGTCGCGGAAGAAGCGTCGCGGAAGGAGAATCATCGGCGTCGCCGAACACGGTGTCACGTCATCGATCTCCGAGGGTTCGTCGTTCTTCGAGTTCTTCTCATTCTTGACGTTCTTCGTGTTCTTCGCGTTCTTCGCGTTCTTCACGTTCTTCGCGTTCTTCGCGAAGGAGGATGAAGATAATGTTTCTCCAAATCCTCTCAACAAACCACATCAATGAAGTAAGTGTATTGGTCATATTTTATTATTATTCCAACATTTTGAAAACATGTTAACAAACAAACCATTAATTCGGTGAATTAATGGTAACGTCTTAACTATCCAATTAATAGGGGCGTTAGGAGTTTTAGAAAACGCACCAGTTGACTTTCATTAAAGAGGTTTTTTCGCGGGTGCGTAACTTAGAGGAAACGAAACGGAGGGGCTCGTGCGGGCCCCACCTCAAAAATATCCTACCAAGAGGGTAGTATATTTTGGGTTTCACCCTATCCGCTTCAACATAGCTTAAGTGGCTTTAAGTGGCTTTGAGTGAAATAAAATAAAGTTGTCGCACCACTTTATTTTATTTTTTTCACTTAACCCCAAAAATTAAAAACCATACCCGAGAAAACGCAACTCTAGAAGAGGTATTTCTGAGAAAGTATCGGTGCTGCGATTCCATCGGTGCCCTCGGAATTCGATTCCAAGCACCGGTTCAAATGTTAGAAAAACCCGATCGTTCGTTCACTGAACGTACCCGAGCCAAACTTCAAAAAATGATTCCGGGCACATCGGGCCTCAGAATCACATGCCGTCAGAAACTGCGTTCTTGTAAAATTCCAAAGAAAATTAAGGAAAAAAATTTCCTTGAAATTTACAGGTCTTTACATCACTCCCACCTCAGGGCTTTACGTCCCCGTAAAGATACATCATAAACTAGGGAAACAAATGCGGGTTCTGAGCACGCATCTGAGCCTCCTGCTCCCAAGTGCTCTCCTAGAGGTTCTCATGCTGCCATCTAATACGCACTAGAGGAATCGACCTTCCACGTAGGACCCGCTCCTATCGATCCATGATCTCCACTGGGACCTCCGCAAAAGTCACTTCATCATCAACGTCTACCTCCCCATGGTAAAATATATGTGTCGAGTCGTGCATGTATCTCCTCAGCTGAGATACGTGGAAGACATCATGCACCTGGTGCAACTGAGGTGGATGTGTCAAGCGGTAAACCACCTCGCCTACCCCGCTGAGGACCTAGAAGGGTCCAAAAAAGTTCGGAGGCAACTTGCCGCCTCGGCCAAAATTCCTTAACTCGCGTAGAGTTGAGGCCCACAAGAAGATGTGGTTTCCATCCTCGAACTCTAGTTGCCTCCGCCTCCTGACAGAAAAAGACTTCTGCCGGCTCTGAGCTGTCCTCTTCCACTCCTCGATGACTTGGACCTTTCTGGTCCTACAAGAGATGCTCTGTTTTCTTCTTTGTCGATAAGAGAAATCCGGTCTCATCCCCTGGATGAACCACGTTCTTCACCTAATACAGTCAATCCAGACATGGATGATACTATTCCATACCAAGTATGACGTCGTAAGGCCTCGACGCTACTACCAAGAGATCCAACTGTTACTCTTGCTTCCAAGGGTTGAGTCACACTTCCGGCATCAGTGTGTGGTCACTGGGTCTCCTCCAGTAGGTATCTCAAAGTGAGGGTCAAGTCAACGGTATTTAAACCGGGACCTCTTAGTAACAACTAAAAGAGAGTACAGGAAGGTAAACGCCACAAGAAGAGTGTCTTTTTATTACTGAAGCTCAAAGTACAAAGACACAAAGAAACATCAAACAAACATCAACAGAGCTAGAAGAAACATGAAAAAAATTCTCCAGGTCTAGAGCTAGTCCCACTCCTATCCATCTTCTCCCGGAGCTCCATGATCGTAGGCCTCAGCTGCCTGAAGTTGATCTCTTCCCTGTCCACCTGTTCCCTTCGGTCGGGGTGGTCTCCCAGGTGGTGGTGGTGGTAAGGCCTCAAAGCATCGTCCACCACCCGATGTTCGGCCAGCTCCTCTGCCTCGCCCACCTGCTCTCTGCGGACTGTCATGGTCGATCCTCTTCCTGGGAGGTCCCTCTACTACCTGTTGTTCATCAACATGACGAGTCGGGCAGTCTCGAGCCATGTGACCTTGCCCGCCGCATGCGTAGCATTCCCTGCTCCTCGAGTAGCTGGCTCTCCTTCGTGTGCCCCGCACAACCGAATCATCACCCTGAGATTTCCCATCTGAAGGTCTGGCCTACTTGGACCTTTGCGTCACCTGTCGACTGCCAGCTGAAGAAGACTCCTCTATGGTTCGTCCTGCCAAGGGTCCTGCCGCTGGTGCCTGATCAGCGAGGAAACTCTCCACTAAAAGGACTCTCTCCAACACCTCTTCCTGCGTAGGAATGTTGAGGGAGATCATCGAGGCCTAGATCTCATTCCTCAGTCCCTGCTCGATGGTCCGGGCCCGGAAGAACGGATCCCATACCATATCGGTGGAGTAGCGCGAGAGATCAGTTAATCGTGCCGAGTACTGGGAAACTGAAATGCTGCCCAGCCACAGCTGTAGTAGCTCCTGGATGCCCACCGCACGAAGGGTGGCTAGGACGAACTCCGAGATTAAGATTCTCTCGAAGTCCGTCCATAGGAGAGATGCCTCATCGTGCACCTGGAGCATCAAGCTCCACCATCTGCCTACTGCCGCGTGCAGGAGGCTCGCTGCGAGGATCACCATGAGGTCTGCTGGTGTCCTCACTAACCTGAAAACCCATACAACTGCCTCCAGCCAGTCCTCGGCGGCCTGAGGGTCTGTCTCCCCATGAAACCAGGGCGGTCGCTGGTGCTGAAACTCGTGTAGTGCACTAAGGCGACGTGCATCGTCAGCGTCTGGGGCTCGTAACATCGGTGGCTCGGCGGGTATAGGTATTGTCGGTGACTCATCTATCAAAGGGCCTTGTACCAAGTCCTCGTCACTCGGTGGGCTCTCTCTACGCACAACGCTCGGAACCCTAGCTGGCTATCGTCGTGGGGCCATCCTGAAAAGAGACAGTTGCGCCACGGTTAGAACAGTATACCTGGTGAGCTGACACAAAGTAATCACAAAGAAAACTTGAAACACACATGCAATCAATGTTTTCGTGCATTATGTCGGAAATCAGAAGTCAGGGTCCTGGTGTACGGATACGTCGGCCGTCGCACCAACACTTGACTCCCTGGACTGATGACCACACTCAATACTCTTAACACTATTTCTTTACATAGAAAAAGATCAGAGTCCCAAGTTCTACGGTAGAACCAAACTCCTTTTATACCAATTTGTCACGACCCATCCTCGGGGCCCGTGTCGTGACTACCCCAAGCCCACCTTCCATAGGCCAGGGGCTGGCGACTAGCACCAAGGCGTAAATTCCTGTAAAAAGGGAAGGAATTGCCTTTGTAAAGTAAACAAACACCACAGAGCAAGCAAGCAGAAGAAACACTAAGTAGAAATTGAGTACAACAGTAAGTGCGGAAAGGTATGTGGGCCAGAATACAAACCCAAAATGAAAGTAAAGTACAACTCGAAAGGGAAAACAACAATTGAAAAGTAAAGCCGCAACGTCGAGCCGTCCACTAGAAGTCCCACATAAAGGATGAGTATAGATAGCCTCCACAACTCCTTGGGTCGAACCGTCCACTCCGAGTACATCCCGCCCAGTGCTCCACCTTCAGGTACCATCCTGCTCCTCAAGCCTCAACCACGATCAGCGTTGTCCGTCATCTGCAACCAACACAATGTAGTGCGGGCATAGCCTGTGCAGGGGTGATTATAAGCTACTCAGTAGGGACCCCGAGACCCCCTAAGGTCTTCTAGAATCCAAAAAGGATAATCCCCAATGGAAAGATACAATCATGAAGAAACATCTGACACTGCTTAGGTATATGCCCATGCATACACCTAAGTCACCAATTCTCGTTTGGCTCTAACATCCGAGCCCAAGTACAACCCAGTCCACACAGGAAAGAAAAACGTAAATCCACACAGGAATGAAAAACATAAACCCACACAGGATAGCATAACACATTCCACATAGGAAGCAACACAGGATTCAGCTAACATAGGTACACATCATTTGTAAAGTAAGAGAGATGATCAGATGTAGTCACTGATTCATCTTACTGGGACCCATGTAGGATTCAAGCACTGTAGTCATTGTCGTCAAACCTACAGAGGATTCCGGTACAATTGTCTTCATCGTCGAACCCACATAGGATTCCAGTACGATAGTCTTCATCGTCGAACCAACATAGGATTCTAGTATGATAGTCTTCATCATCGAACCCACATAGGATTCCAGTACGATAGTATTCATCGTCAAGCCCACATAGGATTCCAGTACGATAATCTTCATCATCGAACCCACATAGGATTCTAGTACGATAGTCTTCATCATCGAACCCACATAGGATTCCAGTACGATAGTCTTCATCGTCGAACCCACATAGGATTCCATTACGATAGTCTTTATCGTCGAACACACATAGGATTCCAGTATGATAGTCTTCATCGTAGAACCCACATAGGATTCCAGTACGATAGTCTTCATCATCGAACCCACAAAGGATTCCAGTACGATAGTCTTCATCATCGAACCCACATAGGATTCTAGTACGATTGTCTTCGTCCTCGAACCCACATAGGATTCCAGTACGATAGTCTTCATTGTCAAACCCACCTAGGATTCCAGTATGATATTCTTCATCGTCAGTCGTAGTCAGCTCTAGGGTTCCGGCACATAGCAAGCTCGTTCGGGAGGGTCCTCTCCATGAGCCGAGAGGCTGATAAATCAACTGACACATATTCTATAGTTGATGTATCCAAAATTTCCGTACCGTCAACAGGAACTCAACGTCGCAGACGGTGCATCAATCGGACGCCCGGTCTGAGAGTTATTGGCTTTTTCATCACAGGGGCCCTGTTGGTTTTTAAGGCAAAACTAACCCGACCGTACTCCACCTGTGTCCAAACCTCGGGTGGAGTAAGCCAAAAGATCCGTCTCACTTAGAGGAATCCAACAAAATCGACAGCACATCAATCGGACGTACGGAGCTCAAGATATAAGCGTTTCGGCTCCGAGGGCCCGGTTGGTTTCGTGTACGAACCAACCAGGCTGAACCCAAAGTATTCCGAAACCTTGAATTTAATATACCGAAACGAACGTATTGATCTAAGGATCACATCGCCGCTTACAGCGCAACGATTGGAGGTCCATAGCTCATGATATGGGCAAAGGACCGAAAAGGGGCCGAAAACAGGGGGTCTGGGCCCGGACCGACCCGGCAGGCGTGGCCCGGCCTGGGCGCGACCCGGCCCGGCCGCCAGGGGTCGGCTCGGCCGGTTACGGCCGAGTGGCGCGGGGGTGCGCTGCCCCCGCGTGGAGGAGATCCGCGACCCCACGTGGGGGGCTGCACTGTGTCACTGGACGCGGCGCAAGGCCGCGTCCCTTCCCCGCGGTCCCGCGCGGCCATGAGACTGGCCCTCGCCACCGCGGCTTCAGTCGCGATGGGTCTTCCTGGCGGCGCACTGGGCGTCACCGCTTCCTGGCGGACGGCCGCCGCCTCCGACCACCGGCGCCGCCGTGCCGGCGTGGCGCGCCGGCGGAAACTTCCTCGGACCACCGGATGCGCTCCGGTGGTCCGTTTTGCATGCGGTTTGCGCCTATGGTTCTCCCCGGATCTGAACATTACTGCGAAGGCCTCCAATTGCCATTATGATCCAATTTCGTAAATGTCGTTAAGCCACGCATCAACAGAAAACTGCGGAGGGTTGTCGAGCTGTGTTTATTTGGCCCGAACCCTCCGCGTTAGGTGATATCAATTGGGAGATAATAATCAACACATGAAAACATAACGAGGAACAATTTTAATAAATTAAAATTGAACTTTGATTATGGTTCTTTGTTTTATAAGGAAACAACCATGGGAATAATTGTTATTCTCAAATAAAACCCCTACCTCATAGTTTTCGTCGGATGAGAGTTCTTTGCAGAATTGAACATCGCGGAAGAAGAGGATCGTCGCGTCGCGGAAGGGCGTCACGTCGTCACGGTATATGACGTCGCGTCGACGATCTCCAAGGGTTAAAGAAAACACACAGATTTAATTTCACGAATTAAATCCATGTTATGGATAAAATCCACAAAGTAAATTTAAAAGATCCGTAATCTCTTAACTCAAGTAGTTGATGATCGGAGATTGTTGCGGGGATGAACGTCGCGGAAGAAGCATCGCGGAAGGAGAATCATCGGCGTCGACGAACACGGCGTCACATTGTTGATCTCCGAGGGTTCGGAGTTCTTCGTGTTCTTCGCTTTCATCGCGTTCTTCGCGTTCTTCGCGAAGGAGGATGAGGATATTGTTTCTCCAAATCCCCTCAACAAACCCCACCCAAGAAGAAAGTGTGATGGTCTTATTTTATTATTATTCCAACAGTTTGAAAACATGTTAAGAAAAGAACCATTAATTCGGTGAATTAATGGTAACATCTTAACTGTCCAATTAATAGGGGCGTTAAGAGTTTTAGAAAACGCACCAGTTGACTTTCATTAAAGAGAAGTTTTCGCGGGTGAGTTACTTAGAGGAAAAGAAACGATGGGGCTCGTGCGGGCCCCACCTCACAAATATCCTACCAAGAGTGTAGGATATTTTGGGTTTCACCCTATCCAATTAAACTTAGCTTAAGTGGCTTTATGTGGATTTGAGTGAAATAAAATAAAGTTGTCGCACCACTTTATTTTATTTTCTTCACTTAACCCCAAAAATTAAAAACCACACCAAAGAAAACGCAACTTCAGAAGAGGAGTTTCTAAGAAAGTACCAGCGCGGTGATTCCATCGGTTCCCTAGGAATTCGATTATGAGCACCTATTCAAAATTTAGAAAAACGCGCTCGTTCGTTCACTGAACGTACCCGAGCCAAACTTCGGAAAATGATTCCGGGCACACCGGGCCTCAGAATCACGTGCCGTCAGAAACTGCGTTCTTGTAAAATTACAAAGAACATTAAGGAAAAAAATTTCCTTGAAATTTATGGGCCTTTACAACTAGTACCATGGTGCATCCTCTGAAGAGAATGGTGTTATCCCCTCCTTCATAAAATCCTTTGATTGAACGTCCAGAGGATAACTAAGCACGCCATGCCTCGCCGTCAACTTCCCTAAGCTATGCCTCCAGAACTCGCTGAAGAATTGGAAGAGTGACTATCATAGACTGGAGGTAAGATACTCCATATTTATATATGAAGGATATCCTTAGTGCGACTAGATACTCATATTCCTCACTCAGCAGCTATACACTAGTGCTCCTGCTGAGTGCGTCTGCTACTACGTTCCAATTCTCTAGAGTATAGTATATCTCAATGACATAGTCCTGGAGGAACTCTAACCATCGTCGTTGTCTCAGGTTCATTTCATTATGTGATAAGATATACCTGAGACTTTTATGATCAGAGTAATAGAAAACCATTCACCCATCAAGAAGTGCCACCACATCTTCAGCATAAAGACCACTACTGCGAACTCCAGGTCATGGGTAACGTAGTTCTACTCGTGTTGTCTCAACTGCCATGAGACGTAGGGAATCAATTACTACTCCTGCATTAGGAAACTACTTAGTCTAGTTTTTGATGTGTCATAGTATACTACATACCCAATTCTTCTTTTAGTGGCCTTAAGATGGGGCACTCATCAATCTCTGTCTCGACTTCTGAAATCTCTGTTCACACTTCTCCATCAACAGGAAGGGATCCCCTTTTTTCGTCAAAGATGACAAGGGTTCCATTACCCTAAAGGTGTCTGGTAAAAATCACTAGTAGTAGCCAAACCAACAAGTAGTCCCTATCCCTTAGGGGAGGTAATCCTGGAAACATCTTTTGAAAAGATGTCCCCACACTCTGCCACAATTGTTGGAAACTTAAAACTCAAAACTCCTACTACCACGAGGGTAAGGCTGGCTGACTCAAGAGTGATCGACTACACCCTCCTATGCATGAGTTTATCCTATGATTCCTAGGCTTTATTTTACACTGACCATGGAAATCCCCATCCAATTATCTAGATAGAATACATCCTTTTTCCAAAAAAAAAGTCAATCTAAGTATGAACAGTGGTTGTCCATCCCATATAAAAACTAATTTCATAAGGCCTCGAGGATGGAACCATGAAGTTCCAACTAAAACTCTTGCATCAAAGGTCACATCACACCATCGACATAAGTGTGATTATCAAGTCTCCTCCCAAATGTTCCTTCAGACGTAAGGGTCAAGTAATCCGTTTAATTGGAAACTCTAGGTCTTAAAAAAGATTCATGGCTAAAAGGAATAAATTTTCATTATGGCTATTAGTACAATAGCAAGTAGTAGACACAGACAGTACCTCGAATCATTCATGGAGCCCTTGGGTCGCACTCCTTGACCGCTTGTAGCTACTCTTCTCCCTAGTCCTCCAGCTCCCTAAACCTGGTGGGGGCTACATTAGTAGGTGAGGTTGTAACTTGTCAAAATGTATACCACCTCACGCTGATCTCCGAGCTCCACTTCCACATCTGTTTCCCTACAGATTCATTTTCCTTATCAAATCATCTTCTTGAAAAATTTTACACGCCCAGGTCTCTGAGACTAGAATCAGTTTCATGCTTTCCCACTACTAACATTCACTGGCTGTATCCACTCATCCAAATAGCATTCATATACAACTGTTCTCTCTATCACCCTAACATAAGTAGGAATGCATATAAGAATAGTGCTTGCTTGGATTTCCATAAACCCACCTCACTAAGATGTCTGATCCTTGAAGAATTGACCGTACGATATTCATTGAGTACATGGGATGGTCGGTACGCCTCAATGAATACCCAGATATGGACATGTCATCCTTCCAATGTTGTTGATGCTCTAGATAACACTCACCCCTTTCATTTATATGATAAGATACCCCATACTAATAAGAAGTTTTCATGATTTTCCATATAAAATTCACCTCTTCTCAAGATAAGGATTATCTAAACACTGTTATCATCCTGCTGAGCCATATAGAGGGATCACTACCAGGACCTCCATCTGATCGAATGGTTCCATGGCTAGATGGAAACTCAGCCACCACCTCAAGACAGTACATAGAGGCTTGTATATCGAGCTCGCCTCGGAACCTGAGGGGTATTTGATGATGAAAAACGTGTAAGGCACTAAGCCTACATGTGTCCTATACTAATACCACCCATTGTAACTACTGAACAATGGGTAGTGATATAGCTAGTACTCAACCCAAAGGTACCATCTCAGGAAACAGTCTATTCACTAAAGCTTCTTCACCCTGTAGACCATCCAAAAGATCAAGAACTAGAAATGACTAGTATCTTGGATCACCATATTCTCTACTGGTGTCTCAATTGGGTGGAAAACACTATCCACAGCCTCCAGCTTGTCCTCAGCTTCCTAAGAATCTGTCTCACCTCAAATCCTTAGAGGCCTCTACCACAGGAACATGGGGAACACGTTCAATTTGTGTGCACCATCCACAAGTGCAGCTAATGGTAACTGCTACCAAATGGGTGCTGGTTCAACTGGTACACCACCGAAGGTGCCAACATAGTATGAGGTCCATAGACTAGAGCCTTGTCGCTCGGTGGGCCATCATCTGGTACTCTCTCGAGAATCTTGGATGGATATCTCCGTACTGGAATCTTGAAATAGAATCAAGATGAACCACGGTCAAAAGGTTATACCTGGTGAGATGAAACAAAATAGAAAAGTAAAACATTTCCAAAACACATGCAATCAGTGTTTTCCTACACCAAGTCGGAAATTAGAATTATGGTTTTGTGTGTACAAATACGTCAGTCGTTGCACCAACCATGGACTCCCCGAACTGAAAACCACACTCAAAACATTTAACACTATTGCTCTATTAGAAAAAGTAGAGTTATAGCTCTTTGGTAGAACTAACCCCTTTGAAACCACTTTGTCACGACCCGTCCCCTGGGGCCCATTCCCTGACTACCCCAAGCCCACCTTCTATAGGCCAGGGGTTGGTGACTAGCACCAAAAAGGCATATCCCTATATCGGGAAGGCATTGACATTAAAAATGTACAGACACACAATCCAAGAACACAACAAGAAGAAACCATGATGTAAACAGCTATAGTAAAATTTATACTAAATGTAAAGGAGGCGGAATACAAGCCCAATTGAAAGGTACAAGTAGAAGTGAAAAGAGAAAACAGCTCTCGGATCGTCCACTAAGGATCCTACCTGAAGGGTGGGTATAGATTGTCCCTGAATCACTCCACATCAGCCCATATCCTTCACGTACTACCTAGTCCAGGATCCCTAAAGCCTCAGCGCAGCTGCTCATTGTCTGGACAAGACATAACAAGGTGTGGGTGAACCCTATACAAGGGTGAGAAAAACAATACTGAGTAGGGACCCCAAGACCCCCAAAGGTCTCATAAAATTACAAAAAGTGAAACCCCAAAGAATAAGATAAATAATAATTCAAAAATCAATAGACATTGCACAAAAAGAGTCTCAGATCATACCGGTATTAGTGAATTATTGAAGTACATATGATCAGTCGTGGAGCTAGATCATCCAGTTCTGTCAAGAGGCAATGCTGCTGACCATACGAAGTCAGACCCACAAATTATTGGTAGGTACTAACCCCCTAAATGACCCACATAGGATACGAAACACGTGAATTAAATTGGTACTAACCCCCACAATGACCCACACAGGATTAGTATGTCACCGATCCATGATAGGATGCTCTAAGGTTGGCCCTCATTGGGTCATGAGGTGCTGATCCAGATAGGGCATCTAAGTGGTTATCCACACAAGATCGCTCGGTGCTGATCCACCCAATATATCTATGTCCTCACCAACATAGGATCGCTCAGCACTAACTTCCGTATGATCTGTCTCTAACCTCTGCCTCACTACCTTCCATTGGAATACCGCTCATAGCACCTTTGATTATGGGAGAACCGCTCCTCAAGTCAACGGTCTTATTTCGACCATCATGAAGTCCAACAAAAATTACACCCAAAGGACTACCCCGTCATAGAGATCTCAACATGACATATAACACATCGTTCGAATGGCCGGTCTCTGAGATATGGGTACTTTTGTAAAAAGTGCCTGGTTGGATTTAGGTCTGATCCATCCCAGGTCACATGCCAAAGTCCGTCAAACTCACTCAAAATATTTTCAATGGACCGCCTTATCACAAGTGTCCTAATTCCATATATGACACATTATTTGGATGCATGGTCTATTAGTTACATCCCTTTCTATGAAATGGGGGTGATCGCACCTTGGTCTAGCCCGACTCAGTCGTGTATGCCGAAATATTCCAAAAGGGACCACTTCCCAAAAGGGATCCCAATGCCACTAATGACGTGTCTAATTGACACCTAGTTTGTTAGTTATGGGTGTCACTTTATTTGGGGAATGGTTGGGTCAGGGCCTGATCCGACTCGGTCGGACCGGTCCGACGCAACAGTTCCCAGGGTCTGCCTGACCCCACCCGGGTCCGACCCGTTAACGGTCAGCCTAGTTCATGGGGTTCGGCCCGATTCGGTTGGTGGGATTAGGCTGCAGTTGGCCCAGCCTACCGGACCATTGGCTCGGTCTGGAAAACCAGCGGTTCTGGCCCGTTGGATGAGTCCGGTCTGCTGGGCGGATCTGGACAGCTTGGTCGGCCAGCATCCGGCTCGGTCCGCCCGATGGCGGACCATTGAGTCCTACTAGACCCACAGTTTTCGGACCATTTCTACCAACCACTGGGGTACTTCCCCACCCATAATTAAATGGTTATCCATTCATCTGATTGGGTATCGCCAACATGGCGATGTGCGGGCCACGCCGCACCCTCCTGTCGTGGCTGCTTCTACAGGCAGTGCCTGCGGGCGACCTTGTCCCCCGCAGCCAGCTCGGGTTAGCCACACATCACCGCCGCAACGCACCGTCACCTACCCCCTTCCACCACCAACATATGGTTATTGCGGGTCTCCTCTAGCCATTGTTGACCGTCACCAAGATGGAACACCAGTGGTTTCTTCTACAGTCACCGAACGCGCTCAATGGTCCATTCTTGACGTAGTATGCACCTACAGATTTTCCAGGATACCATCACCATAGCATGACCCTCTATATTGTGTTTTCGTCGAGTTGGAAATTGTTCCCTGAATTTCGCATCAATAATGAAGTGGTGGAGGGTCTGAGCCTTGTTCATTTGGACCTCACCCTCCATGTTACATGATAACATTCAAGAGAGAAATTTAAACCATCAATGACAACTTCAAAATAATCCCCCTACCTGGAAGAGACATTCGCTGATGACTATCGACTAAACCCCCTTCGTCGTTGTCATCGGTTGATGATTTGGCGGTCTTCATCACCGCTTGCTGAAAACCATCTCATCATTCAAGTGGTTTGCATCATTGTACTTTTCTAGAGCTTCATCACATCGTGAAGCCGTTCCAACACCCCCCCCCCCCGAGCTCCATATAAATGGGAGAAGAGGATGGTGATTAACCCACATGGAATAAATGGGGTTCATTTAATTAAAGTCTCTTCTTAATTCCCATGGTGCAGTTAGAAGAATAATGGGGAGTCAATCTATTTAATGTCTTGACTTTTCGTTGGTCCCACCAACACTTCTCATCCGTTGAAGAAAAGAAAAATAAAATTACAATAAAATTGTTATTTTATTATTCTTTAAAAATGTCCAAAAACTAACTTCTCCTCCCAACAAACTGAGGTCGAAGTAAATCCTCCCTTAAGAAAATCCTGGTGCTACGGATTCAACAGTGCTCTCAGATTTTCTATCTGAGAAACGAGTCAAATGATTGAAAACGCTACCCACATGTTTACTGAACGTACCCGAAAAAAAGTTTAGAAAATTATTAATAGTCACCCTCAACCCGTGTTGTTCAAGGTTAGGCTCGACCTTGGGGAAAAACATCACAATGAAATCAACGGTACCCTCATATTTTCTATCCGAGTTACCAATTATAGATTATGGATTTTAACAATAAAATAATTGTTATTTATTATTTTATTAATGAAAAAACAAAGTTCCATAGTTGGCATATGTCGGCCGATGTTAGTATCTTCCTATAGAAATAATACCCTCACTTGATCATTAGTGGTATCAAATTTTTAATCTGAGTCACCATTAGTGAGATATAGGCATTTGAGAAATAAAATAAAAATAATTAATTATCTTATTTATGGTTATTCCATTTTCGTATTTTCTAACTAGAGGCCTGCGGTGACTAAACTTCATTCGTGCCTAGGTAAACCAGCTTTCCTGAAAAAAACGGTGCCCTTAAATTTCTTATCTGGGAAATGATTTAAGATTTATTCCACATTTTCAGGAAAACCACTCACACATGCTATTTTAAACTAAACATTTTTTATGGATCATTCTTACCACTCCGGGCCTCAGAATCATGCGTCATCAGATTTTGTGGTCTAGAAATAATTCTATATAATTAAATAAAATATACGAAAATTATGGGTCATTACAGGTATATAATAAAATGTTATCACATTCTTAATTTATAACAAAGTATGTTTATCAATAACGAAATATTTACTAATGGAAATCAAGTGTTATAACATCATAATTCAATTGACTATAACCCATATATCATTATACCCTATAGTTGTTTTGGGGTGAATGATGAGAAAATCCATATTTGTGTTTTCCCTTTTACATTATAGAATGGGTAATTGTTCTAACAACCCCATAGCCTTTTTTTCTCTCAGCCTTAACCTACTGACATACTAAGAATTAAGAAACATAATATGAAATATATAACATCACTAAATATCACCATAAATACACATTCAAATATATATATATACACATTCATAATTCTAGGATGAATAGACAATGAAGAACTATGAGCTTCATTCATCATCTCCTTCATCAAATATGGTGTTGAAGGGACACATAACTGATTCTCGAGCCATTTTATTACAGTAAAATCATGTTTGAACCTATGAATGTTTATCACTTTCTTTTTATGTTCTACATCTTCCTTATATGCTTGTTTAGTCTTCACATGGATAGATTGTTGAACACTCATTTGAGAAAGACAAAATTTCTCTCGTTCCTTTAATATTTTGAGATCCATACATTGTATGTCCATAATTGTAAGATCTATCGTGATGCTCATCATAGATATGTTAGTTTGATCCTTTTTAACTTATAGAATCTTAAACCTAGTTTTCTTTCCTAGGGTGGTAATGTATTGAGCTGTTAGAATCTTTAATTAGCTCCAAACTTATTTTTGTGACATGTTATGCTCTTTTTGAGTGAAATTATACTTTAAAATCTTATGATAAGTATATATATCAGACCAATATCCATATAGATAATTAATCTAAAATTTAATATATATATATATATATATATATATATATTACCCTATCTAACTCAAAATAAATATTTGGGTACCATTTCTGATAGAACATTATTTTTCATTGGTTATAATATCTTACCACAACATTCATCCTGATAATTATTTTGGGTCCCTTCATTGATGAATCACTAAAAACCCATTCTCGACTACAAGGTACTATAAGAACATGTGTGATCACTAGTATTCTCTTTAGTTCCCCAAAATATTCCTCACATTCATCAATTTAAAGGAACATGGATGTCTTCTGAGTTAATGTGGTCAGTGGATTCAGTAGAAATGACAAATTATCCAAAAAACACGGATAAAATGCATACAAACCGTGAAAGAGTTGGATATATGTCATAGTGGTTGGTCTAGGTTAATGTTATATTATTTCTTTCTTTCATGGGTATACTAATGTACCCTCACTTTATATTATATGACAAAGAATGAAAATTTCTAAATCCAAAATTCAAACATTTTAAATTTTTAATAAAACTTCGTTTTCCTTGGGGTCATCAGAAAAATCCTCAAGTGATTATGATGATATTCCTTTATCATTAAATATAAACTAATTTCATCTATAAATACTACCACAAATTGTTTAAGGTAATCTATAAAAAAACTATTCATAAAATATATAAAGATATATAGGGAATTTTTAAGACCAAAATACATCATTATAAACTCATAGTATCCGGACCTTTTAAGGAATTTTTTCTTCTGTATATCCTATTTCTTGAGCCTCAATTGATGATAACTAAAAATATGTTCTATAGTAGGAATGTATTTTCACTGCATATTTAATAAAGTAGGTCATCAAAATAGGATAGAGGATACTTTTTATTAATAGTTATATTTTTAGGTTCATGATAATCAATATAGAGAGGCATTGATCCATATTTCTTATTTACAAACAAAATGGTGCAATATAGGTTCATGAATGTGGATTAATAAATATATTTTAAAGATTCTATTGAAATGTCTTCTTCAATTCATGGAACTCAATCATGTATATTCTATAAAGTAAAATGGATATAGTTTTTCTACCATGTATGAGTTCATTTGATAACTTAACATCATGATTTTTTGGAACACCAAAAAACACAAATGAAAAGACATCAATAAACTCCAACATAATAAAAACATCATCAATGTTGATTTTTCCCAACCATATGAGATAAAAATAACATTCAAATACGAATCATGGGCCATAAAATGGATTAAAT
Source organism: Viscum album (assembly GCA_963277665.1). NCBI lineage: Eukaryota > Viridiplantae > Streptophyta > Magnoliopsida > Santalales > Viscaceae > Viscum > Viscum album. The sequence continues at coordinate 328,188,241 of OY728121.1, forward strand.
TTCATATAAAAGTTAATTTTCATAATCACATTAATAAGCAGAAATTGGTAAGATTGGAATATAAAATATAACATAATTTTCCCATTAATTGATTTGGGATTCATTTAATGAAATCCAATACATTACCAAAATAACATCAAATTCAACTGGAGAAGGAATGATACGATTTTCAAGAAACTCATTCCAAAAAAAAATCAATATGAGAAGAATAATAATCCTATGATGTGATCAACTTAAAATTTGGTATTTTTACTTCTAAATAAAAATCTTATTTTTTAGGAGGTACTGTGATACCCTTGGATGTGTCTTTCGATATAAAAGATTGGGTAGATCCAGAATCATGTAAGACATTAATAGTTCTAGAGTGGATGGTACATATAATTTTCACCATGTTATTATTGTGCCCATCATTAAAAATTGAGATCTCTTGAGATTTACATTTATCTATAGCATTAAGATGATTTTGATTTTAATAATAATAATTAAACTTTAGAGTTAGGATTGACTATGAATAATGACCATATTCGTTTTATTTAAAACTATAGAATGTGGGCGGTGACTTTAATGGAGATTTCTCCCTATCTACATCATTGGAAAACTTATCCTCATCACATCAGTTTACAATTTCCCAATGAACTAACTTTCCACACAAATTTTTTTTATATCCCTTCAGATAATTTTCCCCATGATTCCTATTAAATTTTGTGTATAATGGAATTATCATCTTCATCACTCTATGGTTTTTATAATTTCATTTCGATTATATTTTCCTTTTCTTGTAAAATCCATGATATTTTTGGGTAAATACTATCTCTATATCCTTATTAATATCACATAAAATGATTTATACATTGTTACTAAATTCATTAATTGATAACTCTATTCGGAGACGTGGTTTTAATCCGCTAAAGAATCTATCAAACATACGTAGAGGTTGAATGATGATACCATAAGTGTTCCAGACAAGTATTGTGAAAGTTTCCTCATAAATTCCAATAGATTCATCATCCTCATATATTAACTAAAAGAATTATTTATCATTTTTTCATATAATCAATATGAAGAATGTACTTGTTGAAAAAATTTATTTTTTATTTTTTTTCAATATATAGATTCAATTTCTTTTTTTCGATCATTTTCTTGATAAATGTACACCACTAGTATTCTATTCCTTCTAAAAAATGAAAATAACTTTTCCATGTTTTCAACACAATAGGATAGATAATATCATTTTTTTGGTACTGATATATTAACCAGTTACAATTGGATCAAAAGACCATCTTAAAGAAGGTTTTTTTCCACTTCAAGGAGAAAATTGAACATTTTTTTTCATCTTCTTATTTGGATGCGCAGCATGATTCACTAATTGAAAAAAATTTATGAACATAGTATGAATATTTTGTATTCTATCTTCTATAATATTTTGATACTCAGGAGTAAGATCATTGAATTTCCTTTTACATTCTTCATTAACACTATTTCTATAGGTTCTAACCGTTGAATAGAACCCAAAATAACTATTTTACCAACAATGATCATAGTGTAAAACTAGAAAATCATGAAAAATAATTAATCAAATTTCTATATTATGTCACCATATTCTATGAAATATTAGGTTTAACCAAGGTCATTCATGATCATCACCAAAACATTAATATTTTATCATATATGTAGACTTATATATAGGGTTCTTTCTAATGTTTTCTCATCTTAGTATCCAGTGGTAATCTAAACCATGCTATGATTCCAGATCAAGGAACCAAATTTTTCAAACATAGATATTACATATTAATACATGAATATTCATTGTATATCACATGAATAAATTCTAAAATAATTTAGGTCTAGAATCTTTGGAAACATGGAAATATAAAAAACCGATTAATAAAATTACAACATCGTCTCCAACTTATTACTTCATAACAAGGACGATTATTTGAAATATCATTCTTAATACCCTTATTCATAACTTGGGGGTGGAAACAATAGAAAAGGGTGAGTTAAGATGCTCATTAACGGTAAAAAATGGATATATCAATAAACACATAAGCATGGAATGATCAGAACAGTATAAAAACATGATCTTAATATTTTAAAACCTTACAATTCATATCAAATATAATAATCACAATTCAATAAAAAATCTGGGTAGTTCATAATAAATTAATCAAAATTGAATTAATTAACCTAATCCATGACATTGTAATCGTTGCATAATACATGGAGTTATGGAATATACCAAATCATATAAAATAATTTCCTTATTAGAAAAGTCTCATTTACAATGATATCATAGTGGAATAGGTTAAATCCCAAAACAACTATAGTATTAAACATTCACCCCACAAAAATTATTATAGACATAGTCCCTTACTAAACTAGGTTCACTCCCCATTTCAGTTTTGTTTATCTCTTGAGATTTCAATCATTACCCAATTCATTAGAGGGAGATATATGCTTTCAGTCATCACAATATAGAATATAAAAAATATACATTCTATAAGATCATAAATTATTCTACCTATTACAAATCATGAAATGTAATAAATTTCATGGCTATTTATTCATATCATAACTCCTAAAAAATAAATGGGTTTCACAAGTATTTCATCAGGACATATCCCATGAAAAAATATGGGTTTCATATACATTTCATATATTCAAAAGAACATAAAAACTGTGGTAAAAGAATAATGATGGTATCATTGGATGATATTACCATTAAATAAAAATTCACATCCAGTAATTTCCTCACAGATGGAAAATTATTTTAAAATATCACCTGTAATCATTATAGTGAAAATTAACGGTTCCATTTTAGACTCATTTCTATTTAATAAGATATGAAATTATATATGAAATTTTTTTATTTGAAAATAATCGTATCAACTTTTCAAGGAAGATTAGGTGAATAATTTTTTCATTATTGTGGTAAAATCCATTCATTCAATATTTGTTGAAAACTATCCCTTCTATATTCATTTCTGAAAAGTCAGAATGTGCCTCATTTAAAAAATGGAAAACAAGTCCTTTAAAACCATTTTGTTTTAATTCATACATGAAAAAATTTAATTAATAAAATCATAGAAGAAAGATAAAAATATTTTTTAAAACATTTAAAAAGAAATGGATATGGAATCAAAATATTCTCTAATAGAGACGTAAACCTAAACAATCCTGAATATGGACAAGATCGTGAAGTAAACCCTCACCCTAAGTTAAGTAGTATTCAGAAGCACTCTATTATTCTTTATAACAAATTTAGATTAATTTTAATTATATAAAAAATAATTGTCAGACATATAATTATATATATGACCCCTTTATACAATTTCAATGCCCTGTTAGGTTAAAAATTCATAATTACTTTTTTTAATTCCAGATGTTAACTGCTTCATTTATCCTGAGTATATCAATTCATTAGTTTTGGTAATTGGACATTTATCTTGGTTCAATCATCTAAATAAAATTTATCCAAATATAATATAATTTATATTAATTATATACATATTTAGATTCATAAATAATATATAGAAATAGAAAAAATAATTACACCGTTCATAGAGACGGTAGGGCATAAATACATTTGTACGTTGTATTAATTATTCAATATATGTAATTAAATAAAGTTATATATTAATTAACCTTTAAAATATTATTATTATGTTATTTATATCATATATATTAATCAAATTCAATAACATTACCATCCATGTAAAATAGAAATGTTAAACTAATTGCATCGCTTTGTGGAGGTGGTAGTCCACATGTATGTGTGAGCAATATTATCATTTCTCAAAGGATTGTATAGTAAAAATGTAGAGATGATATTAATATTCGAAAAGTATAATCATGTCATTAAAATCATATATAAACATTATACCCATCATAATACCCATCCAAAATATATGCTGATAAAAAAATAAATTGTATCTATATTTAAAGATAATAATTCATACGTACTCACAAGCGATATCTTCACTTCTTGTTCGATGGGAAAAGGGTGTATAATGGTTTTAAAATAATCATAATATCATTCTTTATATTTATTAGAACAATTATATTATTTTATGAAACATATAATATATTTATAAGAGGTAAATATGAGTATAAAAAAGTGATCAGTTAAGGAAATTACCTCTTCTTAGAAACCACTCCTTTTAATCCCCTATAAAGGGCTCTAGGGATGGTATTTTGGGGATACTATAAAATATATAATTCTTATAGGGATTTTTAAATGTTAATTTTTTTATTTTTTTTATCTAAATGGTTCATGGTTGTGTGATGATGTAATGGAGGAGGTACCCTTTTAAAGTTGAGATGAAAAAAACTTTTGGTATTTCTGAAAAGAATAAATTATAAAAAATTCACGCTCAAAATTAATGCCTAAAAATTTCAATTTATTAAACTAAAATTTATTATATATTTTTAATCCCACAATCCATTAAAATTTAGGCATGTTTTGGAGTCATTTTATACGTTATAAATTTAATTAACCCTTAGTTAATGAATTTTGATTTGAACTACGGTAACACCTTTTTCAATTTTAAAGGGGTGTAATTTTGTACATATAAGATGAAAATTAGATAATAAATGGAAAACATATATAATTTTAGAGCATATCATAATCACCTTGTCCTATTATAATATTATTATGATTTAATAATGTATTATTTTGATAAAATAATATTGTTGTCTATTTGGAAGATATTAATTTATGTTAATTTTAAAAAAAATTAAGAAAAATTCTCAAATGAAATATAATTCCTTAAATAATATATAATATGTCCCATAGATCAATAAAATTCCCAAGTCACATTAAATCATTCAAATTATATCACTTTTAATATTTGTAAAATCATTATTTATATTTTTTCCTTAAAAAGATACATACTACATCAGTATTGCATAAGAAAATATGGTCATTATATAATACCTAAAAATTAAGAATAAATTTCAATAAAAAATCAAATTTTCATTAATCTCAAAATAAACTCATATATTTTTTCATTGTATATTCTTTCCAATTGTGGCCACATAAATTATATTAAAACCAAGAGAGAAAAATTTTGTGACTTTTTTTCTTAAAAAATATATAAGCCATTATCATGGAAAAATATCCATTTAAAAACCAAAAATTTTGAGAATGAGGTTTTAGGTTTAAAATTTCATCAATCCAATTAGTATTTTATGGATAATTACGTCTTCATCTCTTATTTTTATTCTAAATTAACATGATTTACCATTTACCAATGTGGATATTTTTACCATGGTTACTATTAATATTGAAAAAAATAAAAGGGACATATTTAATAAATTTGAACCACTATAATATTATATGTAATATATTTTATATTTTTTTATTGTTATAAATTCCATAAATTAATTTTAAATTAATTATCCATAATTTGTAAAAAAACAACTTAGAATATAAGAATTTTTAAGATTAAAATGTGATTTATTCTTATCCTATGCATATAAAAATATTTTTTGATTATTTAATACATTTGATCATGTAAATAACATTTAAATTAAATTAAAATAATTGAAAAATAGAGATTAATTTAATTTATTATTTTAATATTATTTTACTTATATAAAAAATATTTTTCAAAAATATTTTTCTTTCAAATGATTTATATTATAATTTATGTTCAATTGTTAAATAGTGAATTGATTTGATACATATACACCAATATATATTTCATAATTTAGTTAATCCTATTTATAACTACTAATCCAATTTCCATGTGAGAACTGTGATTTTAAATTATAATATTTTAATTGTATATTATTGTTCTTTTAAAATAGGTATTTTAAGTAATTATAGATATCAAATAAATAAAATTACATAGAGAGAAATACTTCATAAACATATTAAGGTGTTACATACATTGAGTGTGTTTTGAGGTCGACAAAAATAAAAGGGGGGATTGAAGAACCATATTGAATTGTTATAGAATTTTGTATTTTTTCAACTATTAATGAATATCAAAGTTAGTTGTCGAGTATATGTAAATATGGTTTTTAAATGTTGATTGAGTTGATTAGGAGGTTATTAGTGATAGATCTATTCTTTTATGATAATTTTTTTGGAATTTAAATTTTAGACCTAGAATAATTTCTGTATATTATATTTTTTATGTCTTTGAGATTTTGTAAGAATTTTTAAATATATTTTATGAAAATTATTATTTCATAGTAATTTTGAGTTGATGTGTAGAAAATTTATAATGTAATTTCCTTAGATACATTGATTATGTATTTTTATGTATTTATTTGATTTCATAAGATATCATATATACTTGTAAGAATTTATTATCCTATAAGAATTATTCTATTGTAATTTATTATAGTTTCATGTTTATAAGACCAGAAATATCTTATTAAATACCTAAACATACTAAAATGGTTAAATGTGAGTAATCATTTGAATATATAACACTTTACTAAAAATGAGTCTTTCAGACGGATTCTATATTAAATTAGACTTTTCCTAAACTATTTTTTAATGTTTGGAAAATCACTATAATTTTTATGATTTTTATTACAGTTTATAATGATGAGTCAAACAGAATATGATTCGGTGTAATAAGAGAAAATTGTGTTGTGAGAAGGATTAACATGCCAAAAATATCTATAAAAATAAAGTACAATAAATATTCAAAATAAATGTACATATGAAAGAAAATAATTACATACAGGCTGTGTGATGATAAATAAGTCGATACTATGTAAATACATTAAATAGTTATATTAAAAAGGGAAGAATAAAAGTATATTGTAATGGTATTAATATGATTTTGATAAATAACATCAAGGAAGGGGAATATATTTATAATCCTCTCATGTCTTAAGATTAATGAATATGAATCATGAGGTTCATATACATGAAGATTTAGAAAAATTAATAAAATTCATTTCTTTTCATCCTAATGACTTATAGAGGATGATAGTCATTACTATCCATAGAAACCTGAATATACCAGTTATCATTCATACAACGTTTTAGAATTTATATATCTAATAGTGATAGATTGTGATATTTGTGAGATATTGGGAAACATTTTGGGATATTTTCATTGTGTGACATTACCTTTGGGTTTGATAGGATACCCCTTATATGTTTTTGGTTTTTAGTCAAAAATATATTACTCAAGGTGAGTAACCAATCATAAAAATGTGTTGGAACAGAAACTAGGACAATTCCTTGAACAGATTGTGTGTGTCTAGTGTTTTATCATTACATGACATATTCATGTAATTCTGAAATGATTTATATTGATTTGATCATAAGTTTAATGATCATAGAGGATAATTTTAATGGAAATTAATTATAAAAGTGGTCAATCATAATTCAACACGCCCACCCTCAAGTTCTTCGTGGTGAAATCCATTCCCAAGGAATATCAGTTATAACAATATAGTATCAAGAAAAATTGAAACATATTACCACAACCAAGATGTTCATTATCTTTATATATTGTATTGAATATACTCCATTTTACATTGCAATATATTTTTATTCTTAAAATTACTTCTCTATTTGATTTTTATATACATATATGGACATAGTAAATTTTTTAGAGATATATATACGATTAAAGGGGCAAGATAAATAAAACAGTAATTGAAAAAATATGACATATTAACCATAAATTTTGTTTCTAAAGAAGAAAGAAACCATATTAGGGGGTCCATAAACTAAAAGAGATGCAATTGAATCATAATCAATGTATATTTCAAAATTATAATTTTTTTTGCTAAATTATATTTTATAGTGAAATAAACAAGTAACATAAAATAATAGTCAGGAACACAACACCTAAAATCACTGGAATTAGATATAACCAAAAAATCATTATATATGGGATCAATCTGACTACCCATGTCCCAGAACAATATATGCTATGATAATCCCACATATCTCATAACGCATTGATATCATTAGATTTAAATAATTTCTAAGTGCATTAGAGAGAGAAATTATTTCTGGAATACTTCTCATATTAATGTATGTACTTACAAATTCATGAAATATGAAAATTAATAAAATAATAAATACACTAAAATTCAATTTAGATTTAACTGATGAAAATAAATAGGTAATATAAAAACATTCAAAATGATAAAAAAAATAGAAAATATTTAATGATATCATAAATGTTAATCTATAGAGAAAAATATAATGTATAAAATAAAAATAATTAAATGCATTAATTTAAAACAATATCGAAATATATGGAAAATAAATTTAGAGTCATGAATAATTTTTAGATTATTTAAGAAATGAATTCACTATATTTTTCATAAAGAATAACTATTCATAATTAAAGTAACGAATTTATTAAATATAATTTTCAGGAAAAATATAATGTTAATAGAATTCATATCTAAAAATTCATCTCATAGAACAAATTATTAAAATATATAATATAAATAATTTCATTTAAAAAGAATCATGATATGAATGAGTATATTTTTTAAAAAAATTAAAAAAACTAGTTTATTATTTTAATATGATATTAAATATATATGAAAGAAATGTAAATAATATATATATAATTAAAAATTATACTAATTGAATAAAAAATAAGAAAATATTAAATTAAAATTTATATAAATAAATTATGATGAAAATTGATATATAAGAGACAAATCTAATCTGAAATATGATCAATATAAAGGGTTTGATTTATATAAATCATTAGGCAAAAAATATTGAAGGAATAATAAATATGTATATTGATACGTATAAACTATCAAAGTTTATGAAATTATTTTTACAATTTTAATTTATATAGAAAGAATCCAATGTGTTTTTATACATTGGAAATCACATTTATATACAGGGGTCAAGAGATAACCCATCCGAAAAGTTAAAATGGTTGAAGAATGTATGAATTAAAGAAAAAAAGAAATATAAATCTAGAAAAATGATGAGGAATGATGTAATAAGAAAATACATATATAATTTATTTATTAAATATTTACAATATAAACAATCATAGAGAACATAAAATAAGTAAATTGAACCAATGAAAATGTCTTTCCTTATATTTCAACATTGTTTGATATAAATAATTTTGTCACTATGAATGGTTAATGCCATGAAAATAAAATTATCACTGAAAAAATGGTTATTATGGGAGAATATCTGATAATCTAACACTACAATGTGTTATCTCATAGATTGCATCATATGTAGAATTTCTAGTCCACTCCTCAAGAGAAATATTCATTTTGAAGGAAATAACATCCCCATCACACAATGAAATCTCATAGACATAATTTCATTACATAGAACCAATAATTTATTATACACTATATAATTTTTCTACCTACTAAACTATATCATAAAAACTATCACCTTTAAATTTATGTTATTTAATATATTATTATAGCCATTACATAAGAATATATTTGATTTCACACCATAGCTTAGATCCTTGGTCTGACAAAAATAATTAAGAACCTCATACATTTTTCCTATTTGATTCAAACACTAGCTCATTATAAACTTATTTTTATCATCCATCCCAAGAATGAATAATTATTGATTATAATAAGTCATTAATAGACCAACATGATACCCTAAACGTCAAGTAGTCATCTTATTATTCCACCCAAGGAATAAGTACAATTGACTATGGGTTGATGAGAATTACCTTGATAGTAAAAATAATATATTATACGACCTATCATATTAAACCCATATATACATAAATCACAATCCATCCATAAAAAAAATGAAAGATACACCATACTATCGATAATATAAATATTCATGCATATTCCTGTAAAAAAAAGAAATATAATACATGTTCAAGTAAAATAATGGAAAATTAAATATTCTGTTATCCAAAATATATAAAAAACCATTAGATCATAGGAATTGAGATCACCACACCTTGATAACACCAACATGAGCACTTCCCAATAATAACCCTGATATGATAACCTATACTGCCTCTCCACTAAATCTAACTGATTCAATAAAAACATATGAAATAACTTTTTAGACACAACATAGATTGTCCTCAAAACCTTATAGGGTTGAGTGTAAAAATACCTATTTGGACACCCCAAATATAAATGGTAAGTAGGTTTCATTTCATCTCATAATCGTTTTTAGAACTTTATAGACACCCAAATAAAGTCAAAGAGGAATCACATGATTATGAAGATGTTATGGATTAAATTATAAATAAACCCTAAAACCAGTCCACATTAGGGGAGATAATGATTCTCCATAAGGAATACATGAACCATATAATGGGGAATGAAAAAAGTAGTACCCCCTTGTGTAATAGAGTCCAATTCCCAACACATATGTGACTCAGGTGATCAAACCACATCATTCCACATCAGTGTATCATGACCTAAATCCCCACATCATAATTGGGGTATTTAATTATGAAGATCTTATACCATGGCGAGGATAACTAAACCACGAGGTACACTATATTCACAAAAATTACCAACATTCTTTTCATGTAAAACCATCATCTAGACTTACTAGAATATCATTATTCGAAAAAAAATCTTACATTTGAAGGACCATATTTACACTCCATTATCATCATTCCACACTGATAGTCTGCTCAATGTGGGGGACTCAAACCTCTCTAGAGTAAGTAAACAGGATGAGGTAGTTACGAATCTAATGAATGGTTGACATGTACCATGTTTAATCGGTGTGTTCCATACCCCATTCTATAAGTTGTCAAACACACCTCATCAACCACTCTAGTATCTAAAACATGTTATGTGATGATGATATAGTCCCAGAGATAGTTTATCCAATAGTAATGTAAATTTCCCATTTCCATAGAGAATCTCTACGAAAATAGTATACCTAAGTGGAATCCAAGATCACTTAGTGAACTGGAAGTCCGTAATAATCCTATTTAAGTCTACTATAAAAATACTATAATAATAAGTTCCCCAATAAAAAATCATAACATGTGACTTGAACCTAGAGTATTTTTATAGAGAGGGATAGGGACTATTGACCCCAAAAAATAACCTTTCACCTCTCCTAATGAATAGATTGATCCATGGGGGCACCATCACCATCCATGTAGAAGATATCCTACTCCCTGAATTGTTATATAAGAAATTATTTCATATAACAGGGGAATCATAACCTAGAAATTAAGGATATCACTATCCTTATTAATGCATGTGGTGACTCACACCTTGACCTAATTCCAATCCTTACGGAGTACCAAATCATGTTTACACGCTACACTCACATCACTGAAATTAGAGAAAAATACTCATTGAAGGGGACCATAAAGAGAAATTTGCAAACATCGCTCTCTATCTCCTGTGGATACTCATGAGGTGGTTCAAGGAAGAGAATATATCCTATATATACTTCATAGTCTTGACATGAATGAGATAATATAATAAGAGTGAATTAATTACTACTCATCCCCCTATCAATACCACATGTACGAACTCTAACTTTGTGGTACATAGTAAGGATTGAAATCAAATGGAGTTCCAAGAAAAATAGTGGGGTTATAATGTAATACCATGTCTTACACTATATAAAATAACAAGACTAATTTCCTAGATGACCTATGGATTTCCTCCCCATACACATTGGGATACCAACTAGTATATGGGGTCTAAGATGGTATTGTGTGGAGACTATACCACCACATAATATTGCACAATAAAAAATAAATAACCACAAATCATCAATTATTTTAAATAATTATACTTCATAGAATTAACATACACGAGATAATACTATATGAAATTCCCCAATGGCTCAGATAGACATTCTATACATTCAAAAATTCTCCTACTAGACTCGTTATATATACATATGAAAATAAAATAAACAAAATAAAAAAAGGATATACCACATGACCCGGAGAAACCTCATCTAGTCTCCAATCAACATCACAACTATCCTGGTAGTAATCAAGGTCCCACTCCTCAACCCATATTTTTCCTACAAATAATTGAAGGTCTGCTTGGGTACACAAGTGTAGTGATGACTCGAGCATAGTGTGAGTACAACTTAGTATCCCGACACCCAAGGTCACTAATTCTATATTACATACATAAATATTCATGGAACCATGAAGAAATAGAACAGTAATTCATAAATTAATTTTGATAGTAAATAATAAACCTGCCAACAATCAAGCTCTATGGGAACTTTGGTTTTCCAATACTACTTTAAAATGATGAATGAATGTCTATGATCACATCTCAATAACCAATCCTCATAAATTACATGTGGGTTCTAGACCGAGGTAAATTACAACATTTCTTCATGGCTATTTGGATGAGTCTCATTGGTAGTCCTATTAGTGATCCCACAAATCCATGGTAGATCTAATCATGTCCTCAACACATTAGAAACATGTTCTTCAGTTGGCATAATATAAGATCCAAAACCATCATAGGACAATAATATCCCCACTTTTCCATGAATGTAGTCAGTGATATCCCTTTATGCATTACATCATCATATTCCAAGCCTTTTAAGTATTAAAACAATCATGGGACCAGCCTTATTAGTATTACAACATACTGGTCCAAGCCATATATGAATTACAATGTAATTAGGAATATCTCTAAAATCATTACAACATCATTTGATAAGGACATATAATAATTAATTCATGATTGTGAGTAGTCCAATGAGAATTTATCAGTACTAGGAGGAGGACGATAAACATTATACAATGAACAATCAGAGCACTATAATAATTTTAGCATGATTGGATAGATCCCTATAAGATCTACAACATAAACAAGAGCCATTGTAAGAAAATATTCTATGTTATAAAAAACATGAATCCACACACCAAAAGTATAAAATAAATTTTTAATGGTGTCATTGTTTAATTCATCAATATAACGATAAGAAACCATTTATTACATTGATCCAAATTACTAATTTTTTTAATTAATTGTAACTATTCAATTAAACAAACCAAGTATGCCCTATTATCCTTCTCCCATCAATACACTCATACCTTATCATATTATTATTTCCAATCCACATACATACCAAAATATCTGATTTAAATCCATGTGTTACCTTCTAAACCAAGTCAAAATAATAAATTTTTTATGGAAATTAATATTAATCTACTTAAAATTCCAAAACACTAATTTATCACAATTAGAAAGGTAGTCACACCCCTTCAGTGGCCTCTAGTCCTATATCAATTTCAATAGACCTAATGGGATCCATGAAAGGTCTAGATATATTCATATATAAAAATTAGTGGGTTACCATTAAAATTAGGTAAGGAACACAGTCTTCCAACATTTTTTATTTTGTTGCACATACTATAATGGAAACAAATATAATCCTTAGGGAGAAGAATTAGATTATATACAAGAAATGCAGTCAACTTCAATAGAAGAAATTCCCATCAACATATCCCAAATTACCAAAGTCTATACAGGATACCTGAAATTCCACAAGATCCTAAATAAAGAAAAGGAATTCCAATTAATTAATTATAACCTACATATAATTAATCAAATTATACCAAAGAACCTCAGATCTTGTGGTGAATTTCATACAATCCCAAAGAATTATCAAATAACATCATCTAGATTGAATAGTGAACAAGAATCCATGGGATAAATTTAACATGATTCCAAATACAATTCATGAAAAAACTTCATCACAAGGAATCTATAAATAAAAAAATTTTAAATTTTAAATTAGAACCATAGAAAATAGAAGACTAATGATTTACATTTAATAAATCTCTAATATATGGAATGTGTTCAATGACATGTGATATCATCATTCCATGCTTATCTAATGTCTCATCTTCCTTATACATATCAATCCTGATCTTAGAAATTATAAATCTAATTTATTGAATCATAATTAATAAATGGCTTCAATATGAATGAATTTTCAAGGGTAAATGGAATCATCTAGTGATCGCAAGGGAGATAACATAGTGATACAAATCCATTTGAGTGAACAATGCTTCAACAATTAAAGGGATGAGATTGAAGGAGCTAATAGAGGCCAAAGCCTTTCATTCCCATAGATTTTCACATATGGGAGTTCATAAATAGAAATTTGATTGTTACATATCATTTTACCAAGTAATAAATCCTAGGTATAAATACCCAATAAAAATTCATGGAATGAAACATACTTTCACATTGTGAGTTTTTTTTGGGGGGTATCCTTCTATAGTCATGGCCCACAGGTGGTACGGTGTGACACAATGTTTCACAACATGATTTCTTGATAACTATATTTTGGATAAATATTCTCATTTTATGCAATCTTCTTACACCCCAAAAACCTTCTTCCCATTGTAAAGGAACTATTCAGGATGCGAATGGGATTTTTCAAATTTTTTTAGTAGTGCCAAATCCTTGGTTACTCCTTCATCAGCCTCCGTGAACCCCTGGTCATTACATGAGACATGGAAAATGTCACAAAAAATCCTCTTATAATGATTAAACATAAATAACCTCATTTAGATTTCTATTCCTCAAATTAAATAATTTAATATAAAGAGAAATCCAAATTCCTTCTTCTATTCTCCACTCGTATATATGTGGGTTCTATCAATATCACCACTATAAAACATAATATACCTGGGAAGCCTTCTCATCAATTCATAATATGGACATGGCCTACTCAGGTAACTCAAACATTCTCAAATATCCATATTCTGCCTTAGATCACTTATTGTGCTTTCACTGCAGAACTCTATATAAATCACATCATTTATCAGAACATGATCCACTACTAACATCCATCTCCAAACACAAAGATGATGATCCAATATGCTAATCTATTTAAAAACTCCACTATCTCATGATCCTACTCATCACTCAACTTGTGGTGATCTACAAAATATGGTTTCATTTATAAGGTTGATTTTTGTAATGGTGTTATCCCCATTGCAATCAACTACTGAAACATGTTCCCAATAATACGATGACCTTCTCAAATCAGTTTGCATCTCACTATACCCGGACATCGAAAATACATGTTCCAGATCTGAAACCACCTCTCCTCTTCAATTCTTCACTGAAATAGATGAATATTCACCACCCATTCGTAGGGCCTACATATACCAAACTTTCATTAGAAGTTCTTTTCCAAACCTTGGAATACTCTCATCATACCAAAATGATGTACCCAAACCATGGTAGCATCTTTTATAGAATTCATAAGAAATTATCCCAAAACAGCACCGACAAGACATATGATCACATATTTCACCCCATAAAATAGGTGATGAAATAGAAATTTTCATATTATAGCATGTCATAGGAAATATTTCATCACCCAATTCACCCAATGATCCATATGAAGAAAAAAAGATTCACCCCTTGAAAAAATTGATGAAATTGTGTCACCCATAAATTATGTCATAGTTTAGGTATCACACCAAGAAATATGTCATGAAACATGGATCACCCCAGGAAACAAGAAAAAAATTAGAACCCCATAAAAACCACCTATTTTTTATAGTAGAACATTATGATCCCAATTTTTACCCAATTAAATGCCACAAAAGTCTCATGTGAATCTAAAATATGGTGTTTACATTGGTCCTAATAAATTTATCTTTATAACATACCATTTCCTAAATATCACCTCTTCCATCCATCATTAGATCTAACCAATTAATTTAACCCTCTCACATAACATTCATTATCCAAAATTCTATGGTGGTAACCATAGAATATTACATGCCATTCACATCTACTCATGTCAAACCCCTAGGGAGGCCCTTCATTCAACCAGAAAATACATATATAATTCAGTATATGGTTGATAATCAATCAATTTATTCAGGGTGATTTAAATATATTTGGAGTGGTCATCACTAGAATGGAAGTACAATATGATATTGTTTATTATTAGAACCATAATCCAATCCATTAATGTTGCGACCTATTACTATAAGGACACTTAAAAACTATTCTACGACCTTAGGATTCCCTTCCCACATCAGTATCATCAACTATGAGAAAAAATTATTCAAGGAGGACTCATCAGACGAAAATCACAATAAATTAAAGACGATCTTCCGAGTATCCATGTATGAATGTTTGATTTGTACTACTACCTCCATACTACTCAGGTTCATCCCCACAACATGAATGATTCCAAATATATTCCTAGACAATCCAATGTTAAGATCCAATACCAAAATGAGACACTATGCTCAACATACATCACATTGATTATATCTAAAATAACATTTCATTAATCTCATGCCACCCATTCACATAACATAAATAGAATAACACATCTCAAGTTTGTTCCATCCACTTTTTGACTCTATGGAAACCCCACGATCACACACTTTCCAATCACTATATAATGATCCTTACTCTGAATCCCCTGACTTTTCATCACGGGAACTATGATAAAATTCCTAGTTAAGTAGAAGAATAAGCCTCATTGTTTGTTAGTCTCCTCGATCTCAAATAATCCTTGACATTATTATTAAACAGCCTTATATTTCACAAGATTCATGTGGAACCACATGACCACCTGTCACCCCAGCATTGTTCCTATATAACATGTTTCTATCCACATGCACCACCCGTAAATCACCTATACAAGGTCTACATAAATTCCAAAAATGGATGGAATTAGTATAGTATAGTCAATCTTTTAAATGATCACGTCACTCAAATCAACCTTTTACCCAAAAACAAACACTTGAGTTATCCCCCTTAGAATGAAACCAATAAAAAATTGTATTTATAAAGAATCTGTGACACTGACCATGCATTGATTCAATAAGAAAAAATATTCACAATTTAATGGTAACTCCTAAAAAATCCACCCTTCTAAAAACTGCATTCATTATTAACACATCAATTCTCAAGGGGCTTTCAAAATCCCAAAGTAAAGGCCCCACATCAAGGTCAAAAGGTCTTACCACCTTGTCTAATCCCATCCTGCAAAAGGAAACATCCCATAGTGGGTCATGAAAGATCTCATACTAATATCACAAAAAAATTGATTCAAAACACCAATATCTATAGTTTATATATGGATAGATTTATATGCTAAAAAAGCTTCCAACAAATAAGGAATTTATACTCTTCGACTGTCTTCACATCACACTTCTCCTGGGAGGAATATGCCAAAAATATAAATATGAATAAAACCACAAAAATGGGTCCAAATATTAGGAATCATGTTCCCTAACTAACCACTAGGATCACTACACCTTTGGTGAATGGGGAAAGAATTACTTTCCCCATCATCAAGCATCTCATCGTAGATCCACATAACCCATCATCAAAGGGAATACTTAAAAAATCACAAAAAAAATCTATACATCATGTGAATAATATGTTCCAAATATGATGAATGAGATGACTCTTAATACTATAGTAAAAGAGACAAAATGAACTCACTATCAACCTAATAATGGGACCAGATCTAGATATTTTTCATAATTTCAACATCTAAACCATACATGAATCTATAGTGAAAAAAATAAAATACAACTATAATTATACAAATTAGAAAAATATCCTCATACCCTAAAACCAAGACTTAATACAAGACTAAGTGTTCACAATGCACCATTCTAGTATCCATCACATTCTCTGGCACATTAAAAATTTTATAGTCTACCGGATTCCAAATAGTAACGGAATTGAAAATACCACCTATAATACCAATTTGTAACATTCTACTGGGTATTACACTATAAACAGTAACATGACTGGTTTCTCACATGATCCCATGTGCATAGTACCATTATCTAGAGGTTTATGAATAGAAGGGGGTCTAAATGGTATGACGAGGAGACAATACATAAAAAGTAGAATATACAATAACAAATAAATTACGAAAAAAATAATGATAGTAAATATTCATATTATATAAAACAAATCAGAATTAGAAAATAATACATGAAAGATAGTAATGGCCTGAAAATGCATGCTATACATAAAATAGTCTACCAATTGGACTAGTCATACACACACAATAGAATAAAAGAATTACAAAACTGATCTACTATATCATAACGGTGCACCTCATCTAATATTTGGATTCCATCTGTGTTGTCCTTGCCAACCCCTTAATCCGGATCCTCAAGACAACCTATGTATAAAAACAAGAGAACGTTTAATCGGGAACCCACATATAGTTGTGACCTAAGATGACATAGTGTACAATAAAGTAATTCAACTCCCAATTTGTCTAATAATATATATAGCCTATATAAATAGATTAGTCAATAGTTAAAAAATTGAACATTAATTCATAAATTAATGTTGATTATCAAAAAAACCACTTAACCCTTGAGCTCCATGGGGTGTTTGCATTAGCCATACATACTTTTATACATTTCCAAAATTTATTTAATCACGTTGTAGGTATTTTGCATCCCATATTTAATGAATAATCCAAATCAAGGGAAGACATGATATGTAGTCATGCATCCAAGATCAAGGCCCACGAAAGTCCAATCACTGAGCTCAAAATTCTTTCCAATCATATCATCACAAATTTTTGGAGGGATTTCCATGAAATCCAAATATATGAGATCCAGATTCCTGGTTTCCCAATAATTTAATTGACACTCTAGTAACAAGGACTTTATAAACTCATTAATCATTAAAACAATTTGTGGACATGACTTCTAATCATTATAATGTCATGATCCAAGCCCTATAATCATTATAGTATCACAGGCTAGGATCTGTCTGTGTTACAACTTCACCAGGAAGATCTCATGAAGCATTATTTCATAATCAATGTGATCCCTATAAGAATTACATTATGATTGGTAAAAACCCTCTAAGACAAATAGTATGACTGGGTAGTGCTCTATAATACTTAAATAATGATCGGGTAGATCCCAATAAGAATTATTGCATGTCTGGGAATAGCCTTATAGAAAATAAAACAAGCCTAGGTATTGAATTATAAATATTATACCATAACCAAGAACCATAGTAATAAAATATTCTATAATAATAGAACATGTAGGAACACATTACTCATATCAATTAAATCATTATTGGCCACTTTTTTTTAATTAACCAAAATACAAATTAACAGACACTTATCCCATTGAACTAAATTCCCATTTATCAAAAATAATTTTAAAAAATTAATTAAAAAAACCATTTAGTCCAAATTATCCTTAGTCCATCATTATGTTCTTACATCATCAATTTCTTAAACATAATCCATAAACATTCCTATATTACCAATTTTATGCCAATTGGTACTTTTTCAACCTAATTATCACAACTACCAAGTTCTTAAAAAACAACCTTAATTTAATTCATGTTACAAAAACACTAATTGATCATAATTAAATTGGTATAAAAACTTCTTAGGTTTCCACATTCTTGGTAGAAAAACCAATAGACCCAATATGAGCTATTGGAGGTCTTGGTATATGAATTTATAAAAATAGTGGTTACCTTTTAAAAGTAAAATTGAACTATATACATTCAAAAGATCACACTTAACTGGCATATTTTCCCCATCATGGTATATCCTCTCACTATATTGATCCAATGTCTCTTATCCTAAGTCAAAAAAATAAACATATTAGTAATTTTCCCACTCAATTTCATAATTGGAATAAATCAACAAGCACAATATAAAAGAAATTTCAAGGATAATTGGAAACATAACGGGAAAATAAGGCATAAAATTCACTATAAGGAATCCATTTCAACAAATAACTCTTCATATGGTGAAGGGATGAGCTCAGTGGCACTCCTAGAGCCTAAAAACATTCATTATCATCAATTTTATCATAAGGGTTTCAAAGGAATGGGTTTTGTGGGTTATAGATTTATTTACACGACATTAAATCCACTATAAAACTACTAATGTGAAATTCACTTCATGAAACATTGTTTCACATCTGGAATTTTGTATGAAAAATACCTCTATAGGCATAGAAAACATGTTTCTTGATTTCAAACTATGGGTCACACTCTTATTTATTTGTAAATACTTTAAGAGTTCATTTTAAAAAATTAGACCAACTCATTCCACCTCATGAACCATATTTAGCTCATGAATACAATATTAATGATCTCGATGGACTTTTGCAGCTCTTTTATACAGTCCTGGTGCCCAAAACACTACCCCATCACCCTCCTGGACGCCTGGGTCATCACATTAGGCTTAAAATCCATCCTAAAACATTTTAATGGAATTTTTTTTAAAATAAAATCCTCCATATGATTTTTAGTTAGAACAATCAAATTTTGACTAGTAAAAGAAATTATGATTCCTACTATAGTTCTCAACCTATACAGATATAGTTTTTTTTTCAATATCACTTCAAATTAACCATAGGTATTACATGAACTGCTAAAAAGTCCCCAAATCTTCCTATTTGGACCGTTTAAAAAAAATTATGAAAAAAATACATAATTGATATAGAATTAATTGAGTAACTAAATATATAAAAAAATTTAGGATCCCAACCCTATTATCTGAATACTACTTTTTAATATCCCACCCATGCAATAAAAAATAAATAATTGATAGATCCAGTCATGAATATTGTGTCAAATAAATCTAATAATATCCTTAAATCATCTTTTCAATGTCTGATGATAATCATAAAGAATCTATCCTCACAATCTATATGTAATTTTACCCAGAATGGATAATTTACAATTCCAAATTAGAATCATCATCATGAAAATATTAAATATCCCAATAATTATAAAATAAAAGGTATATACTACAATGTTCATAGTATGTATGAACCAGAATCCATGTGTACATTTGTAAAGGACATCTCATATTATATTCATCATGTACCTAATGTCTCACATTTAATATATGGAATATATACAGAAAGAGTACCATTGGGGGTGTACCATAGCCCATATCATCATGAAAAATTAAATCACATAGTGTACCTCACAAACCAAAAATCATGTCACTCGACACAGTACCTGGACTCTTGTATAAAAAAAATATCTCATAGAAATGGGTGTGTGGGACCTAAAGACTACCATTGTCATTTATTTTTTCTTAACTCATGTCATGTAAACTAATATGTAAAATACTACTACACTCCTTCATCCTTACAAATG
The DNA here is from genome assembly GCA_963277665.1 of Viscum album. NCBI lineage: Eukaryota > Viridiplantae > Streptophyta > Magnoliopsida > Santalales > Viscaceae > Viscum > Viscum album. The sequence continues at coordinate 328,209,325 of OY728121.1, forward strand.
ATTCATTTTAGTGTGTATATCTGTACCGAAGACTATATACATAAGGGCCCTACACGACATGTGCATATAAAGTGAACATTTTTTGGAATATCTCTTCCTCCTTACTCACATTAAAGAACTAAACAATGTGTGTTCTATTAACTCTTATAATGGGATATTAAATCCAGAGATAAACTTCTTGTGAACTGGTGAAAACCAATTTTTTCATTAGAATATAACTGATGCATGGGATTTACTCTCTCTAATAGATGTAGTAATCCCAAATAGAAATCAAAAGTAACTAAAAAGTGAGGATGAAGTAGAAATCATAATAATGATTCCATCTTTGTGGAAAATCATTGAATCATCAGTGTTTTATCTCATTCTCCATCACTTATGAGTCTTAATATAGCTTAGATCATCCTCTATAGATGATAATTATAACATATATTACCCTCCATCCTTAAGCTCATCATATAAAATAGGGATTATCGCCCACTTAAATAATGTGTTAATGGGGGAGTCTTTGGGGATGGAGGAGAAAAATAAAATAAAATAAAACAAATTAGGGCCTGAGAATATCTTTTTCAAAGATCTAGAACCTCATCAACGATTATACATCACCTAAGTAAAAACATCAATCAGATACATAACCTGAGACTCATAATTTCATTGTAAAACTACATTGAAGAGATATTATTATTATAATCCATAGGATAAATATTATAATTATTTAACAATTCATAAATATCAAAAATATAAAACAAGGAGAAAATTTCACAAAATTTTAATTCAAGGGTAATTGTAACTTCTTGAGAAAAACATAACCATTGGAAAATCATTTAAGGGGTTTTCGGTAAGGGATATTTTGATTTTACCTTTCCCGATGTATTGTGGCTCTAAAACCCAAAAATGTGTCTGTTATTCCACAAGGGAAAAAAATAGACTGATGCATATTCATTGTGTATTACTTATTAATTTATTCATGTTAAAGATATTATTATTCCTACAAAATTCACATATGTGTAAGGATCACAATAAAATTATAAAATATGTAATAAACTCATCATCCCTCTTAATAACCAAAATTGATTATAAATAAAAATTATATAACAGTTGGATTTACGAATTTTTGTTCCTAAATAATAAATTAAATTCTTCCGTAAAAGATGTCATTTTATTGAACCATTTATTTATCAAAATTTATATCTTATTCTAAATGTTTTAAATTATGTTTTCAACAATACATGGAAATAATTTTTTTCATGGGTTAATTAAATGAAAAATATTGAAGGATTTTAATCTATTAAATGTAGTCCATTCAATCTATTTTTTTCACATCTTTTGTTGAATAAATTTTCAATGAAGTAATATTTTATATTTTATCATACACTATAATATTTTACTCTTATGTAAGAATAATTTTTACATTTAAAAATGATATTTAGTGTGGAAAAATTCATTCAACATTGACACACATGGACATTCTTGAATGAATGTGCATAAATAATTTGAGTGTGTAATATTTAAAATGAAACCAGTATCAATAAGTCTATTTCATGAATATTGGTGATACATTTACCTTAATTGTAATATTACAATTAATAATTACTTTCTTATCAATTAAAGAAAAAATAATTTTAAATTCAATGAAATTGATGTGATGTTTTACTTTATCACAGGATTATTTAATGGAGTAGGATATATAAAGGAACCCGATAGTGTAATGATATAAGTAAGTGAAGAAAAAATTTATTATGAATGACTAATTTTAGATATTTACACATTCCCCATGGGAGTTATTATAAAGTATAGTTTTGTTTATATATAACTGAGTGTAAATGTGTGAATAAAATGTTCATAATGAATATGTAAATAATATTTTAAATGAATTTTGGTATTTTTATCAGATGAATGCATCATATATTATGGATTAATAAAAATATTTGTCAAATAGATTATTAAATAAAAAAAGGGCGAATTTTTTATATCTATTAATTTTAATACAATTTATTATAAGGGATTCATGTTTAATTAATTTCCTTTTTGTGGATTTATTTTCTGACCCAATTGTTCAAAGGATTCATTGAGTAATTTTCAAATGTAATAAATAAATATCATTATAAAACAAATTTATTCATGAATTTGGATAATGATATATATTTTTTAAAAATTTAGTATATAAAATATAATATGAAAATTAAAATGAAAAAAATCCTTATTTAATGAAAAAATTAAATGATATTATGTTTATTATACGACATGAATCAAGGTACTAATTTTATCCAAAGATGAAATCACATTTTGGTGATGAAAAAAAATTAAACATATCATCTCCACAATATAATATGATTTATTTAAAAAATATCCAAATTGACATAAGAGTATGCATTTTATGAATATAAATTATGATGGTTCTACACAAAATTACGATTCCATATTTGAATGTCCTTTTTATGTATAATGAAAAAGTATATCTCGGCCTATAAAGATTAAAAACATTATGAAAAAGATCAAAATAAAAAAAACATTATATAGAAATTGATATATAATGTGTCTTGTTCATTTAGATTCATATAAAATTTGAGGTAATAAAATAAGTGATTTAATCACCAATATTATTTTTTTATGTGATAATATTTGTTTGAATAATAAAAAAATAAATAAAATACAACAGTTGATTACAATTCATATAGAGAAAATATATGATTTATTACTGAAAGGGAGAATAACTTTTTTGCATCATATGAGTAGATAACTAGAATGTATCATGTATTTAGATTAATGATAAAGGCATAATACCTATATAATTTTGAGAGTAAAATCTTTAACAATGGAGATGAACTATCTCATACACATTAAAGAAAATTATATAATATCTTCCCTATAATTATATTATTAGAGTACAGAAATTTTACATGGAATGGTTTTATAATTGCCTCATTTAAATAGATCTAAACATTGTATTTTTAAAGGATGAAATTTAATTTTTCTCATTATTTTTTAAAGGTGGATAAATTAAATGATTTTATAGGGTATAAAATTAAATAATAGAATAGGATTTGTTATTGTATTACCAGAAGAAAATATATTATTTAAATTGAAATTTTTTAATTTAATATTTTAAATAACATCACATTTATCAAATTAAAGACTAAATTAACAAAATTGGTGTATTGAGAAATTTAGTTTTGGTTACTATAGTGGCATTGGGATTTTTATTTACAGTTTTATTTTTTTATTACATTTTTATGAATTTTTTATGATGCGGTGGAATTGAAATGCATGATTGTTTATATTATAGGTTATATGTGTTTTTAAGTGGGTGATTACACAATGTACATAATGGGGATATATTGGGTACATAGTATAAGAAATAATAGGAGGGGAAGTGGTACTGGATATCCACTAGGGGATAATGGCTTCAAACCAATGGAAAGTAGAAATTGTATGGTTAGGGGTTGTTCATCAGGCACTCATTGGAATTTCTTTTTATTATTTAAATGATATGGTTTTTTATAACATCCATTATATGGTATTATGAATAAAATACCTATTTTACCCTTCATTGAATATTCTTTTTTGTTTTATTATGTAAAAAATTACTATTTATTTCTTAATAGTCATCTATACAAATTTCACACAATTCTTGATTGAAATAGGGTTTATTAATTTAAATGTTATCATAATAATAAGAGATATTTTCCATAAAAATCATTTTAAAGATATTATATATTGTTACTTCATTACAATAATTATTTCCCCTTTGAGTTTATAATAAATTTTATATAAGTTAATTGAGTAGTGAATTGATTTTTATTCTTAGTTTATCATACTTATTGATTGAATGTTATATTATCTCAATGATTTCCATTATTTTAATTGAATTTTATCAAATAGAATACATTTATTATCATTGATATTTTTTCAAGGACTATATTAAATAGATTGGAGATGTATTTAATGTAATATATAATTGATTAAATCAATTTATATAGATGAATTCAGAGTTTAGCATAAAAGAATATACCGGAATTTTGAACTAAATGAATGGTAAATATTAACATTTAATTTTAAATTAAGTGATTATTATTATCTATTCAATTCAGGATTAATGAAATGGAAAATATCTAAAAATAATAATAGTATCTAATCAATTGGATTTTTTGGGATTTTATGTAATAATTAATGGTTGATAATGATGTTTAGGGAATTTATATTATTTATGAAACGTTTGGAATATTACATTGAATGGTATGGAAAACTTTTATGTGAAATAATGTTTAATTTTTTTGTTATGAATTTTAATTTAAATTAAACTCATAGGTATTATTTTTTCAATATTATATTTATTATTAATATAAAAAATATAGAATTAAAATGTGAAAAAATTATAGGTTATTGAAAATTTTTCATGGAATTTATTTTATGATATTGAACTAATAACATAGTTAAAAAAATATAGATTGAGTGAAAATTAGGGATTTTATATTTTAAATAAGGGTTAATGTAATGTTCTCATAAATGAATGCATGTAATGTTAGATCAATTTATTTTAATAAATCATGGATATTTTCATAATTGATAAATAGAAGGTATGTTAAATGAATTTATGATATTCCTCTATTTTTAAAAGGTTTAATTTTAATCAAGATGTTTTAATGAGACTATAAATCATTATTACTTGTGTTAATGAATTTGGTTTTTATGTTCAAGATAAAATACTTGACATTGATTTTCTACATAAGATAATTTAAGAATAAAACGATTATTTTTTGGTTAACTAAAATGAGATTATATAACGTAATACTATATTACGATTGAAATATGTTAATTGATGAAATAATACATATTGAAAATAAATTTTTTATTCTTCTAATGAGTAATTTATATAATTGGATGTTTTTATCAATTGATTAAGAATTGATTCATATGCTAAATTATGTTGGGATTGGATCTTTTTAATGAGTAATTGTTTTTTTATTTGATGTTGGGATTGGATCATTATCACAAATGAAAATTTATAATGATATTTTTTTGGAATATAACTCAAGTTATGTAAAAATATTTTTTTAATCGCTAAATCGTGGTTTAATAATGAGATATTATAAGGGGTTAAAGTTGAGTTATGTTTAGACATTTTCATAGATGATTGTTAATGAATAAATTTGGCATTAAACTAATAGTCGTATGTTTTTTATAATACCAGTTAATTGTCAAAAATAAAACTATTGATCAATGGAATTTTGTTATTTTCATTACCATTCCCCTATTGGGACCCATTCTGTTCTAGTAATATTTTTAAGTTCAAAACTTAAATCATTGCATTACGAAGCTATAGGATAGAATCTAAAACTAAAAAATTATCATTATGAATATAATATTGGTTTTACTATTTCAAAATAAAAACCTTATATGATAAAAATTTTATAAATTCATTTCTTAAGAACAATAAAAAAATAATTTATACCAAACACATTAATCATAAATAAAATAAATACAAAAGTGTCAAAACAACCAAAATGTCTATCATGTTGACTATAACTCTAAGGATATATTATATAAACCCATTTCCAAACAAGTCACCCATTTCCTAAAATAATTTAATCTATAAGAACAAAAAATCAATCAAGATAGTATAAAAAATGATAAATTAAATATGACTGGGAATATAAATATTCAGAGTATATACCTATCGAAGAACTCATGTGAATATGTTAATGGAGCTTGTTAATGTATTTTTATGTCGAATTAATAAAAACACTACAAATAATACATCCATAAAAATGAATATCAAGAAATATTTTATATTATTATCACAATCCATTAATTTTGAATCAAATAAAGAATAACATACCTTCCATTAATTTTCATCCACCTCAAATTCCTATAAGAAAACAGAGCAAATGTTTTCTCATAGAGCCCTCTATATGATGTATCTATGTTGTACCCCACCCCAGAGAACAATGAATTATTATATAATGTAATTTTCCATCTATCGGGGCCTCATTGTTATATGTTTCATGAACCATGCCAGGTCGCCATCTGACCCCACATCTGACCTAGTCTGCGACATTGCCCGAAGGGCATATTCGGTCCCCATGGGTTGGCACAAGTACCCAGGTTTCAAAAACAATACATTGGAATGATTTACCCTAAAAAAGAGACACAGAACCACTATCAATATAAATAAAATGAAAACGGAAATAGACAACCAAAAATTCCTTTAAACAAAAATCATATTTAAGTTCTACAAATCAACTAAAAATCCAAAGGGAACTACAAAAAATATAGAAAACTAAAACTCCAATACCAACCTCTAAGAAACACGAGAAGACACATCCCTGAGCTACCAACACCAACCTGCACATGAAGACCATCAACAACATGAAACACCATCACTAATTATTTTTCCTAAACATGGGATAAACAAAGAATAAGGTCTAAATACACCCAATGGTGTGTGTAGGGTGTGATATGAAGGCCCAGCTGGATGCCACCAAAAGAAAACGATTCTGTGCATAACCATTAAATGGCGAATACATTTTCCGTCTAAATTGATAAAAAGAAATATATTGTTAAATAGTATTTAATGAATTTTCTAATGAAATATGGTTTAAATGAAAAAAAATTAAAGACAACAACTTAAATTAAAGAACACACGCACACTCACATTTAAGATAACCAAAGTGTCATTTTGGTGATCATAAAGTACAAAAGTAGCACCAAATATGGGAGAGGCCTCATGGGTGTTAGCTAGTATGGGCCCCTAGATCTTTGTGTCTTGGTGAAACATGGCTTAGAAACCACAATCATTAGAAATTGTTTCATAGAAACCATAAACCTCTGCAAACATGGCTTAGAAACCACAACCCTGAGTCATTCATATATTTAGTTAGTGTTGCATTCGTCAATCCTACTAAGTGAAACATGGCCGAAGCCATCCTTAAATCAGTAACTCACTAGTATAGTGAACCTTCCTAGCTACCCAGGAATCCCACTTTGTGGTAAAAAAGGTTTCAAGTTCATAATAGGTTCACATCACCTAATCCCGCCCTGAAAAGAACCACACATGACAAGAAACCATTTACACAAGAAATTCAACTTTTAAAATCCAAGATCACATCACATGTCTAATTTATGCATTAAATCCAAAATAGGGTACATTCACACACAAAACCACCATTTTCACACCCAAATTCCATTTTAATACATTACACAGACCAAAATCTTTTTAGAGATTAATCTACATCACATACACCATTAATTAAACAAATTTCAATTTTTAAACAAATGCTTTTACAATCGGACAACCACATGCATATTTATTAAGAAAATTCAAAAATGTATTTCCCAACTTTAAACACAAAAACACACTCAAAACTTATTTTATGAAAAAAATCACATTAATGCCACACCTAAAACACACACTTCATATATTTTATATTTAAACAAAATAATTGAATAATTTCGGGAACACTGGTAAATAGATCAATGTAGGTTTTCACAAAAAACACATTAAAATCACATAAACACTCTACTAACAAAGAAAATGAACAACACAAATCAGTGAAAATAAAATTTACATCATGTAAACTACTTAAAAAATGTGATACATTAATTAAATTAAGAAAAAAATTCACCATAAATTTTATGATACATTATTCAGAATAAGCCTCATGGCCAAAAATACTAAATATTCAACAAAACATTCCTCTATGAATCGAGAGAAATTGACGCTAAAACAAAACACAATTTGTATATTTTATAACTTGATAAAAAATATTTCAATATGAAGTTTCACATAAAACAAACCTATATCACATATACACATCAACATCAATTAAAAAAACTAGATTCCAACTAAAAATAATAATTAACAATTTTTATACATTAATTTTAGAATGAAATTAATTCATCAAGTAATGGTTAATCGTAGAACCACCTACATTGGGGGAATGAAATCTAGAAAATTTGGTACGGGGCTCTAATTTCTCATTAAGCACACAAAAAATATTTCAAAATGGACCTTAAAAAACAAAATATCATAAATTTCATTAATATCAAGCCATCATAAAACAAAACACAAATCAACTAGGACCAAAACCCTAAGAAGGAGGATGAATGTTCTACCCAAAGGAAGATGCACGCACTGGAGGAGACTAGGGTACTCACGGAAGGTTGTGGTCACCAGAGAAGGCATGGCGGTTCGCTGGTCCAGTGAAGAGTCAGCGGTTTGCTACATTTAGTGGATGAATGACATTTGTAGGAAGGGCGTGAAAACTGAGGGGTTTGTGCCTTCCCAGAAGGGGTGGTTATTTGGACCCATCCTTAAACATTACAGAATATTGAATTAAATGAATAATTCACATTGATGATCTTTTCAGGTTTCGAGTTTTAGAGAATTAGGCCATCACTATTACATTACAACTTGAATATTATAAGTAGACAGTACTACTCAGTATCAATTTTTTTCATAAAATAAAAACTCTTAAAAAGAAACATGTCTAGTTCCATGTATTTGATAGCATGACATTTCTATGATCCCATCCATGACCCTATTCATCTTTAAGTCATGTGGAAAACATTTCAAAGACCTGGGATGAGCATAAAAAGATCAGTAAGGGTTATAAAATAAGGAAGGAAAACATTATCCCATCAATGAAAAAAAATCAATGAAACCATACTTTTCAATCATAACATACCTTATGAAATCATGATATTTATGAATAACACGCACAAATCATAAATCATAAAGGTTACTTATGGAATCCATATCAAAATTTCATTGTAGATATCATAGTTACATAGGGAGTTACACTTGGAATATCCATCACAGTATATTCCCTAAATCTCTTAGGATAAACATCACATTTACCTCCGTCACGTTACCCAATGCATTGAAGAGCTATCTTAGGCTCACCCACCCTAGGTTTATCACGGAACCACCCGTATACGTAAACAATGCCCAATAATCATAACATAATCATAACATATGACACATGTAATAAGGAAATATAACATTTCCACATTCCAATATATCAAATGTAGATATTGAAAAAAACAATGTTTTATCAAATAATCTTCAAACCCATTTTAAAATATATTTTTAAATCAAGGTGTCTCATACCACTTTGAAGATTTTAAATGAATTATCATCTGAAAACATTAATGTCTATATAAATAAATCCTAAAACCAATTTTGAAAACTTGGACATTAATGAGAAATCTTTAGAAGAATAAATCTTTGAAACATTTAAAACCATCTTTTAGTTAAAGAGTTTTTTAACAAAAAAGAGAGTTACTTGAAAACAAATAATTGAGGAATAAATTTTAATCATAACTTTATAATGTCATGAGAATAAAGGGATTCATGATAGAATATTTCAAAGGACAGTATATACACCTTATAAGAGTGAATTGGTGCATAACAAAAATGATGTCTCAATGGAAATGTAAATTGAGATAAAATCCCTTATAAAGATGGTATCCTTAAATTAAGGGTAAATAAATCCCATAATTATGTGTGAAAAATATAAATACTCCCTATATAAGAGGATATTAAGTGTAAAACAATCATAGGTCATTGACACATATTCATAGGATGACATATTCAAGAAGTACAAGTTGAACCTGAAGAATTGAAATTTGGTTAAGAGGTTCCCTTGTAAAAATTCGACAGCCTGACGACATCACTTTAAAATTCAAAAAATGAGTTGATGAGATAAAAAAGGGGTATATCATCACATTTACATAAATTTTAAATAAATGAGGATATAGAAGAACATATCCAAAAAAAATATGATGTAAATCAAATGATATAACAAAACAAAGTCTTTTAAAAAGAGGAGGGTGAAAGGTTTCCTTTACCAATTTGGTAACATACAAAACATACGCCACATGAAAGAAGGATAATACAATGAAGATTTAAATACTCATAAATGAAATTATATTACACAAAGAGTAAAATCATGGGCATTACATACCCCACACAAAAGTAAATAGTGGAAAATATAGCATGAATCTCACAAGAATAAAATGTGAGACGAAACCCTTTACCATGTTGTAATCAACTGAGTCGTATGACCAAAAGATAATAACCAACATAAAAATCACATAATACCATGAATATAATGAGAATAATGATAATATATATATCAAATGGCAGTACACAATACACATCATGCAATCAATAAGTGGCGAACAATGGAAATCTCACGGAATTAAAAAATGAGATAAGAAAATCCCTTACCTCGTGTCCGACTTGACTCGATCATTCTTTAATCTCCTGAATAATAATATAAAGTTAATTTCTATTTTATTAAGAACCTTTTTCAAGTTTATTATTCCTTTTATATCACTTATTACCTAGTTAGAAACATTATGTAATAATTTATGTTATTAATGTTTGTTTTGTCGATATTTGGTACTTGAGTCAAAAATGGACTTCTTATAATTACATGTTGTTCATGTGGTCAAAATTTCATTACATCTAGAATGTTATTCATGATTTAGATATCATATATATCATATATATCCAGTATATACATGTATTTATAATAGTACATAACATTTAGAGGTAAGAAATGAAATGCACCGTTCATGGAGACGGTAAGCCGTACGTATTCATGAACGCTACTTTCATTTCTATTTCTTATTCTAATGGAAATAAAACATAGTGATACACAGTTATATTTTAATTCCTGTATAATTTCATATATATTATCATTGAATAAATCCTTTATACATCCCACATAATGCATTAACGAGTCACATCACTTTGAGGGGGCGGTAGTCCGCACTTCCTCAAATGAGATTATCGTATTTACCCACTATGGAAACCATAAAGGCTTGATATAATTGGGAGGTACATAAGAATTAGGAAATCATAAATATAATATATATCATATATAAATACAGTTCCATCATAATGGCCACCATGATAGGCGAAAAGATGTAATTGAACAATCATCATTTCATGAGGCGTTAGTTTTCCATCAACAGAAACATTATGTTCATCATCCATTAGATGGAGGTGTGTGTAAGTATAGTTAGAATAATTATCATAAAAACATACTAGTATAAAGAGGATACTGTTGTTGTTACAAATGAATGTAATAAAAAAGTTTAGGGGTTGAAGAAGTAAAATAAAATAAAACATTTTAATAGAAATTGTTACATTTAATTTGGGTAACTCCATTTGGTTTGTACCAAAGGACTTCTTAAAGTGCCTTCTTACTATGGTAAGGATTCTAGGAGGAGGATAGGGATGTAGGGAGATTAATTGGGCATAGTTTAAACTAGAAAAATGGCTTGAGATGTGTGAATAATTGAATATAAATGTTCTCCTTTTATAAGGGAGAAGAAGGGATCTTTATGAAAGTGTGAAAACATTATTTTATTATATAATGATATTCGGTTTATAATTGTACAAAAAACATTAAATATTAAGATAAAATGAATCATGGTTGAAATAATATCATCCAATCAGAATTGGACATGTTTTAGATAATATTGTAATCATTATAATCTTATTTATTTAAATCCTTTATTAATTAGGTAAATACTGCATTATTATTGTGTCATAAATAATGTAATTTATTCGATTTATTAAAATTTTAAAAGAAATAATATAATATAGGAAATATTTTTATTTTTCCATAATATATTTATAGTAGAAAATAAGACTTATATAACATCATATACAAATTAATTACTAAATGATATTTGTTAATGTCAATTTGGTCTTCACATTAAATTAATTAATATAAATTGTCATTATCACTCCCAAGTGGCTCAATGGGGTCCCAAAATGGACCCAAAGATGACCATGTTCGTAAATGACTCAACAAATAATTTTAGGACAAGTTTTAAGGTAATTTGGAATTATTATAATATTCTTTTAACCTTGAATTACCCTATTTACCTTTAACCACGGTAAATAAAAGTAAAAAGTTACTATTCAACAAAATTATTTTCATCTTAATGAACCAGATTTTACAACATGATAACAACCATGTATGTAGAATTTTCTAAATTCAATTCACAGAAGTGGTAAAATTTCATTTAAATGAAAACGTCAGTTTTTTTAACTACCACTAAGTGGTTTCACTGTTAATCAAAAATTGACATTTTTCAGAAAATACCAAAAATTCAGCCTAAACTATATTTGATATTTCGAATTCAAAAATGATGTCTATTTTTACAAATTAAAAATATAGAAGTGGCATTAATTCATTTTAAAATTAATTCCCGTTATAAAAACAAATAGCGTGTTTTTAAGAAACAATAACTATCAAAAGATTGATACTTGTTTATGTCCAATTTGAATGTTAAATTACTTCCAATGACCAAAATTGGATTAAATGGTAAAAATATATTTTAATTTCACTTTGAAACCAATTAAAAAGATAATCTGACAATATAAATAAATTAGATTAAAAGTCACTTTTGAATTAAAATACAATATTTTTAGCTATTCATTAAAAATGAACTTGATCAGAAAAATACCAAAATAATTACCCAAAGTAAAATTTGATGTCCCCATTCTAAAGAAGGATTTTATTTGTTCAATTAGAATTTATTAAATTGAAAAAATTATATTTAAATATGGTTCTCCATTAAACGGCGGTAAATCGACCTTTTAATTAAATTATGCTTAAAATTATATTCATTCACATTTTAAGCCTCTAACATTTTTTGGATAAATGTTATTAAATTTAACAAACATGTATAATAATATTGTATTTAGTTTTTTCCATTCCCTCCAATAAAACGGATAGGAGTTAATTACCATTTACAATAATAATATTATATTATTAGTGTCCAACGTAAGATTTCAAAGAAACCCGATGTTGCGTATCGGGTACGCTATCGAACATAGCAATAATTTTAAAGTAAAATTAATATTTAATTCAAAAATATTAATAAATATGAAATATGTCTTAATAGTTATTTACATGGGATGTTACATCCTTCTCCCTTTTCGTAATTGCGTCCTCTCAATTTAAAAAAATAGGGCTCAGAATCTTCATTGAAAGTCCCACATTGGAAAAATAGTCAGTAAAACTATCACTTTAAAAGTAAGAAAGAGAAGAAAAAAGGTCACCCAATTTATCCCATACTAAGATTATATGAAAATATGGTTATGCAGGAGAAAACAATGGGTCATTTTCTGATGGAGAGTGTTAGGAAACATGTTTATGAGAAAGTTAACCACCAGAAAATCACAAACATATGATGGGTTAAACAGTCTTTGATTCCCCATTAGGAAAAGTTAACGGATAGGGTTTTTGTTTAATGTTACATTTCGTTGAGTAATTTATTTATGATATTAACCAAAAACATAAGGATATATACTTACTTATCAGGTATACATTCATCTTTTACTATATTTCTAACACAAACTCATATTTTCTACAAACGATGAATATTTAGGATGACTTTTTTCACATTAAGAGTGTTATAATCAACTTTGAGAGAATCACATAATCCACAAAAGATGAACTATATATTTCCCATGTCATTATATATTAACTAAAACCAAAATGTTTAGTATAAGATCAGATAATCCCCCAAAAGGATAAACTTTTACATAAAGAAAAACTACTCTTAATCTCCAAAATTTTTCTAACCAAAAACCAAAGTTTAACAAAGACCATTTGATAAAAAATTGTCCCTAAAATTATTCAAAAGTAATACAAATTATGATTGTAACCCAAATCTCATGAGGATTTAATTACATTGTATTCTAATATTTATCTTAACATTTATCTCTAAGTAACACCAGTTACTCATAATGTCTCATATTTAAAATTAATTAACCAAATCACATATTCTCCATGATAGGTTAATCATTTTCATAAATAAATAAAATCATCTTGTTTCCATAATAAAAAACATAGATTCTTCCAAACTAAAATTTCAACCAATATTCCACAACCTAAATCCAATAGTATTCTATCTTCCTTAGGTGTATAGTTTTTCCTCAGAAGAGAGAACGTCTTCCTCCACAACCTTTATAACTTAATCACTAAATCATTTTTCTATACAACGTATATCCATTTCATAAAACATAATTTCCAAAAATCAACTTATTATTATTCAATAAAATCATTTTACTAAAATATTAAGTCATAATAACCAGGGAAATCAAGTTGTCTAGTGGTAGGCAATGCACCCTTGTCATCCTTCAGTTGTAGGTTTGATTCCTCCAGCCTTGCCGGATGCGACGGGTTGTCACCAATTGTATGGGTTGTCCTTAAAACTAAAAAATAACCCTAACATGTTTTAACCTCAAAGGTTTCCTTATACCTTTCATTTTCATCCAAATTCATTATGATATAAATATATTAATACTTGAAGTCTTATTTCACCAACATACGATGAAATAAAATCATCCCCAAAATAAAGAACATCATACCTTGATCATGGTGTCCATTTGGTTTTTTCATCATCCTGTTCACATATGTACTAGGTCCATGCATTAAAAAAATTATTTAGAGATCCTTAAAAATCATTTGCTTCTTCCATACAAATACACCTTGTACAATATGGGTCATATGGGTGTTCACAAAAAAACAGGTTTGGAAAATAATCATGTATGACATATAATTTCCAAACATCTGAAAAAACATGATTTCTATAAAACAGTCGAACCAAATTTGAGTTGAAACATTCAATTAACATTCCTATTAAAATAGCATACGTATGTGCTGAGAGACTATATTTTAAAATCAAATATAAATATGTTTCACACGAGTATTATTCTTCAACTCCTTTTCTAAAATCATAATATGCTTCAAAATCTTGTGATAAGGTAAAATATTTGAAAATGCCTTGATAATATTTACCATTCTTGAAAATATGAGAATATTGTGAAATTATGATTTTTTTAAACACAACCCATGATCCACGGTGATAACGAGGTATAGTGGAGGTGTTTGATATCTCAAAAAACTGCTTGCAAGTGAGTTGTATGCTAGAAAAAGTTTCACAATCATTCGAACATGACATTGCAATAATTATTGCAATCATGTCATCAGGAAGAGATAGGAATGTTGTTTGAGATCCTCCTCCTTCTATTTTTAACTGACTTTCCTTGATCTGAAAAAGTTTAAAAAAAAGTATTTAATGAAAATAATAGATAGGGACAAACCATATGTCTAACGAAAATTCATAGTCCCTAAATTTGTCTAAACCGACCTCTGATACCAACTATTAAGGCCTGGCCTTAAACATTACATAATATTTAATTAAATGAATAATTAAAATTGAGGATCTTTTCAGGTTTAGAGTTTTATAGAATTAGGCCATAACTATTACATTACAACTTGAATATTACAAGTAGACACTACTACTTAGTATCCATTTTTTTCATAAAATAAAAACTCTTAAAAAGAAACATGTCTAGTTCCATGTTTTAGATAGCATGACTTTTACATGATCCCATCCTTGACCCTATACATCTTTAAGTCATGTGGAAAACATTTCAAAAACTTGGGATGAGAATAGAAAGCTCAGTAAGGGTTATAAAATAAGGATGGAAAACTTTATCCCATAAATAAATAGAAATCAATGAAACCATAATTTCCATTCATAACATACCATATGAAATCATGATATTTATGAATAACACGCACAAGTCATAAATCATAAAGTTTACTTATGGAATCCATATAAAATAGACATTGTAGCTATCACAGCTACATAGGGAGTTACACATGGAATACCCATCATGTTATATTTCCTAAATCACTTAGGAGAAACATCATGTTTACCTCTGTCGCGTTACCCAATGCATTGGAGAGCTATCTTAGGCTCACCTGCCATAGGTTTATCACAGAACCACCCATATATGTAAACAATGCCCAATAACCATAACATAATCATAACATATGACACACGTAATAAGTAATGATAACATTTCCACATTCCAATATATCAAATCAAAATATTGAAAAAAACAATGTTTTAACAAATCATTTTCAAAACCATTTAAAAAGATATTTTTAAATCAAAGTGTCCCATACCACTTTGAAGCTTTTAAAAGAATTACAATTTGAAAAAATTAATGTCCATATAAATAAATCCTAAAACCCATTTTGAAAACATGGACATTAATGAGGAATATTTAGAAGAATAAATTGTTAAAACATTTAAAACGATCTTTTAGTTAGATTTTTTTAACAAAAAGTGAGAAGCTTGAATACAAATAATTGAAGAATAACTTTTGATCAGAACATTATAATATCATGAGAATAAAGGGATCCATGATAGATATATAAAAGGACAGTATATACACCATATAAGATTGAATTGGTGCATAACAACAATGACGTCTCAATGGAAATGTAAATTGAGATAAAATCCCTTATAATGATGGTATCCTTAAATTAAGGGTAACTAAATCACGTAATTATGTGTGACAAATAAAAATACACCCAATATAAGTGGATATTAAGTATAAAACAATCAGAGGTCATTCAAACATATTTATAGGATGACATATTCAATAAGTACTAGTAGAACCTGAAGAATTGAAATTGGGTTTATAGGTTCCCTTGTAAAAATTCGATAGCCTGACGGTATCACATTAAAATTCAGAAAATGAGTTGATGAGATAAAAAGGGGTATCTCATAACATGGACATAAATTTTTCATCAATGATTATATAGAAGAACATATCCCAAAATAATTTGATGTAAATTAAAAGACATAACAAAACGAAGTCTTTTAAAAAGAGGAGAGTGAAAGGTTCCTTTTCTGATTTGGTAACTTACAAAACATATTCCACATGAAAGAAGAATCATAAAATGAAGATGTAAATACCCATAAATGAAATTATATTACCCAAAGAGTACAATCATGGGAAGTAAATACACCACACAAAAGTAAATAGAGGCAAATATTGCATGAATCTTGCAGGAATAAAAAAGTGAGACGAAACCCTTCACTGCGTTGTAATCTACTGAGTCGTATGACCAAAATTTAATAACCACCATATGAATCACAGAATACCATTAATATAATGATAATCAGGATAATATATATATATCAAATTTCAGCACAAAATACACCTCATTCAATGAATAAGTGGCGAACAATGGAAATCTCACGGAATTAAAAAATGAGATAAGAAAATCCCTTACCTCATGTCCGACTTGACTCGATCTTTCTTTAATATCCTGAATAATAAACTAATGTTAATTTATACTTTCTTAAGAACCTTTTTCATGTTTATTATTCCTTTTATATCAGTTATTACCATGTTATAAACATTATGTAATCATTCATGTTAATAATGTTTGTTTTGTCGATATTTGGTACTTGAGTCAAAAATGGACTTCTTATAATTACATGTTGTTCATGTGGTTAATGGTTCATTATAAACAGAATTATATTAATTATTTAGATATCATATATATCATATATATCCAGTATATACATGTATTATTAATAGTACATAACATTTAGAGGTAAGAAAAGAAATGCACCGTTCATGGAGACGGTAAGCCGTACGTACGCATGAACGCTACTTTCACTTATATTTCTTATTTTAAAGGAAATAAAAAATAATGATATTTAGGTATATTATAATTCCAGTATAATATAAAATATATTTTCATTAATGAAATCCTTTATACATCCCATATAAGGCATTAACCAGGCACATCACTTTGAGGTGTCGGTAGTCCGCACTTCCTCAAATGAGATTTTCATATTTACCCACTATGGAAACCATAAAGGCTTGAAATAATTTGGAAGTACAGAACAATAAGGAAATCATAAACATAATATATATCATATATAAATACAGTTTCATCATAATTGACCCCATGATAGGCGGTAAGTTGTAATTGAACAATCATCGTTTCATGAGGTGTTAGTTTTCTATCCACAGAAACATTATGTTCTTTATCCATTAGATGGAAGTGTGTGTAATTATAGTTCGAATAATTATCATAAAAACATCCTAGTATATTTATGATACTGGTTCTATTACAAAATAATTGAATAATAAGATTTTATGGGTTGTAGAAGTAAAATAATAGAAAACAATTTAATAGAAACCTTTACCTTTAATTTCGGTAATTCCTTTTGGTTTGAACAAAAGGACTTCTTGAGGTGCCTTCTTCCTGAGGTAAGGCTTCTAGGAGGAGAATAGTGATGTAGGGAGATTAATTTTTCAGTTTTTGGACAAGCCAAATGGCTTGAGAGGTGTGATGAATTGGATAGAAATGGTCTCCTTTTATAAGGGAGCGAAGGGGCTCATTAGGAAAGTGTGAAAACATTATTTTATTATATAATGATATTCGGTTTCTAATTGTCCAAAAATCATTAAAGATGAAGATAAGATGACTCATGGTCTAAATAAAATCATCCAATCAGAATTGGAAATGTTTTGGATAATATTGTAATCATTATAAAATTATTAATTTTAATCATTTATTAATGAGGTAAATACGACATCATTATTATGTCATAAATAAATTAATTAATAGATTTATAAAAATTATTTAAAAAATACTATCATGTAGGCACTATTTTTATCTTTCCAAATAATATTTATAGTCGAAAATTGGACTTATATCACAACATAAAAAAATTATTTACTAAACGATTTTTTTTAATGTCAATTTTGACTTCACATTAAATTAATTAATCTAAATTGTCATTATCACTCCCAAGTTGCTCAATGGGGTCCCAAAATAGACCCAAATAATTCCATGGTCATAAATGACTCAACCAATAATGTTAGGAGAAGTGTTAAGGTAATTTGGAATTATTATAATATTCTCTTAACCTTGATTTACCCTATTTACCTTTAACCGTGGTAAATAAAAGTAAAAAGTTAGTATTCACCAAAAATTATTTTCAACTTAATAAACCAAATTTTACTTCTTGATAACAACAATTCATTTCATATTTTCTAAATTCAATTCAAAGAAGTGGTAAAATTTCATTTTAATGAAAAGGTCAATTTTTTTAACTACTACTAAGTGGTTTCACTATTCATCAAAAATTGAATTTTTCAGAAAAATAACTAAAATTCAGCCTAAGATATATTTGATATTCCGAATAAAAAATGATATATATTTTTAAAAATTAATAACATATAATTGGAATTAATTCATTTTAAAATTAATTCTTGGTATCAAAACAAATAGCATGTTTTTAAGAAATAATAACTATCAAAAGATTGATACTTGTTTGTGTCCAATTTCAAAGTGATATTACTTCCAATGGACAAAATTAGATTAAATGGTACAAATATATTTTAATTTCACTTTAAAACCAATTAAAAATATAATCTAACCATATAAATAAATTATATTAAAAGGAACTTTTGAATTAAAATACAATATTTTCACTATTCAATAAAAATGAACTTTATCAGAAAAATACCAAAAAATTACCCAAAGTATAATTTGATGTACCCATTATAAAGAAGGATTTTATTTTCTCAATTAGAATGTATTAAAGTGACCAAAACTATATTTAAATAGGGTTCGACATTAAAAGGCGGAAAATCGACCTTTTAATGTAAATTATGCTTAAAATTATATTCATTCACATATTAAGCCTCTAACATTTACTGGATAAATGTAATTAAATTTAACAAACATGTATAATCATATTTTTTTTAGTTTTGTTCATTCTCCCCAATACAATAGCTAGGAGTTAACAACCATTTAAAATAATAGTATTATATTATTAGTGTGCAATGTAAGATTTCAATGAAACTCGTTGTTGTGTATCGGGTACGCTATCGAACATAGAAACCCTTTTAAAGTAAAATAAATATTTAATTTAAAAATATTAATAAATATTAAATATGTCTTATTATTTATTTACTTGGGATGTTATAGTTGTGCAGGAAGGTTTCGCTCTAATCAGTGGTGGGTCAGAGGATTGATGTTAGAGTCGGAGGGGATCAAGGCGCTGGTGGACCAAGGGGTTCTTGGGGGAGGCGACGCAAGGTGGCTGGTTTTGTGTAGTGGTGTGGCATGATAGGGATAGCTAGGAATTTGGGGAAGTGCGTCCCATATAAGTGAGATCTAGGTGCGGCAATGGGGAAGGCCAAACGGAAGTTCGGGATGACAGTGTGAGTCAGTTGGCTGGGAGATTCAGCACGCAAGGGAGGTGGAACATTCAATCGAGGGGGTCAGACACGCTAGGGTTAGAGGAGGGGTGTGATGAGAGATATAGGGGGAGTAAGAGAAGAATAGGGGAAAAAATAAAAGATAAATGAAAAATAAAAAAGAAAAGGGGATGAAAAATAAAAAAAATAAAAACCTAAAACCTAAATATAATTATTAGAATAAGTTGGTGGTAATAAAATAAAATAAAAGCTATAATAATTAAAATAATAATTATGATAATAATAATAATAATAATAATAATAATAATAATAATATCCTCAAATTATATTGTTATTTTTATCATTAAAATAATTTTTTATTTTCTTACCACACATGAAATTTTATTTTTTATTTATAATTCATTTTATTTAATTAGATGACCATCGAGCAAGGCATGTAGTGAACCGGGCGAGGTCGCATGGCATCCTAGTTGAGACAACACAACCTTGATCATGGTTTGCTCGATGCAGTGAAGTCCAAAACAAGCATTTTTAAATAAGTACTCAAAATATTAAACCATCTCCAACCCGAACCCTGATGAAAAAATTATAGGGCAGAGAAAATAATAAATTAAATTAAATTAAATTAGAAAAAGTCAGAGTGTGACAATTCTCCCCACCATAAAGCTTTCCACACCTAGGAAACCACAACTACGGATGAGACCTAATCTATAAAACAGTAAACCCATTAATATTTAAAGGGGATCACCTAAAAGAAATACATGTGAAAGAGGAAAACATGTCGTGCTTAGAGAATGGGAATTAAATGGAAACCTCAAGAAACCCATAAAAAGACTTTTCACTAAGTGTCACCCATCCCAGAGCGTTAGAACACCTCTAGTTGATTGATTTTGGAAAGGAAATCTTGCACCCATGGAAACCAACTTCACAATATGAAAACCCTTAAGAATCATTGAATGAAAACCAAGTTGTTTGACTGGATCAAACAAACAATACCAACCACGTCCAAGGAATACACTTTTCACCTACCACCATGCCATCTCAAGGAATAGAACTAAAAGGATAATATGGGAATACCTAAAGGGGCTCCCAACCATGAGATACTTAGAGACACCCGAGATGAGACTAGAAAACCTTCATGAGGAGGACCGAGCAGTCTCCCCCTAATTATAAAAAAGTTTAACAATGACTCATTCCAAATACATATGGGTGATACCCACCCTGGGTCTCCCCACCATTATAACTACCAGAAGACGCACAATCTTTGATGTTTTTCTATTAGGGACCCAACACCCGACCACAAGGGGTGATGAGGGAGGGCCCAACTGTTAGGGAGTCCAATCCATAACCCTAGAAAAACCAACATCACCAACTCCATGGATGAGCACCATTAAAATTTGATACCAATTCTAAAAAAGATACCCTTTAAGGGCTGCTAAAAGCGATTACATCTGGTGGGAAGCTACCCCTAGAACATTATGGTAACGAGACGACAACACCACCTCATAACCAAAAAAAACCTCACACACCCAAACGGGTTGTTCGGAATGGTACGACCATAGAAAATGAATTAGCTGCCTTCACCTTAAATACCAAAGACCGAAATAAAGCTGGGGTCCCATACACTCTACGGGTTCCTGAACACATGCAAAATTCACTCTGAGGCCTATGGATAGAGCCTTGACGTTTGATTCATCTCCTGCATCATTTTATGGTCTTGAAGACTCTCTAATAGAGCTTCTTTTTTCCGGGTGCTGCAAAAAAACCATACTGCATTAAAGACAACACCATCAGACACAACACACCTGGAAATCCACCTACTCCAAATAGAAAATTTACCAACACAAAAAAAAATGGGGCATGTGTGTCACCCTTTGTCACTGAATGAGAACATGACACTGCAAATCATCACCGAACGTGACCATTGCTATTTAAAGGAACATTATATGGAGAGGCACTTCATACTGAGTTTTAAACAACACGTGATTCCTACAATCAACCATTGCATACCCATTTGACTGGGTCTGCCACACTATTGAACTAACATAGACCCTTTATTAAATGAAACCAATGAAGGACCAATGGATATTTAGAATAGAAGCCAGCACCAAAAACTCCAGGTAGTTCCCACCTTTCCCCAATAGAATCTCTATCACCATTATCAAAAAGGAATTTCAACTTAATGTGGCCAAAAATCATCCTTGACTATAAAATGAATAAAGGAAACCCAACTTTCATTCAAACCCTCTCACATCACCCTCCCGATGTGCTGTGATTCTCTTGATTTTAATGAAAGGTGTGTTCAATCAGAGAATTCAAGAAGAGAGTCCTTCGATCAATTGGAGGGACGGACAACAACGAATTTCCAATGGCAGCACTTCAACCACATGTTAAAGCTTTATGGGGGGCATTCACTATTCATGAAATTAAACCATGGATCCCAACACAATGGTCCAATGGAAAAGACATACCACAAGGTAACACTAAATGTACAAGGGGAACCACTGTAAGGGATTCCTAAATCATTTTTCAAAATAAACAACAAACCACATGCTTTCACACCAACATACCAATAAGAATTCAAACTCAAGACAAAAATTATTAAAAAAGGATTCTCAACTTGAAAATTTTCTAAATCGAACACTTCCAAAACAAAAGGGCACACCAAAAAATCAACAATTTTTAAAACATTTAATTTTTTATTAACAATAATTTTTAAAAAATAAACGAAGATGGTGGGTTTCATAAACACCAATGGTGTCCCATGGGACTTACACATGCGAGTTCTCGTTCCACAACGCCACCCACCTCATGTCTCTCTAGGCTCTCATCTGCACATTCCATTCTCCATTTGCCTTTCCACATATACCCATGCGTGTGGTTACCCATGAGAAAACAAAGGATCAAACCAATAATATTCCATTTTTCAAAAAAAAAAAATTCAACCCACAATTTTCAAACCCCATACATCATTTTAATTTTAAATCACCTCATTTCAAAAAATGATCCATGACAAAATCATTTTTACATAATAAACATATTTCCATGAATTCAAAACAAAGGGATGAGGAATGATGTAAGAGGAGACTAGTGTCGGCAAGTGACTAGGACATATGGTTAGAGACCGTACACCAATCACGACACCTCCACAGAGAGTATTATAGGGTAGCATCTCTGGCTTCACATGGCTTGCAAGACCCTAGGATCTCATTGGGACCACTGACCTAAATACCTTTTCAGTTAACCTAATCAAAATTAACCCTAATGACCAAAGACTCAAACAAACCGCAACTTACCTTGGTAACTCGAGTCCCACCAGAAGGTGTGTTGGAAAGGCACCTTTCTCGTAGCTAGAAAGGTGAGTTCTAACACCCTTAACATTGTTCTATTCTGAATCAATCCCAATAGAACATGACCCAAGAGGGAAAACCTCCATTGATACCATTTTTTCACAAACTACTCTGGGTTTCCATCTGACCCAGCACCCGACCCGATCTGTGACATGGCCCGATGGGCGTTTTCAATCCCCAAAGGATAGCACAAGTTCCTAGGTATCAAAAACAATCCATGGGAATGATTTATCTGATATAATAAACAAAAACCACTAAAAAGTTAAATAAAATGACACCGTAAAGAGACAACCAAACTTGCCTTTAAAACAAAATCATATTTAATGTCCCCAAATCAACTAAAACCCCAAAGAGAACTAATAAAATATAGAAAAAAAAACTACACTGCCAACCTCTAAGTAACATGAGAAGCCTCATACTCGAGATACCAACACTAACCAACACACGAGGACCATTAACAACACAAACCACCATCACTATGCACGATGCCTCAACCTAGGATACACAATGAACAAGGACTAAATATACCCAAAGGTGTATGTAGGGTGTGAGACAAAGTCCCAATATGATTCCACTGAAATAAAACTATTAAACACATTAACCTTAAATGAAGAATACATTTTCCAATTTAATAGGTAAAAAAGGAAATAAATGATTAAAAAGTATTTAATGAAAACAATTTTTAATGATAAGTGTTTTAACTGAAAAAAAAATTAATGAAAATAACTTAAATTAAATCACACACACACACATACATTTAAGATAAACCAAGTTTCATACTGGTGAGCAGAAAGTACACAAGGAGCACAAAATATGGGAGAGGGCTCATGGGTGTTATATACAATGGGTCCCAAGATCATCGTGTCTTAATGAAATGTGGCCAAGAAACCATGACCCTTAGAAATCATGGCATTGAAACCACAACCCTCCACAAATGTGGCATAGAAATGACAACCATCAGTCATTCATATGTTTATTTTGTATTTAAATAGTCAATCCTACTATGTAAAACATGGTCGAAGCCACCCTTGAATCATAAGCCCACTAGTTTAGTCCACCTTCCTAGCTACCCAGTCTTCCTACTTTGTGCTCAAACATGTTTCAATTTCATAATAGGTGCACATCACAAATATAATCCAAGAAAATCACCACACATGAAAAGAATCCATTTACACCATCAATTCAAATATTAAAATTAAAGATCATGTCACATGTCACATTTATGCATACAAGTCAAAAAATGGTACATATACACACAAAACCACCATTTTCACACCCAAATTCCATTTTGAAACATTATACACAAAAAAATATTTAGAGCTTATTCTGCATCACTTTCAATATAAATTAATCAAATTTTAATTATTTAATAAAATAATTTTACAATTGGATAACCACTAAGAAAATTTATTTAGTAATTTAAGAAATGTATTGCCTTACTTTAATCACCAAAACGCACTAAAAAATTCATTTATGAAAAAACACATTTTAATTCCACAACCAAAACATGCATTGCATTTCATTCAAATTCAAACAAACTAAATGCACATTTTTGAGAACACTGGTAAATAACTCAATGTAGGTTTTCACAAAAAACACATTAACATCACATAAAAACTCCACTATAAAAGAAAATGCACAATAGAACTCAGTAAAAATTACATTCACATCATTTAAACTACTTAGAAAATATTATAAATTAATTAAATTAACAAAATAATTCAACCTAAAATTTATGAAACAATTTTCAGAATATACCACATGACTCAAAATAAAACAAATTTAAAAAAAATCCCTTATAAATCGACACAAATTGACACTAAACCAGAACACAATTTGTAATGTTTATAACCTATTAATGAACAATTGAACACTAATTTTTACATAAATCACACCTATATCACATATACACATCAACATTAATTTAAAAAACAAGATTCCAACTAAAAACATTAATTAACACTTTTTATTAATTAACTTAAGAAGAAAAATTAATTCAGCATGTAACGATTAAGCGCGGAACCACTTACATCAGGTGAAGGAATTCTATAAAATTAAGTGTGCGACCCCAATTTCTCTTCAAGAAGACCAAAAAATTTACCAAATGTACCTTCAAATACCAGATATATGAAATTTCATGAATATCGAACCAACATAAAACAAAACCCTAAACAACTTGGTCCAAAACCTTAAAGAGGAAGTACGTTTTACCTGAAGGAAGGTGCACGTGGTGGAGAAGAGAGGGGTACTTGTGGAAGGTAGCAGTCGCCAGAGAAGGCCTAGCGGTTCACTTGTATGGTGAAGGGTTGGCAGTTTGATACTTTCGGTGGATAGAGGACCAGTGTGGGAGGGTTTTACTAGATGAGGGGTTTGTGACTACCAAAAATGTGTTGTACTGGAGGGTTTCACATCGTCTAGTGGTGCATAAGAGGATAGATGGTGGAGCCGGAGGGGATCAAGGTGCGCATGGAGCAGGGGGTTCTCGGGGGAGATGGCACGAGGTGTAAAATTTGGTGTAGCGGTGTGTCATGAAGGGGCTGATTGGGAGGTTAGGGTATTGCGACCCTATTAGGAGGGAGCTAGGTGCGATAGTGGGAAGGCTGACTGGAAGTTCGTGAAGGAAGTACGAGTTAGCTGGCTTGGAGGAGCAGTACGCAGGGGAGGTGGAGCGACCAATCGGGGGTGGGGGGGGCGTAAATGGTAGGGTTAGAGTTGGGTTGAAATAGGAGAGATAGGGTGGAGGAGGGGAATAGGGGAAAATAAATGAGAAAAGAAAAGAAAAAAATAAAAGGGGAAGAAAAATAAAAAAATAAAATCATAAAACCTAAATATATTTAAATGAATTCGTTGGTAGTAATAAAATAAAATAAAAGTTATAAAAATTAAAATAATAATTTTAGTGATAATAATAACTTCCTCAAATTAATTTATATCTTTTAGCGAACATGATTAATGGGAACATGTCTATTTCTCATATAATTTCAAGTGCCAGTCCAACAAATTTTCATAACCACCCATGGTTTCTAAAAAATGATATTGTTACATATAACCAATTTATATCATTTATGGTTTTATATAAATAATTATTCCCTTACCCGATTAAATTATTCTCTACCCTTATTCATAAAATCATAAATAAAAATAATATTTCCAAAATTACTTATCTATTTGTTTTTTTTCATCAACTCCACTAGACTTAATTTTCGTGTCATATGTTTCTTCATTTTTCTGATGAAAAATAAATAATGATTTAATA
Source organism: Viscum album (assembly GCA_963277665.1). Lineage (NCBI taxonomy): Eukaryota > Viridiplantae > Streptophyta > Magnoliopsida > Santalales > Viscaceae > Viscum > Viscum album. Next base: position 328,236,014 of record OY728121.1, read on the forward strand.
CCTTTTTTCAGTGAAGTAATTATTATATTTAATATGAAAATTCTATAATATGTTATTATGTAACCCATTTCATTTTTATTAGTTTTTCTGATTATTATGCCATATGTATGATTCCTTTACAAGAAACACATATGTGTGTACATGTTATCAAGGATTTTACTTGATTATTCTTCAATACATTTGGTATTTTTATACCTCATGTGCCAATATTTATGGAATTAAATAGATAGTTTCATCCATGATTGGACTCTGTCGACCCTATATTTTTTCCTTAGTAGTGATCCTTGACCTATACTTATGTATTGTTTTATGTTCTTTCAAAATTCCTATAATGTATTGATCTTATTATTTCATCCACATTGCATATTTCATCCTCAAGAATACTTATTATTATTTCCTTATATAACATTATGTTACACATTTAAACTAATATCAATGCTTCATTATATAGTGCATTCCCTTAAATGGATTTATAGCTCACCTAATTTCATTATGTATTCCATAGGTTATCCAGTATACTTTTGGAATATCCAAACGATATATGAGTTCATTATTAAAATTAATATAAATATTTTTTACTTTTTGTTTCAAGTAGATATTTAATAAAACCATTCTTCCATATAAAATTTTCATTTTTGTCATTAGGTTTCCATTATTTAGTATTTATAATAAAAATTATGTAATTCTATTAATAAGATGATTTGGTCATAACACATTTACATATAAGTAAAAATTCTATAAAGAAATGAACATTCCTTTTATGAGTGGTATGCATCTCACATATCCTTCTTTGGGATCCTAATTTGATACATAATTAATCTTTCTTAAGTATGATACCATATTCTATAGTGTCCATTGTTTTGATATTAGATATATTAAAATATCTGAAAAACTTAGATCACTCCATCCAAACATGGTAGTCAAATGTTGATGCACATGTGTAATATACATGATGATATTGTGGTAGGAAACCTCAATGATGTCATGAATATGTCAGGATGTGGTTCTCCTAATACCATAATACAAATTCTCTGAAACCTGTACTCACCGAAGAGTAAGGGTATTCTATCAATGGAGTGTAAACACTTATCCTTTATTATAAAGTGAGTCATGAGTCCCCACTCACGTGGTATTAGTACCCCATTGGGTATGGTGTTCCATTTATGGGGATTGGGTCCCCTATAGTTAGTGTGGCTAGGATTATATTTTGTATTTGACACCATTTTACCTGTAACTACTGGAGATGTGGACTTACTCATCAACCATATCATGATGTGATGACTAAGAGATTACGGATACTTATCAACTGGGTATCTCCTTTTCTTTCATCCCCTTTAGCAATGTGGGTTGGGAATGGAATTTTATTTATTTTAATTCTCTTTTATAGAAATGATATATTGTTATATTTTGACATTAGTTGTTTGGATGTTGGTAGGATTTAGTGGTACTAGGCGATGATTTTCTTAGGTGGTGGTCAGACATTATGGTCATAAGAGGGACTCTTCCTACAAATTTTTAGTCAGGTATGGATTCCCATTATTTCTAGTTATCCATGTATTTTCCCCATTCATGCATTAGATATATTTATATTTCTATACCTTGTTTATTCTTAGTCATAATTACATTAATTGGTTTCATATTCTTTTAGTACTGTTTTATCTATCTTGTATGCTATGAGGTACTTGTAGGAGTTCATATGAATAGTGTTATTTTTTAAGGCCAACTATTTTTGTGATATTTATACTGGGAACAAGTGACAAGATTCTTTCATATTTAAAGTGTGAATGAGGTGTCACTCATAATATAAAACCAATTCATGTGGGATTCCAACGTATTGGATCAAGAAAAAATGGTATCAATACAGTGAGTCATCGAGAATGTGTTTTGAGATAGACGTGCTATAGGGATCTAATTGGGTACATTGGGAGATTTTTATATAGTGTTTCAAGTTCCTCTATTACGAAAATGATCACAGTGATAGTGTGGTAACCAAAAAAATCATACACACATTCTCTGATAACCTTGTTTTCAAATTGACATGTCGAGACATCGTTATTAAATAAACAAATGGTATATGAATCATATATAAATAGGTTATTCACATCAAATCCCTTCTTGGGTCATCATCCAATATATACTAGTCTAACTATAAGAATCTTATTAAATTTCAGTATGTAACCATTTAGATCTCCAAAATATATTCAATGAGAGAGTTGTGGAGAAAAAAATCTGTAATGGGGCTCTAATAAATGGGTAGGAGAATGATGTATTTTTACTGGATGGATAGTGAGAATAACATTTATCCATCGAGCAGTGAGGGGACCCACAACCAATGGATCTATTTGAAATTTCTTGATATGTTTAGCAGCAAATACTTTCAACAGTTTAGGATGATTGTATACATATAATGAGAATTCATCTAGAGTTTTAAAATATGAGAATCTTATAACCTGGAGTGAGATAGACCAATAAGTTGTAGAGGATCATCTGAAATATATATTATGAGTTTCCAAATTTATGTTTATGCCATCCAATTAGATTTTTTAACTTTTGGCCAATCTTTTTTTTGAATTATTGGGAAATTCGTTGTCTCTAGTCACCCATACACTCGATGAGACAACATTCTCTTGGGAGTGGATTGACATCTTGTTGATGAAATATTTTATCACTCTACAAGGATCTCTATATATTTTTAGGATCTTATTGGGAATAATCAGATGATTGAGAGCTTCCTAAGAAGGTAGAAAGAGAGAAATTGAGTAGGATATTACTATTATGTGGATGAGACACCAATTAATGCTTATGAAAACTAGGAATGAAACCCCTAACATAAGAGATATAATCATGCCTAGACTCATCCTCATGTTTCTATGTCATGATGTCCACGTACATGATATAGTTTCTACTATAATTGGATATGTTATCATTATGATGAACCTGATCAAATTTCTTAGGATTCCTTGAACGATCATTCTATAGATAAACGATACACAACTGTGGATTCTAATCTAGAGGGTTTTGAAAATGTCTGAGGTATTATTTGTATCTTCTATACCTTATCTCCATTTCTTTTCGAATTTATCATGATCCATTTTTATATTCCCAATCCCTCATTTAATATATTAAAAATCCTATAGATCCTTTATCCAATCAGTTGTGGTGGGATCTATCTATATGGAGTGATTCAGCTATTTCACACATCAATTTAACGTATAAGAGTGTGCTATGTTAAGAGTGTATCAGAATGGAAATCACATTTCTTTTAGATGAAACTGAATCATGGAATTTTGATTATTTAATGGGTATCCATATTTCATTCCTAGATATATATATACACTACAAAAGATATGAGTTACTATAGAAAGATGGGGTGTGATTCTTCTTCAATGAATGTAAGTACATACTAATGGGACAATGAGGATAATTAGTAGTAGTACGAATCAAATCTCCAATAATATAGAATTTTTCCCTTTTTTAATTAGGGTTTTCAAATACATAACATTAAGATATAGTGCGGTATATAGTAGATGAATTCCTTTAATTTTTTTCTAGATTACCTATCTAGAATGATATAAATTTATTTTTAACCTAAAACCTATGACTACTCTAATATATTCTATATATTATCATATGACCCTTTTTTTTTGATTTAGGAGTTGGGGGTTTCGTTGGAGGAACTCCAAGAGACGGGGTTTATGGGAACTAGTGTATCACCCTGACTAGTGGTAGTGTGGTACACTAAAAGGAAAATGAGAGTGATATATATATGTTGGTTATCATGGCATTAATCAATATCAAATAGAAAATATTTTCCAAATTCCATAAACCATTGAACTCTTTATCATGATGAATTGTTTTTGTGATGGTTCATGATGATTCACCTCACGTTTGACTAACACCATTTGTTGGATACTTAGGACAACATTCCAATTTTATAATTATAATGTAACTATGGTAATTATGAGTTCTGGTGATTCCATTTTGTGTGATGATTTGCCACATTCTTTTTATGGAACATATAAAATAAATCATTCTATCATTCATGGAGTTCTTTCATGGTTATCATTATAGTTGGCATTCCAATTTACATTGAATCACATGAGGAGCATGAAAATAACTATTGTATGATCCTATACAAACTCCTCCTATACTATTTATATAGTATACTATCATTGTTTTTTTGTGGATTAAATTGGTTCACTTCCTATGGGATTACATTTAAGAAAAGTTTTTACTTATGGTGACAGTGATGATAGAGGAAGTGTTATCACGGGATCCACCCAGGTGCATATGTGAGGTTTATAGATTCATTTGTTTTGATTGGTATTATCATGGATTTATGGTAGAATTTTATATTATCTAGTCCCTTCAACTACCTTGACATGAAAATGAAATCTATTACCCGAGAAAAAAGAAGTTACAAAAATCCTCATTGGTGTTAAGGAAGAGTTTGACCAGGGTAGTATTTTTTTTGAATTTGAGAGGGCAGTGTTGAGTAAGTTTTTTTCTATGATTCCTCTAAAGTATGGATTGAGTGTGTTTTGATGAAGAGTAAGGTAATTACGGATTTTGGATATAGGTAGTTATGACCATATGAGAATAAATATGTTTCTAAGGACTTAGAATTGGAGGTAGTAGTCTCTATTAAAAATATAGGGCGTAATTATCTTGTAGGGAGTGGTTTTTTGTCTACTCATATCACCAAACTCTCATGTATAACTTCTATCATAGAGAAAATAACTTGATATAATGGTTTTGTCAATAGATTTTATATGAAAACAACATTGAGATATTATGTTATCTAGGAAAAAAATTGTTTTGGATTATTCCCTTATAATGAAGTATCATTATCACATTATGGAGGAGGCCTTAAATTAGTAATCCTCGTTACTTATCACTGTGATGGATGAGAGGGGGTAATCATATCTCTTAATGTTGATAGTTACTACACATTTTCTTTACCATGTGTGATAGGCTGCATTAGGTTACATATCTTGTAAAGTTATACATGAAAGGATATCATCATGTGATTCAATATATAAATATATATATATCTGTGTGTGTGTATATATAGATTATGAAGGAGAATAGAAAATAATCCATTTACAAGTTTGTACATAGTTTTGATTCATTACATGTGGAGTTACTAAGGGAGTTCCATACCCCCCCCCCTTTGTAGTACATCATGGAGTAGAAAATATGTGCCATGATCTTCTGTATCAATTTTCGTTAGTGGTAAAAATGAAGCTTGTTCGTAAGTTTTTTACTTGATTACTCACATGTGAAAATGTGAAGACATAGAATCAAGTCATATTAGGCTTGACTAAACATCATTTAAAACAAAAGTTTAAGTGGAATTGTATATTTTATGGAATTTATAATTAGTATTATGTGGAAAAAATTATACAATAACTATATCTGGTTGATTTTTGAAGGACATTCCAATCCATCATCTTTACATGCCATCTATGAGTAGTATTTATCAAGGAGTTAGGAAACTTTTACAAATTTTTTATCATATGGATTCATGAGGTTCCCATGAAGATTCACTTCAATTGTTATTCACAGTTCATGAAATAGTTTTAAGAGGTTTGCATGTGGATTTTGAGGCCCTATGTTAGATGATCATAATATTTACACTTTTTGTTAGACGGTGGGATGGAATGAACCATTATTGTTATAGAGGATATTCTAAGACCCTATATGTTGATATTTTATTAGCACTAGTAGGATCTCTTAACATTGGTGATGTTTTCTTACAATAAAATTTGTCACTCCACTATTGATATACAACCATTCAAGGATCTATATGATAGACCCCTATTGTCTACCTCATTCTAGATAGAGATGGACGAATCGTAGGCCCCTAGAGTTTAGGATAAGATACCTTGTGTTCCTAAGAGTATCGCCTAGTTGTGGTTTATAGAGGTTTGGATAGGGTAATGAATTATTCTTTAGGTTGAACGGTTTATTTCATATCCAACATAGTGTTGTAAATGTTTTGTACCGCTTGGATTTAAGCATGCATTGGAAATAAGATTTGGTTGTATTCCATATGATGAAATTGGGAATTTATAATAATCAATAGTCAAAGGATATTGACTATGGTGATATTGAAATCAGGGACAGAGAATCCTTTTCGAAGTACTATGTGGAAAAATCCACGATCTACTAGAGATTACAATTCCTGGGAACCACTTCCAAGATATGAAATTGTTGGAATGTTGGGTTCCTTCAGGAGTTATCCTGTCAATGTGAGATCCAATTGTGAGAATAGAATACTCACCATTTCTAGTAGGTTCTAAATTTTATTGTAAAAATCTATGAAGGTGGATAGAATGTTTCCATTATTATTTCTGTATTGATGGTTGTGATATTTATATAATTATTAGGGGATTCTCTTTAGAGTTAGCATGTAATTGTGTGTGTTAGGAGACATCAAGATTAATTTATTAAAATTTATTTATATATTATCCCTTACAAATTTAAATTTTTATAAATAAGGTAATTTATATTTAATGGGGGCTTAAATGGGGAAACAGGGGCAACCATTGAATTCTATAATAAAATTTTTAAACTATGTTTGACATAATTCTCTATCACATTAAACAATGAGGTGATCCAAAATAACTAGATAACTATTCACTTTGGTTACAAAGGTAATATGTTCCACTAAGGATATATTTTTTATTACGTTGTATGTACATATATGGTTAGTAGTTATTTTGGATCACTCAGATCATTTCGTCCAAGTTGGATATAGATACATTATGAATATGACATGATCAGGATGATTCACATGTAATGCTTCCCATTGAAAGGAAATTGGAGATTTTAGGGAATAATATCAAGTGGGGATAAATGTATGTGAATTTGTATTCAGTCTTCTACAATTAGGATATGTATGAAGTGTTTGGTGATGTAGAGTTTGAAAGTCAAATAATATTTATACATATCCTACTTAATAGGTGTCAAATCCCTTATAGATCAAGTTATACAGTTTATGGTTATATGATAGGATTTTCCTTGTTGCTTAATATCATGGGGTAAGGATATTTGTGTCAAGAAAGGACTGAATATAATATTTTCTTGGGTTCATAAACATTATGGATTCCCTATTAGGGCATCTCATTAATGAATTACTCATATATGGTCACTAATTAGGGAATTGTGGATTAGGTATTATGCCTAATAGGTTGCCAAAAATGATTCAAGGAATTAAAAGTGAATGAGTGGGGATTATTCATTGATGATTACTACCCTAGTTTGGATGTTCCTGGCCTATTAGTGTCACTAGTATTTGATAAAAATAATGGTATCCATCTTTTTTCTTATACCTAAAAAACAATGTCATGCCAACAAAGTCATATTTATCAAGTATAAACCTCCACAGTTTCCAAATGATTGGAAACATCATAATGAATGGAATATATTATTGTGACACCCTTGGATATTCAACCCTTATATAAGGATATTTCTTGATATTCAACTTATTATTGGAATACACAATTGAATGGGTTCACACTGCTGTGAGTTCCCAGTTCATATATGTTGGGTAGTTTTTGAGGATGACTGAATTTGGACCTTTCAAGGTTTCCCCCAAAAAACGGGGTAAATAAATAACAAATTACCCAAGGCATAGCTTCCAGTAGGCGGAGGTCCATAGATACCCCCAATGTGGCTAGCCCTTGTGGTATGCACGTAGGGGTGACATTGTTATCATGGATGGCATGGAGTTACCATAAAGAATGTTATAATGAAGAAGGTCGATCTTCCTGGGGATCTCATGAATGAGGTGAATTCGGTAGAGTGTTTCGGAAGATAGTAATACACCTAGAATTTTCATAGATGAGGTCTTTCACAAATTAGTCTCACAATAATGAAATTCCATAGAGAAGTTAAGAGAAAGATCTTGTCAGCTTGATCGCTAAGTAGGAGAGCTTTTATGCATAGTAGACAAGTGGGAATAATGGTTAGTGTGGTTGTGAAGTTGGATAGATGAAAAATGTGGTGAATTTTGACACATAGATAGAAGTTTATTCTTGTAACATTAACTCTCTACACTAGTCATATAAAAAAATTAATAAGAAATATCACTAAAGGAAAAAATCACCACGATTTATGCCTGAGTTTCATGCGCTTGATAATTATCTATTTTTTTCTTAGAGAACATAGGAAAAATATTCAATTATTGGACACTCTATTTTTTACCATATCATTCATTTCCGTCCATTTGAAGACATAAACCCAATATTTATAGGAAAATCATTCATAAATCTCTTCTTAATTGGGTATTTATGCAGTGGAGTGTGTGAGGCCTCAAGGGTTTCCACCCCAAAACTATTAGGATGGTTGGGTAAATTGGATTTAATTTGGGTGAGTGGGAGATCATGGAAGTAAACATCTAAATAATATGTGACATGTTAGTGGTCACACTATATTTTATTGACTAAGGTGGTTTTATTCTTATAAATTTATAGTATGTAAGAAATATTAGCATGTTACTCAATGTTATGTCATTAGTAGTCAACATAATATATAGGAGACCATGTAGTCATTCTATATTTTTAACATTTTACCATAATGGGAATCGAATATTTTTCTCTCTAAATAGGGAATGATCAGAATTAATACTGGTCAATTATTGGAATGTAAATGAATCCAATGATATTACCATGTGATTTTTCACCCACGAGGGGAACGGTGTGGTCCACATAGAGTGGACATTGCTCGAATTAGGGCATTAGGAACAACTTATATATATATATCTTATAATTACTTGTATTTTATTATTTTTTCAATATTCATAATTTTATTATTACATAATTATTGTTCATATTCATGAAAAAGTATGTGAAAATTTATTAAGGGTAACTTTCATACTGAAAGGTAATGGCGGTTCCCCACTTGGATGAGAAGCTATAATTTTTGTGATAGTATTATAAAATATATATTCTACATCTATATGATATCATTTATGGGATATAGGTTATAAATTCCATTAGGGGTGGATACTCATTGGAATTTTAAAAAAATTATCATTGATTATTCCCTTGTAAATCATCATAGCATGAAATTATATTAAAAAAACTCTCTAGTATGAAATACCCATGTTTATGTGTAATTTGATAATATTTTCTACATATATTTGTAATGATCCTTAGAATATAATTTTTTTAATTAATATTATTATTCATTCCCTTTGATGTATTGGTGAAAATCATGTTCACATTTTATCATGGTGAAGTAAGATATATTTGGTGCATCTAGAGTAATATTTCATTGATGAATAATTAGTGAAATGACTTTTCCATTTTTCTTTAACAGAATATCGTATATTTGCACATGTGATAGAAAATGATTTTCATAATTATTAACTTTCCCATGGTTCATTATTGGAATGTTAATTTCTAAATATACAAATTAAGAGACATTCAACGTACAAAATGATGACTATATCATATAGCATGCTTGATTTGACATATCAAGATAATGGTTCCATATTAAACGATGTTTTTTCATACAAGGCTGCATATTGTTTTGAAATTTAAATTTTACTATATGGAATCTTAGGAATTTTTCTATATACTTTATTTGGACACAAGTAAATTTAGTTGAATTCAATACATAATGAGTCTAAGAGGGTCACTCAATCTATGTACCCATAACCTTACATAAATTACATATGAATTTAACATGTTGATTGAATATTTTTCATGTATGTAGTTTAAAAATTATTCAATGTTTATTAGTTATTTATATTTAGTCACATTTTCTTAGAGAGAATATATATCTATATTGAATATGTAATAAATACTTATTCACAAGGTAATTATTTTATTAATTATTTGAATATATAATATTTATTCATTATAGATTATTCTCATGATAAAAATATAGTTATTTAGTTATGTGATTACATATTAAATATTTATTCACACATTTAGTGAAGTTAATATTTATTTATTTAAATAAATAATCACTATTTAAGTCCTGATTAAAATTTAGGATGATTGATATACCAAGATATATTGTCTAATGTGAAATTTTTAGGTGCTCCAGATCTGCACAACCAAATATGGTGAATTTGTTTTTTTGGGAAGTAGTATATTTGATACAATGTGAGATGAAACTATCTTTAATTTAAATCATTTACATAATTTAAACCTTACATCACCCAAATAATCAAACAATCCCATTAATAGAACTGTTAGTTACTTTGAAGACTAAAAAGTTATTTTACATTACTGTTGAACATTTATCCATAATTTTTCCACATTGTAATCCCTTATATAATTATCACAAGTTATACACATCTTCATAACATGGAAAATGGAATCAAAATAAATGGGTTGACTAAAAATCTCACAAATGAAAATTCTCATCAATATCTCATCAAATGATTAGATCATCTGTATATGAGAAAACATTATTAGTGGATAAATATATTATAAATATTATGACTGAAAAAATAGTTGTGAATACATCAGGATATTGTAACATGTAATTTCAAATAAACAAACCTATACTATGGTAAAAATACATTGAATCATGACATAATAAAAATTTTCCAACTAGAATAATAATAAGAAGTTATAAATATTTCATATTATTGAAACATATTATAATAAATAATTACAGCCCAAAAAAATCTTTTAAAATATTGATGACCATTATACCACATCAGGTTCACATAACATCTTTTGAATAATGTTACTCATATCACTTTTACAAAAAAACCTATAAATAACGTTTAGCACTTGGAATTCACAAAAAAACATGAAGATATTGATTCCTATATCATATTCACATAACAATGTTGGGAAAAAGTTTAGCTACTTCGAGATCACAAAACAAACATGTGAAAAAATCTTCATGTATCAGGTTCACATAAAAAACATGTGAACAATGTTACCTGCATCATGTTCATGGAAAATTTCTTCATTTCATGTGACATAAAACCATTAATAATTAATTTTAAGGTGATATTGGGGCCTCACATTCAAAATAATAACCATATATAAATATGTTTTCTTTTACAAAATGAAAATATTCATACAAAAAACATCCCTATGTTAAATCCTAAAAATGGTAATATTTCATGAAAAACATTACTTGAAAAATTCCATAATGCATACAGAAAATGAAGATACATAGTGTCTTATATATATCCATAGTATAAAAAATGTATCATTAATGATGCTAAAATAGATGAAAAATATTTTTTTAAGATCTTTTGAGAAATTAATTGAAAAATGATAAGAAATTATCCATTTTTAAAAAGCCTAAAAATTTCAAAAAACGATTTCTTTAGAATAGATTTCTTTAAAATGAAGAAAAATTAATCTTTAAAACCATAAAATGGATTTAAATAATCATATTTAGTAGATAATTGTTTTTTCAAAATAATTCTTTAATAATTGTTGAATACACTAAATTTTTTTATTAAAAGATCTATGCTTTAAAAATATAATTTAATATAATTAATTCATTTCACAAATAAATATATTACTTAGGAAAAGTATAAAAATATTTCCAATTTTTTTAAAAATAACTAATATTTGGAAACATTTATAATAATATATTAAATCATATAATGGATGATTCATAAATAATAATGAATATAACTATGAGGAAATATGTAAAAGCGTTTTTAGAAGAAAAAAAATTAAACGAATCATAACAAATTATATTATGGTCACATTCAAAAGTAATTTTGAAAAATATGTGGTGATTGTTTTTTGAAATATTATACCTTTTAAAATAATTATTAAATAATGGAACCTTAAAATATATATATTGTATTTTTTAGAAAATATGGAGTGGAATGTAAAAATACAATCATGAAATAAAAACCATTCCAATATTTTAAAATACATTTGGTTAAAAAAAATTAATAAAAAGGGATTATAATGCATAATTTTGAAAATAGGATGAGGTGATGAATAAAGTCACACAAAAAAATGCATATATAAATTTACAAATAAAATGGATAATAATAGAGTGAATGGATAATATAGACATGAAAGTAAAAGATCTTGTTTACAGAGAATAAGAATTATTCCTATCATCATTAAATTTTATAAAGAAATAAATCCATAAATTTAATTACCCTAAAAGTAAGGAGTAAAATATTTTAAATATGATCAATTAATAGTATAAATTAATCTTATAAAAACAGATTCAATGAGGAAAAATTATGATTTCAAAAAATAAGTTAATTCAAAAAATCCCTTATAACTTAAGAAATGTTATAATTATTTTTTTTTGAGAATGGGTTCTTGATGTTAAAATTAAAGTAACATATATTGAATCTAAATCTGGATTTTATTTATCCAATTTTGAATATAAATATTATTTAAATGATATAAGGTTCATAAAACAAAACATGTCTCAAATAAAGAAAATTTTGATGAAACACCCATACATTATAATTATCTTTAAAATTGATATCCCATGAATGGTAGAACAAGATATGGATTTCAAACTTCATTATATGTTGTGAGAAATTATGATAAAATAAATCCATAACCAATATATATAACAGAACATAAAAAATGTTTGGAATGAAAATCTAATCTCAATAAATCATAATTGGGATGAAAAACCCCTTACCCATATTCCATTATATAATTTAATGTACTAACTTATTTTACAAAAAATAACTATCTAAATCACATATTATAACTATATTAATACCAAAATTCTATTAAAACATATTTTATTTTACTTTCATCCTTGAATGTTATTGGATTTGATTTTTTTAGTAATAATGTCACAATGACATTGTAAATTACTATTTAACTAAAAAATATTTATCTTTATGATATCATTTTAGGTACTCTAATACTTGTTTCATAATGATTTATAATGTTCTCATTTAAATTTAAAATTTTTTTATTTATGATTCATGATGATGAAGTCGATGATGAGCCTATTTTAGAAATTTTCATGAATGAGGGGTGGTATCTTAATGACTTGATAAATATTTCAAATATTATTTCAGAACCATAAAATAAAACATTCTTTGCATATAATTTTAAAATGTCACAAGTATTTGTCATTCCATAATTACACCTAATATAAATTTATAAGAAATTTCATGTAGGTGATTTAACTAACCACGATATGTACAAGCTATAATCTATATGGGTATATTGTTAGAGAAAGTGATTCAATTGGAAAAAATTAATTCTTAAATATGTAAAATGATATTGTTTAGGTTTTAATGTTGTTAATAGTTTTTATAGAGTTGGATAAATAATGAAATACAAATATTTAAAAAATAAATACAACGTTTTCATAGAGGCGGTAGACCACACATATGCACAAGAAATTCGTTCCTTTTACATAAAAAAAGAAGATAAGGAATTATTTATAATTAAGAAATATCAATACATCTATTTATATCATATTATTCATTTATATATACTTTTATTAACATCCATATAATTAAGTGATTTGAAAAAGAAGCACAACATTCATTGTGGGAGTAGTCCTCACATATGCCTAATAACATTTTCAATTTTCAAATTGTTTTGGAGGAGGCTATATAATGGATATTAAACTACAATAAGAAAATTTAAGTGTATTATTAATACATATTTTATCATATATTCATTGAAAAAATTGGTTTATTAATGCGCCAGAATAAAATAATGGAAAATGAATGAAAAATGATTATATTGGGAATATTACCTTACTCTTTAGAGGAGATCCATTTCAAAAGGCATTAATGATTTTAGTGGTGATATTTTGTGAATAAAAAAACATATAGGAAGTTTACAGGAGTTTAGGAGAGTCATATATATATATATATATCAAATATGAGTTGTTAGGGGTCTGAATTGAAGTGGGGTTGTGACAGCTACATTTATATGGGTGAGGAGTGGCTTTTATGTAATATATAAAAGGTTAAATCACCATTATATAGTGAAATATATCTAATAATGGAAAATAATGGATTTTCAGTGTGATTATAGTAGATAAATGCTCATGGATTTATTTTTACACATGTTTTTAACATGTTTTTATGTCATTTACACATATATTTGTCATTTTTATCTTTTTTTATTGTTACCCCAAAAACTAATTTCAAACTATTTAATTCAATTATCATGTATAAAAATGGAAATTATTATATATTTTGATCGAAAATATTCTAAATATGACATTATTTATATCAAATAAAATTTATTTTTACAATAAAAATAAATTGTAATATAATCACACATAATGCATAATAATATTTTTAGAAAATGTATCATTTTATTCATAAAATTGTGATTGAGTTAAAATGAATATTATTGTTAATTTCTATGAATTTTATTATCATGAGAAATTAAGACTTCATTTTTTAAGATTCTTTAAAATTATATTTCCTCTTTTTGAGAAAATAATTAAAAGAAAATGGTGGGAATTAGTTTTTTATTCGAATAAAATATTACATAAGATTTTAAATGACAAACAATGGTATTCTAAATTCGACATATTATTTAAAAAATAATTATTTAACTAAATAAACAATTTTTGTATCATAAAATTTTCTTCATTAGTTTTTAACATATATTTTCCTTTTAGATATATTAAAAAACTCTATGATTTTAGTAAAAACTCTATGTTTCACAATTCACATAAAAATAAATTATTTCAAAAAAATCCAAAAAAAACATATTTATCAAATTTTAACTTAGTGAGTCCAAAAATGATTTTAATTTAATTGAATTTAAATTCTACAATTTTTAAATATAAATTTTATATAAAAAAATTCTATAAAGAAAACATTTTTATAGACAAATAAACTTTTAAACATCAAATATTCATAATATTTTATCATATAAATTTTTTAAAAAATATGGTTAACATATTAGTTTATAGAAAATTATATTTTTTAATTAGCCAACATAAATTATTAGGATAAAATAATAAACATTTTAAAAAAATTAGTTATTAGGGAAATAGTGATCTCTTAATATCATATCTTATTAATTATTTATCCCACAAATATAAGAAATTTTAGTGGAATAAATTATATTATTTAAATAGAGTATTTATTATTCTTATAATTATCATAATAACATTCCTTTAATATTCCACAAGTCATTTTAGTATTTTGTCGCATGTTGATCATTCTATTGATCATATTATTATTTTAGAGTAGAAATATATGCCAACATCTTATGATGTTTCCTTACCCCCCCCCCCAAACCATAAATCCTCAAAATTATCACTATAACATAATAATGAAACTATATAAGTGTATTTGAAATATATAAAATACTGAAGATATTATTTATAGTGGTATTTGAACAATTCAAAAATAATAAATATATGTTTTTTTCACCTAACAGGATTATCCCAATAATTGAGTTACTTCCATCCGTTTAATTGAAAAGTGTATGTTTATTGGGTATCAAGAACAATGTTATATAATTCTCTATTATATGTTGTTCATAATAATTTTTGAATTGATAGACTATCATATTTTAGAATGAAATGTATTTTTTACTCTAAAAAATAATATTTTATTTAATTAGAGAGACAAAATTTATTTTGAAAAACATTATATATATCTAAATGAAGGATAAAAATATTCTCACATGGAAAATTCCTATAATCATCAACATGGAGTAAAATTAAATATAAATTTTATAGGATAACAAAATCAAGAGTAAGGTTATTTGAAAATTTTATAAGACATCCAAGAAACACTAAAAAATAATACAACTATACATCCACAAATATATATTAGAGGATAATTGTTAGTTAATTATCACAATCCACTTTAGTATTTATGATTGCATATTTTTTATCTTATTAACTTTTTAGGAGGTTTTTGATACCTATAATTATTGTTATACCTTCGATTGGGGCATCAAATTTCAAAATTGTCAAACCCATTTCATTTAATGCATTAAAGTGTGTATGGTTTATTAGTTGGGACTATAATAAAATCATTAGGATTGGTTAACCTCTTCATCACTATTTCATAATAATTTTTTAGAAGTCGAATCATTCAACACATGAAACATTTTCTTAATCTATTAAGACATTACATTGGGCTCCTCTTACCTCATTTATTTACATGAATGATATTTAATCATATTTCCTTCATCATTTGTATCACCTAAGATCCTTTGTAAATACATCATTATGTAATTTGGTGTCTTTGAGTGTTCAACAAGACTCAATTTGTTAATGATAACATGAGATAAATGGCTTATATAAGTAATAATATTTTCAAAACTAGATTCACTCATATTCGATTCCTCATTGATATAATTAAATATTCTTCCATTTCATCCGTTGTTAATAGTAATATGTATGAATCCATTAATTAAAAAACCATAAGGTTTAACATGTTAAATAACATCATAATATAAATATAACCATTTAAGAATTTAACATCATGATGTGAAAGTATAGTCCTTTTAGATCATCATATATCACTCATTGTTCTACCTAGGTTACATTATGTTGTGATCTACATTATTCTACAATTAATCCCATAATGTAATAGGAAATATAAAATTGATAATTTTTTATAATAAACGAGTGAATTTATAATGGATATACCCAATGACTGTGTATATAGGATATCAAGAATAGGCCCACTAATCATACACTGTGTGAGGATCGATTTGAAACCAGATCATCCTTCTCTATGGTGATTACCGCTAGGTAAATTTAAGTAATAGGTATATCCAAATTCTAGTATCCAGACATGGAAGTAATTATTTAGAATGAAATATACTCAGTAATTTAAAAAGTTTCAAGATGTTATCCTATATTTAGAGTCATCTATAGATTTTTCACTAAATATATTTGATCTTAATCCAAAAAATAACTAAACTAACACTAAAAAATAACTGCGCAAAGTTATGATACAAATTATGTTTCCCTGAACCCATATTCCAAGATCTATTTCTAAAAACACTTTCCTTAAATAGTATATTCAAAAAAAAAGATTATCTTGTCCTTATATTTTTTTTATTTCCAAAATTTAAAACATTATATCATAAAAATAATCACAGAGCCCCATGAAATGATGTATTAGTATCCTTGAAGACTAAAAATATATTTTAAATACACATGAACATTTGAGAAAAAACTATTTTATTGATAATAAATGTTATAATTTACTCACATTGTTGTAACTATGTTCATTTATGGTATATTTGGGATTAGATAATTCATTTTAAAATTTAATGAAAATTCAAGTATTACCAATTAAAAATTAAATGTAGTATATCGAACAAAAATAAATTTATTTGAATTATTTGAACTAAATATTTTCTAAATGTCTTCCTGAATTAATTTTTTACAACTTTTATGCAAGACAATAGAGTTAAATAACTCATTTTGTTGGTGAATATGGGCTATGAATTCTAGTTGGGATGGACTCACCAAATTGGACATCAGTTCGGGATTTGGGTGATAACATCTTTATATGTGCTTGGATTAGGCCAATATTTTTAGATGATCTCAAGTGAGTATATTTAAAAAATTAATAACACTGGATAGAAAACTGGTTCACATTTTTAGGTGGTAAAAATTGTGGTTCAATTTGGATTAATTTATTTGTCCAAATTTACCCATTCACACTAGAAACCTCTTTAATCCTAGCCTCCACTCAACTCTATAAATGTGAATATTTCTTATTTGTAGGGGTTGTAACGTGAATTATTATATTTAAGGAATATGAGAATAGGTTTCACTCAAATTCTCCAACCATTTTAGGAGGGGTATCTCTTGAATCAAGGATCCCCTCATGGTGGCCTTCTTCTTCTTCATGTTGTAATGTTTTTATTTCCATTATAAACATATTTGTACTTGTTTTATTTCATATATTTCTTATTTTTTTGTTCAAATTTATTATTCTTTTAATATTTCTAATTGTTCTGGAATCAGGAGTAGAAATGAGATTGGGTTTTACCCTTTCTAAACCTTTGAACATGCAAAGCATTTCTATGATGACTACACCGCCCATGGAAGAGTGGTTATTTTTAGTAATTGGTCTACATCTAACCTATTTCATTCATTCATGTTGAGTCAATAACATACTATAATTCAATTATTATGATCAATTAATTGTGTTTTTAATTTAAATGAAACAAATAATGAAATTGAACAACTAACACAAAAACAGGTGAGGTCGATATTTGTGTAAATTGTTATACTGTGATCTTAATCAGTAATACAAGAAGACCCATGATAAATATGTAGAGGTAAAATATAACATCTAAACTCAATTAATCCTTATTTAAATATACGATATGTTCTCTAGTTAACCATTTACCATATGTTATCATAAGAACATCAATCAAAGTTGAGTGCTGCGAGTGCATTATCCGAAGCTAGCACGGGTTTAAGTAATTTCATCTTTTTGGTCACGTTAACTCATACAAGGTCCGAGGGTTAAAAAATAGGGTATTATGTTTAAGTGAAATTTAATTTAAATTAGAATGATAAATAATTTATTTAAGAGTTATACATATATATTACAACTTTTAAAACATTTTCTAAAAAAATCATCACCTTATTGTGTCTTTTTATTGGAACTTCATTTCAAAAATAAAAACGAAAAAATAAATATTCTTCCTGCAAAGTTCTTCTAGTTTGTTCAATGGTAAAATAACCCCATCCATTCAGGTAGTGCGTTTAGGCTATTTAATTTTATTATCACATTACATTTATTACATTGTTTTATTTGTTGCCTCTTTCAGAGATGACCTTGGTCAGTCACCCTACTGCATCTAAATAATCCCAAAAATTACATCATTTGAGAGTTCCCATCATATCTCTATTCAAATTGGCACTATTACTAGAGAGTCAAGTAATTATTTCAAACAATTAGAGGTATTTATTTTATTTTACATTATATTCTTTTCTTATCTTATTTCTTCCTTTTTCACACAATTGGAATTTTTTATTCTTATTCTTTTTGGACCATTAACTCAATCTTCTCATTTTTATTATGGTACACTTTATTTATTTTTATTTTTATATTATTTTTGAAATTGAATAATCCTGGTGATATTTTATATCTTTACCCTATGATTTAATGTATCCTTCAGGATAAAATTCGACATTCTCATTCTATGGGAAGTTTTAACATTAAACTAGTTGGAGAATTCCTCCATTCAGGGAACACAAAAATTGGAGACGCATTTATATCAAACCTAGAACAAGAACCAATGGTTAAAAATAATGTAAATTAACTTAATAGAACAATTCAAGAATTGGAAACACCTAATATTTTCTATCATCCAAATTGTATTGAATACCAAAATATCAAATCAATATATGAAATAAATTCTTGATTAATTCACCTTCTTCAAAAAATTCATGGATTATCTGGTGTGGATCCAAACAAAAAATTTAAATAATTTAATGTTCTTTTTTCAACCCTTAGACCAAGAAATGTATCTTATCAGAAAATAATACTAAGAGCATGCCCATTCTTATTTGATAGAGCTGCAATATATTGGAAGTGTTATTCAAAACCTTAAGATATAACTTGTTGGAATGATTTGAAACAACTTTTCTAGAAGATATTTTTGGCAGAAAAAAGGACCACAACCATTCAAAAAGAGATATTTGGGATCAATAAATCACATGTGTAGTCAATGTATGAATATTGGGAGTGATTCAAGAAGTTGTGTACAAGCTACCCACATGACCAAATCAGTGAGAAACTACTCATCTAGTCCATCTATGAAGGACTCCCACTTATGGAGAGAAGCATGGTTGATTTCGTGACTGGAGGGGCATTGGTTGACAAAACACTTGTACCCACATGTGAATTGATCTAAAAAATGACATAAAACTCCCAATAATTTGGTTTTTTAAGGACACCACATGTTGAAGGAGTACATTATGTAAGTCCATCTTCTCTTGTAAGTCATTTTATAGATACCAAGGTGGAAGAATTGAAAATTATGGCGAGACAAATTGCTTTGGAATAAAAGACATCTCAACCCCCTCCTTCAAGGCCTTGTGGAATTTTAACTAAGAAAAGACACCTAACTGACAATTTCCCCCAAGTACAAGAAACAATATATTATGTAGTAAACTTTTTTGGGAGACCATATCAGCAGCAAAAACAACCATATCCCTGAAAGAAGCTAGATTATGTTACTCCAACTTACAAACAAGGGTGGAAGGATCAATCAGACATGATGTATGGCTCATTACAACATAAAGTCCCCCCTTTTCAACAACACTTCATACAACCTCCACCTTACCTCCAGGGTTTCCAAAAACACCAAAGGATATTTGAAGCCCAAGAATCAACAATCCAACAATAAGGGACTTTTCAATCATTAGTATATTTTAATACTGATGATCTTTTAAAACATTATTCTTGATCAAAAGAATTAATTAGAGAGTCAAGGTTTAGATCATAGGGAGTTAAATAATCAAATGAGCTAGATTTCAAATTGCCTTTATGAAATTGTATGTAATAATTATGAAATATACCTTACCAACCTACTCCAAATCTCAAGGGGAATTTCAGGTTCATCATATTGGGAAATGGGAAGAAAATGAATGATACATCTGTACCTACCATTCCAACATGATTCACCTCAACTCCAAATATCCCCATTCCACACCAACTATTGAAAAACCCAAGGCGAAAGATAAAGATACGAAAAATATTTATGATATTCCTCCTAGACCCCTTCCTTTTCAAAATAGAGTTTTTCAAACAGAAAATATAGCTGAATAGGTGATGTAAAAAAATGTTTGGATACATTCAAGCCTATGTAGATCAATATCCCTTTACATGACTCCATTAAAAAAAATACCATGTTATGGAAAATTAGTAAAATAACATTATACCAATCAAGGAGGGCCCAAGGGAAATGAAAGGATCAATCTTGGAAGGAGTGTTTCATCACTCATTAAACTAACTCTAGAAATATCTTCAAAGTGGAAGGATACAGGGACATTCACCATCCCATGCATCATAGGGGAGTTACAATTTTCTAATTCTTTATGTGATTTAGGAGCTTCCATAAATGTGATGCCTCACACTGTATTCTCTTTTTTATAGGTTGGTGATTTGAAGCCGATAAGATTAGTGGTGTACTTAGTGAATGGAGCTATGGAATATCCAGCGGGATTCCTTGAGAATTTGCATGTTCAGGTAGGATACATGATTCTTCAAGGATATTTCTACATTCTCAACATGGAGGATGATCAATAAAGTTCTCATTATCCCATTATCTTAGGTAAACCCTTCCTCAAAACTGCAAAAAAAAATCATAAATATCATTAGAGTACACTTTCCATGTAGTTTGGAGATGATGTTATGATATTTAATTCCATGGAATCCCTGAATTACTTCTCAAAATACCATTCATTGATTGTTATCTCCCATAGTGAACCACCATGTAAAAACCACAAATATTTTGATTATACTATGCTTAGGGAGATTATGATTATTGGATCTAGTTTGGTGTCTAATGGTACTTTCACACCAATTTATAATGCAAAAGACCCTCCTAGATTTGATTCTAAAAAGGATTTATATTCTAATTTTCATCATGTTCAATTTGATTCTTACAAGGCTATTGAGTTTGTTGATGGATTTAATGAATTGTTCTCTGATTTTGATGATATTTATCCTCATACTAATATTATTTATGAAAATATTTCAGTTCCTTCAATGTATCTATACACAAATCATCCCCTTAATTGGATCTCAAGCCATTTCTACCAAATCTAAAATACTTATTCTAGTCATGTGGTGAGAGATTACCTGTTATAATTTATAATAATATTCCTTTTGAAATTTAATAAAAACATTTAAATCTTTTGAGATAGAACATTAAGGGATTCAGGTGGACCTTGGCTATCATATCAGGTATTGGCCCCACCATTTTCATGCATAAGATAATTTTTGAGGATGAGGATAAACCAGTTAGACAACGAAAAAATATAATGAATCTAACACTTTTAGAGGTTTTTGATAAAGAGATTGAAAAATTGCTCGAGGCAGGTATAATCTATTCCATTTCAGATTCCCAGCGGGTATGAATTATTTAGGAAGTGCTTAAGAAAAGTGGTGTTACTAATGTTAAAAATGATAAAAATGAGTTACTTCCAATGAGGGTACAAAATAGTTGGCGTGTGTGTTTTTATTATAGGAAAATAAATCAATCCACTCACAAGGACCATCCCACTCCATTTTATTGATCAGATGCTCGAGAGACAATATAGGAAACACAATATTTTATATTGGATGTACTTTCTTGATATTTTTATGTTCTTATTTATCTATAGGATTAGGAGAAGAAAACAT
Organism: Viscum album; assembly: GCA_963277665.1. NCBI lineage: Eukaryota > Viridiplantae > Streptophyta > Magnoliopsida > Santalales > Viscaceae > Viscum > Viscum album. Next base: position 328,258,323 of record OY728121.1, read on the forward strand.
TCACTTTTCTATTCGGTACATTTTACTACTAGAGGATGCCATTTTGACAATGCAATGCCCTGGGTACCTTCCAAATATGCATGGTGAGTATTTTTTTCATTTTATTGAGATCGAATAGAGGTATTTATAGATGATTTTAAACTATATGGGTCTTCATTTTATGATTTTATATCTAGTTTGAGAAATTTGTTGAATCATTGTATTGATAATAATCTAGTCTTATATTTGAAAAGTGTCATTTTATGGTAGATCATGGCATAGTCTTAGGGAATTTAGTTTCAAAACATGGGATAAAGGTTAATAAATCTAAGGTATATATTATTTCATCATTACCATATTCTTCTTCTGTGCATGATGTTAGATTATAACTAGGAAATTTACGAATATATCAGCACTTCATCAATGATTTTAGTAATATTTCTCTTTATATGTCCCGATTAATTCAAAAGGATTATGATTTTGTGTTTGATGATTCTTGCAGGAATTCCTTTGATGTTCTAAAACAATGTCTTACCACTCCACCTATCATACAACTTCTATGGTGGTAGATTCCTTTTGATCTTATATGTGATGCCTCCAACTTTGCGGTTTGAGTTGTCTTCTCCCAGAGGGTGGAGGTACATTCACATGTGATTGCATATGCATTGAGGAAACAAGATTCTGCCAAATAAAACCACACAACCACAAAATGTATTTTCTTGGATTTATATTTTTATTATATATATATTTTTATTTTTGTTGGGATCTAATGTAATTTTTTTTATGACCATGTAGCATTGAGGTTCCTCTAAATGAAGTTGCAAGAAAAGCCCAGGCTAATCTGATGGGTGATCCTTCTTTAAGAATTTGATTTTGAGATAAAGGATAAGAATGGGTTATAAAACCTGGTGGTGGACCACATGATTTGGCTGCTTACACACTAGAGGATTACACATCCTATGTATGATGATTTAGTGAACTACCCTGTTGCATCCAAAATACCATAAAATTTAAAAAAACATCTAGTCCAAAAGTGAAATAGTGAGTTACTATTTTATGTTTGCGAGGATCCATACCTATGGAACATGTGTACTGACCAAGTTATTAGGTGGTGTATTCTTTATCATGAACTTGAGTCTATTCTACATTTTTTCTATACACTTTCTTGTGGTGGAGACCTCACACCTGAATGGACAGTTAGGAAATTCATAGAATCCAGATTAAATTGTCCTAGATTATTCCATGATTCCCATGTTTTTTTTCGTGCTCACATTTCTAACACACTAATAATATTTGTAGAAAACATGAGATTCCCTAACAACCCATATTATTTTGTGAGATTTGTTATGTAAGGGGCATCAATTTTTTGGGTCCTTTTCCTAGTTTATTTGGGTTTTTGTATATTATTCTTGTTGTTGATTATGTGAGTAAATGGGTGGAGGCTAAGACCACCAGGATTAATGAGTCTCATGTTGAAGTTGAATTTGTCAAGACACGGATTTCTTATAGGTTTGGAGTTCCAAAGGCCATAATTAGTTACCAAAGGACACACTTCTGCAATTATAATTTGGCTTCCCTCCTTCGGATGTATGAGGTGACACATAAATCATCTACACCATTCCACCCCAAAAAAATAGTCAGACCGAGGATTCAAATCGTGAGTTGAAACACATTTTGGAGAAAACCATGCATCCTAATTGGAAGGATTGGAGAAAGCACTTAGATTATTCACATTGGGATTATAGGACAACATACATGACACCAATTAGTATGTCCCCATTTCAGATTGTTTTTTGGAAAGTGTGTCATCTCCCTGTGGATGTTGAGCATCAAACATTCGAGCCTATAAAGAAATGAAATAGGGATTTGGACCAAGACGGAATCCCAATGAAGCTAAAAATTCAATAATATGAGGAGATTGTATTGTATTCATATGAGAATTCAAGGACATACAAGTAGATGTCAATATAAGCTCATGATATAATGATCCAACAAAGGGAGTTTCATGTTTTAGAGAAATTCCTTCTCTACCATTCCTAACTGAATCTAATTCCTGGTAAGTTGCGTTACATAGGGCTACGGCCTTATATTGTATATAATGTTTTTCCTTATGTTGGAATGAAGATAACACAAGAGGACATTAGAATAATCTTTATAGTTAATGGGAAACATTTAAAGTAATACATGAAGGGAATTTCTACAGATGTACTGGATTTCATCAAAATACATAACCCCATCATCACTTAAGAATATGAGGCTATTCCTAACCCATTTACATTTATATTTTTTGGTCTATTTAAAATTATTTATTTTATGTGCACATATTATCTCATGGGTGTACATTGAGTACAATTCCATATATTAAGTATGGTAGAGGGAACCTTTTAGTTTAGTAATTTCAATTGTTTTTCTACTTTTCAATGGTTTTTAAAAAAATTGTGTGTTTTTCCAAAATTTTGTGGTTGTTTTTAAATTTTTGTGTGTTTTTGAAAATTGTGTGCTTAAATGATTCTATTCACAGATTTTAAATCCATATTAATGACTGAAACAATTTATCTCATGAAATTGAGCATAAATGATTCCTAAAAATGACTTTGTTTTATATTCAAATATTTAGTAATTTCGGGGAAATTACTCTAAATCATGATTCACATGCCACATGTAACCATCTTTATATTTGAAATAACATTTCTATGAGGCTTCTAAACCATTATTTTCATATTCATTACATTTATCTCACTTCTGGAGAGAAAAAACCATGCTTGATTTAACTATAATTTGATTTATTCCTATCAAAACATGAGGTTTTGAGGTACATGTGTTTTAAATGATTGAGGCATTTTTTTTGGTATAAAATCCCATATTTTAAAGAATAAATTTTAAAATTTCTTACCATGATCATTAAATCCATGTAGCCCATAGAAGCAATGAACAACCTATTAGGTTAGCCACATTACAAGAAAAATTTCCCTATCCAACCATCTATTGAAGTGAAATTGCATAATGGAGTTGAAATTATGTGTGGGGAATGTATCTTTTGTTGTGATACCACATTTTTTGATACTTTGGGCCGAAAATTAAATTCTGAATAGATGTGTATTATACTGAAAAAAATCATTCTGTTGAAATTTGTGCCTTTCTAGAGCTTTCATGAAAAACTATGTTAGAGAAGATTGATATTTTTGTCGCTGAAATGATAAATGATGTAAAAATTCCATGAAATTTCATGATGATAGAACTGAATTGACACTAAGGGGAGTGAGGAGGAGACTATATTTAAGTGAAATTTAGAATAATTCAATTTTTCTTCAAATATAATCAAACCCTCCTCATTCATCCTTAGAATATTTTCACATATAAATCCAACAAACATAATGCCACAGAACAAACCTGAACAATAATCATGATAATAATATGTCCTTGACTCACATCAGGTAGAGATATAAGAATTTATCAAGCCTATGATGACCCTTGTATAATTTTGGACGATAAAGACATTACTGAAAAATTGACATTTATGTGATAAGAGAAAATTTAAGTGAGGTAAGTGTTTTGTTTGAATGGGAGGTGAAATAAAGTGGAAATATATTAAATTATATAAATGGAGAACATTAGATAATTTTTTTATGAGGTATGATATATATTTTGTTCTTTTGGTGGAATAGTTTAATCTCACTGATATGTGTTTTAAAATTTGTTTTTATTTGATTTCGATGTTTACTTGTTAGAATTATTTCGAATACATGACATGATGTTTTTCCCCGGTGTGAAAAAGGGTAAGTGTGGGGGAGTTGATAAAAATAAATTTATTGAAAATTTTATTAATAATAAATTATATAATTTCCTCCCATTTTGGTAACTATGTTCATTTATGGGATATTTGGGATTAGATAATTCATTTGAAAATTTTATGAAAATTCCAGTTTTAACCTTTAAATATTCTCTATATTATATCAAACATAAATAATTTTATTTGAATTATTTGAACTTAATATTTTCTAAATTTTATTCTGTCTTAACTTTATGAAAATTTTATTCAGGACATAGTAGTTAAATCTTGCATTTGGTTGGTGGAAATGGTCCATGAAGTCAAAGGTGGGCTAGAATCACCAGATTAGACATCAGTTCTGTATTTGGCCCATAACAACTTCATCTATGCTTGGATTAGACCCCAATTTTGAGAAGAGATATAGGAATGATTTTATCACAAATCATTTTTCTAGAAGGATATCTAGTGTACATGATTTGTGATCAAAAAAGTGGTGCAATTTGGATAAATTTTCTTGGTCGAATTTCCCCATTCGCACTTGAAACCTCTTTAAAACTAGCCTCCTCTCTACTATATAAATTTATATTTTTCTCATTTTTATGGGTTGGGACATGAATTAATATATTGAAGGCATATTATAATTGGTTTCACTCATATTCTCTAACCATTGTAAGAGGGGTATTTCTTGAATTAGGGATCCCCTCATCCAAGCCTTCTTCTTCTTCTTCTTCATGTTGTAATGTTTTCATTTGTATAATCAACATATTTGTTCCTATTTTATTTCTTCTCTTTATTTGTTTGTTTCAAATTTATTCTTATCTTAATATTTCTATTTGTTCTAGAAAGAGTAGTAGAAACGATGTTGTGTTCTACCCTTTCTAAACCTTTTCTCATGAAAAAGGTTTCTACGCTGACTACACTACCCATGTAAGTGTAATTGTTTTTAGTAATCGATATAAATATAACATCCATAATTAATTTATTTTGAATAAATTAGATTCTTTTATTAATATAAAATTATTTACTACTTTTTTAATTATATTTAATCTAAGAAATCAATTTAACAATTGACATAAAACCACGTGATGTAAAGATTTGTGTAAATAGTGAGAGTGAGATCTTTTAATCGGCAATACAAGTCCACACTTTATAAATTTGTAGAGTTAAAATATAATCCCTAAAATAAACTAATCCTCATTTACAAAGTCGAAATGTTCTCTAATTAACCATTCACCATATGCTATCCTAAGAACATTAATCAAAGCAGGGTGCTGTGATTGCTTGTTCGGAAGCTAGCCTAGGGTTTAAGTAATTTCATCTTTTTGGTTATGTTAAACCCCATAGGGTTTGAGGGTTAAAAAATTTGGGTATTATAAATAAGTTATTGTTAATTTAAATTATAATTATAAATAATTTAGTGAATAGTTAGAGTTATATTGATTACACCTTTTAAATATTTTTTTAAAAAACATATTCTTGTTTTGTCTTTTTAATCGAACTTCATTTCAAAAAAATACAATATTCTTCCAGAAAATATCATATAGTTTTTAAATGGTAAAAATCCCCTCATAATTTCAAGTAGTGTGTTTATGCTATTTAATTCTATTATCAAAACACCTTTATTATATTGTTTTAATTACCGCCTCTTTGAGAGGTGACCTTGGTAAGCCACCCTACTTCACCAAAATAACCCCAAAACCAACATCATTTAGGATCGCACATGAAATTAACTTTCAAAATTTCTCCATAATTATGTCATTATCGGAACCATTTATAAAACCTCATAAGTTATATAAGTAATCATTTATTAGGGAATGAAAAAAATTATGTGGTGAGCCCAAACACTCTATAAATTTAAAAAACATTAACATTTGATCATATGGTATGATCATTTGCATATGATAAAAAATAATAATGGGGGAAATATATTTTTAAAAATAATGTGAATTAATAAGATATTCAAATATTTTATTCTATTTGAACATGTAATTTATAATAAAAAACTATAAAATGGTAAATGAGTGTCTAATAATGAGATAATCAGATGATCCCAGGTGAATGATCATAGGTGTGTTGAATATATTGCATTTCATTGAAATATATCATAATAATTGATTATGGAACATACATAAAAATAATAAATTTCGTTATCCAAGATACCGATATCATATTCACACACACAAAAATTGAATAATTCTACCCCCACCATGATCACAAAACAAACTTGTCAACAAATATACTTGAATCACATTCACAAAAAATATATGAAGAGATATACCCTAATAAAATTCTAATAAAAACCTATGAAAAAATTGAACACATCATTATTATAAAAAAAACAAGTGAAAAATATATCAACATCATGTTCACACAAAAAAAACTATGAAAAAATATATATGAATCACATTTAAAAAAATCATGTGACCAAAGCACTATAGATCACGTTCTTATGAAAAAAAGTGGAAAAATATACTTGTATCATGTTGAACTAAAAAACATATGGAAAATTTTTCTTGCATCATGTCCCCATATCTAACTTTTGAATGAATATATTCACATATTTCTAATGAAATATTTCATCATCTTTTATGACATGAACCCTTAACCATTGTATTTTACTGATATATATACCCTAAACATTATAAATAAAATATATTACATGTATGTGTTCCATTAGAACATGAAAACATTAATATATCAAACATCACATAATTAACCAATGCAAAAGTTATGATTTTCAGGAAAAATCATTGGAAATTCCATAATACACCCATATAAATATTTTTTAGGATTTCTTATAAATGACCCCAATGTAACATAAGTATAATTAATTATGTGAACATCAATTAATATTAAAAATTTAAGATCAATGGAAAAAAAATTAATATTTGATAAGAAATACCCCTTTCATTAAAGAATTAAAAAATCTAAAAAAATATCCTTATAATGAAATTAAATTCAAGTAAAAAATAATAATTTATTAAATTAAAAATAGAGATTTAAAAAAAATAAACTAATATTCTTCCCAGAATATTTTTTGTAACGTCATAGAACATGGAATAATTATTTCCTGAAAACAAAATCTATTAAAAATCTATTTGGAAATTATTTATTTATTTTTAAAATCAATCATTTACATTTTGAAAAATAAGAATATTTTTTCCATTTATAAATAATCTTAACCGTAAATCTTTTAAAAAAACATTTAAAAACATTGAAATGATGCTTCTTAGAAAAAAATTTCTTAATAATGAGATAAAATGTAAATGTGTTTTTAGACAATATTTTCACCGTATTCATAAATTTTATGTTATGGGTCTCATTGAAATGAAATTTTCAAACAATTTATGGGAATAATTTTTAATTTTATTTAAAATAGTCTTAAATAATGGTTCCTTGAAACATATATTGGTATTTTAAGAGGAAATGTATAATTTAATATAAATTATATAATCATAAAGGGAAAACAATTTGAATATTATAGAAAACCTTTATTTAAAACCATGATGTAAAATGGTTTAATAAAAATCATAATTTGGAAAATAGTAAAAGGGAAATTTGACGCTCACTTGAGAAAACAAAAAATTTGGTTTCAAAGTATAAATGATAACATGGTGAGAAGAGAAAATATGAACATATAAGATAAAGATATCATTTATAGATAATGGGAATTATTCTTACTATAAGAAAATTTTATGAAGAAAGAAATGCATCAAGGTAATTTCCTAGAGAAGAAGTAGAAAATGATAGATAATATCATAAATGACTAGAATAAATAAATCTTTTAAACCCTTATTTAATGAGTAATAATTATAACTCAGGAATAGATATTGAGTAAAAAATAAAAGAGATTTAGAAATTTTTTAATAAAACCCAAATAAATATAAAAAATTTAAATTAAACATTAATTAACAAAAATAAATTATAATTAATGATATTATGTAACCAATAATAAGTAGACACACTATTTAAATTAAGTTAGGTTCATAAAATAAAACATTTATCAATGAAAGGAAATTGAGATGAAACCCCCTTATATAGACACTGTCTTCCGAATAAATAAAACATGAATGGGATAATATGTTTTTGAATTTTAAATAATTTATATTTAAAGAATAATTACTATAAAATAAATCTAGTTCAAACATAGATAAATCGAAAAGGATCCAACTGATGAATATACATCATATCACAATAAAGACAAATTGAGGTGAAAAACCACGTACATCTAATATAGTTTATTCGAGAAGGTTCAACCCACCATTAAGAAAAAATAACTATTTTAATCACCTATATAAAAATATTATTCACATCTATAAGATTTTATTAACTTCTGAAACAATATTTTATTACAAATATATTATATATTAAGGATTTATTTTCTACAACGAGTGTTATTAACATTGATTGCAGGTCTAGTACTCATTCCATAATAGACATGTAAATTATTATATGTATATAAAACAACATAACATTGATATCATTATCAGTAATATAATATTCATTTTATAACTATTTATTATTTTATAATTCCATTTCAAGAGTATTGTAGCAATAATTCTTAACACTGATGTCAGTGATGAGCATGTTTTTTTTAATTTTCTCTAATAAGGGATAGCTTTTTAATAATAGGTCATATATTACAATTATCATTCTAAAACCTAAAAAATATTTACTTTTAAATATAAATAGTATTTATGTTTACTTAGTTACCCATTATAGTCATTTATAACATTGTTCAAGTTAGTGGATAAAAAACCCAAACCGAAACATGCTATAATAAATTGGTGAATATGTTTAATAAATTGATTTGATTCAAATAATAATATTATTACAAAATAAAATTATATTATTTATTTATTTTATGGTTTTATAATTGTTTATATAAATGTTTATATATAATAAAAACATTGCATTGAAAAAAAAAAGAAATAACGTTCATTAAAGTAGTATTCCACATATTTTCATGGGAGGGGTGTTTGGTTTCTATAAAATGGGGGGATGATATGGGATGTTTTATAATCTAATAAATTTAATAATTTTATATATATTACTAATACATTAAATATATTTTTATAAAAAAACTCTAAAATTAGGGGGTAATTAATAATTCTCACCATTCATGGAGGCATTACTCCACATATACGCATTGCGATATATTCATTTTCAAATCACGATGTTTGAATGTAGATAATTGTTATAAAATTATTATAATATAATTTCTCAATATTATTAATATTTATTTTATCAAATGAAAAATCATATAATATGTTTGAGTGATATTATAAGAAAAAAATTGAAAATGAATGATAAGAGGACTAATTGATAATGTTATATTTATCCTTAGAAACGATCTGTTGAAAATTTGATTCAGGTTTGAGAAGGAATTTTTTTTAGAAGAGAATATTTTCAAGTAGTTTATTAGAGATTAAGAGAGTTAATTTTTTATTTTTTATCAAATATAAGAGGCATGGGTTATAAAATGAATTGGGGGGGTGATTTCTCCTTCTTTTTATTATTGAGAAGCGAAATTTTTTGTAATATATAATATTAAAACTAACTATTCAAATGTTAAATTAGTAAAATATTGGGATATTATGGTGTAGGGTATGGTATTATTGATTATTCCAAAATCAATCATTTCCATTTTTTAACATTTACTCATGTCATTTTTACATATATTGTCTAGTCTTTCCATTTTTAACCGTTGTAACTATTTTTTTAGAATTTAATATACTTCTAACAACTAAAAATAAAACAGGCCTTATAACATAATTTGGGCCCATTTATTGAATACATGGAATCCCTTTTATCATATAATATTTTTCAGGGTGAAAAAAATGAATTTTACTATTTTCACACAATATTAGTAAAAATATTTTGAGATAAATATTATTTTTATACTTAAAAATTATGATTAAGATAAAATTAAAAATATTATTGATTTAAATGAAATTAATTGGTTCATTATTAACTAATTAAGAGTTATTTGGTTTGAAAATTATTCCAAAATATAACTTGATCTTAAAAAATATATCAAATGAAAAAAATTGCTTCTTATTAAAATAAAAGATCAATTATGTTTCAAAATAATAAAAATTAATTTTATATATTAAATATACTAAATTTAAATGAAAAATTTCACATAATAAGTTGTTTTATCATGATTTTTTAAATATTTTTTACATTATATATAATTTTTTGATATATTCATAAATGATTCTTTTTTATTAAAAAATGCTTTTATACTATTCACCTAAAAAATTATTTTATATAAACAGAAAATAATTTACATTTGATAATTATTAAATTTATGATAAAAAAATTATATTCATTTTGAAAACATGAAATTATAAAAAGTGTAAATTTAACTTTTAAATTACAATTTACAATATAAAAAATCCATTCATTATAAAAAAAAATTAAAATACAAAAATTATTGACATTATGTTATATTTGTTTTTAATTTAAATAATATCAGTATATTAGTTTATATTTAATAATATTTTATAATTTATAAAATTATTTTACAAGGATACAATATAAAATATTTTTACTCGAATGGTTATTTTAGAAATAACAATCCTTTTAAATTTTAGATCATATTATTTTTTTATCCCCGAATGATGAGAAAATTTATGTGACGATTAGGTTTTTTTAATGGATGTCTAACAATTAAAATTATTTTTATAGTAATATTAATTTAAAATAATGTTTCTTGTTTTGTTTTACTATTGCACGTTGTGAATGCATTCGAACATAGAATTAATTTAGAGGAAAAAATTCTTTAAAAATTCTCTTTATGTTAAAAATGTTATATTAAAATTTCATTAAATATATTTTTATCTATTAATTCAATAAAATAATTTTTTTATGCATGAGTTTAGTTCATACAATTAAATAATAAAAAATTTCTTTTATTGGGATATGGTGTTAATCAAGAATTAAGTAGATAATAAGGGCCATTGTAAAAAAAATTTAGAACCCTAGCTCTATTAAAATCATTTTTTTATATTTCCTTTTAGAATGAAAATTAAAATAAATGTTCAGAAAGACTTATCAAGATGATTATCTTATGAACTAAAGAGATACTCTCTAAAAAATTATCAAGAACACAATAAGTTATTCCCACCAACTAATTTATTTTGTCTTCCCTCGATGGATTATTCTACGATCAAAAGAAATCATCATATGAATTTGAACCATAAATTATTGTACCGAGATGATTATATAGAAATGAATAATCATTTTCAAAATACATGTGTATTAAGGGTAAATTAAATCTACCAAGGATTGTTCTAATGAAATGATGGTATAACAATAGGTATTAAATTGATCATCAAAAATAGAGGAATAATTCTATGATTGTAAATTATTTGTTTAAATATATTTATTTTAAATAATATGTGAAATGATCTTATATTTTTGGTTATGGAGTTTCAATCAATTTATCATTCAACTAATTCAATCAGTAAACAAAATATTCACTATATATGTCTCAGAATGATCATAGATTATATAAAATGTTGTGTGGAGAACATCTAAATAGGTGCTAATATAATTTTTTGAACCTTTAAGTGGTATCAAATAGGTTAGATAATATTTTATAATTTTAAATATTTTATTATCAATTATTTGGAATTGTTGTTAGTTTTCTCTTTTAGTTTATTAGTTCTTAAATCTAGGGATTAATGAACTTTTAGTTAACATATTAATATATATCGATCAAGATTCATATTGTCTTAAAGAGGATTAGAACACATAATGAATTACTGAAAAAACAATCAGTGTGTCATCGGTGGACTCAGATTATAGTCAGGTTTACAAAGTGTGTAACTAAAAAGTGCTTGTCGTGTTCTGAGGATCACTCCACCAAGAAGATTCACACGATACACAATGATTAGTGTTATAAATGACATCCATATTTTCTTTAAATTCATTATATATAAAAATTTTGGACCACGAGAAACTGAAAAATATATTTTTGAACTATTTATAATGTAGTTGGCGTACAAACCACATAGTCTATATGATTTAGAAAAAATTTCATGCTAACTATGTAGTCAAATATAGGTCACATGATGCATGAGAAAAGAATCTATAAAAAATAATTAGTAAATAGTGGGGTTCCGGTGAAAATCCTGTGTGAATCATTCTCATTGCATCAAGGAGACACACTTTATGGGTAGGTGGGTTTCACAAACACCAAAAAAGGGAAAGATATGTAATGTAGTTTGTTATTACATTTAGTGTATCCAAACAGAGATAAATGATGAGTCCTCAGTATTTATCTTCTGTACATGGTAACCAACAGGCCTATTGTGCATCTCAATAGTATAGGAAAATTTAGTCACTCATTAAGAAATATGATTGAATTAACTTTGAATATTAAATTTATTCATTAATAACTAAATATATTTTTATTAAACATTATGGTTACTATGTATCTAGGTTATTATAATTAATAAATAATAAACTAATTGCGAATAAATTTATACAAATTCATGACTATTTTTTTGTGATTCATTAGCTGATGGGAATGTCCAAGACTTTTTAGATATAAATTATAGTGAATGAATGAATTAATATATTAATAGATTAATTAGTTTTATTAAATCAAGTTTATTCATCTAAATAAAAAATAATTAATTGATGAGAATTATAGATAAAATACTTATATTAATTTATTTCATGTATATGGATGACCTCTATAACATCTAGTCACAAATTATAAAGTAATCGTGGATCCTAATTTTGATTGTTCTATGGTAGGGTTTTGCCTTTGGTTTTGTACGGTGGGAAACTAAAAATTTGGACGTTTCATGGACGTGCATGGTTGTCGCATTATTTTCCCATACCATGCACCCACCCTATGAAACACATGAAACCCCGGACTATGGGGGTTTTCCTGATTGGTTCATTGCTTGAAAACCCATTTTATAATGTTGCATAAACCTTAAACTCTAGTACAGTGGTGAATGGTTAGGTGGTATGGATTTTTTTAATAGTCCATACCTCCCTAAAAATCTATTCACATGGTAATTTTAATTCTGAAACATTATTTTAAAATGTAAGAAACTCCAATTTGACCCTAATTGACCCTAACTTGACCTAGAATGAATTATTTTGCCTTCGGAGATCTCAAGATGCCTTTTGGGCCCCTCCAAACCCATTTCTAGATAGATCGAAGTGTGTAGGGCGACATTTAGTCACTCTATGGTAAGTGATTCTCCACCCATTATTTCTCTACCACTCTCTCCTTCTTTCCTCCATATGGTTTTTTCAATAATCACATTTTTTATGGATATATACTCCATTTTTTGGTTCTTGAATTTTTTTTGGATTTCATGATCTCTATTTTTTCATTTTTCATGGGAAAATACCATTGTGATTGTTGAGTTTTGATTCTATGATTATAGGTAGTGGTTCGGTTTGAGTTTCACTAGGTATTTATATATTTATTTTATTTATTTTATTTAAATTTATTTATAATGATTTATTTTAAAACAATTTTATGTTAATTGAAATTGAAATATATTTGGAATGTGTTTTAGGACAAACCCCACCCCCATTGTGAATGGAATTATAATTTTGAGGTGTAAATTGAAATTCATGGAATTTATAAATTATTATGAGAATATATTTTAGAATATGGATTAAATTTAATTGATAAAAATGGATTGGTTTTGTTTTTAAAATGAATTAATTTAAGAAAACCAATTTTTTTGGTTTTTAAGGTTAATTGACATATGAAAAGGAAACATGGGAAATTAAATTGTTAATGGTGGTTGGAAATTTTAAATGAAATGATTTTCACTATTTACATTGACTAATTGTGATCCTACATGCCTGGGTATTTTGTGGGTTATTTTTTACCATTACACCATGATGATAATTTCCTGGTAATAGATAGATAATGAAAATGATAACAAAAATCTAGTTAGATGAATCTTATCACGGATGGGATATTGATTAGTGTTATTCTTCCTGATCTTGAGGGAGTTGTGTGCACATTTCCATGATCTCTGATATAATAGTCTGAGAATCCAATAATTAATAACTATCATACTGCATAGTAGATGACTATAGTGATTGTTATTACTAAATTAAATATATTCCATTTATTGTGAAATTTTATAGTCATTGTAGTTTATTTATATAAACTGGTCAATATAAAAATGTATATTTAACCCATGTTTGAAATATTTTCCATCATTATGTAATAAAAGCATGTGTTTTTAATATGAAATTTTTTCATGAATCCCTTTATCAGAAAGTAAAATAATGATTTGGAATATTATTATGTTATGTTATTGTAGAACACATGGTGAGACCCTACTGTAATTTTCAGTTCACACCCTACCTTTACATTCATGTATTTGTAGATTTTCCTCTATAAGTTCTAAGAAAAAAAAAGTTCTCCTTGGAAGAGGTTATTGTTCATGACACTTTGGGATCAGAGTTTTGATACTATGATGATGAATAAATTTTATCATGTTGATTTCAGAGTTCATTGATGATGTACTATTTTTTGATTTTTATAAAGCTTTCTAGTTTATGGTACTTTCTCCATGTGGAGTTTTGGGCATACTAATATGTATCTGTTATATTCTATTTATTTTGTAAGTAATTCATTCAATATTTCTTGTTGTCTGATTTTATGTGCTAGTCTCCAACACTTGGTGCTTGGGAACTCCCTTGGGGAAATGAGAGTTCCAGGTCAGGTATTCGTGTACTACAGTATCTAGGATGGATTGTTATGATTTTGTATCAAATGTATAGATTGAGAATAATTTATTTTTTGTAAAATGTAGTTGAGATATATTTTTTGTACATATAAGGTAGTTACATGTGAGTTTATAGTCCTCTATCATCATAATGAGCATTACATTACCATGGTTAGTTTAGGAAAGGCATCTTGAAAAATAATTCTAGTCTTTTCCGAGCTTTTGATTTCTACATAATGAAATCAAAATACTAATATCTTATCTGATGGGATTAATTTCCTTACTTCTCCTGATGATTTGTTTATCTAATTAATCATATAATGTATCAAATTTTTTCTGATGTTTTGTGGCATCATTCTTCTAAGAATACATGTGAACATGATCCAAGAAGAAGATGTCGATGAAACAAAATGTGAAAAGCTCCCACTACCCACAATCTAGTTGGGATTATTGTTCGTACTATCTAATCTCTATAATTGGAAACTACACCTATTCCCGCTCGGGCACCAACTGTGGAACCTCAGACAGATGAATCTCGGAATCATGATCAAGAAAACGAAATTCTTTTACAAGTATCTAATGATAATTAAGAGTATGATTATTATTGTGAAATATTAATATTCTATTTGAGTTATTTGAAACTCCCTATGTTATAAATGGATGGTGTGATACCTTTTTGCTATAGGGACCTAGTAGGAGATGGTGGGATTCCATGGTTATGACGAAGAATGAAAAGGGTTTAGTGTGGAAGGGGTTTAATGTTATTTTTAATTATTAGTTTTATCTAGAGGTTATATTTATTGATAAGGCTATTGAGTTTTTCCTACATGAGTAGGCTAATAGGACCGTGAAAGAATATGAAATCTACATTATTGATGTTATGCAGTCTTCTCTGGAGATTGAATCAAATGAGAAGGTGAATACTTGATTGTTTGAGATGGGTCATTGATCTAATATTAATTCTTGGGTTTTCTTGATAAAAATGTCCAATTATGTTTATGTGTTGTGTAGATAATTTACTGATGTGATTGACCAGGATGGTATGGAAGGGAAAATAAGTTCTCTATTTTTATTTAGTGGTAGTTTTTTGAGTTCTTATAAAGGGAAGAAATAACGTGATGAGTCTCATAGTGGATCTTGATTATAGAGTCTTTCAAGGCCTCCTAAATTTCTTAGTAGATGCCCTTTTTAATTTCTTCCACTGTCTAATTCATCGGCATTCTAAATGGGTACGTACTGAGGCTCCCTAGTTCAGCAGCACTTGTAAACATTCAAGAAACCTTTATAAATTTTGTTATATCATTTCTGACCCACATAGTGGCATGGTCTCATCAAGACCAAAAATTAACTTGTTGAAAATGGATTCATTATGATCTAAGGGTTTCCAGGAACATGTATCAAGAATGAAGCTTCATCACATAGTGGAATAGTCTCCAAAGGAATATATACAGGCCTAGTAACTATGAGTGGAACCATCCCTATTTATTTATCATTAGTGTCTGATTTAATTGATACTAGTGCGTATAATTTTTTTTATATTTACTCATATTTTGAATCTATTAAATATTTCAATATATCTTTTGTATTATGTGATGGATATTACTACACCCATTGGAATAAAAGGAGATCATGGTTTTCCTTATCCTACTTGTGTTTTATCTTTTTCTGATATTGATATTACATGGGATTTTTCAGTTTTAAACATGTATCGTATTAATTTCGTTCTTAGGATAAATTAGCTCATAGATGATAAGATCATAATTTATTGTTGTCTTTGATGGGTTTCTTTTACTGCACCTGATGGGGTGTGTTATATCATTCATGGAGAATATTATACAAGGTTAACTAGAGGAACAAATTATTATCCATAGTTGGAGAGACAAATATTTGTGTTTTATTTTGACCTTTAGTAGGAATTTTTGAGGGATGATATACCACTATTTTTGATGAAGTATCCCATTGTTTTCCCTTCTGACTAATATGTCCATCTATTGGAAGCAGTTGTAGAGTTCTATATTTATTTTTTTTCCTAGCAGTAAAAGAGATTATATTCCTTCTTACCACATCACACTAGCTGAAATGAATGATTTTAATAATCAATTTTATGAAATTTTAGAGAAAATATTTATACGATCGACTGTGTTAACATGGGTGGTGTATAATCACTTTTCTAATAAAGTGGATGGAACACTTTTCTCATGTGTTGATTACTATGATACCTAATGAGTTATGGTAAATAGGATCTTCCACGAGTATCCCGACACATTATTTTTGTTATTTTTTTATCTTTTGTGTCTTTTTTGTGGTAAACACTAACATATTCCATTCAATCAAAATGAGATATAAGGATTCAAGAAGTGATTTTCTTGAGACATGTGGTCTTAGAACATGGTATATCAGTTGATCTTGAGAAGGTGAATGATATAGTAAAATGGGATCATCAACATAATGTTTTTTAGTTAAAATATTATTTAGTTTACCTGGATATCATAATAGGGTTTTAAAGGATTTATCATTTTTTTCTTCATATATCACTGCCTAAACTTTTAAGGGAGTGATTCCTTCTGAGTATGTTAAATGTCAGAGTTTTTTTATTAAGCTAAAAATACTTCTAACTTTTATGTCATTGTTGACTCTTCCAGACACTGAGAAAAGCTATGTGGCCTTCTGTGACACATTATTATTGGTTCTGGTCTGTGTTATTATATATGGTGATCTTGTGGTAGCCTATTTCTCTTGGATACATAGACCATTTAATAATAACTATACACATGGTACTCATGAACTTGATATCACTATTGGATACATGAATTTAAGAGTTATCATAATTACATTTTTAAAGAAAGTATTCTATTTATTAGGAACATAAAAACAAGAGTTATATCTTATATATAAATGAGTTAAATCTTTGATAGAGGCGTTGGGTGGAGTACCTATGGTATTTTTATTTCAAAATCACCTATACCCTATTGAAATGGAATGTCATTGCTGATTCATTATGCATGAAACTTATAAACAAGGCCATGATACAATTATCATTAGAGTGAAACATAATTGATATTTTTAAACATTTCATATCAGAGATTTCAAAATAGGGGATGAGTTTGTCATCCCTAGTGTTAATTTGACCTCTAATCTTCTTGAGATGATTCTCTAGGGATAGTATCTTGATGATGAGTTTCATAGCATTAGGGAATATCTTTATGGTGCAGAGACTATAATAGAGTGGTAATTCTCCATAGAGGGTATCTGATGGTTTCATAACTAGTACAATGATCCTTCTTTATTGAGGAAATATTTGATGGGGGTTTTCTGTAATTTTTATTGGGAGATAAACCCATGAAAAACAAAGATGTTCTATGGCATGTGGCCATGATTGTAGTGGATATTTATGAGACCATAAATTTATGATCTTTATCTGATTATAATACATTCTAGAAGTTTAAATAATAACTCAATATACCTTTTAGTATGATTTATCAACTTCCAATGACGACTTTTATGTGTGATGTGATTTTAATGGAATTTGGTTGGTTTCCTATACCATTATAAGTAATAATGTGATATGTATTGTTATTGATAGTTTGAAAGAATCAGAAGAAATAATAAACATTATTGATATATCCAAATTTGGGGAGTGGTGAAATATATATATGAAAGAGATTGTTCATTTTTAGGGAGTTCCATCTATTACTGTCTCTAATAAGGACCCATGTTTTAATTATATCTTTTGGAGAGGCCTTTAGGAGGCATTGGGAACTCAATTTGTTTTTTATGAAATACCATCTATAGATGGATGAATAAATATATAGTGATATATAAATCCTTGAGGATATTTTTGTGTCTGATTACTTGATTTTGTTGGAGCCTCGGGTGCCAATTTGGGACTGGTTGAAAATTCTTATGTAAATAATTTCCAGTCTGGGATTAGAATGGTTTTTTTTGTTGCATCATATGGCTGATATTATAGATATTCATTATGTTGGTTGAAGATCAATGAACGATACATGGTTGTATTGATATTGGTTGAAGATAAAATATAATAGATTCAATTGATTCATCCGAGGATGTTAATGGAACAAAAATTATATAAATCTTATACTGATCATTATTGTAAATTGTTGGAGTTTTCCGTTGGTGATCAGTTGTTATTTTAAGTTTCAAATCATCTTAGTCATTGATGACGTAGGAGGAAAGGGATGATTTGTCCTCATTTTTTTAGATATTTTGAGTTTGTTTTGTTTGTGGGAAATGTTTCCTACTATTTAGGACTTCTTCCATAGTTAACATTAGTAAATAATGTGTTCCTAGTATTGCAACTATAAAATTATCATTCTGTTCAATCTCATGATTTTAAATGGGATGATCTTTATGTTTAACCTGATTTCTCCATAAATGAGCATCAATTAATGATTGTTGATTCGAATACCAACATTATATGTGGTAGGATGATATGGTTGATCAATGCAATATGTTAAATCAATTATTATGTGAATGAGACATGGGAGAGGGAGGCACTGATGAGAGAGAATTGGATGCGTCTTTTTTATATTGAAACATTTTTATTTGATTTTTAGGGGATTAATTTTTATATGTATGGGATTTTTTATCAAACTATCAATAATTTTCATGTACTCTTATACCCCCACTTTTACCCTACATTGCTTGGTGATTTTCTTAGGCTGTTTTGATGGGAGTGGTGAATTTTTTTGAAGTTTCTAGAATTTACATGGTTGGTAGATGGATTTCCCAAATTTCGTGCCCACCTAGTGAAAATCTTGAAACCCTAGACATTGGCGGTTTATATGGATTTCACAATGTTTGAAAGACCATGCGCCCTTATTGTAGAAATCATGCACCCCATTAGAAGGGTTCACAGTTTTTCTAACTGTGGGCCACTAACTAGTTAACCGTGCATATGGTAATTTTAAGTCTGAAATATTTTAAAAAAAATTTATCGAACCCAAATTTAATCCACAACTTGACCTTAACTCAACCTAGAATGAATTCCTAGGTCTTGAGGGTTATAAAGAACCATTTTTCCAATAACAATAATTGTTTGTTGGATCAAATCATGGGGGATCTCATTCGATCCCTCTTAAGTTAATGATTCTCCTCTCATTGATTCTCACACTCCATCTCATTATTTCCTCCATAGGTTCCACTATAACCTCTTGTGTTTAATGAATATTAGGACCATTGTTTTGGATATGGAGTTTAGGTTTTATATCTTGATATCTTTTTTCATCTTCCTCAATTGGAAAATCCCACTATGGGTGTTTATTTTTGATAATGTGAATAAATTTGGGTGGTTCAATTTGAGTTTTTCTAAAAAATTAATAATTTATTTTCGTGATTTCATTTAAATATATCATATATGATTTATAAAAACCCAATTTTATGTGAATTTTAATTGAAATCAATTTTTTATGAAATTTGGGGAAAAGCCCCAATTTAATTTTATTTTTAATTTTAGGATGTAATTTGAAATTGATGAACATGTAAATTATTTTTATAATTGATATAATAAAATAGATTAAATTGAATTTAAAAAACAAATGATTGGTTTTTTAAAAGACATTAATTGTTGAAAAACATGTGTTTTGTTTTGAATGTGATTTATCATTGAAATGGATAAATGGGAGTTGAATTATGAATGATGATTGGGAATTTGATAAGAAATTATTTCCCCTTTTCAATTGGTTTATTGAGAACATATGATCCAGGGTAGTTTGGGGTTATTTGGGATAAGAAAAGTAGGATGGTAATGTAAGGACCTAACCCTAGTTTCCTAGATCCGGTGCCTTATTTGATTACATTGGAATATAAACAAGGAATAAGCATCTATAAGGACCGAACATTTTAGTATTTTTAAAGAAAATATATACATAAATGAAACCAATATTACATTTTTTATTGAAAAAAAATATGATAAATAACAAAATCTAATAAAATGCATCCTTAAAAACTCAATAAATGATATATTCTTCTTAAACAGGGGAAGGGAAAAAATTCAAAAGGGTGAGAAAAAAATTCATAGTAAGGGTAAGAAATACAGTGGAAGAAATCATAACATAAACATTAGGCATGTTGAATACATAAAAAAATGTGCCTTTGACAAAAAATTGAACAAATTATTGTAGGAATAAGAGATGAGTAAGTAATGCCATAATAAAACATAAGCATGGGTATTCTACTAGTAGAATAACCACATGAACCATAAATTATATCTTCATAATGTGGGAAGTGAATATGCTGGAGATTCTTATACATTTTTTGAAGGCCTCGACCAAGAAGTCGTAAAATTATTATGGCCTAGGCCAAAATCCATATATCAAATTTGGAAAAGCCTCAGCCAATTCCACGTCTATTTGTCTCATGAGACCTAACGATGCATCATGGGAATATATAAGGCCTCACCCATCACGTAATAAGTCCAATTCATTCCTCATATGTATATTAATTCAAATATTAAAAGTTTCCCATTACACTTTGAATAATTAAAATTTTCCTTTTATTCAAAGTGACCCATACAAAATTGAATATTTAATTTGTCACTTATTCAATGTGTCCTATACCATGTTAAATAATGCAATTATTAATTCAAAAGTTATCATTCTAACCATAAACCATTCAATAAAACATGGTGGATTATATAATAAAAGATAAACCTCAATGAAGTACAGGATTCAACTAAGGATGTTAACAAAAATGAATATACTTTTAAATGAGACCATTGAAAAATTCGTGAGGAAATAATCATTAATCATTCCAAAGGGTCCCATACCACCTTTAAACATTCCAATAATAGCCCCTTAGAATATCATGAGAATAAGGAGACTCTTGATATGATATACCAAAGGGCAGTACATACACCACAGGAAATAAATAAGTGGTTAAAAGGCATATATCTCACAAAAGTTAATGAGAGATGATAAAAATACTTTTTATTTTGAAAGAAGAGTCCTTTTGGAAAATGATTTATATTTGACAAGAAATACTATTTTAAACATGAATATACCATAAAATAAAAGACTAGAACATATAAATTATATTTTAGGAATAAATTACGTCTCACTAAAGTGAAATCATGAAAAAAGATTTATTAATATTCTTTATAATTAAAACAATTTAGAGTAATTTAATGAAATTATTAAAGAGAATTTTTAATTGGAAAAGAACATTTTTATCTTAAATCAAAAAATGATCCAAGATAATTGTTCATGATAAAATTATTTTTTTATTAAACTAATCGTGTCTTAAAACATATTTTGTTGTACACTTGAAAACATGTAAAATTTTGAAAATATCCCTTGAATCGGGTTTGTATTCTGGAAACAATTTCAAAGGTTCCTTTTAAAACATGTAACTATCCATAAATTAAAGAAGGATTACAGTTTCTGAAAATATATAGAACACTCGTAATTAATTAATAAGGGGTATATAATAATACAGAAGAGATTCGTTGAGTTATTCAGATAATAAAAGTAACCCTGATGAAAATAGATGTTTGGGGGGAAAACCCTTACCACATTGTAATCAATCAATTAAAATGCCCAATAATTAATAATATTAAAATGATAGGTTTAATTCCATTAAAATAAATATATTCATGATATTTTATATCAAAGGTAACTATACATACACCATAAACAAGTATTAGTAGTGAATATGAAAACTCCCACAAAAATTAATGTGATATGAAGAAACCCTTACATTAAGTCTGAATGTGTTCCGCTAATGAAATTAAGGTCCTGAAATATGAAATTATACTTCTTAATAACTTATTTCATAACCTATTATATATCTATTTAGTTTATCATAATTTATTTTAGTTCATATATTCCTTTATTAATAAGTTATTGTATTGAATTTTGTCGTTCCGTAGTGTTCATTTTCATTATTTTCATAATCGGTTCACTTGTTCTTAAGTAATGGAGTTCATGTGGAATGGATGTAAATTTCCAAAATTTATTTCTAATGTTATTTACGATCATATATAGGTGTTATTGGTCATTTATATAATTTGGTTACATGGCATGAGGATGAATTATTCTATATAACATTAATGATAACTATTTCAGTTAATTTGTGTGTTTTGATTACAATGAACTAATTTTTTTGTAACATAATACCATTTGTATAAAGGGATTGTTGAACATTAAATAGAGTATATTACATATATAATAATCTATTTAAACCACAAAAAGAATGTTTTAATGACCATAATCGATAATGATAATAGAAATTGAAATCCCCTCATCCTTGAATGTGGTAAATTGACCGATCCAAGATGGTGTCTGTGCTACTAGTATAAAAGAAGGTAAAAGGGAGAGATGATGATAAATTATTCCACTATCAAGTCATCATTCATGTACATTTATGTTTTTGGCTTCATCACAACATATGGATAAAGAGATGTGATAATAGAAAAAGAAAACAAATAAACATTAATGGTAAGAAAAAGAATTTAAAAGAGCAATTTACCACTTGAACCAAACTTCCATAAGAGCATCCTTAAGGGAGAGGTTTTGGTATTTTTATGATTCCAAGTCTTTTTGGACGTGGGGTAGGATGTTGGTAGGATATTTGGACATAATTTGGAGAAGGCACATGGCTTTAGAGGAGTGTCGAGAAGAGGGAGTGATGGGGGGTTTATAGTGGAGGGGAGAGGGGATTACTCAATTATATATTCATTAATATATTATTTCTCCACTAAACAATGAATAGTGAGTTTTCCATGACCAAGAATAGTAATTTTATCATTTAAATCCGAATCAATGGGTCTTACATCAGTAGAACATCATACATGATTTTATAAAAAGTGTATATAGCTTATTTTGTAAATTATGGTATTTCACTATTCATAAAAAATTCTTGTATTTCAAAAAAAATACCAAAAATTCACTCCAACCATTTTTAAATGTGTATAATCCAAAAATTATGTCCATTTAAAAAAAATTAAAATATCACTAATTTAATATTTATTTAAAATCATAATTCATTATAAAAAAATAGTTTTCAAACATGTATTTAATATTTCAAAACACAGTTATATCATACTCCAACTTGAATATTATTTATATACTATCATAGGTAAGGTTACTATTCATTAGGGTATATCGCTATTCATAAGGGTATGTTACTGTTCATAAGGCTAGGTTACTATTCATAAAATATTATGTTTTCCTTATTGGACACAAAATAACTTACTCATTGCAAATGTGGAGGTCAGATTTTTGATAATCACCTCCCAAAAGTGATAAAGTTATGTTTACTTGGATTGGTTATATAAAGGTTGTGTTTTTAGTGACTCTATGATCCATTCATTCTATAATAAATCTATTTTTAAATTCTTGGGGTGTTACATTATCCCCTCCTTGAAAAAATTTCATCCTCGACATTTGATATTGAACATCGAAAGTTAATGGATGATACTTGAAAAATTGTTAATGGAAACCCACATACGAAATAGGGTTAATAAAATAACCTTCTAAAATTGGGTAATGGTGATGAGGTGTTCAGCCCAAAAAAAATATTCCTTTGATTGAGGTGACATTAGTTGGAAGAAAAAAACTAGACATGGAAAAAAAATATAACTATGAAGTTCTAATGCTACATAATAGAGGAAATGTTTAGATGAATGTTGGTTAATAAAAAAATATAAACTAAAAAAATAAATTCATCTAAATTATCATTGATTATGATAATTGGAAAACATTTTATTTAAGACTATTTTTCTTGAGTGGAGGAATTGTTCCACTCTATAAGAGTATAAATATACATTTCAACTTATAAACTCATCCTTTAATTTTAGTTTAAAAATATATACCTCATCCCATAGAATGGTTTACACCATTTGGTAAAGCAATTCATTATCCTCTAAAACCTCATTCAATTATCAACTTAAACCATTTCATAATTGGGTAAAAAATTTCTAAAATATAATGATTCAACACATTATAATAAAGTCCTCTATATTTACATGATGAACTTATCATTAAACCTTAATCAATAAGAAGTATCTATAAAATTCACAATCCAAACATGTGAGAAACTTTATCATGTATCCTCTTGAAATATTGTAATAACATGAATTACTTTAAAAACCATATTGGAAACATTTATTCTTCTATATTCGTTAAGTAAGATACATGTTATTTGATATATTCCTTAAATCTAAAACTGTTATAAACATAATTGATGATATCATAGACAAATTCTTGATAGGTCAACAATTAGTTCCAAGGTAATCAATACTTATAAGAATCAATCATTTCTTCATCATTTTCTTAACATAAAATTTATACTAAGGTTTGTCTTCCACTCAATCATGTTTTTTCCTAAAAAGTTAAACTTTCAGCTTAATCACTTTTCCTTTGTATCATTCATCATATAACCTCAAATCCTTAATGAAGGATTACCGTAGTACTATCCTTATATATATATCATAACTCATAAAACCAGTACATTACTGAAAAAAATATACAAAAGGAATGATTCTTGACTTGGCATATTAATAATTCTAATTCATATGCAGTAGCATCATAAATTGCTCATTATCCAAAATCATTATTTGGGGTATATTTTATAGATGATTAAGAAATTGATTTTCATAGTGTCCCATCTCCTTGAAATTGAATCACTGTATAATAGAAACCATTTTCTTACCCTTTAAATCATGAACATGGTGTCCTTTTTCTCCACAATTATAAGAAACACCAATTTCATTCATGAATTTACAAGGGTGATTCTTTCCACAATTTTCACATGTGGGAAAATACATCTTTCCATTTATCACTATATCCCTATATCTCTCTACCATCCTCTTACTCTTTTTATTTCTTTCAAATCCATAGGACTCATTAAAGTCATTACATACCTTATTAACACATGATATTATTTCATCATATGATGAGGATACGTGGGATACAATCTACCTTTGAAAACATGGCTTATGACCATTAGAGATATGATCCTTCATACTCTTCACATCCCAGGAATTGGTGAAGTTATCATTCCTTCTGATAGACCCTATATCTAATCAATTACATGTTATATATTTTCCCCTAAAATTATAAACCCTATATAACTCTAAAAATTGTATATCACATAGCAAAAATTTGTGCATCGTAAATCCTAGAACCATATACATTGGTTACTTTGGAAACATAAATCCCTTACAATGGTGGGTAAATAAAATGTGAATTATCCTAAGCATATCCCCCGGGAGTGTCAAACCAAGAGTGAACCATTTCCCATTGTCATGTAACAGGATACCTCAGGTCAAGCTCGAAACTCTTTGTTGGAGTTTTCACTCCTAGGTACATCTATTCCAGAGCCACCTTTACTTGTTTGTAAAGAGACATGGAATTATTTTCTAGAAAGTTATAAATTTTATATAACTTACCAAAATTATCTGATGTTCTTCTTTGTTTATCCTCAAAGACCATCTTAAGGATCTGTTCCACAACTTATGTATTATAAATCTAGTTCCCAAGATTTCAACTAAACTTTCTTTAATACCAACTGTAAGGACCTAACCCCAGTGTCCCAAAGTTGGTAACTTATTTGATTACATTCTTATATAAACAAGTAATATGTGTCCTGAAGGACTAATCAGTTTAGTGTTCTTGATGAAACTTGATAAATATATGGAAACAATCATACATTTTGAAATGAAACAAAATATGATACATAACAAAAGCTAATAAACTGCATCCTTGAAAACTAAATAAACGATCACTTCTTCTTAACCTGGAAAAGGAAAAACAAATTAAAGGGGTGAGCACAAATGCTCAGTAAGGGTAAGAAATATAGTGGAAGATCTCATAACATAAACATTAGTCACATTGAATATATAAAATCATGGGCCTTTAACAAAAACTTGAACACATTATGCCATGAAGAAGAGATGAGTATGTAATTCTATAATAAAACATAATCATGGGTATTCTACTAGCTTAATAACCACATAAATCATAAATTCTATTTTCAAAATGAGGGAAGTAAATATGCTGAATATTCTGAAACATTTTTTCAAGGGATCATCCAAGAAGTCTAAAAATCATTTAGGCCTTGACCAAAATCTATATATCACATTGGGAAATGCCTTAACCAATTCAACATCTATTTGTCTCATGAGACCAACTGATGCATCAAGGGGATATATCGGTCCCCAACCATCACATAATAAGTCCAATTCATTCCTCATATATATAGTAATTCCTTTATTGAAAGTGTCCAATATGACTTTGAATAATTAAATTGTGTCTTTTATTCAAAGTGGGTCATACCAATTTGGATAATAACATTATTACATATTCATTGTGTCCCATACCACATTGAATAAATAAATTATTAATTCTCAAGTTATCAAAATAATCATAAACAATTTAATAAAATAGGGTGGATGATATCATAAGAGATAAACCTCAATGATGTACACGATTCAACCAAGGATTCTAACATAAACAAATATATTTTTAAATGATACCATTTAAAAGATCTTGAGGAAATAACTATTAATCATTCAAAAGTGTCCAATACCTCCTTGAAACATTCCAATAATAACCCCTTAGAATATCATGAGAATAACTAAACACTTGATATGATATACTAAAGGGAAATACATACACTACAATAATGAAATAAGGGGTTAACAATGCATATATCTCATAAAAGGTAATGGGATATGAGAAAAATACTTTTTACTTTTGAAAGAATATACCTTTTAAAAAATAAATTATATTTGACATGAAATCAGATTTTAATCATGAATATCCCATAAATTAATTTATATAACTTTTTAATAATATTTTAGGAATAAATTAGGTCCCACTGAAGAGAAATCATGTAAAAAGAGTTCTTAAGATTCATTATAAATAAAACATTTTAGAGGAATTTAAAGAAATTAGTAAAGAGAATTTTTAATTTAAAAATCACATTTGTTCTATTAAATATATAAATTATCCAAGATAATTTTTCATTATAAAATGATTTTCTTTATAAAACTAATGGTGGATTAAAACAAATTCTATTGTACACTTAAAAACATGTAAGAATTTGAAAATATCCCTTGAACCGGGTCTGTATTTCAGGAACAACTTTGAATGTTCCTTTTAAAACATGTAACTATACATAAAATAAAGAAGGATTGTGGTAGGATAACATATATAAAAAAATCAAAATTAATTTATGAGGGGTATATAATAATACACAACAGATTCAATTAGGTATGTAGATAATAAAATTAACTCGAATGAAAATGGAGGTTCGGGGGGAAAACCCCTTACAACTTTGTAATCAATCGATTCAAATGCCACAAAATTAATAATATTAAAATGATATATTGAATAAAATGAAAAGAAAAATATTAATTGTATGTTATATCAATTGTAAATATACATACACCATACACATGTATTAGTAGTGAATTCGGAAACTCTCACTAAAATGGAAGTGAGATGAAGAAACCCTTAACTTAAGACTGAATTTGTTTCTCTCTTGAACTTAGGTTCCCGGAATATGAAATATACTTATTAATAACTTATTTTATAACCTATTACACATTAATTTAGTTTATCATAATTCTATTTAGTTCATTTATTCATTTCTTGATAAGTTATTATATTGAATTTCATCGTTCCACAGTGTTCATTTTCGTTATTTTCATAACTAGTTCACTTGTTCTTAAATAATGGAGTTCATGTGGGATGGATATAAATATCAAAAATTGAATTTTCATATTATCTATGATCATATATTGGTGTTAGTGGTCATTTATATAATTCGGTTACATGGCATGAGGATTAATTGATATATTGAAGTTTAATGATAACTATTTCAGTTAATTTGTGGGTTTTGATTACAACGAACTCATTTTTCATTATAACTTAATAAAATTTGTAAAAAGGGATTAAAGATCCTTAAATAAGGTATATAAAATAGATAATAATCTTGTTCAACCATAATAATAATGGTTTCATGACCATAATTGAGAATGATAATAGAAATCGAATTCCCATCGTTCTTGGATGTGGTAAATTGACACATCTCATATGGTGTTCATGCTACTATTATAAAATAAGTTAAAGGAAATAGATGATGATAAATTTTTAAAAAATCATTAAAAAATTTCATTACATGTATGGTAGTGGAGTCATCACAAAATTTGGATAAGGGTATGCAATATTAGTAAAATAAAACAAATGAACTTGAATGGAAAGAAAAAGAACTTAAAAGAGGAATTTACCTCTTGAACCAAACCTCCTTGACAGCCTCATTAATGGAGAGGTTTTGGTATTTTAATGAGTCCAAGGATTGATGGTTGTGGGAGAGGTGGTTGGGTAGATATTTGGACAAAATTTGGAGAATGCACAAATCTTGAGAGGAGTTAAGAGAAGTGGGAGTGATGGGGGGGGTTATAGTGGAGGGGAGAGGGGATTTCTCATTTTTATATTCATTAATATATTATTTCTCTATATTACATGGAATAATGAGTCTTCCATGTCAAATAATTGTAATTTTATCTACTTAATCCTAATTAATTGAGATTACATCATCATAACATCATACATGACTCTATAATTAATGTATTTAGCTTATTTTGTAAATTATGGTATTTCAGTATTCATCAAAAATTCAAGTATTTCGAAAAAATCACAATAATTCACCCCAACAATTTTTCAACTTGTAGAATCCAAAAATGATTTCCATTTTTCTAAAATAATTTTCTAAATATGATTAATTAAATATTTATCACAAATTATAATTTATTCTAAAAAAAAGTTTTAAAACATGTATTTACTTATTCCAAAACATAGGTATATCGTACTCCAACTTGCATATTATTTATATTCTATAATTGTTAAGGTTACATTTCATTAGGGTATATCACCATTTCTAATGGTATGTTACTATTTATAATGGTATGTTACTATTCACCTACAATTAGGTTTTTTTTATCGGACTCAAAATAACTTACTGATTGCAACTGTGTATGTCAGATTTTTTAAATTCACATCCCTAAAGTGAAAAAACTTATGGTTACATGCCAAGACAATAAAAAAAAAAATTTTGAATTGACTCAGGCATCCATTCATTCTTTAATAAATATATTTGTATATTATTGGGGTGTTACTGTTAATTGCCTAGAAATTGATTGATTATGAAAACAGTAATAAAACCCTAGTTTGGAAGATCTTATCATAGATGAGAAATTGATGAGTCATATTCAGCCTGAACCCAAGGTACATGTATACACATTTCCATGGTCACTAGTATGATAGTGTAAGGATCATATGATGAAGAACTATTATACAGCAGGGAAGATTCCCATGGT
This sequence comes from Viscum album, assembly GCA_963277665.1. Lineage (NCBI taxonomy): Eukaryota > Viridiplantae > Streptophyta > Magnoliopsida > Santalales > Viscaceae > Viscum > Viscum album. The sequence continues at coordinate 328,288,141 of OY728121.1, forward strand.
GTTTATTTTGAAGGTTTTGACATATATTGAATTGATTTAGAAACAATTTTAACTGTGTTAGTTGATTTATATAAATAAATATATATAAAAATGTTTTTAATCCATGTTTGATATTTTTCCTTCATTCTATAATGAAATAATGTTTATTTAAATATGAAACCGTATCACCATTCTTGGTTTGATTTGAAATTCGTTGAATTATTTTGTTTATTATTATGGGTTTTTATTATGAAACACTTTGTGAGAACCAACTAGGATTTTTATTACAAAAACCCTATTTTCCTTTGAGAATTTATGGATTAAATTATTCTAGGTCCAAGAAAAGGGAAACCTCCTCCTTTAGGAGGTGGTTATTACTGACCATCTAGTATTTCAGTGTGGATACCTTTCGGTTATTTTATATTTATCTTCTCAAATTCTATGTACATTGATGATGTAATATTTTGGGTTCTTGGTATACCTATTTTATTTATACTACTTTTCCCCTGAGTATCTTTCAACATACTAAGATGCGTCAATTATCTACTGTAGTTTTAGTGGCCATTTTATTCCCTATTTTTTATTGTATGATTTGTGGTTCTTATTGACATCCTATGGTAATTAAAAATGATCATTGGGCCATATCAGTTCTATCTTAGTTATCAAGGAACTAGATTATCTGGGATGATTCATGACAACTACTAGCATAGAGTATAATGTGTATGTTTTTGGTTTATTAAATATATTTGTTTTTCATGGTTTTGTAATAATTTATAAAATCACATAAAGGAATGTGTTGAATTCATGTCCTCTCATTAATTAAGGGTTTATGTGTCTATGGTTTCTTTTATGTATACCCTAAATAGTCATTTGGTTCTCATCACCGATGTGTGAGTAAAAACATATTAATGTTGGGATCTCCATGGTGAGAGGAGGTCGTTCAACAACAAATCTGCAATGAAACAAATCCATACGGTAAATAATAGGAAAAATGGAATTCTACCACTAAAACTAGACATGGATTAAAGAATTTATAACTTAGGGTAAATGGCCTAGATTATAATAATATATATTAACCAACCCTTATAAAGACTCATGGTCATTGAATATTTTTTATTTGATTTCTATGATTTTCCTGGATAGTTAAATATTGATGAATAATAATTAATTAAACTAATTATAAATCAGAAAATATGTAATTAACATAAATGTAAAATATGAATTAAAATTATCTACCCATGGTTAATCAATTAATTAAAATCCACTAAATATTAAAAATCACATAATAAGAAAAAATGGGATATTTACACATAAATATAAAAATTCATCTTTAAAAAAATATTATTTTGGTATAGACATTCTCTACTTGTGTAAATATATAGATATAGTTCAATGTTTCAAATCAACCTTAGTTGGGGTGCATTTGATTACGGGGTAATTTATATCTTGAGTTATTGGAAAACACAACCTATTTTGAATTATATATTGATCACCACTCTGAGCCTTAGTGACATTAGTAGACAATGTGTTAATGAAATCATAATCTTGGATTTTATGATTTGGGAGTCCACTTATTGGATCATCCAGATGTGATTTAATGAATTTGAAATGTAATACCTTCTTAATTGCCTTTGAATATCATTCCCTAAAATCATATGAATTATGAAAATGAATATATGGATTATTTCCACAATAATATCCATGGGATTGAATATTCAAAAACTAATGGTGAGAGCTATTTGGTTTCATTAAAAATATTGGGAAATTAAAAAAATTTAATATTTATGATGTAATATAAAAATCCATAAAAATTAATAAAATGATGCTCTAATTTATTTCTGTAGTGGAAATTCAAATGAAATCGAATTTAACGTAATGATTTATTCTAGATAAGGGTAACCATTATATATAATCAATTTTTCATGAATCACATGGGTGAAAACATGTTATACTATGACATGAATCTAAATTACATATGATCCTATCAAAGTAACTTTTATGAATAATTATTTCTCTAAATGAAACATTTTATTTATTACATTATTTTCCATTGTTTCAATCTATTTTTCATATCCAATGACCCTTTAATAGAAAATGAGGATATGGATTTGTATAAAATCATGTCTCATATATTTTATTTTTATCAGGAGAAATAATGATAAGCAAGGTATATGATCTCTATTTATCTATTCATGTGAATACATAAAAATTCAACACAGTATGTGCCTCATATGGTCATGATTATTGTCAATATAGAGAACTTGGAAATATTTTTATTCAAGTTCCCGAAACAGCTATGCAAATATATCATTCTTCTCACACTACCCAAGGTTTTATCGCGTTTTATTTTGAAATATAAGAATGTAAATATTTAGAAGACACTTTGATAACTACGTAAATAGATAAAAATAATTGAAGAAGACATGGGGTGTTAGTATCCTGCAATCTATATAGTGCATAATGAAATTAAGAATATAAAAAAGGTTAATAAGAATCATTTCATGTCTATGTCCCCCAAGAATCATCCTTCCAAGAAAATGAAAATCATTTGATTGGGGATAGAAAAAGATTCACTATGTTTTTTATATGGAATGTTGGGTCACTTGAAGAAGATATTAACCTAGATAAAGAAGCAAGGGGAGGCTGAAGGTGAATTAATTATTGAATGAAATGTTTCTATATCAAAACATTAAATTTTATAAATATTTTTTGGTAAAAAAATATGTATATAAATAAAGGATCCATTTAGATTTCATAATATTGAAAGATGAGAAGTGGTAATTTAGGAATCCAAGGGGGTGTGTACTACTAATCTTGATATATAAAATTAATTCCTTCATACAATACTAGGATTTTAATGGTTTAAAAATATTTATATTCTTTACCAACTTTTACAAAGAACATAATTTATATATCCTACATATGTAAATATGAATTTTTAATGTTTTTAAATAATATTTTTTACATTATAATGATTGAACGTGTTATGGTATGGTGAATTTATTTAAATGAATTGTATATTAAATTTTAAAAATCAGGGATTGAATATTATAAATTAATAAATATCACCTGAATCATTTTCCATACTTCTATGATAACACCTGATCTTACATTTAAAAGTGTTGATTTTGATAGAACAATATAAATATGCTTACTTAAAAGCATTTGAGCTAAAACCAATTTAAATATGTCTCATTTGGTTACAATGGAAAATATGAAATCCACCTTTTAGTGGATAGGGTGAAAGGTTCATAGAGCATCTATATTTTGTACACACTAATGTTTGTGGGCCATTCACAAAAGAAGATAATGGATCGTATTTTTACATAATATCATTTATGGATTGCATAAGTATATATAAAAATTTATACGTGATGAGGTATAAGTGTAACACCATTAATAAATCCAATATGATCAATATTAATGTATATAATAAACATGGAATGATGATATGGAAGTTTTTATTTTATTGAGGCAATGAATATAAAATCTAAGAGTTTAACAACTTTCATCCATTTTTCTTTTCGGGATATTCATTATAAAATAAATTATACATCATAAACATGACTACAATAATTTTTTTAGATGAAATACATTATTCATTAAATAGAGAATTCAAATATATTAATTTTTTTTACTATGATTGATTTTGATACACGCAAATATGAGTCCAAATAAACCATATTATAATATATTTTTATAACCTAACCGTTAATGTTTTGGACTGAATTTGAATAATAAAATTTTGAAAATTTTTTATAAATATTTTAGATAAATAAAATATATTAAAAAATAAGTACTAAATTTTCTGTATTTTCTGAGTTTGTTTAAAATATACATTTTTACTCAAAAGAAGTTTTAATACGTTTTAGAGTAATTAATATAACATACATTTACAACTTTTAGAAAATATTCTTGAAAATATGATACTTATATTTAAAATAATAATATCAAAATTTACTTTGGGATAAATTTTGTGATTTTTATGAGATGGTTAATTCCGAAATGAGTATTAAAGAATATATTTTTTTAAATATTGATATTTCATTAATTAAAATTATAAAATTTAAAAGATCAATTATATTTTGGAATAGGTATTCAAGTAAAATACAATCAATTTTATTTATAATAATATAATTAATTCCATTGGAATTAGTAATATTCAGTATCTCTATGTAAGTTATTTTATAGGATTAAAAAAAATTTATAAAAAGAAATATTCATTACATTCTGAAAATTATATAAACATTAATTTTTACCACTTATATGGTTTGAATTTTAAAAAATAGATAAAATATTTAGAATCAATAGGCTCGAATTTGGAACACATGATTATTTTACTTTTGTTTATTATGAATTGTAAATACGGTAAATATTTTTCACTTTAGTAAGGGTAAAATGAGTAAAATATGGTTAAAAAGTTGGGTTAAGGCTTAAAACATTTTTTATAAATATTATTTATCTTATTTTATGGTTGGAGTTTAGACATATCCATCCATGTATGAAATATATGACCACCTGATTCCATTTTTATGTGAAAATGATTGTTATATGATTCTGATAAAATAATAAATACCAAATGTTTCTTTATGGTCCTTAATATATTTGAAATTTCAACATAGGAAATGAGAGTGGCTAATATCCATTATAAATTTTTATTCAAAATAATGATAATTTTTTTTATCATAGTAATTTATTATTAATTTTTAGTGATTGAATATTTATATTACATTCTAATGAAATATTCATAGAGAAACTATTCTGTCATTGAAAATATAAAATAAATTATTTGAAAAATATTGAATGTAAAAAATTGTGAGTGGATTACTGTGTTCAATAATTTTTTTTTCTGAAATATAACATATTATATATGTTTTAAATATTTATATTCAAATATTATTCTAGTCATGTTTTTTTTCTCAAAAAATTATATGAATAGGGCTTCAAATAACATTATTAATACGTTAAGTGAAAACTATTTAATTAAATTGTAATGAAACTAAAAATTCTTTAAAATGAATAGTATGAAATGAAGTAGTGTCTAATATAATTCCCTTGTCATTTAAGAGAAAATATTCCCCTTATATGTAAAATTATAACCCTGTAATATTAAAAAGTTCATTACCACGATGAAGATTTAAAATGGTTAACCAAGGGGTTAAGACAAAAGATAGCTATACAAATGAGATCTAAAACAATCTAAATTTGAATGGGTGATTATAATTAAAATATATATTCCTTATATAAGAATATATTTTATTTTTAAACCATTTTACTAGAGTTATAAACATGGTAAATAATTATATTTCAGGACTTTCCAAAAATAATATTAATTACTTTTAATAATAAAAATTATTTTATTAAATTCTTTGAAATTATTAAAAAATGATATATGCCTAATACAATGGTATGTGGTCAGAAATATCAACCATGGTCATTTTATGGGTCAACTTTATTTTTAACGTATTTTTTTACCCTTAAATATAAAATCACATTGATATCATGGTAATTGTTATAAAATTAATGGATGCTTAAAACAAATATTTAAGGATGAAAAAGGGACCAAAACATTTCCAAATATTATTGTATGAGAATATTTTGAATAATAATACTCTTATTTTATAATTATATAAATTTAGATCCATATAGAGATGAAAATTTATTTATATTAACTTAATATGATAGAAAATTAAAATAGTTCCCCTCCCGTCACTTATAAAAGGACTACCCTACTTTATTATCATTGCACCACTTTGACGGAAAACTCATTAATAAACCATTTATAATTATCTTATAATTTTTTTATTCATTATCATGTGGTTTTTTAATTCATAAAATTCAATTCCAATGTCCTTGAGAATGGATCTCAAGGATGTCTTCCAAAGAATATGTAATCATCGTTATATAATCATTCATGTATATTTATTATTCTACTTCCTCTAAATATATTATATTGATCGCACAATGAATCACTGTTTCATTTTCACCCTTACACCAGTATGCTAAACTGGTTTTTTATTGAAAATTAAAACAACAATAACATATCTAACATCATGATTGATTCCATTATTTTTTGATTGTCAATATTTAAAAGGTAAATGTTACATGTTTTTGATAATTTCATTGATGGTGGATGTGATTTGGAGGTCACATGATGAAGTTTGGGGAAAATGGGTCAAACAATACAAGATCCAAGCACACCAGTGGACTAAACCATACAATTATACTAAACCATGAATCCAAATGTGATTATATTTTTTATTATGGTCTTAAAATCAATATATACATTTCATATTAACAAATTAAATCCTTATGAAAACATCTAGTGGCATATATGGACTGTTATTCCCAAGACACTAAATCTACTCGAACAGAAAATTTGGGTTCTATATTTCATCCATATCTCCTACTATGATTGTCAAAATGGTGTGGAACATTCATCATAGTTATTTTGGAGGTGGGGATACCCATTTTTATTATTTCAAAAAGTGATATAATAATTTATATCCATTGAAAACTATGGGCCAAGTGGTTTTTCAAAATTATGTTTCCAAAAATCACATTCAACATTTCTAATAAATTAGAACATTGGGCTACCCATTTGATGTTAGTCCAGGAGGAAAATCTTACATATTTTCGAGACCCAGAGGATTAATATCTAAATCCAAGAATTTATAGAGGACCCTATCTTCATGGGGTGGGGGATCGAGGATGAAGGTGGTGTTCCACCTGAGCATCCTCCCCCTCTCGGTGATGAGCTAAACAATAGAGGGTCAATTCATTGGAGCTACACATTCTTGGGGGAGTTTCAGTGCATTTTCTTCAACCGTTTTTGTGTATGTGTTGTGTTAAATATTTCACTAATGTTCAATTTGGACATGCTTCTCCTCTAAATATATTTCTTTTATTATAATTATGCGGAACACATTTCATTTCACCATCGATTGGGTAGAGATTTTATGTAGTAATCTTGGTTTGTTCTTATTGTACAAGACAAGAATATTATTTCCCTCACATATATATATGATTTCAGTATGATTTGGTGGACCTTTTTGTATATATTAGAACCAAAAAATGAAAGAATTATTGTTGTTTTAAGGGGTGATTATTTGAGCATTGTTTTAAGAGGCTAGAGGAAACATGATATATTGAAACCCTAAAAAAAGGATTACATTCAACCATATAAAATTTTTAGAACAATGAACTATCAATGATGAGTAGAGATCTTAAAATGATATCCTTCTCTCATAATTCTAAAACACCACCTTTATTTATCAACTATTAAACTGTTAAAATCAATTCATTTTCTTAAAACTTTTTTCAACTCCCCCCTTTTTTCCTTTTTATTAAAACATCACACTATAAACCACCAAGGCTCCATGAGAGATGACCCAGGGTATCCCCAATACTATAAATCAACATTTAAAACATAATCTTGTTGACATATCATGACAACATGTTCATATACACATCAAAAAATAAAAAACCAACTGTCATCAATACCCATATTTTTTATGATGATTGGAAATCTATTTTTCACGCCTTTTCCATCCAATTGAAACTGAAAACATTATAAATGCATACCTATGAATTCTATCTCCACATAGCTGTTCTTTTTCATCATCATAATTTTACATGTATTTTTATCATAGTGGATTTAATTAAAATATATGATATTTGTTACATAAATATAGTTATATAAATTTAATATAGCATTTACCTTATTATCATTCCATCCATTTTAAAATTATAACATTGCTTGGGCATTTTTGTTGATGTCTCCTTACATGAAGTGATGTTATATGTTTTTCATTGACATTTTACATGTATGGTAACAAGGATGTTTTTAATTAATATATATTATATATATGAAAAAAATATTATTCCAAAATGGTCAGTTTTTATTTACCTAACTTTCATTCCAATTGTGGAAAAGGGAAAATATCATTCATGTGTATTTACGACCGACCATCTCTAAGAATGGTGTAACTAATTTTTTTCTATATATATATATATATATATATTTCACATAAATATATATGTATATCATGAATAAAATTATGGATATGATGAAAAAATGACCATCTCTAAGAATGGTGTAACTAATTTTTTTCCTATATATATATATATATTTCATATAAATATATATGTATATCATGAATAAAACTATGGATATGATAGAAAAATGACCAAATAACAAGGACCAGAACTACTGAACTGAAATTCTCATCAAAAATTGAAATAGTTAACACTCAAAAATCGCTATTTTAATAAAAAAATATTAATAAATGATTGTTAAAATTTAATATGTGGATAATATATGAAATTAAAAGTATTTATATTTTTATGTTATATAATTAGAATAAAAAAATTTATTACATAGGAGACTGAACCACTTACAGTGGAAGTCATATCTGATTTAAGAAAAATCTCAACAGACTTTTGATATTTTATGTCATATTACATATTCACCACTTGTCTCTTTCATGTTGTGAATATATGTTCTCTTTGATATATTATATCATCAATACAAATTTAATAATTATATATAAATTTTCATTTTATGTTGCCTATTTCATGGGGGGTCAAAAGTTACCAAATTGGTAAGGTGTTTCATTTACAATCTCATTTTATTTCAAGATTATATATATTTGAATTTACATTGACGTAAATTATATGGAAATTATTTGATAAATCATTATAAATTACTTATAATATTTTTATTCCATTAATTTTCATGTAATAGTAACATTTTCATTTTTTGGGTGCTTAAATGGATTAGGAAAATATTTTCTTATAAAATTATATTTTATTTCGTGAATTAATATATATCCATGATTAAATTTATTAAAAATTATTTAAAAGGAATCCACTTTTCATGTTTAGAATGATTTTTTTTGACTTATTACAAAAAATGTAAGCAGAAAAATTTATTTAATGTACAAAAAATTAGAACAATTTTACACAGCTAATACAAATCAATGATTCGAATCCTTCTTCACAATATTTAAAATAAAATTCCATGATTTGTTTTTAAAATATTTGGGAAATGTTTTTATTTAATATGTGATTTCATGGTTAAATGGTAATTATCCAAAAGAAATGTTATAGTGATATTTTAATATTATTTTTAACGATGAAAAGTCCCAATGATGGTAATTTAAATGTGACCCAATGATACTATATTTATTATTTATATATATTTTTTATAATGTTTATATTTTTATGCTTCATATTCTTTTATAAATAAATGTAATTAAATACTTATAAAAAACATTGAGAATCAATTTTATTGATCATTTGAAATATGAGGAGTGCATTTGGTGTGCATGTGATTGTTGGGGCCTCGTTATATATAGCACCTCAATGAATTGATATGTATAATGAGAAAAAATATGTTGGCATGATGTATATGCTAAGGATATAATATTGTTTCATAATATTTTGGTATTTGGTGTATGTATTTCATAAAATGATAATGTCTTTGTTTATGGGATTTATAGAGAGACATTGTCTTGGTTAAGTGGCCTTGGCGGTAAGATTCGTGATTTCATATTTAATGGGACTTGATCATGAATATGTTGAATTTTTCATTACCTTAATTAATAATTTATTTTTCATTATCCATATGTTTTATAGGTGGATATTAGCTTGGTATTCTTATTGAACTCATGTTTTAGAATGAATGTAGTTTTTTTATTACCCATTATTCAATGTTATTTTTTATTTATTTACTAATCATTTCTTCTTATATGTTACAAATTTACTAAGAATTTGATATCAACCTTTATTTGGGTTTTTTTTTATAGGAAGCGAAGAAGAATATTTTAAATGGTATCAAGGATGACATAATTTTCCTTGTGCTACATTTTTATATTACCAATGTACTGTAGGAAGGATATATGTTTCTAGTTTACTATGACTAAATATATATTTGGTCCATTATGTTGATATCACGTTTATCTATTTCCAATTTAATAAAATAACAATCAACTATGGGAAACTATTTTTAGAGTAAATATAGTTGATTTTTGGGGATGTTTATTTAAAACCAAGGGAACTAGACTTTTTAAATCATATATTATGTAACATAACCCTTTAAAATACATTGAGGATAATTATTAATACATAATATAATACTAATTTTTTGTAATGTACATATCATGTTATTTTCCTAGTAATAAATCTATGTTACGACCCTGAATGAGGACATGGTTTTTGCAGAGATTCATCTAGGGATAATAACCCCATTAGAGTTTGTCTAATATATCTCATATATCATTATAGTTCATGTTAAATATTCCATTACTATGCATGTTTTTGCCAATCTCAGGGGATATTCATGGGTTAACTCATATTTTATTATAGATCCATTATGAATGATTTGAATATATGCTAAACAAGGATGACTTAATTTAACCCTAAGGTGAAATATATTAGAATGATGGTGTATTTATTTAAACATTATATAAATTAGATTTTATGATCTGCCACTATGATAATATTTTCCCACACTATGTTTTTTTGTTTTAAGAAACAATTGAAATAATGGGGATTCATGTTATTATTGAATTTTATTAAAAATGGAATGATTTCCCCAACTGGAAAATAAATTAAATAAGAGTTGGAATGAAAAATCTTGTGATTATAAAAAATTATTTTATGTATATAGGAATAATAATTTCTAATTTTGTGACATTAAAAAAAATATCAAATAAATAAAATATAGATTTTTAGGGAATTTCATGTGATAATAACCTTGGGAAGAAAATAATTCAAAATTATACAAGTCTAGTTTGATTTATGGGGCACATAGTGAAATGGGTTAAACTAATAGAAAATTGTTTTATATGTAAATAATGGTGGAATTGGGCTATATAATGTTAGTTGAAATGTTCATAGGTTGAAATCTAAAGAGAAGGTACTTCATGGTCATATGAATAAATGGTTTCCAATGTTATATTTTATATAGATAGATATGAAGAATATATGAGTTACATATAAGATGTATGAATTATTTTAGGGTGTAAATTTAAAAGAAAATATAATTATAATTATATTGAGAAAATTTTAGATATGATTCTTATTTATTATTTTTGTAAGGTGTTATTGTGGAATAAATTAACAAATCTTTGTTAAAAAGTCTATACTTATATATTTTATATTGAAATGTATGATGTATTGGAATATATTTATGGTGTTTTTACATCAATTTATTATTCTACCAATATATAAAATAATTTGTCATTTGGAAAAATAATTATATGATAATTTTGGTAATATGTGAATAATGTTATTAATAAACTTATGGGTTAATATGATTTATGATGTTGAGGTAATTATGGGTTATTTCAATTGGTGAGAAATGTTTTATAATCTAGATAACCATGTGATTCAAAAGTTATTTGGTGAATGTAACACCACTGGTTTGAGGTATGTAACCCCTTTTATTGATTTTTTTTTGGTTATTATATTTGTGTAACATTTGGGAGTTTTTTAGGATGTATTTGAAGAAGGTTTGGGGGTTTTATAGGGGAGAACAGTTTGAGAACGGTTTGGGGAAACTGTGTAGGATCTCTATATAACCGTGAAAGTGGAGGTTGTGGGA